>OY804584.1:37121533-38321533 GCA_963680875.1 Bathymodiolus brooksi
ATGCAAAAAGGGTTGCCGGGAAACAAAACGATATCGAAAGAAAAAGGTTGGCAAGAGAGAAAACTAGGGAACAAGCTGAAGAAACCGAAGGTACGCTGAAACCTAAGAGAACCAGGTGGTCAGAGGCCGAAACAAAAATGCTCATACAACTGGAGGTGGAACTCCAGGGTTCCAAACAGATCAACATTGCTATTGCTGGGATACTAGAATCCAAAACAGCAAAACAAATTTCTTATAAAAGAAGCATGCTGAGCAAAGCAAGACAACCAAAAGGACAAACACCCCCATTAGATGCAGAACCGGTCCCAATTCCGGAACCCTTGTCAGTTCCATTAGTGGAAATGCTAAAGGAGGCAATCTGTGTCGATGGAGGGGAAAATGTTGACATGAGCGGAGAACTTCTGACCCGGGCAATCGAAGGTGAAAGCGTAGATGAGCTGCAGGACAAACTGTTAGACATTATAAAAACAGCCTGCTCAAAACCCACTAAGAAACAAAATGGGCCCGTAGATATTCCACACAACCCACGCAGTGACAGGGAGAAAAAACGGGAAGAGTACAGAAGAATACAGCGACTGTATTATAAGAAAAGAAAAGAGCTTGCGACCGAAATTCTTGATTGCAAACCGGCTGCCGCCAAATGTGACCTCGACCCAAAAACAGTGCACGCAACGTACCAAGCACGATTTGGAGGCGAATCACAGGAGGTAAATTTGAGTAGATATTCAAAAGCGAAACCGGCGGACAATGAGTTGCTCATGAAACCCATCACTCAAGATGAAATCCTAAAAGCATATTCGAGGGCGAAAAAGGACTCGGCGGCGGGTCCTGATGGCATAGGTCTTAGAAAGTTGAAAGAACTGGACCCTAAATTTGCCATGACCTGTAACATCTATAATGTATGGCTACACACGCGAAAAGTGCCCAACCAAATAAAGGACAATAGATCAATATTGCTCCCCAAGGGAACCAAAGACCTCGAGGATGTAAACAATTGGAGGCCACTAACTATATCGAGCGTTATGCTAAGGTTATATACAAACATACTCGCTAAAAGAGTAACCAAAGGAGTACCACTCAACCCACGACAGAGAGGCTTCATCGAAGCCCCGGGTTGCTCGGAAAATGGTTTTCTACTTCAACGCATACAAAAACATGCGAAACGCAACAGAAAACGACTGAGCGTGGTATTTCTAGACCTGGCAAAAGCGTTTGATACGGTCTCCCATAAACACATCAGCGAAGGTCTAAAGAGATTCCGTGTAAATAGCCACTTTATAGACGCAGTAGTAGATCTATACACAGACGCTAGCACACATTTCACGTTGGACAAAGGCGAGGTTGATCCCAGTTGTTGTGCCTAATCCACATTAACTTTGTATTTCAAGACATTTAACAAATACATAAGGCTGGTTAACATTACTCCCAACGCTATAGAATTTGAATTTGAATGTTGGTGTTTAACGCCACTTTCAGCAATATTTTAACTATATCATGGCGACCAGTTTTAGTGGTGGAGGAAGCCAGAGTACCCGGAGATAACCACCGACCCTGGGAAAGCAACTGGTAAATTTTATCACTTACGGCTGCGAGTCGAGTGCACCCTTTTTGTAACTTAGAAAGCTGGACGCGAACCCACGCCGCCTTGGTGATATGCTTGTATGAACTGTTAGATCCAACGACCTAATTCATTGAGCCACCTCCCCCAAAAAAAACTATGAAAATTATTTAGCTTTCCAAACCTTCGACTTGGAACGTACCTGATGAAGGTTAATCCAGAAACGTGGCATGGGCACTATTTGATATCTACGTTTTTATTAACACAAACCAGCATATAACTTCAAGAACTTATCTGTGCTATTTGAGATACATTTTTGCTTTTGTGCTATTTTCGATATAATAATTATTCAGCTCCGGAAATTATTTGGCTTTCTAATCTTTCGATTTTGAGCGTACGTGACGAAGGTTATTGCAGAAACGCGTCGTGTGCACTAAATATGATATCTACGCTATTATTACAAACATACTTCGATTTTCGGACGTATCACATCTACACAGACCATATGTTGTCTGTCCTTTTTCAATTTACGGCTTCTGATTACCCTGTTGGTATCTTCAAACTTTTGTATTTTAAAGAATATGTATCTTTGTATATATTAATCTACTGAGCTCAAGAATTAACATACTTTGATTTTCGGTCGTATCAGATGTACATTGGCCATATGTTGTTCTAATCCAGTAATATACAATAATGGCGAATATTGCTAGCACGGCTACACCATGTATTATTGCAGGGGTAACAGCTGCATCTATACTCATGGAACGTTCTATTTAATATCCGTACTAGTTGATACAACGGAGCATCTGATTGGATGGCGTGCTTCATTAAATACACAGCTTACTGTTTCATAACGTCTTAGCTCAACTATATACAAGGTGTCTGAAATTAGAAGTAAACGTTGTTTTTAATTTGAGACCATTGCGCTCAATTAGGAAAGACAATACATATTCATGAACATATTCTCTGATGTTTCTCGATATATATAAACGTCACAGAAAACTGAAAAGACAATCAAGAATGGACAATCCAAAGAAACTGGCAAGATCGGGTACACAAGACGAAGGCGAAAAATATAAGTCATTACCGTCACATATGTCTATTGCAATTCCACACTTCTGATTATTCCCAAAAATGTCGTGCCTACTCAATTAGAGTTTAATTGTTGTTGTTTAACGCCACTTTCAGCAATATTTCAGCTATATCATGGCAACCAGTTTCAGTGGTGGAAGAAGCCGAGTACCCGAAGAGAACCACCGACCATGGAAAAGCAACTGGTAAACTGCGAGTCGAGTGCAATATACAAAACTGGACGCGAACTCACGTTGTATTGGTGATAGGCTTGTATGAGTTGCTAGGTAATCCAACTATCTAACTCATTGAGCCACCCGGGCCCTTACTCAATTAAATATATATGCGTTTTTATTTTCAAGTGTAAAATTGCTGATTAATATTTTGTAATTAAACAAAATTAATTCTTATATTACGCTTCTCCACATGTATTATTGATATCACAACTTGTATCACGGTAGACACTGACCACAAAGGCAGAAGTGGCAGGAATAAATCGGTTAACGAGATCCCAACGCTCCACTTTTGATAACTGGATCTCTAACGAGATTTGTTTTCCACTGATTTTAGGCACCTAATACATTCCTAATTTTTGGTACACATCAGTCTGAACATGAATATCATGAGGTTAACAAGTACTCACCATTTCTGACACACGAATATAAAATTATCACAGCAATGTCCTCCAATTTACATTTAGTAAATACACACAATTGGTCGTAGACTCTTGTGCAAAAATTAGAGACACCTTGGTAAGGTTGAAAAATAGACGTTATATGGCTACTGGAATTGAGGACTAATTAGACCACTAAAATAGGAGCTATCTGGAATTACTAGAAATGAAAAGAGAAAGGTATATATAAGGGAACTTTTAGGGAATGCAGATTTTCAGGTTGGTTGTTTAAGATACCCCATATACTGTATCATACAAGTATAAATTGCATACTAAAATTACAAGACAAACATATGACTGACGTTTGATATGAATTAAATAAAACGAGATATCCTATCACAAAAAATGAATAACAATATAAATATGGACAGTGCTTTTGTACAATCGAAGGGTCGGTGAATGCAATTGATATCAACAACGATAATTACATACAGAAGCCTAGGCCCGTAAAACTAACTTATTTCCGCGAATATGTTTTGAAGTACATGTACAAAGCCAGTAAAGTGGGTGGTCATGTTATGATCATGTTTGTAAGGGGTATCGTTTGTGCCTCTTTCTAAGATTTGTCAATTGGATTTTGGAACTGTTCCGGACAGTGTCGCATTTTTTGTTTTTGATTTAGGATCCTCCTAGTACAAATCTGGATATCTTGATTTGTCCTAGTAGATATTGGAATTCTGATTTATACTGGTTTAAATCCAGTACAAATCAGAATTCTAATTTCTACTAGTAAAAATTGGAATTCCAATTTGTACTAGTAGGATTCTGGATCCTACTGGATTCCAATTTGTACTGTAACACATATATATATATATACGTCTGAAAATTAAACCAAACAGTGTTAAAATTAGATTTTAGAGCTGTCAAATTTTTGTTCTTCCCTCGACGGGATTTGAACCCACACCATTGATACACTGCAGCACCATTCGCTTAGCCTTACGTCCAGCGCCCTAGACCACTCGACCACATCCACTCCCTAAAAAGGAGCTTCAATAATCCTAGTGTTACCTTTTCTCGTAAGGTAAATCTAGGGATAGACGTAAGACATGTGTATAAGCGTGTGTAGATGGTACATATATACTTAATATTATAATTTGACAGCAATCTAACTCAGCAATTTTTAATATATTGTATAGGATAATGAAGAATTCATTAAACAGTCACAGTAAATAAAGTATATTATACAAACGTCTAGAAGCAAGTGACAACCATACAATATATCTGTCCCACTGGATCTGAAAGTTACTAAGGATACTAGGTTAATACTAAATATTATATACGTCTGAAAATTAAACCAAACAGTGTTAGAATTAGATTTTAGAGCTGTCAAATTTTTGTTCTTCCCTAGACGGGATTTGAACGCACACCATTGATACACTGCAGCACCATTCGCTTAGCCTTACGTCCAGCGCCCTAGACCACTCGACCACATCCACTCCCTTAAAAAGGAGCTTCAATAATCCTAGTGTTACCTTTTCTCGTAAGGTAAATCTAGGGATAGACGTAAGCCATGTGTATAAGCGTGTGTAGATGGTACATATATACTTAATATTATAATTTGACAGCAATCTAACTCAGCAATGTTTAATATATTGTATAGGATAATGAAGAATTCAATATACAGTCACAGGAAATAAAGTATATTATACAAACGTCTAGAAGCAAGTGACAACCATACAATATATCTGTCCCACTGGATCTGAAAGTTACTAAGGATACTAGGTTAATACGAAATATCATATACGTCTGAAAATTAAACCAAACAGTGTTAGAATTAGATTTTAGAGCTGTCAAATTTTTGTTCTTCCCTCGACGGGATATGAACCCACACCATTGATACACTGCAGCACCATTCGCTTAGCCTTACGTCCAGCGCCCTAGACCACTCGACCAAATCCACTCCCTTAAAAAGGAGCTTCAATAATCCTAGTGTTACCTTTTCTCGTAAAGTAAATCTAGGGATAGACGTAAACCATGTGTATAAGCGTGTGTAGATGGTACATATATACTTAATATTATAATTTGACAGCAATCTAACTCATCAATTTTTAATATATTGTATAGGATAATGAAGAATTCATTATACAGTCACAGGAAATAAAGTATATTATACAAACGTCTAGAAGCAAGTGACAACCATACAATATATCTGTGCCACTGGATCTGAAAGTTACTAAGGATACTAGGTTAATACTAAATATTATATACGTCTCAAAATTAAACCAAACAGTGTTAGAATTAGATTTTAGAGCTGTCAAATTTTTGTTCTTCCCTCGACGGGATATGAACCCACACCATTGATACACTGCAGCACCATTCGCTTAGCCTTACGTCCAGCGCCCTAGACCACTCGACCACATCCACTCCCTTAAAAAGGAGCTTCAATAATCCTAGTGTTACATTTTCTCGTAAGGTAAATTTAGGGATAGACGTAAACCATGTGTATAAGCGTGTGTAGATGGTACATATATACTTAATATTATAATTTGACAGCAATCTAACTCAGCAATTTGTAATATATTGTATAGGATAATGAAGAATTCATTATACAGTCACAGGAAATAAAGTATATTATACAAACGTCTAGAAGCAAGTGACAACCATACAATATATCTGTCCCACTGGATCTGAAAGTTACTAAGGATACTAGGTTAATACTAAATATTATATACGTCTGAAAAGTAAACCAAACAGTGTTAGAATTAGATTTTAGAGCTGTCAAATTTTTGTTCTTCCCTCGACGGGATTTGAACCCACACCATTGATACACTGCAGCACCATTCGCTTAGCCTTACGTCCAGCGCCCTAGACCACTCGACCACATCCACTCCCTTGAAAAGGAGCTTCAATAATCCTAGTGTTACCTTTTCTCGTAAGGTAAATCTAGGGATAGACGTAAGACATGTGTATAAGCGTGTGTAGATGGTACATATATACTTAATATTATAATTTGACAGCAATCTAACTCATCAATTTTTAATATATTGTATAGGATAATGAAGAATTCATTATACAGTCACAGGAAATAAAGTATATTATACAAACGTCTAGAAGCAAGTGACAACCATACAATATATCTGTGCCACTGGATCTGAAAGTTACTAAGGATACTAGGTTAATACTCAATATTATATACGTCTGAAAATTAAACCAAACAGTGTTAGAATTAGATTTTAGAGCTGTCACATTTTTGTTCTTCCCTCGTAGAGCGCATAGATGATCTGAGCCCATTAAACAATGACCCCGCCACTTATTATGGAAGTGTTTGAGCGGTCATGTATTTGCGTGTCAGTGTAGTGATTTAAATATTCTCTTCCTGTATCCTAGCTTGAGGAATAATTTATGTTGTGAAATGCAAGAGTACCAGTCTGATAGTCCGCCATTACATGAAATCTGATAAGCTGAACCCTCCCTTTAACATGTATTGTCGCGTAGGACCTTGTGTGTGTAATTAAAAGAGAAAAAAACAAAATACCTTTAAAGTCAAATGCATATAACAGTTGTCTTTCTTCTATCTTTGTAATGGTGTATTCTATAATCCTAACTTATCAATAGTTATGGTATATTTATATTTACAAACGTTTATCATGTGACCTCTCATTATCTCTTCGACGCAAAAATGTTACGTGTATTTAAACGCAAGTGTATTGGTGAAATATTATTCAATATCAACCAGGTTTTATATCATTACATATAAAATTGTGTGAAAGGTATTTATATAACAGGATGTATACAAACATTATTTAGAAATCACTTGAACGGATACATAAAGATTGTATGCAATACGCATATATATATACAGGGGTGGATCCAGGATTTCAAGCTAGGGGGGCGCGCGTAAAAAAAATTGCGGCGAGCGGAGGGAGGCGCGAAAATTGTTGGGGTATTTCGTGTGAAAAATCACGATTTTACACCAACAAAATCATATTTTTTCCAATTTTAGGGGGGCGCCCCCTCCCCTGGATCCGCCCCTGGGATTTACCTTGACATGCTGAAGTCTAGGGCGTCAATATTAAAGAGGCGTTCGGCCAATGTGTATAATATTTTTGACACTGTCATTTGTCTTTCATACTTCTGCATTCATAGCGCACTTTACTCTCTAAGCAACCCTGTCAGTATTATTTCTTGTACGGTTGTAATATATTTTAGAATATTGCAGAATTGTAAACACCCGTCATCATCCCCACCTTTATTCATATTGATTTAACAATCTTCAATCTTCATATAGTCGTGAGGTAGGGGGTGGGAGAGGCCTAGTGAAATTGTTTGAGGCCTCTCTTTTTCTAAATATATGACAGTATATAAAGTTAATAGGTATATCACCAATCGTACATTTCTTTTTTTTGTACAATTAATTCAAGCGAGCGGTAGTAAACTAGAAACAAAATACCACACATTCGAGACATTTCCAAAATTCTGTAGAAAAATCGTAGGAAGAAGCAATGCTAAGTCGATACACTGACACATAAATACATGACGGTCAGACACTTCAATAATAAGCGGTGGAGTCAAACAAGTTTTATGGACTCGGGTCTTCTGTGTTTGTTACGGATAAGTATATCCCTCATCGGAATTTGAATAGTCAATTGTCGCTGATGTGCAATGATTTAAGGCAAGTGGTAGCTGTTTCTGTTGTTCATCAGTGGAGTTGTTTTCTATCACTGTTAACACTTTCTTGTATAATTCTAAAAAGTTTTGGACGCTTACATATTATCTAAGAATTTATGAAATATTTTGAGACAAACAACTAGAGGGAAGGCTCAACGTACAATGCCAAATTAATAAAAACGCGATTTCGCTGTGCAAAAAGCAGGGCAAACCCCTAGTTACGTGTTAAAGCACAATTTTCTGAAAACGCTACTGAACCTGTTGAATATCAATATGACAGCGCCTCGAATGCGCTTGATCGTTGTTTCAAGCCACGGTCGAATCCAACCAAAGACGATACAAAATTATTTTATTTGTTTCTATTCTAAATACGAATTATTCATAAAGAAGTAAGAACAAATACTGGTTGTCTTGGAGACAGACAAAATGCGTTCAAGTGGAGCGAGATGTTTATCTATGTATTGTTGTCTCAGTGAGCTAGCACTATAAATATTTCAACTAAGCGTGTTGGTGGTCTAGTACAAAGCAGACGTCATCATGATCATAACTAACTTGTCTTTGTCCATCATATAGTTGTGAAAGCCATCGATTGGAATTAAACAACAATCATTCACAACCCAGTATAATATGACATTCCTTGAAATATTTCATCATGTTTATTGTTTTCCGTAATTTTACACTCATCTTACTATCGCCAATAATAATAAAATACCTTCGCACCAATACCGATTAATCGATTGATTAACACAATGGAAAACAACAAATACAACTATATCGAAACAGTTCCAAAGTCCAATTTAATAATCGTAGGAAGAGACAAAATCGATACCCCTAACAATCAAACACACAACCGCTCACTTTAATGGCTTGACACAACCGCTCACTTTCCTGGTGTGACACAACCGCCCACTTTCATGGCTTGACAAAACCGCTCACTTTCATGGCTTGGTACATGCACTTCATATAAACACGTTGTTCATGTACCACGTCAAAGTGTAAGATTTAATAATCTCTCATATTCATTAACATCCATATCATTTCTTGTTAAATTGTTTGGTTTATTACGGTTTTCACAGTTTTCCGGTTGTTGACTGATTTTGTCTGTTTATATAATTATGAGTTTTGACTTTCCCTTTGTAAGATTGTTCGGAGTTCGGTAATTTTGTTATTACCTTTATTTATTATGGTGCTTACCGCCACTTTCAAGAGTGTTACAGTTATATCTTGGCGGTCAGTTTTATTGGTAGAGGAAACCGAAGTATCCGCAGAAAACCACCGAGTTGTCGCAAGTCACGGACAAACATTATCACATAAGTTTTAATCGAGTACACCTCGCCATGAACGGGGTTCGACCTCACAACTTTAGTGGTGATAGGCACTGATTGAACAGGTAGTTGTATATCAAACTATCATACGATCACGACCACGACAGCCCTTCTTATAAAAAGTATTTACAATACAGTATTCACGTTTTCAAGTATTTTGGCTTTGAGTGTAAATGATGACGGTTAACCCAGAAACGTGTCGTGTGCACTAAGTTAACTTTTTTATTTCATAGCAACACTTTCAGCTATATCATGGTGGTTAGTTTTTTAATATGTTGCGAAAACCAACGACAATCCAAAAATAATTGTAATATATTAGTGTATCGAGTACACCTCTGAAGATCGACGGTAACCCGTGGCTGATCATCCTCGTATACTCTACACTCATCACCCGTGTGTCAATGTAGAGAGACATCAGGATAGGAAGGAAATATCCACGAGTCATTTACAAAGTAGGTTGATTGCATCCGACACCATATTTTACAATCAAATCACAGTTGTTTAAACAGAGGATATCCTAGAAAAGTGAAAAATAATAGAAATGGAAATGGTGGCAAGTATCCGTTGATTTTCGACGATGAAAAGCTATCTTGACTAATCAAATCGTACCTTGCATTATTGGTCAACAATGCTAATATAATGATTTCGGCGATGCTATGTTGGTATGGAAATTATTAAATAAGAATCAGTAACGAAAAACCCGGAAACACTGGTTTTCATATGCAAGACCAATGGTTTGTGAGTGGGAGTATCAGTACGTGATACGCCATGGAATACCGACGTTTGACAGAGACGGGAGTCGTACACACATAAAAGCAGTAAGTTGCAGGACAGACAATATGATGGCCGTAATCACAGTCACAAAAGGATAGTCTACAAAACACTACTAAAGATTGACCAACATGAACCCCACCAAAAACCGAGGATGTAGACAGGTGTGTGTCAGCTGCACCGGAAGGAAAAACAATATCTGCTCCACTAGTGACACCTACCGTCTTATCAGTTATCAAAGAAATATTGACTAATAGCAGAAATTATTCGACATAATTTCACAAATAACAGAACAAAGCAATTTATCCTGCAATCAGTACATTTGTTGTACAAATATGCTATACGAATAAATTTTTGCTTTATTTGTACTATGCGAATAAAATTTTCAGCATACGAATAAACTTTTCAGCCTACGAATAAACTTTCCTGGTACCCTGTAGCTATGCACAGCGGAGGGCGCAGACAAGTATTGAAACTGGTACTAATGTAACGCGAACCACGAAGAAGACACCCTTGACAACATTTATGAAAGGCGAGGAATGACGCTTGTTTCTGTCCTTTTTGTCTAAATCTGACAAGTTTTACGACTTTTTTGACATTGCAGGATAAGCACAATATACGTACATTGTCGTTAAATATAAAATTTATTTGTATTCGCTGCGAAACAGGCCTGAAAAGCTGGCCGAAGGCTCGCTATTCTGCCTGTTTCTAAAGCTCGTACAAATAAATTTTATATTTACCGACAATGTACGTATATTGTATATGTAAGTGAGTGAATAAGGGTAATAACAAAATTACCGAACTCCGAACAAGCTTACAAAGGGAAGGTCAAAACACATAAGTATATAAACAGACAAAATTAGTCAACAACCGGAAAACTGTGAAAACCATAATGACCCTGACTTGGTACAGGCATTTCTAAAGAAATGGTGGGTTGAGTGAATGTTGTTTAATGGCAACTCAGCAATATTACATCTATACCATGTCGAGAACAAGTTGCATTTCAATGAGACGATGTCCGCTTTGTACTAGACCAACACGCTGAACTTGATCATTATAGTGTTAGCACACACAAACAGCAGTCAGCGGGTAGACATGTCGCTCCACTTGGACACATTATCCTCATTTCAAGCAAGCCAATCCTTGTTCTTTTGCTTTAATGTTGGCTTCTTAGCTGACCTAGTTTATAGCCATTGATGTGACCCGTTCGGTTCTTGAACCCACGATCTCCCGCACTCGCAACAAGCACGCTAATCATTAAGCCACTGATGCGGCCTTATATATATATATATTCGTGCATTATTCAATTAGATATTTAGGGGTAGAAAATAAGCCTACTATAATGACAATAAAATATTTTATTTGATAGAATAATAAGATTGTTGGGGTATTTCGTGTGAAAAATCACGATTTTACACCAACAAAATCATATTTTTTCCAATTTTAGGGGGGCGCCCCCCCCCCCCCTGGATCCGCCCCTGGGATTTACTTATTGGCTTGACATGCTGAAGTCTAGGGCGTCAATATTAAAGAGGCGTTCGGCCAATGTGTATAATATTTTTGACACTGTCATTTGTCTTTCATACTTCTGCATTCATAGCGCACTGTACTCTCTAAGCAACCCTGTCAGTATTATTTCTTGTACAGTTGTAATATATTTTAGAATATTGCAGAATTGTAAACACCCGTCATCATCCCCACCTTTATTCATATTGATTAAACAATCTTCAATCTTTATATAGTCGTGAGGTAGGGGGTGGGAGAGGCCTAGTGAAATTGTTTGAGACCTCTCTTTTTCTAAATATGTGACAGTATATAAAGTTAATAGGTATATCACCAATCGTACATTTCTTTTTTTTTGTACAATTAATTCAAGCGAGCGGTAGTAAACTAAAAACAAAATACCACACATTCGAGACATTTCCAAAATTCTGTAGAAAAATCGTAGGAAGAAGCAATGCTAAATCGATACACTGACACATAAATACATGACGGTCAGACACTTCGATAATAAGCGGTGGAGTCAAACAAGTTTTATGGACTCGGGTCTTCTGTGTTTGTTACGGATAAGTATATCCCTCATCGGAATTTGAATAGTAAATTGTCGCTGATGTGCAATGATTTAAGGCAAGTGGTAGCTGTTTCTGTTGTTCATCAGTGGAGTTGTTTTCTATCACTGTTAACACTTTCTTGTATAATTCTAAAAAGTTTTGGACGCTTACATATTATCTAAGAATTTATGAAATATTTTGAGACAAACAACTAGAGGGAAGGCTCAACGTACAATGCCAAGTTAATTATAACGCGATTTCGCTGTGCAAAAAGCAGGGCAAACCCCTAGTTACGTGTTAAAGTACAATTTTCTGAAAACTCTACTGAACCTGTTGAATATCAATATGACAGCGCCTCGAATGCGCTTGATCGTTGTTTCAAGCCACGGTCGGATCCAACCAAAGACGATACAAAATTATTTTATTTGTTTCTATGCTAAATACGAATTATTCATAAAGAAGTAAGAACAAATACTGGTTGTCTTGGAGACAGACAAAATGCGTTCAAGTGGAGCGAGATGTTTATCAATGTATTGTTGTCTCAGTGAGCTAGCACTATAAATATTTCAACTAAGCGTGTTGGTGGTCTAGTACAAAGTAGACATCATCATGATCATAACTAACTTGTCTTTGTCCATCATATAGTTGTGAAAGCCATCGATTGGAATTAAACAACAATCATTCACAACCCAGTATAATATGACATTCCTTGAAATATTTCATCATGTTTATTGTTTTCCGTAATTTTACACTCATCTTACTATCGCCAATAATAATAAAATACCTTCGCACCAATACCGATTAATCGATTGATTAACACAATGGAAAACAACAAATACAACTATATCGAAACAGTTCCAAAGTCCAATTTAATAATCGTAGGAAGAGACAAAATCGATACCCCTAACAATCAAACACACAACCGCTCACTTTAATGGCTTGACACAACCGCTCACTTTCCTGGTGTGACACAACCGCCCACTTTCATGGCTTGACAAAACCGCTCACTTTCATGGCTTGGTTCATGCACTTCATATAAACACGTTGTTCATGTACCACGTCAAAGTGTAAGATTTAATAATCTCTCATATTCATTAACATCCATATCATTTCTTGTTAAATTGTTTGGTTTATTACGGTTTTCACAGTTTTCCGGTTGTTGACTGATTTTGTCTGTTTATATAATTATGAGTTTTGACTTTCCCTTTGTAAGATTGTTCGGAGTTCGGTAATTTTGTTATTACCTTTATTTATTATGGTGCTTACCGCCACTTTCAAGAGTGTTACAGTTATATCTTGGCGGTCAGTTTTATTGGTAGAGGAAACCGAAGTATCCGCAGAAAACCACCGAGTTGTCGCAAGTCACTGACAAACATTATCACATAAGTTTTAATCGAGTACACCTCGCCATGAACGGGGTTCGACCTCACAACTTTAGTGGTGATAGGCACTGATTGAACAGGTAGTTGTATATCAAACTATCATACGATCACGACCACGACAGCCCTTCTTATAAAAAGTATTTACAATACAGTATTCACGTTTTCAAGTATTTTGGCTTTGAGCGTAAATGATGACGGTTAACCCAGAAACGTGTCGTGTGAACTAAGTTAACTTTTTTATTTCATAGCAACACTTTCAGCTATATCATGGTGGTTAGTTTTTTAATATGTTGCGAAAACCAACGACAATCCAAAAATAATTGTAATATATTAGTGTATCGAGTACACCTCTGAAGATCGACGGTAACCCGTGGCTGATCATCCTCGTATACTCTACACTCATCACCCGTGTGTCAATGTAGAGAGACATCAGGATAGGAAGGAAATATCCACGAGTCATTTACAAAGTAGGTTGATTGCATCCGACACCATATTTTACAATCAAATCACAGTTGTTTAAACAGAGGATATCCTAGAAAATTGAAAAATAATAGAAATGGAAATGGTGGCAAGTATCCGTTGATTTTCGACGATGAAAAGCTATCTTGACTAATCAAATCGTACCTTGCATTATTGGTCAACAATGCTAATATAATAATTTCGGCGATGCTATGTTGGTATGGAAATTATTAAATAAGAATCAGTAACGGAAGAACCCAGAAACGCTGGTTTTCATATGCAAGACCAATGGTTTGTGAGTGGGAGTATCAGTACGTGATACGCCATGGAATACCGACGTTTGACAGAGACGGGAGTCGTACACACATAAAAGCAGTAAGTTGCAGGACAGACAATATGATGGCCGTAATCACAGTCACAAAAGGATAGTCTACAAAACACTACTAAAGATTGACCAACATGAACCCCACCAAAAACCGAGGATGTAGACAGGTGTGTGTCAGCTGCACCGGAAGGAAAAACAATATCTGCTCCACTAGTGACACCTACCGTCTTATCAGTTATCAAAGAAATATTGACTAATAGCAGAAATTATTCGACATAATTTCACAAATAACAGAACAAAGCAATTTATCCTGCAATCAGTACATTTGTTGTACAAATATGCTATACGAATAAATTTTTGCTTTATTTGTACTATGCGAATAAAATTTTCAGCATACGAATAAACTTTTCAGCCTACGAATAAACTTTCCTGGTACCCTGTAGCTATGCACAGCGGAGGGCGCAGACAAGTATTGAAACTGGTACTAATGTAACGCGAACCACGAAGAAGACACCCTTGACAACATTTATGAAAGGCGAGGAATGACGCTTGTTTCTGTCCTTTTTGTCTAAATCTGACAAGTTTTACGACTTTTTTGACATTGCAGGATAAGCACAATATACGTACATTGTCGTTAAATATAAAATTTATTTGTATTCGCTGCGAAACAGGCCTGAAAAGCTGGCCGAAGGCTCGTTATTCTGCCTGTTTCTAAAGCTCGTACAAATAAATTTTATATTTACCGACAATGTACGTATATTGTATATGTAAGTGAGTGAATAAGGGTAATAACAAAATTACCGAACTCCGAACAAGCTTACAAAGGGAAGGTCAAAACACATAAGTATATAAACAGACAAAATTAGTCAACAACCGGAAAACTGTGAAAACCGTAATGACCCTGACTTGGTACAGGCATTTCTAAAGAAATGGTGGGTTGAGTGAATGTTGTTTAATGGCAACTCAGCAATATTACATCTATACCATGTCGAGAACAAGTTGCATTTCAATGAGACGATGTCCGCTTTGTACTAGACCAACACGCTGAACTTGATCATTATAGTGTTAGCACACACAAACAGCAGTCAGCGGGTAGACATGTCGCTCCACTTGGACACATTATCCTCATTTCAAGCAAGCCAATCCTTGTTCTTTTGCTTTAATGTTGGCTTCTTAGGTGACCTAGTTTATAGCCATTGATGTGACCCGTTCGGTTCTTGAACCCACGATCTCCCGCACTCGCAACAGGCACGCTAATCATTAAGCCACTGATGCGGCCTTATATATATATATTCGTGCATTATTCAATTAGATATTTAGGGGTAGAAAATAAGCCTACTATAATGACAATAAAATATTTTATTTGATAGAATAATAAGATATTTAAAAAATATATATACAGTCAAACTTGTTGTGTGTGATCATCTAAGGGCACATTGATATATAGTCGTATAAGACAGGTGGTCACTAAATACATGTTAACCTAATATGGAAATCACTGTGAAAGGAAATTAAAATAAAAGTCACTCAAGACAAGCACCCGAATTCACCCCCGTTTTTTGTGGGGTTTGTGTTACTCTTTAGTTTTATGTGTATGGTTTGTAGATGGTTGTTTGTCCTTTTGTATTTTTTCTTGGTCATTGTGTTGTCTGTTCTTCTTTGATATACAGATTCTGATTGCCCCTTTGGTATCTTCAAACTCTTCTTATTGTTTAATAGAGATGGTATCTAAATCAGGTTTGACTGTATTTGCATTATATCTATATATAACAAGAACACCGCCCACGGCTGCTGGATGCTCGACTTATGCGTATCTGATATTAAACAGCTAGCAATTTACAAAGATATACATACTTCTAACTTTGAAGGTTATATAAGCAAATATGTTTTCAAGATTGATAAAAATAATCAGAAGGATATAATCTTTTCTTGTAACACTATTTTAGTGCATATGAAATAAAAAAATAATAAAAATAAAAACAAATTGGGGGGGGGGGGGGGGGGGGGGGGGGCAGCGGTGCATCTGAAATAAAGATTAAAAATAAAATAAAAAATTTGAGGGGGGAGCGGGAGTGGGTTGTATGTTGGGAGTGTGAGATAACCCTTCTGTAATGTGTTCCCTCTCTTGATAGTGAACAGGTATGTTTTGTTTCATTGTATTGCCTAACATAGTTTATATTGAGAAAACTGTATTTTTAAGAAAAAAATGCAATTAATAAAAGGGAAATAACTCAAATAAAATGCTGGATAGAGTTGTCTTATCCCAAATTTCTATGTACAATGCTGAAGCAAGGGCAGATAACTCTGGATATACAAATCACAGGGTCACCTGCATTGGTGTAATGGGTTCCCCATTTGCTAGTGAGCAGGCATGTTGAGTTTCATTGAGAAATTGTATTTTTTTAAGAAATTCTAAGTCAAAAAGGAGGAATAACTCAGATAAAATGCTGGATGGAGTTGTCTTCTCTTGTCAACAGATTGAGGTCAACACTTTCTACAAGTGTATTGAGCTTCAAGTTAATAATTTTGATAGTTATTGAGAAATTTTAACTATCCTAAAAAAATATCCCTAATTTCTGTGTATTATTTCGAAACAAGGGCAGATATCTCTCGATATGCAAATCACAGGGTCATCTGCTTTGTTGTAATTGGTTCCTCTTTTGATAGTGAACAAGTATTCCAAGTTTTAAATGGATACCTTTGATAGTTTTTGAGAAATGGACTCTGACAAAGAGCTTAACCGAAACCTTAACCAACCCAGAGGCTGACGCAGACACTGACGCAGACACTGACGCTGACACCGGAGTGACGACAATAGCTCGATTTTGTTTCTTCGAAAGTTCGAGCTAAACATTACAATGTATGCTATAATCACAACTTTGAGTTACTAGTAGTTTGTTCTGTACTGTCATGAGCGTTCAAATTCGGAATTCCAGTGTAAACTTCGGAATCATTCGATTTTTTACGTTTGGTGGATTTACAACATTTCTGGAAAATGGATTTCGATTCAAATTTAAATGTTGGGAGACAAGGTATATAAGAGAAACACTTGTATCGCCGTAAAAACGGCATCACGAACGGGAGATCATACGTTGTTTTATGAGCATCATAATCTAAATCTGACATAGACATCTGTTTCCTCCATTTTATTATCCCCCTTTCTTCGTCATTTCCTGTAATACAATTTCAAATTGAAATAAACAAAATAAACAGCTATTGTCATCTGATAGCACCGCCACGAATTTACAGTTCTGATCATCAATGTATTATTATTTCAATTAATATTTGGTTGATTAATCGAACTTAAATACAGTGCAACCTGTCTAATAAAATCTCCATTTAGGAAATATTTGTTAGATTAACACGACGGGTTTCACTAGTGGAGCAGGAACTGCCTACCCTTCCGGAGAACCTGGGTTCACCTCCGGGTTTTAGTGGTGTTCGTGTTACTCGATTTTTAGTTTTATATGTACATGTATGTTTTGTTGATCGTTGTTTGTCCATTTGTCCTTTTTCTTTTGGCCATTGTGTTGTCTGTTCTTCTTCGATATACGAATTATGATTGCACCTTTGGTATCTTCAAACTCTTCTTAGCCTGAATTACCTATCTATTCCGAACATGAAAGTAGTTCCCAAAGAAAATTGTTGTAGACTGGTGTGTCCATACATGAAATTATACGGTTTATTTGATGGTGTTTAACGCCACTTTCAACAATATTTCAGCTATATCGTGGCGGTCAGTTGTATTGGTGGAGGAAACCGGAGGTCTCGGAGAAAACCACCGACCTGTCACAAGTCACTGACAAACTTTATCACATAATGTACACCCCGCCCTTATTGAGGTTCGAACTCGCAACATCAGTGGTGATAGGCACTGAGTGCATAGGTAGTTGTAAATTCAACTATCATGCGATCATGGCCTTTACCGCCCCTCAATTATACGGAGTCGGCATTGTAGAAAAAAAATCGGATGTTCCTAAGTCAGTCGAAACGTGTGTGAAATAATAGGGTGCATGTCATTCATAGGATATCATTCGCCCAGTAGTTATTGCTTAGGCACTGACATGGTTTATTAAATAAATTTATTAATGAAATTTACAGCCCCTAAATAATCTAATCATTATTAAAACTAAACTTCTCCTCCCTCAGGCATAGGTGACCTTAGTCGATTGTGTCCATCATTTTTAGACCATTTGATGTTATTGCCACCAAAGGATGTTGAAAAGACAGTGCAATAGCAGAATCATCGAATGTTCATAGTTAATTGACTAGAAGGTGGAATCTGTTGGTTACATACCATTATTCTTAGAAGAAAAACAATCACAACAAATACTTCTACCAAATTTGCTATGCTGATATCGGTGACGAGTTTCATTATATAATGTCATGTAAGTATTTAAAACAAGAAAGGGAACCCGTATTTACCGAGTTATTCCTGTATTAATGGCAATACCTTCAAATTGAAGTAGTTATTGTCTTCATGTAATGTTATTGTATTAGAAAAACTATGTAAATTTATAAAGATTGTTAGTATGAAAGTCCCCACCTCCTCATTAATGTAATTGTAATTTTTCCACACATGTACAAAATTTAATATGTTGTATATTATTACTTACTTCTCTGTAACTATATGTATGTGGTTTATGAGAATAAAATTCATTCATTCATTCATTCACTATCAACTGGCATACACAATACCTGGTGTTGTGTTGTCTAGTATAACATTTGTTACACCACCAATAATGTACACAATACACTTATTAATTAAATTACACAAAAAGGGTGCACTCGACTCGCAGCCGCAAGTGATAAAGTTTACCAGTTGCTTGCTCATGTTCGGTGGTTCTCTAGATTTACTATCAACTGGTATACTTAATCCCTGGTGTTGTGTTGTCTAGTATAAATTATGTTACACCACCAACAATGTACACAATACACTTATTAATTAAATTACATACCAGGACTGGGTTGCACAAACCTTACTTAAACTTAAGTGTTAATTAAAACTTAATTGAGATTTAAATTCACTTGAAATGTACAATTTAATTGAGACTTAAACTTAATTGACGTTTGTGCAACCCAGTCCTGGTGATTGATGTTTAACGCCAATTGAGCATTTCTTAAGCTATGCCATGGTATAGACTAGATACAAGTGTATGTGATGATGATGATGGTCGCTTTGTACTAGACAAACACGCTTAATTGAATTTTCATAGTTCTAAAACAGCCCATGGGTAGACATATCACTCCTTTCGGACACATTAGCTGTTTTCGAGCCAACAAATCTTAGCTTTTACCCCTTAATGCTGCGTGCGCAGCGGAAAAGCAGCAAATACAAATTTAAAAGTGTTTGGTTTGACCCAAACCGGAGCCCGAACCAATGATACACCACACTCGAGGCCAACATGCAAACCTTTATACCATACCAGCAGTCATATACATACCTGGAACTGTATTGTCTAGAATGAAACCTAACACTCCACCAACAAACATGGCTGTACTCAATAGTACTGTCAACACTTGGTCCAAGTCAGGATCACCTGAAAATAGATTACCAAAATATATATTACATACTTCCGGGGACCGGATGGCTCATTGAGTTAGGTATTTGGATTACCTAACAACTCATACAAGCTTATCACCAATACGGCGTGGGTTCGCGCCCGGTTTTAAAATAACAAAAAGGGTGCTCATGTTCGGTAGTTCTCTTCAAGGGATTATTTTGTATCTAATCCTGTTTAAAATTCCTACACAAATTACATTGTGTTTCTAAGGATGTTAGAGATTGCATAATATATCTAAGATGAAAATATGTTTTATTATTGCAATCACCATTGCTTGTCCCAAATCCAAGACAACAAAATTACATGCCATGTTGTGAGATTTGGGCGTAATCCAAGAATTAAACCATGACGACAGGGTAAGATTTGGTTTTTCCGCAACCAATCAGAAAAAACTAGGTTAAGTAAAATTTTCAAGACATTTATTTAGAAAGCATTACAATATACAAATGAACACTGTATATTATGTGAGTGTTGACATTTAACTCGCACGTGGAAAACATTTGCGTGACCACATTTTTTCACTAAAATGGAGGTTTGGGTACATAAATCTAGTTTAACCCCGACACTTTTTTATTGAAGTGTCTGTATCAAACATTTCACTAAGAGGGAGGTTTGGGTCTATTAAACTAGTTTAACCGCGCCACTTTTTATTGAAGTGCCTGTACCAAGCATTTCACTAAGAGGGAGGTTTGGGTCTATAGAACTAGTTTAACCCCGCCACTCGTTATTGAATTACATGTGCCAAGTCAGTAGAGTGAGCGATCATGTGTTTATTTGTTAGCGGTATCAAATTTTCCTCTTTCTATGATTTTTTTATTTTTGAACTGTCACGACAACGTGGTATTATTTGTTTTTCATTTTACAGCAGTGAACCATTTTAAATTTTGACGGGGCCTGGGTGGCTCAATGAGTTAGATAGTTTACCTAACAACTCATACAAGCCTATCCCCAATACGACGTGGGTTCGCGCCCGACTTTGTAAATTACAAAAAAGGTGCACTCGACTCGCAGCCGCAAGTGATAAAGCTTACCAGTTGCTTGTCCATGGTCAGTGGTTCTCTCCGACTTCTTCCACCACTAAAACTGGTCGCCATGACATAGCTGAAATTTTGCAGAAAGTGGCGTTAAACACCAAAAATAAATTTTGACTCTTCTGTAGGCATACCTGTTTTGATAGCATCTTTATTTTCTGCCAAATATCTCGGTACCATTAGACCAATAAGTAGAGATGATCCTATTATACAGAGATTTCTCCCAGAAGACAAATCAACAAACTGTAGTGTAGACAGTCCTACAGCAGTCACCATGCCAAAACTTAATACAACAGTTCCGCCTAGTACCGGATCCGGAAGCATGGTGAAAATAGCGCCAACTTTACCAAATAGTCCGCATATGATAAAAATAAATCCTGCATATATGAAAACTCGTCTGCTGGCATTCTTAAAAATATAATATACAACATGGTGTAATATATATAATGAGTGATTGTTGTTTAACGCCAAGTGAGCATATTTATCAGTCATTTCATGGCGAGAACAAGTCATATTTCGATGATAGCATCATGATGTTCGCTTTGCACTAGAGTAAAACTAGTTGGATTGTCACGGTGACAGCTCAACAGACCGAGTCTAGGCATGTTACTCTACTAAGACACATTATCCTGATTCTGAACAAACTAGTCCCTGTTCGTATTCATTAATGTTGCATGCATATCAGGGAAGTAACAAATACTCATTTTATAGTCTTCGGTTTGAATGGGGCTCGAACACACAATATACCACATCACACTCGAGGAGATGATACTACCCATTACACTAACGATGTAGTTGTAATACATGATGATAATCTACTGTACTGATATGCATGTTTTAAGTAATTAAACCAATTTGAAAATTGACGCCTTTCTACATATTCATAAGAACTCTAACAAGACAGGTGACACTAGTGAAGCAGGAACTGCTGTACCACTGGAGCACCTGAGCTTACACCTGGTTTGCAGTAGGGTTCTTGTTGCTCGAGTCAATCTTAGTTTTCTGTGTAATGTTTGGAGATCGTATTTTGTTCTTTGTCTTTTTCCTTTGGCCATTTTATTGCCTGTCCTTTGATTTACGGGTTCTGATTACCCTTTTGGTATCTTCAAACTCTTCTTATATGGCAAATACGATCATCATTCTTTTATGACCAATATTGAAACGTTCTTGCTTTCAAATTTCAAATATGAATGATCTTGCAATGAAAAAGATAATCTTTACATGGAATGTTATTGTTCGTAGTTTTGAGAATTAACGAAATAAATAATTACATTGTTAGATTATATGGATTATCAAGTTGGTTAAATGTTACAGAATATCTGTGTCACAAATGATCACCGATATTTTCCGTTTGTCATAATCATATTCCGATTCGTTCCTCATTCACGACTTATCACTGGATCTGTAACAATATTAATAGGACGGATGCCACTAGTGGAGCAGCTATTGCTTATTTCTGGAGTTCAATCCTGGGGTTCGTCTTGCTCAATCTTTAGTTTTATGCTTAGTGTTTTGCTTGCACTTTTTTCTTTCAATCATTGTATTTTCTGTCCTTCTTCAATTTACGGATTCTGATTACCCCTTTGGTTTTTTCCAACTTTACCTGTTACTTGCAAAAAAAATATTAAATATGTGCATTAGTTTAAATACTGCAATTAAAATAATGTATTATAGGGTTATTGCATGAATATTGGTGATTATTATGATTTCTGTAAATTTCTTCTGTAATATAAGTTCATACGATATTTTGGCATATATCACAAATAATTATATAGCGTTGATATACTATGCGAAAATAGTACATCTACTATGCCAGTTTCACGCGGGGAATGTTGGGTTTTCAGCTGTCTGCCAAGCTATGTATAGCTGGTCCATGTGCAAGGGGGCGGATCCAATCTGTCAATCTATCATAGTCGTCTATTATTCATGTTACTGCTTTTTAATACTTGTTATTGTTGTTAATTACATTTCAAACTTCAAAAATCTTTATATCTTTAAGGCCTTAAATGAAACAAAGAATATTCTCACACTTTCAAGACTATCTGATCCAATATATTAGTCACTAATATCAGGACCTCCTTTATTGTAATAGTTCTCAATATATTGTGTCTACATATAACAGTCAGCATAATAATAATAATAATGTTGTGTTAGCAATGACTATGCCATATAATGGTCAGGATTGAAGACATAGTGCACGACCACTATATTGGCATAGCCATTGCTAACACAACATTATTATATAAATATTGTCCCGAACAGTATATCATATTGCACGAGTTTGCGAATGCAATATGATATATTGCGAGGGACAATATTCATCAATATTCATGCAATAACCCTTTTATCAAATAGTAATAAATATTTTATGCCCAAAGCATTTTTTATATAAATATTGGTTATTTTAATATATTTAAGTGGAATATTGAACTACTTCAAATATTAATATTTGAACTAGTGCAATATACATTGTATCAGTATGTTTACTTAGCGTGCAAATACAAGGATACATTGCACTATTATTTTCCATTGAAATAATAGAAAAATATTTATTACTATATAATAATACTTTATATTATATTTTAGAACTAGATTTCTTTTAATATTAGGAATTCAATATTTGTCGCTATTTTTTCTATTCTAGCTTCACTTGCCACGCCCACCAGGACATATAGCGTTTGAAATTCCCGCGCGTGAATTATATTGCCCGGTGACGATTTCCGGTTTAAACCAATCTATTGTAAACAGACGACAAAAGTAAAAACGTTCGCAACCTATATTTAATCTTAATAATAGCACATGCACTGTTAATGTTTATTATCAGAACTGTTAGACGACTTGAAATTTCTTGCTGTTTGTCTCGTTTAGTATGTCAACTTATACTTATTAATTATTTTATTATTAAAATATAATATAACAAATATTCGATGTGACTGTGGCCGTTGGCGTCGGGCAATATGGCACATCTATTAATTCAAGGTACCGAGGGAAAATGTTCTGGTATATTGACCAGAATCACATGGAATATTTGTATAATATTGTTGCTGTTTAACGTTTTATCTTCAGTGAATATTATTTTAGTCAAGTGTTTTGTCAAAAATACCTTTGTGAATCCAATAGCCCCAACATTCTGACTGTATGACGTTGTGGCTCCTCCAGAACCAACAAACCCGGATAAAATACTACCAAATCCTTCCATGGCTATACCACGATTGATCGCATGAGCAGGTGGAGGTGGGGCGCATGATATCCTTGCGCATGCGTAGTAATCTCCTACAGATTCAATTATTGACGTGAAGGTGGCGGCCATCATTGCTATATAACTGGCAAAACTTACGGTCGGCATGCCCCACTGACCTGCAAAAAAAGGAGACCATCGTGATCGAAATCGTGTGGTAGTTGGACTTGCAAATACCTAGGCAATCAGTGCCTATTACCACTGATGCTGTGAGCTCGAATCTCGATCAGGGTGAGGTGTACAGCATTATATGATAAAGTTTGTCAGTGGCTTGCGACAGTTCGCTGGTTTTTCTCCAGGTCCTCCGGATATATCAAGTTGTTAGATACAGTCCATCATCAAGGATTACGACTCTCACTTGGAGCGTTCAGAACGTCTCCAGTTGAGAGTTTGTATGTTGAAGCAAACGAGTGTTCCCTTGAAAGCAGACGTATCAAACTTGGTATGCAGTATGCAACGAAATTGAAGGCTTATTCTTCAAATCCTGCATACGACTGTGTTTTCAATCCTTTAATTGAAAATGTTTACGATAAACAACCCAATACAATTCAACCTTTTGAACTCCGAGTAAAATCACAATTTGAAAATTCTGTTAAAACTTTGGATGACATAGCACCTATTATAATTCCTGAAAACCGTCCATGGTTAAATCCAAAACCTACTTTTAATTTTGAACTTATACAATACAAAAAATCAGAAACAAACCCTTTACTAATTCAACAACAATTTGCTGAAATTAGATCGGTAACATCTGAATACTCTGCCATATATACTATATGTTTTAAATATATGGTTCTATCTTTTAATATTTCTTTTATTTGTATATATAATCTGTTTGTTTTGTAGACCAGTATGTTATATGCTTTATTTTTAAGGTTCTTGTAGGTGTTTAAGTTATAATAAAATTTGTTCACGCCACGATATAGCTGAAATATTGCTAAGGTTGGCGTTAAACACTAATCGATCGATCAATCAATCAATCAATATAACTGAAATATTGTTGAAAGTGGCGTTAAACACCATAACAAAATGATCTGCAAAAAGCGTTGAATGATGGAAATTATATTATGTCATGTAACAATAGTTAGCAACAGAACTTATCTTCAAAGGTAATACCACAGAAGATTAATTATATTTCTGAAGAAATGTTATTCTATCATGTAACAATAGCAATATATTTGTCTTATAGATTTGAGATTTTATGTCAAAATTTATCTCATTTGAAAAAAATATTTTGCATATCTTGTTGTCATCTATAGATGAGGAATATGTTATTTTCATATTATTGAATGTTATCAGGAAGACGTATGAGGCGTGTTCGACTAGTATAGACAGATACATCTGATTGAGAACAAACTAATGGTATTAATGTTCTTTAGTCACGCAAACATTTGCTGGAACAGAAACTGATAACAACAGAAAGAATAATAGAACTGTGTTTGGGTTATTGATTATCATCGTCAACACACTGGACCCATGAAACTAACTTAAACCCGCCACTTTTTACTGAAATGCCTCCACCAAGTCATCAATGTCAGTGTTCATGTATTAACTTTGTGCGTTGCGGGTATCGATTTTGTCTTTTTCTAAGATTTTTCAATTGGATTTTGGAACTGTTCAAACAGTGTGGTATTTTTTTTCATTTTATTCTTTCTTACTTCGGTCGCAAATAAAACCATACTCACCTGGGTACGGAAAGAAGAACCAGTTAGCGTTAGACAACACATCCAGCCTAGCATCAGTTCTAGCTTTATATTCTGGTAACGTAGAATTTGACGTGAAGACGTCATATTCTGTTAATATGGCACTGACAGACCACGCCAATATGACTGCTAATATAACCTGAATTAGAATATTATTTGCACTTAGATTACACTACTTTGATAGATTTTACGAGAGTAAGCAACAGGCCGTTACGAAATATATGTGTTACAAATGACCACGATTATAGTCCACTTGTCGTAGCTTCCCGGTCCTTTCCTCATTCATGACATATCAGCAGATTTCTAACTAGACTGACAGGACGGGTGCCAACAGTGTAACAGGAACTGCTTACCCTTCCGGAGCACCTGAGTTTGAGTAGACTTCGTGTTGCTCAATCTTTAGTTTTCTATAATGATTTGTAGATCGTTGTTTGTCCTTTTGTTCTTTTTTTCTCTTGGTCATTGAGTGTCTGTACCAAGAAGGGAAAGTGCCAGATCATGTATATGTGTCTTAAGGGTATAGATTTTGCCTATGCTTGTACAATTTTTCATTGAATTTTGAAACTTTTCCGACAGTATGGTAATTTTTGTTTTTCATTTTATACATATAAGTAATACAATGTAGAGCAAGCGAGTGCAATGGATAAAAATATATATAACTATAGATACTAAATTATAAATGTAGTCTTACATACAGGGAAAAGTTTGAAAACATGAAAGCGGTTCACATGACACTTTTTCTTTGAGGACCATGATGGCACTAGGCATGGAATGTTACGTAGATACAGCGAGAAAAAAAACAAGAGGAAGATTGTCCTGAAACGGAAAACATAGAATAACTATATATGAAGAGATACACTGCATTATTTTACGTTATTATCATTTACTAATTTGTTATCTCCATATGTTAGGTCGTGATTTCGATTTAGCTTGCCGTTATCTTGATTTAGTTACCTGTTATCTTGAATAAGTTATCCGTTGTAACGTTTAGATGAAATGTTCTTTCGGTTTACCCATTCATTATCTATACCTCTACTTGTGGGCTATTAGTCCCCGAGGTATCATCCGTCCATTTATCAGTCATTCGTTATTCTAATTTAATATTTCGTTAACCTCATTTATGTTACCTTTCCTTCTTATTATCCGTCTCAATTTGCTTTCAGCGATCTAACTTTAGCTTCCCTGAGTCAAATGCTCATGGCGATGTGTACTCGATAAAACATTATGTGATAATGTTTGTCAATGACTTGAGACATATTGGTGGTTGTCTCCGGTTTCCTCCAACAATAAAATTGGCTGCCACGAAATAACTGAACTACTGTTGAAATTTTCGTTTTACACCATAACCCGAACCCTAACCACTGGGTAAAATGTTTTAAACTTTTTACACAATGCTTTTGATAAAATACACAGGCCAACCTCTATTTGGGGAATTATTCTAATCATGGTTGCTGAATTAAGCAACTTAATTATAAGTTTGTCAGTGACTTACGACAGGTTTTCCGGTTTCCTCCACCAATAAAGCTGACCGCCACGATATAACTGAAATATTGTCGAAAGAGGCGATAAACACCATAAACCTAACCCTAATTCTCTTAGTGTAGTCTTAGCATAAGCTTAATTTCTGAATCAGATTATCTGTTCATATATCATTTATAAAGCTTCATTTTAGCTATGTACCAGTGTTACAATTTGCTTTTTATTTCGTGGCAGTCTGCTGTATTGGTGGAGGGAACCAGAGTATCTGGAGAAAACCACCGACCTGCCGCAAGTCACTGACGAACTTCATTACATAATGTTGTATCGAGTACACCACTCCATGAGCGGTATTGAAACTCACAACTTTAGTATCTCAATCAACTATGCATGTAATGGTCAATACAAATTGGTATTCAACTTTTCAAATTTACATGTTTTACTTACAAAAATGATACACCCCAATGAATCTTGCAGAAACTCAAAGCAACGTCAATCAGAGAAAGGCCAACAAGCGTGATTGTAGGAACTACTGTGATTGGTCCAATGTATTGTAGTAACACCCCAAGTATTCCTGTGCAGCCAATCACAACTTGTGTAATTGATGCTACAATAATGCCGCCCTGAATCTGAAATAAAAGAAATGACGTGTGTTATTAAACGTAGAATTTATTTCCGTTATTATTTAAAATGCTACCTTATACACGTGTTATTTGTGTTTGTGTGGGTATAGTAGTATCCAACACATATCGTGTTGTGTTTATTTGTTTTGCTTGTCTTCCTCTTGTATTTTGTGTACCAAATGTTACCAGTTTCTCTAGATTGTCCCTTCTTAGTAGCCCATAAGGTATTCTATAACGATTATTATACATATCACAAGTACATTCAACAGCATAAACTTTATTTTTAGGGTTTATCCCTCCCCCCAAAAAAACCCCATTACAACTAAGCATGGTTTAGGATACACAGTGTATATGAATATGTCAGGTGTATGGCCATAAAACTAGCTTAACCCCACCACTTTTAATTGAAGTGCCTGTACTGAACAAGAAATGTGAGTGTGTTGGGGATATCGAGTTTGCCTCTTTCAACGATTTTTCTATTAGATTTTGGAATTGTTCCGACAGTGTGGAACTGTTTATTATCATTTTATTACTGATTGCGTAACATAAACAACACAAAATGTTCTTCTTTTTCACTTTTTAAACCGAGATCATGATGTGAATTCCGAATCATCAATAAGCACAAATCACAAGTAAACAGAACCATGAAAAGACCGAAATCAGGAAATTAAGCAAACTTTGAATAAACTAGAATCATGTGTACACAGATATCAAATAAACATTAGAGAAAACCGAAAAGTCAACCAATAACAGACACATAAACACAGTCAATGTTGGGCACAAGCATCAGAACGCAAATCAGATTTAGCCTGTTGAATCTGAATACCTGATTTTTTATCCAAACAGAAATTGACGGTCAAACAGGTGTTCGATTTAGACAGCTGGTTTCGTCTATTAAGAAATATTTCATCCTTGTGACATCGATTCTGTTTTATTCATTGCTCAGTAAATACATGTTACAATGTACCTGTCCCACTAAAACAAGATGACAACGCTTACAAGGTATTGATTAGTAGTAAGTACATTGGGTTATGATTAGTGGCTATGTTGTTTAACGCCACTTTCAACAATATTTCAGCTATATCGTGGCGATCAGTTTTATTGGTGGAGGAAACCGAAGTACCTGAAGAAACCCACCGATCTGTAGCAAGTTACTGACAAACTAAATGCATAGTATTACGGTAATCAACGTATGTTCATGTATGATGACAAAACTTAATAGTAAATTAATATTGTAGACAATTTAACATACTTCTCTCATTCTTGATTGCCACATTTCTGTTATATCTATTGAAGTCAAGTTTGATTCTGTGCTATTCCATGTCATATTGCCACTTAGTCCTGTAAAAGTAGTCACATTCTGAGTTCCGTATTGTGATGTCCATTCCGATTTCGCATATAAACGATGTTCGGTTCGTCTTTACATCCAGTGGCTTGGAGGAGGGCTCATGGTTTATTTACGTTATTTGTATTTGTTTCCGTATATTGGTGTCCAACACATATTGGGTTGTGTTTTTGTTTTGCTTGTCTTCGTCTTGTGTACCCAATGTTGCGAGTTTCTCTGGATTGTCCATTTTTTATTTTCCCTTCGGTTCTCTCTAACCTTTATTTACAACTACTAAAAGGATGTCAAACACTAAAACCGCATATTCATCCGGGCTCTCACGAAAACCAATTATTTCGTCGGATATTCATCAACACAAGTGGTGTAATGGTTAGCGTGTTCGCCGCTAGTCCCGAAGATCGTGAGTTCGAGCCCCGGTCGGATCAACCAAAGACTATACAAAATTGTTTTTATTGTTCCTCCACTATCTGCCCTACCTATTTTTTTTTATATAGGACAAATAGTAAATGTTAAAGATAAATACCTTCTGCAGCCACTTTAAAATGTTTATAAACTTAGTTGCGTAGCAGCAAGCATTTATATGGGAATGGCCTTACACTTCCTACATGTCTTATATTCATAATATGCATAAACCTGAGTTAAGGTGTAATGGCGTCATTTCAACTTCATGCTGAAATGCTTTAAAGCAATATTCATATTTTGATATTTGTAAGGATGAATACATGAATGCATGTATACAAAATAAACCAGAAAAATAGCAAATTTGCATATAGACTTATATTACGGATTTAGTTTGTTGCACAAATTGTCAGCATATATTCGGAAAACAGACAGGGTATATATGTCGGTCTCCTAAAACGATAACAACAAGGACGACAAAACAATTACGCTTCACTGAAACAATAGAATAATACGGAATAATATATGTATTTTTACCTAATTAAATACTATTTTGTAGCCTAAAGTTGATATGAATCATTGCCCGAACCTTCTTTTCACAAGTGCATGTATTAATCCATCATTTAACGCTTAGCACCATCACATTTTAAAATTATGCTTTTATAGGATCAGCATAGGAATACTTCCCTGTGTGAAACCCCAATAAAACACTCTCCCTCAGAAAGCTTGAATAGCACAAATGAAGATCTGTTTTTGTCTGATGATGAAATTTTTAATTATGAACATGATAGAATGTGGGAGGCATACACCTACAAAGAAGTTTACAATATCTGAATGATTTAGTTAATGACATTGATACACAACAAAGAATATTTAATATATATGATGGCGACAGTAAAAGGTACACACCAAAATTTAAAAAATGTGTGTATGAACTGTTGAAATTAAATGTAAGTGCATCTAAGGTGGGAGATGTTATAAAGGAAGTATTAAAAATAGTCGGTATCGAGCCAAATAGGATTCCTTCAAAGTCTACTGTATTGGAAATGAATCTCCAAAGATTGTGTTTATCACAGCAACAGTTGGCAGAAGTATTTTCAAAAAAAGATATTATTTATCTGATGACTGATGAAACCACAAAGTTTGGTTCCAAGTTTATGGGGTATGAATGCTCAGCCTCTGATGGCAATTTGTGGGTATTGGGATTGAAAGAAATAGAGACCAAATCAGCAAAGGACACTTTAGCAGTCTTTCAACAAATACTTACAGACCTAGATAACAGTTCAAATGATGATAGTGTATCAAAAGACATAATCACCCACATAACAGCAACTATGTCTGACAGAGCTGCAACTGAAGTTAAATTCAATGAACTTATTGAGCAATACAGGACAGAATGTCTGCCATTGGCTTACCATAATTATGATACTTTTACAGAGGAGGAGAAATCTGCGATACAAAATATGAGCAACTTCTTGTGTGGGTTGCATGCATTAATCAATTATGCTGAAACAGCAGAGAAGTGTATCAGAGATGTAGAGAATCAGATTTTTGATAATAAACCCCCCTCGTTTGAAAAAGTGTTTAGAATTGATGAGCCTGGTAAATGCAGACTTATACGGAGAGCTACAAAATGTTTTGGTGTGGGAGGTGGTGGTGATGAAAAGAGTGGTTGTCATGGAGACTTTAATACATACAGTGGCTCAAGATTTAACATTCTATTTAGTAATGCATGTTCAGTCTTCTTTTTACATGAGCAAATGCCTTTATATTTAAAGTCTGTAGGTGCAAAGTAATGGTCTGCAGTGTTCCATATTATTTGACATTCAAGTGCCAGAATGTATTGCTGGTATGAAAACATTGGGTTTAATCAGTAAATACATAACCTGTCCTTTATGGTGTGTACTTGAGAATAAATCTGTATCCATAACCGATATGAATTCCAAATATTTGGAACTAGTAACATACATTGAAGATGTCTTAAAAAATATAGACCAGTTTATGTCTGGAAACATGATTTTATTCGAGGAACATGTACAGAAAGATTGCATGTTAGACTGCTTATTGAAAACGAGAGAATATGATGGAACGGTTCAAACCTTTATACAAGTGATACTTGGAGCTATATGTCAACTAAACAAGAGGTTATATAAAGATCATTTGCCAGAAGGAAGACATACAAAGTTGGATAAGAATAAGTTCAGAGGTGTTCCTAAGACATCTTGTTTCGCTGAAAGTATTTTTGGACAGTTAGATCAACTTATGAGGACAAAACCGAATATATCCACACTCACCTCGGAGTCCTCTATAATGTTTCTGAATAACAGGACTATGGATTGGTTAAATTCTAAAAAAGAACATGAAAAATATGCCCTGATAGCCTCTGCATCAAAGCAAGTCAAACAGTTACGAATTACATTCAAGAACAGAATACAGGAAATTAAACAACAGAGAATATACAAAATGCAAGAGAAAATTAAGAAAAGGGAAGAACTTGATCGTGAAAGAATACGAAAACAAACTGAATACACAAACAATATAATATCTCATGATTTATGGCAGTCAGAGTCACAGGTTGAAAACATGATTAAGTCATACAAATCCTAAACAGAAAAAATAAAATACTAAAAGCACAGCTCAAGTTCCGAAAAGAAGTCTTGCATCAAGTCACAGAGGATAAGGCAAGATATAATATCACCAAGACTGTGAGGGATAAAAAATCAAGACATAATCTTAGTGTTGATGAGCTAAAAGACAATTTAAACAGTTAATTAGGCAGGCAGTAGTGAAGGACACTCAGACTAATGAGGAACATCATATTCTAGTTGGGAAGCGTGTGAGACACTGCTTTCAAGATAAGTTTGGCAGAATCATTTCACATGTACATACAACGTACAGTTTCATACAATCAAAGGTCTCTTTATCATCCACTTGAAAGAGAAGGAGTAATATAGTGCTTTGGGGAGGGATATTGGTGAACCCCGAATTTATGTTAGAATTATTATTTAGTAACAATTGCTATGCTTTCTAGTATTTTATGCACTAGTAGTAATACTAAACTAACTCTATGCATAGTGTAGTATATCACCAAACACTTATTTGTATATACTCATGCATGTTGAGTCATTGATTACAGTCATTTTCTTAAGTATTTTCCTTTCATTTGATATTTTGGTGAAAGTAGTCAATTAGAGAAATGCTTGAAGAATTTAAAGGTAATTAACATCAAAACTTTTGATAGAAATATAAGTGTGGTTGAACATCATAAACACCATTTTCTAATCATTTGAATAATTACGGAATTGGTAAGTTTTATTGACACAGGAATCATTCATTCATTCTCATCCTTGAAAGCCCACAGGCTAAATATTTCCCATCAACAAGAGACTGACAAACAGTGTCATATATAAGTATGATATTATTAATATATTTGCCATATGTTACATGTATGTATTAATATGATTTTCTTAATGCCTTGATCCACTCAGAAAGAGAATCAACTTCAATATACATGACTATAAAATTTAAATCTCTTCTTACAGGTACCTGGGTTTCGCGATTGGTTTAACATAGCTTATGATGGAGATGAAGCTATATATACCTATCATCGACTAGACAGTGACCTTGAATCTGCAGATCTCGAAATTATTGTGTAATTGCTTGTAACCAATTTTAAAAGGTAAGATATCATGTTCCTAACATAATAATCAGTGAGACAGATTATAAACCGTTTAATATCTTACTAAAAAACTGCAATTTGTTGATGTAAAAATTGATACATCAACAAATTGCAGTTCTTTGCGCATTGGGAATATAGAAATCTTTTTCCAGAAAATCGTGTCTTTTTCAAAATTCAAAATCCCATAAATTTCATAATAGTGAAGATATTAACATGAAATAAACTGTTTTTGATTTCTTTTTATAAGACCTTTAAAATGAGGTATAACATCATATATTATTTTGACATTTAAATCGGTCAGAAAAATTTTTAAAATGTCAAATTTCGACACCAAATTTCCAGAGAACGGTTTGAGATAAATTAATAAAATAACTTGCAATGCGTTCGTGTTGTTAAGACCTTTCTAATGTATAGGTTTCTATATTTTGCATGTATTGAAAAATATGTCGAACCTCACTACACTAAGCACGCAACATTAATGATTAAGGGCAAATACATATTGGTTTGGAATCAGGATAATTGAGGAGCGACATGTCTAACCGTGGAATGCTATTTAAGTGAGATAGCACTATGCAAATCCAGCTAAGTCTGTTGAACCAGTTTAAAGCAGCCATCGTTATCATCTCATTGAAAAGCAGACTGTTCTCGCCATGATATATCAGACAAAAATGCCAACTTGGTGTTAAACATCACTAAATCACTCACTCACTCTAGAACGTAACTAAATAATAGCACAAAAAAATCCCAAATCGGGTTGAAATGAAACGTAAATAAACGGACGACATTTCTAAAAAATAGCAGATGAATTATGACAACTATGGTTTAATTATTGGACATTTTACAAAGCATGGTATCAGGGTAAAATAAAAATGCCCGCTATTTCTAAGGAAAAGATAAAAATACGTGTATTTACAAAAATTCAAGACATTTCGACAGAATGACCAGACGTTCCGATAAATGTGACTGTTGTGTTTATGAATATATAAATAGAAAAACCGGAGGGTGGCGCCGCAGTGCATAGGTACAGACAAAATAAATACCACGGGATCATAGATACCGCGGTACCATAGGAAGGGAGTAATCATATGCAACTAATCTGATTAAAATCGGATCTTTCACTTTGACCCCCCCCCTTTTACTGATATATGTCGCGGCGTGAGAGATCTGAGTAAACCACCATGACGGGCCACTTGCCAGTTCATTGTCTTATGTCATCCTAGCAGTGTACATGCCTTCACTAATACCATACCTCTTACCATTTATCAGTGTACTATTGGGACATTTCCATTTGTCTAAAGCCATCAAGGCTGTAATTGCAGGCAGAAACTTGTGGCATCCTCCCTGGATGATTGGTAACCTGTCAAATACAGCTAAATCTGTATTAAGAGGTCGCATTTTGTTCATAGAAAAAGTGGTCTTTCAACATAAATGATCTCTTAAAATAGGTTCAATTCATATGACATTTTCTATGACATGACAAAAAGGTGATATTTTAATACAGGTGGCTGCTTATCAGAGGTGACCGCATGGGAAGATTTGACTCTGCATAGCAAAATGAAAAGCACAAATTATCACACTATCGGAAGAGTTTCAAAGTTAAATAGCAAATTCGTAGAAAGAGGCAACATAAATACCCTTAAAGCACAAATGAATGACCTCTCACTTTCTTTGCTTGGGACAGGTAGGTCAATATTATATACTTATTGACTTGCTATTCCCGAATACACAGTCTATAAGTATTTTATTATGCCGAAAAACATTAGACTCATAGTTGAATGATCACCTCAAAATGATAAAGACCAATAAAATCACGCATCTTTTGCCAGTATTTTGCATTATAAATCTGATGTCTCATGGACATTTTTATGCTATTTCCCCCAGTCATTCATAATGATTCTTTTGAGAAAGTAGACTTCAACATAAATTTACATGGTGACTACAAGTCTTATGAAAATTTTGAATTTTTTTGAAATTTTTGAAATTTTAAAATTTTATGAAAATTTTGAAATTATGAACTTTAAAAAAAAAATTAATTTTAGAATTTTGAAATTTTTTGAAAATTTTGAAATTTTATGAAAGCTGAAATTTTTTTAATTTTTTGAAAATTTCAAAGATTTCGTTAATAGACGATGAAGTCCATGTGTTCCGAATAAATATAAAACTTTTATCCAATCCAGTGGCGGAAATAAAAGTCCGCGAAAACGATTCACATTGCCGGTCCATAGTCTTATATACTTATTGACTGGGTATGAGGGATTAGCAAGTTTGTTGTCCCCGAGATATTGACTATTGACCTCGGCTTCGCCTCTGTCAATAGTCAGGGCCGAGGGTACAACAAACTTGCTATTCCCGAATACACAGTCTATGAGTAGTTTATTATACCGAAAAACATTAGACTCATAGTTGAATGATCACCTCAAAATGATAAAGATCAATAAAATCACGCATCTTATGCCAGTATTTAGCAATATAAATCTGAATATTGTCTCATGGACATTTTTTTGTTATTTCCCCAGTCATTCATAGGAGTTTGATTTTTTTGAGAAAGTAGACTTCAACATAAATGTACATGGTGACTACAAGTCTTATGAAAATTTTGATTTTTTTTAAAAAAAATTTAATTTTGAAATTTTTTCAAATTTTAGAAATTTTCAAATTTTGTGAAAATTTTCAAATATATGAAATTATATGAAATTCTATGAAAACTGAATTTTTTGATTTTTTGGAAAATTTCAGAGTTTTCGTTAATTAGACGATGAAGTCCGAGTGTTCCGAATAAATATAAAACTTTTATCCAATCCGGTCGAGGAACTAAAAATCCGCGAAAACGATTCACATTGCCGCTCCATAGTCTTAAAAACTATGGACCGCTCAATAGTCAAACAACTGGAAAAGGAGAAAAATAGCAATTTTAATGTAGAAAATTTTGTAGTGATGTTCATATACTGAGGTACAATAAAATGTGGTTAGGTTAAACTAGTCTTAAATACCCAAACCTCTCGTCTTAGTGAAGTGATGCCGTCATGCAAGTGATTTGCACATCCGAGTACAATGCCAATCCTCACAGATAACCGGTGAACAGAGTTATTATAAAGAGCGCTAAACTCTTGAACATTATACATAATATGTTTAATCTTCGGGACACAGAAGTTGTCATATGTAACATAATAGTTCTATTAAAGAGTGTAGATTGCCTCAACCATCATTTGGCCCAAATCGAGGTTGTGATCTTATGGTAGTTGGGATTGACAACTACATTTACAATCAATGCCTATCATCACTACAGTTTAGAGTTTGAACCCCGTTCATGGCGAGGTGTACTCGATAGATTATTATGTGATAAAGATTGTGAGTAATTTGCGGCAGGTCGGTGGTTTTCCCTTGGTACTCCGGTTTCCTTTATCAATAAAACTGAACGTCACGATATAACTGATATATTGTTGAACTTGTCGAAACACCATAGCCCTAACACTGAACTATCCTTTAAATATTAGATAGTATACAAGGCCATTGGTTAACACTAGTAATGTTGTAATTGATGAAGACGTTCACCCATACGAACCTCATGGTTTACTATATAAGTAAATCGTTCAATTCAAAGGTTAAAACGAACTCATCTCTTGCTTACCAGATATCTACTTAATTCTCAAAGATACATTGCGCCCTCCTATTTTTGTAAAAGACATACATGCATGGACCTACTGGCTCCATATTTATATATATCGGTTTAATGCATGTACGATGACCCCACTTGTATAGAAATGATCTACATAAATATGAAACGTACGCTGTATGCTCTTTACATGCTAAATATAAGTAAACAATTTAACAATCAAAGGACGTTTTTGTTTTTCTGGTTGAGTGGCAGTTGTTTAACACCTAATTAGCTATATAATGTCGAGAACAAGTTATTAACAATGTCTGTTTTCTGAAACACAACAGCTTTATAATTAGGCTTTAGAGCTGACAATTGTTTATTCTTCCTCAACGGGATTCGAGATTAAGGTTAAGGTTATGTATTTAAACCCCACTTTCAACAATATTTCATAGATATCGTTGGGGTCAGTTTTATTGGTGGAGGAAACCGGAGTACCCGGCGAAAATCACCATTACCGTGACTCTAACTCCCGAGCCCAATTGGATTTTGGGTTTTGACAGTGTGGTATTATTTGTTTTTCGTTATATAATAAAACGATTACACATCGTAAATATTAATACATACCGGACGCCTATTGTATCTTGAAGTAACGTACAAACTCCACACATAAAAAGAAACGTTGACATAATTTGTGACTTGACTAATTCCAAGTCCTCAGCACATATCTGTTTGCCAACTATCAAAGGAATGGATATGGTTGAACTGATTGCCAATAGAACTTGCTGTAGCGATAAAAAATATGTGGAAATTACACAAATTAACAATCTGAATAGTAATAAAAGTGTCCTCTTAGATTTGATTTGATTTATTGTGTTTTAACGCCACTTTCAGCAATATTTCAGCTATATCATGGCGACCATGGTGGAGGAAGCCGGAGTACCCGGAGAGAACCACCGACCATGGGTAAGCAACTGGTAAACTTTATCACTTGCGGCTGCGAGTCGAGTGCACCCTTTTTGTAATCTACAAAGTCGGGCGCGAACCCACGTCGTATTGGTGATAGGCTTGTATGTGTTGTTAGGTACTCCAACTACCTAACTCATTGAGCCACCCGGTACATATTAATTGTATATTAACAAGGTAGTCTGTCCTCCTAGCTAGTTCATTAGTCAATCTTCCGCATCTGAACATAACTAGTGGTACTGCTGGGCGCAGGAGTACCGCATTGATACATAAATGGAATAACAACTTAGCGGTCCGCTACGCGGGACTAATACCCCCGCGTCCCCAAATTTGCCAAAATATGTATGATTTTGGTGAAATATCTTTAACATGTTTAACAAAATATGCAATTTTTTTTTTATATTTTAATAAAAAAAATTGCCAAACTTATACAATTTTCACGAAATATCTTACAAATTTGCCAAAATATGTATGATTTTGGTAAAATATCTTTAACATGTTTAATAAAATATGCAATTTGTTTTTTTGGAAATGATAAAATTATGACAGATAATTAAGTTAAATGAAAGATACTTGGGGAATAAAACGAAATTAAGGATGTCATTTAGAAATTAATTTAATTACTAAATACGTACAGGCTATAGTAAACATTGAAAAAGTAACACCCCAAGATACATAAGTTTTCATTACGTTTCAAGTGTTAATAAAACCACATGTTATAAAATATGCAAGCAGAATGCAGGCACAAAAAGATTATTTTTATTCTGCCTTTCTTACTTTTATGTTTTTGTGGTTTACAAGATTATACTTATTCTGCCCTTTGTTTCTTTTTTTATGTTTACATGTGTTGAATTTCAAGTTCGAATCATGCTCCATTTCGCATATAATATCTTCTACATAAAACCCCAGACAATTTCAGTTGGAAAATGTAATGATATTGCTTTGAATTCGTGTGCAGTTTTGTTGTCGTTTTTTGTAATTGATGGAATGGAGGCATCTTACTGAAGTTAAACAAGATCAATATTTTAGCAGAATGGCGACAAACAGATCAAACTTTATTCAATATTCGATATCCTGGTACATATTAATTGTATATTAACAAGGTAGTCTGTCCTCCCAGCTAGTTCATTAGTCAATCTTCCGCGTCTGAACATACCTAGAGGTACTGCTGGGCGCAGGAGCACAGCATTGATGCATAAATGGAATAACTTAACTGTCCGCTACGTGGGACTAATACCCCGCGTCCCAATCATCTTAATTGAGCCAAAACATATTTGGAACACAACTCTTAGACTCATAATTCAAGGAAAACTTGATGGATCAGGATATACTACTAATGTGCACATCTTCATATTAGGATCTTGCCATGTACAAAGTTTCAAGACAAGACAAGACAAGACAAGATCTGTATTCTCATAAACCATAACAGAACAATGGTACAGAGTAAAACATCATTCAAATACATTTAACATATTATACACAGTACACATGACAAGATGGATTCACATTAGCCTACTAGGAAAAGATTTAATATAAAAGGTGCTACAGAGATAGGCGGTTAACCAGGACGACCTACTATTATATTAATAACTCTGATAAATTTACAAATTCATGAACTTTTGATAAATCATGTAGGAGAATTGGCGATGACAATGTGCATACTGAATTGTCTCAAAATTTCTAAGTCCAAAGAAGCATAACAGGGGTAAAACGCAATAGACCGCTATATCCTACTAATGTGCACATCTTCATATTAGGATCTTGCAATGTACAAAGTTTCATGAACTTCTGATTAATCATGTAGGAGAATTTGCGATGATAAAGTGCATACTGAATTGCCTCAAAATTGCAAAGTCCAAAGAGGCTTAACAGGGGTAAAGCTCAATGGACAATACAATCCTTTTTTACTGCAAAGTTCACACATCATGATCTTAAATTCCACAAAGTGTGGTAGAAATCGGACAAAAGATGTAGAAGTTGGTCCGGAGAGACGGACAGACGGACAGACAGACAGACCGATTCTTATATACCCCTCCAAACTAAGTTTGCGGGGGGTATAATAATATTTTTTTATTTGTTATTGTAATTTCTCTCTATCGATATGTTATGCACTGTCGGTTTGAGAATAAAAGGATATATAAAGGTATGCAATTCGATCGATTAAAAACAATTGCTGTCTCTGATTCAGGTCAATCTTTAGTAAACGTGATATTTTTTTTTAAAGTATTTAATCTAATATGGACGTGACTTATGGTTTCCGAGTCACCACTCACTGTAAGAAATGAACCATTATTAAATTCTGATACAGTAATTAAACAGTGATAATGAATAATTAAGTCGTCCTGTTTCAAGTATCCTTGATTTTTTGGTCATTAATATATTATTCGTGTTTTCTAGATTCTTCGTCACAAAAAATATTTTCCAATTTGCACTATTTTCATATGGATAGATTTCATATGACCTTCACCTTTTCAAGGAACATAAATTGTGGAATAAACGATATTAGTTTTGAATCATTCAAACCAAGTATGGCAAACGCTCAACTTCAAGCACTTCAGTACGTCCAGAACAAGTTTGGCAGAGAAAGTTTGGTCCTAGGAGGTCACCGTAAAGTTTTAAGATTACTTTCAATGTTGCTATATTTATTGTTCAAATTAATTATAATTGACTTCAATGAAGTCATATTAAAGTATATAAAGATATATTATTCATCTTTTTATTTTACACATTTATATATTAAAAAGAAACTACACGGTGAACAAAATTCTTCTATATACACAGAAGCATACATATTTGACACCTATATATTTGGTGTCATCCTGGTTTGCCCACTTTTAATTACAGGTATAAATAAACATAGGGCGTTATGTTGCTTTAACAATTAAAGTTTCTTTCTGAAATGTAGTTATATTTTTACCTGTATTTTAACTGTAAAATCTTGTAAAGAATTACATAATCTACTATTGAATTAAGTGAAATATGCGCATTTTAACAATAAATCTTTCACAAACTCTGTAGAAATATGCTTAATTTTAATAACAAAATTTGCAAAACTTATACAATTTTGACGAAATATCTTACAAATTTGCCAAAATATGTATGATTTTGGTGAAATATCTTTCACATGTTTAACAAAAGATGCATTTGTTTTGAATTAGTAAAATTATGACAGATAATTAAGTAAAATGTAAGATACTTGGAGAATAAAACGAAATTAAGGACGTCATTTAGGAATTATTTTATTTACTAAATACGTACAGGCTATAATAAACATTGAAAACGTAACACCCGAAGATACAAAAGTTTTCATTACGTTTCATGTGTTAATAAAACCACATGTTATGAAATATGCAAGCAGAATGCAGGCACAAACATATTATTTTTATTCTGCCTTTTTTACTTTTATTTTTTTGTGGTTTACAAGATTATGCTTATTCTGCCCTTTGTTTCTTTTTTTTATGCTTACATGTGTTGAATTTCAAGCTCGAATCATGCTCCATTTCGCATATAGTATCTTCTACATAAAACCTCAGACAATTTCAGTTGTAAAATGTAATGATATTGCTTTGAATTCGTGTGCAGTTTTGTTGTCGTTTTTGTAATTGATGGAATGGAGGGATCTTACTGAAGTTAAACAAGATCAATATTTTAGCAGAATGGCGACAAACAGATCAACTTTCAACTTTATTCAATATTCGATATCCTGGTACATATTAATTGTATATTAACAAGGTAGTCTGTCCTCCCAGCTAGTTCATTAGTCAATCTTCCGCGTCTGAGCATACCTAGAGGTACTGCTGGGCGCAGGAGCACCGCATTGATGCATAAATGGAATAACTTAACTGCCCGCTACGCGGGACTAATACCCCGCTTCCCATCATCTTTAATTGAGCCAAAACATATTTGGAACACAACTCTTAGACTCATAATTCAAGGAAAACTTGGTGGATCAGGATATACTACTAATGTGCACATCTTCATATTAGGATCTTGCCACGTACAAAGTTTCAAGACAGGACAAGATTATGCTTATTCTGCCCTTTGTTTCTTTTTTTATGCTTACATGTGTTTAATTTCAAGTTCGAATCATGCTCCGTTTCGCATATAGTATCTTCTACATAAAACCCCAGACAATTGCAGTTGGAAAATGTAATGATATTGCTTTGAATTCGTGTGCATTTTTGTTGTCGTCTTTTGTAATTGATGGAATGGAGGCATCTTACTGAAGTTAAACAAGATCAATATTTTAGCAGAATGGCGACAAACAGATCAACTTTCAAACTTTATTCAATATTCGATATCCTGGTACATATTAATTGTATATTAACAAGGTAGTCTGTCCTCCCAGCTAGTTCATTAGTCAATCTTCCGAGTCTGAACATACCTAGTGGTACTGCTGGGCGCAGGAGCACCGCATTGATGCATAAATGGAATAACTTAACTGTCCGCTACGCGGGACTAATACCCCCGCGTCCCCATCATCTTAATTGAGCCAAAACATATTTGGAACACAACTCTTAGACTCATAATTCAAGGAAAACCTGATGGATCAGGATATACTACTAATGTGCACATCTTCATATTAGGATCTTGCCATGTACAAAGTGTCAAGACAAGACAAGACAAGACAAGATCTGTATTCTCATAAACCATAACAGAACAATGGTACAGAGAAAAACATCATTCAAATACATTTGACATATTATACACAGTACACATGACAAGATGGATTCACATTAGCCTACTAGGAAAAGATTTAATATAAAAGGTGCTACAGAGATAGGCGGTTAACCAGGACGACCTACTGTTATATTAATAACTCTGATAAATTTACAAATTCATGAACTTTTGATTAATCATGTAGGAGAATTGGCGATGACAATGTGCATACTGAATTGTCTCAAAATTTCTAAGTCCAAAGAAGCATAACAGGGGTAAAACGCAATAGACCGGTGTATCCTACTAATGTGCACATCTTCATATTAGGATCTTGCAATGTACAAAGTTTCATGAACTTCTGATTAATCATGTAGGAGAATTTGCGATGATAAAGTGCATACTGAATTGCCTCTAAATTGTAAAGTCCAAAAAGGCTTAACAGGGGTAAAGCTCAATGGACAATACAATCCTTTTTACTGCAAAGTTCACACATCATGATCTTAAATTCCACAAAGTGTGGTAGAAATCGGACAAAAGATGTAGAAGTTGGTCCGGAGAGACGGACAGACGGACAGACAGACAGACCGATTCTTATATACCCCTCCAAACTAAGTTTGCGGGGGGTATAATAATATTTTTTTATTTGTTATTGTAATTTCTCTCTATCCATATGTTATGCACTGTCGGTTTGAGAATAAAAGGATATATAAAGGTATGCAATTCGATCGATTAAAAAAAATTGCTGTCTCTGATTCAGGTCAATCTTTAGTAAACGTGATATTTTTTTTTAAAGTATTTAATCTAATATGGACATGACTTATGGTTTCCGAGTCACCACTCACTGCAAGAAATGAACCATTATTAAATTCTGATATAGTAATTAAACAGTGATAATGAATGATTAAGTCGTCCTGTTTCAAGTATCCTTGATTTTTTGGTCTTTAATATATTATTCGTGTTTTCTAGATTCTTCGTCACAAAAAATATTTTTCCAATTTGCACTATTTTCATAAGCGTAGATTTCATATGACCTTCACCTTTTCACGGAACATGAATTGTGGAATAAACGATATTAGTTTTGAATCATTCAAACCAAGTATGGCAAACGCTCAACTTCAAGCACTTCAGTACGTCCAGAACAAGTTTGGCAGAGAAAGTTTATTCCTAGGAGGTCACCGTAAAGTTTTAAGATTACTTTCAATGTTGCTATATTTATTGTTCAAATTAATTATAATTGACTTCAATGAAGTAATATCAAAGTATATAAAGATATATCATTCATCTTTTTATTTTACACATTTATATATTAAAAAGAAACTACACGGTGAACAAAATTCTTCTATATACACAGAAGCATACATATTTGACACCTATATATTTGGTGTCATCCTGGTTTGCCCACTTTTAATTACAGGTATAAATAAACATAGGGCGTTATGTTGCTTTAACAATTAAAGTTTCTTTCTGAAATGTAGTTATATTTATACCTGTATTTTAACTGTAAAATCTTGTAAAGAATCATATAATCTACTATTGAATTAAGTGAAATATGCGCATTTTAACAATAAATCTTTCACAAACTCTGTAGAAATATGCTTAATTTTAATAACAAAATTTGCAAAACTTATACAATTTTGACGAAATATCTTACAAATTTGCCAAAATATGTATGATTTTGGTGAAATATCTTTCACATGTTTAACAAAAGATGCATTTGTTTTGAATTAGTAAAATTATGACAGATAATTAAGGTAAATGCAAGATACTTGGAGAATAAAACGAAATTAAGGACGTCATTTAGGAATTATTTTATTTACTAAATACGTACAGGCTATAATAAACATTGAAAACGTAACACCCGAAGATACAAAAGTTTTCATTACGTTTCATGTGTTAATAAAACCACATGTTATAAAATATGCAAGCAGAATGCAGGCACAAACATATTATTTTTATTCTGCCTTTTTTACTTTTATTTTTTTGTGGTTTACAAGATTATGCTTATTCTGCCCTTTGTTTCTTTTTTTTATGTTTACATGTGTTGAATTTCAAGTTCGAATCATGCTCCATTTCGCATATAGTATCTTCTACATAAAACCCCAGACAATTGCAGTTGGAAAATGTAATGATATTGCTTTGAATTCGTGTGCAGTTTTGTTGTCGTTTTTTGTAATTGATGGAATGGCAAACGCTCAACTTCAAGCACTTCAGTACGTCCAGAACAAGTTTTGCAGAGAAAGTTTGGTCCTAGGAGGTCACCGTAAAGTTTTAAGATTACTTTCAATGTTGTTATATTTATTGTTCAAATTAATTGTAATTGACTTCAATGAAGTAATATTAAAGTATATAAAGACATATTATTGATTTTTTATTCTTACACATTTATATATTAAAATGAAACTGCACAGTGAAAAAAAATCTTCTATATACACAGAAGCATACATATTTGACACCTATATATTTGGAACAAACTATACAACTTCATGGTCAGTAAACCCTTTGTCTTTTTTGTTTATTTAACTGATTGATAATTGGTGTAATTAAATGTGGGCAAACCAGGATTAAACCATATGATCACGACCATAGGGGCCCATTCCTTAAATCATAGATATATACAAAACCTTTATAATGAAATTAAAAAATTGATGTAAAATTTAGTCCACAGGACGCATTTCTGTAATAACCTTCGTCAGGTACGAAGGGCCCGGGTGGTTCAATGAGTTAGGTAGCTGGATTACCTAACAACTCATACAAGCCTATCACCAAGAAGACGTGGATTCGCGCCAGGCTTTGTAAATTACAAAAAGGGTACACTCGACCTGCAGCCGCAAGTGATAAAGTTTACCAGTTGATTGCCCATGGTCGGTGGTTCTCTCTGGGTACTCCAGCTTCTTTCACCACTAAAACTGGTCGCCATGATGTAGCTGCTGAAATATTGCTGAAAGTGGCGTTAAAACACCAAAAAAAATCAAGTCAGGTAAGTTCAAGATAAAAGATATTTGAAAGTCAAATAATTTAAAAGTCTGCATAGCATAAATGATGCTCTAGATTTTCTTTTATCAAATTTTATTCATCTGGTGGTTTTTAATTTTGTTTGATTGTATACAGCTGCTGGGTAAGTACCGATTACGATTTTACATGTAGATAAATATATTATAATAAATTGTTAAATTAAAGTGGTCACTACACTATATCTACATAATAGCTAACCCTATATGTCCATATTATCTTTGTCTGGGCTGTAATGTTACAGTTGATTAAAGGGTCATTAATAGTTCGATGTATTCTGAATAACATTTTAGGGATGTTCTAAGTATGATAAGTAGGTGGATCGTGTCAGTTGCATGACTATCATACACCATTGCGGGAGGAGGGGGGGGGGGGCATTAGAAAGAAAAATTGGTTAAACAATTGGGGTGACGTTATTGGTATTTATCGTTATTTTTAGCAATTGGTTACAGCTATATCATGACTACCAGACACCATTGGATTGTAAGGGGGGTAAGACTTATTGGTTATGAATATCACATGCGCGTAGATAGACCGTGACATCATAAAGCGAATACAATTCGATAATGCATGTCGCCTCAGATCCTATCCAAATTGTTTGCCAGTTAAGTGAATATTTTTATTTTTATTATTATCATTAGGAGTGGACAAGACAGTGGGGACAAGTTTGAGGATTGACCGAATAGTGGGGGAGGGGGGGGGGGGCGGGGGGGTTTCAAAGCTGTTAATAAAAAAAAGATGAATAAATAAATAAAAGGACACTTTGGTTTCAAACTAACCCTTATACCTTTGGCTAAGCGGGTATTATTTTTGTACTTACATGCTACAGATTCAGCTTTTTCTTACATATTTGCAAAAAATATGGAAGGACATATGCATAGCTTTGCCCCCACCTCCACACACACACTTTGAAAATTTGGGAGAGGACAATTGCCCCCTTGCTCCTATGCCCCGTCGTTCATACGTCCCTACAATTATTAATATTATATAAGTTTTACCAGACATTAACCTTGCATTAACACACATTGCAATCTAAAAATACCCAGGACACGTGCTATTTTAATTAAATAATGCGTGATTCTGTTATCACAACGTACTATTGAAAGGGACTGGACTATTTAAAAGACACCAATATCATATACATTTAAAGTAAACAACGATAAAATAATAAAATATAATAGAATATAAAAACAAATAAACGAAATAAAAATACTTCACAGGACACGTGCTATTATAATTAAACATTGCGTGATTCTGTTTTCACAGCGTAGTAGGACTGGATTATTTAAAAGACATCAATATCATATACATTTAAAGTAAACAACAATAAAATAATAAAATATAATAGAATATAAAAACAAATAAACAAAATAAAAATACTTCACAGGACACGTGCTATTATAATTAAACATTGTGTGATTCTGTTTTCACAGCGTAGTAGGACTGGATTATTTAAAAGACAACAATATCATAAATTTTAGTACTGAGTTGACCACTGTCGTCAAAGATACTACCTATACCTTTAGTAAACAATGATAAAATAATAAAATATAATATATTTTTTTTTTAGATAAAAATAAAATAATTTTGAAAAAGTATGTATATTAATTAAAAAATAAGTTGTATACTTGTTACCTGTAATCCGAAGAGGAAACAAAGGTAAAATGCTGGATTATCCTCAATTCCATACTCCAAACGATTGTCATTAGATTGTTTACTCCTCTCTACCTCAGCCTCTGTTAAATCAGCCTCTGCTATTTCTGTTGGTGTTGAACAGCACACGTTAATAAAGTTATCCTTACTGTTGGAAGATTTCAACTCCATTCTTCATCCACAATAATACAACAAAATCTATAAATAGCTCGCATTTATAAATAAATGTGTTTCCAGGTGAAGTCTGTGTTATCAACTCGTAATCTTACATGTACTGTTTACACATCAATTTTTGCCGATATAATCTGTTGTGTCTATGGTGACATACATACGACAGTTATTGTATTATGTAGAATTTATTTATCTTTAGTGATACGCGGTCTGTACACTCTTAACATACAAATGGCTAGGGCTAACGTTGTTATTTAAATGTACCTACTTTAATTCATATCCAGTAGTCTGTGACGACATGCTCATCAAATTAAAACATCAGGAGCGTACGTAGTATCTGGGGGAGTGTATCTAGGGGAGGGGCAAAACTATGTCTTAGCCCCACCCCATACACTTTATTTGTGTGAAAAATAAAAAAATAAAAAATAACTAAGTGATATATAAGTTAAACCAAACTTGCTTTATTTATCATTTGTTATTTTATTATTATTTTTTTTTTTGCTGGGCAATTTTGAAGACTTGTCCCTACTGTCCTAAAGCTCGCCCCCTGTCCGGTTCTCTTCTAATTGTCACATCATTACCCCACCCTACTGTCCGGTCCAATCCAAATAAGTTGGCCTCCTCTCTTTCACACAACTGTCTGTGGGATGGAAAGAATGATCAAATTAAACGAATTAATGGATATGAAGAAGGAGGCTTAAAAATGCCTTATATTAAATAATTGAAAATGTCTTGGCTCAATAAACTATTATACATCTTTATTCTCATAAACAATGTACAATGTAGTTACAAAGGTATAGAGATACATATATAATCAATAATGATAATCATATACAATGTAGTTACAAAGGTATAGAGATACATAAATAATAAATAATGATAATCATATACAATGTAGTTACAAAGGTATAGAGATACATATATAATCAATAATGATAATCATATACAATGTAGTTACAAAGGTATAGAGATACATAAATAATAAATAATGATAATCATATACAATGTAGTTACAAAGGTATAGAGATACATAAATAATAAATAATGATAATCATATACAATGTAGTTACAAAGGTATAGAGATACATAAATAATAAATAATGATAATCATATACAATGTAGTTACAAAGGTATAGAGATACATAAATAATAAATAATGATAATCATATACAATGCAAACAGCAAGAAGAAAGAAAGGACAAATAAGAAACATTTACCTATATAATAAAAAGAAGGTCAATAACATACAAATTATATACAGATTAATACATGGGCATTTCCATATTGGCCTCGTTATCATCCCGAGACCCCAATATGGGTCGAGGGATGATAACCAGGCCAATATGGAAATGCCCATGTATTAAACTATTTATTACATACTTCCGACATCTAGAAAAGAGACACCCATATTGGCCTGAGACGAAGTCGAGGCCCATATTGGCCCGGGCCAATATGGGCCTCGATGTGGAAATGATCTTGTAGTAATCCAATAACCGGTTATTTTCCCGGGTGTGAAAATATGGACAGTTTACTTCCGGTCATATTGGTCATACAAAAATGCCTTTATTTGAACTAAGTATGGAGTGGATGTAGTCGAGTGGTCTAGGGCGCTGGACGTAAGGCTAAGCGAATGGTGCTGCAGTGTAACAATGGTGTGGGTTCAAATCCCGTCGAGGGAAGAACAAAAATTTGACAGCTCTAAAATCTAATTCTAACACTGTTTGGTTTAATTTTCAGACGTATATATATATATATATATATATATATATATATATATATATATATTAGTAATGTTCATTAGGATAATAAATGTCTGTAGAAATGAAATGATAAAATGATTCAAGAACAGGGTGTAGAAGAATGTCATTATAGGTTTAACCCTGGGCGCAAACAGCTTTATTGATAACTTTGATAAATATGCAAATTTGTTAAGTTTAATTTTATTTTTTGTTTTCATTAAATGGCCGAATTTTATTGCACTTGGACGCTTTATAAAGTTTATAAAGTTAGACCCACTAAATGTCTCACCTTGGAAGCCTTTACTTCTTAGTTCAATACAACGATGGGGAGGAGATAATATTCTATGCTTAAATAAAAGGGTTTGAAAGTATTGATATGGAAGTTAAACCGATTCTAGAATGACGTATTTTGTAATTTTTCAGAACTCAAATCAACGAATATTGATATTTGTGATAAAAATGATGTATTGCGTATGGCTCAACCCATTCATAAAGATAAATGGGAATATGTGCTTTCAAGGGAAACTATGCGAAAATGGTATCTTTTTTTTATTAATGATTTAATATCACCAGATAACAATAAAAAAAAATGTACAAATTTAAGAAATTTGTGGATAATTATAACATTTATATAATAATGTGGTCTTATCCTGGGTAATATGCAAGGTAATATGTCTCTCAGACCTGGGTAATATTTTGGCATATTACCTGGACAAGACCGCCACATTAATATATCATTATCATACTGAGTGTCTAATTGTCCAGATAATATGCCAAAATATTACCCAGTAATATGTCAAAATGGTTTAATCTTGGTTTGCCCACATTTAATTACACCAATTATCAATCAGTTAAATAAACCAAAAAGACAAAGGGTTTACTGACCATAAAGTTGTATAGTTTGTTCCAAATATATAGGTGTCAAATATGTATGCTTCTGTGTATATAGAATATTTTGTTTCACTGTGTAGTTTCTGTTTAATATATAAATGTGTAAAATAAAAAGATGAATAATATATCTTTATATACTTTAATATGACTTCATTGAAGTCAATTACAATTAATTTGAACAATAAATATAACAACATTGAAAGTAATCTTTAAACTTTACGGTGACATCCTACGACCAAACTTTCTCGGCCAAACTTGTTCTGGACGTACTGAAGTGCTTGAAGTTGAGCGTTTGCCATACTTGGTTTGAATGATTCAAAACTAATATCGTTTATTCGACAATTCATGTTCCGTGAAAAGGTGAAGGTCATAGGAAATCTACGCTTAAAAAAAAGTCCAAATTGGAAAAAATATTTTTTGTGACGAAGAATCTAGAAAACACGAATAATATATTAATGACCAAAAAGTCAAGGATACTTGAAACAGGACGACTTAATTATTCATTATCACTGTTTAATTACTGTATCAGAATTAAATAATGATTCATTTCTTTCAGTGAGTGATGACTCGGAAATCATAAGTTACGTCCATATTAGATTAAATACTTAAAAAAAAAAAAAAATATCAAGTTTACTAACGATTGACTTGAATCAGAGACAGCAAATTTTTTTAATCGATCGAATTACATACCTTTATATATCCTTTTATTCTCAATCCGACAGTGCATAACATATCTATAGAGAGAAATTACAATAACAAATAAAAAGACTTATTATGTTCAGATGCGGTACATTGATTAATGAAACTAGCTGGGAGGATTCGAACTTGAAATTCAACACATGTAAGCTTAAAGAAAAGAAACAAAGGGCAGAATAAGTATAATCTTGTAAACCACAAAAAAATAAAAGTAAAAAAGACAGAATAAAAATAATCTTTTTGTGCCTGCATTCTGCTTGAATATTTCATAACTATAACATGTGGTTTATTAACGCATGAAACGTAATGAAAACTTATGTATCTTCGGGTGTTACTTTTTCGATGTTTACTATAGTCTGTACGTATTTAGTAATTAAAATAATTTCTAAATGACATCCTTAATTTCGTTTTATTCTCCAAGTATCGTGCATTTAACTTAATTATCTGTCATAAATTTACCAATTAAAAAAAAAAAATTGCATATTTTGTTAAACATGTAAAAGCTATTTCACCAAAATCATACATATTTTGGCAAATTTGTAAGATATTTAGTCAAAATTATATAAGTTTTGCAAATTTTGTTATTAAAATTAAGCATATTTCTACAGAGTTTGTGAAAGATTTATTGTTAAAATGCGCATATTTCACTTAATTCAATAGTAAATTATATAATTCTTTACAAGATTTTACAGTTAAAATACAGGTAAAAATATAACTACATTTCAGAAAGAAACTTTAATTGTTAAAACCACATAACCCCCTATGTTTATTTATACCTGTAATTAAAAGTGGGCAAACCAGGATGACACCGGCAAAATATTACAGTACCAAATATCACTACAGAAACTTACACGAAGTATAATAATAAATATATATTAATTTTGTAGTATACTATGATATTATTAGTGCAATTCCAAATAATTGGAAACAAATGATTGTATATGAAAATATAAAACTTGACAGAATATCCAATGAAATACTTGAAAAAAATAAAAGTCAGAAAACAAACCTTGTAAATATTTCTATAAATTACCTATTCAGATAATTCAACAAGAACCTATTAATTGTCACAAAAAATTGGAAAACGATATTGGATTTTCTATAGAAGATTGGCATGGTATTTATTCACTGTCATTTTGTAAAAAAAAAAACCACAAAACATTCAGTTTAAACTATTGCACATAATTTTGCCTGTCAATTCATTACTATATAAATATGGACTTAAAGAAACGGAATTATGTACTTTTTGTATGGAAACTGAAGAAATTCTGTTACATCTATTTTGGAATTATAATTTAGTTCAACATTTTTGATTGGCTGTTAAAAAGGTTTTACTGATTTGTGGTTATTACTTTTCCAATTAAATGCAAGGGAGATAACTCTTGGAATATTCGAGAGTTACATTGAGAATAAAAATACAGTAAATCATTTCTTGTTAATTTTAAAATGTTATTTATATAGGTACAGATGTAAGGGAAAAACCCCACACTTACACGGAGGTCTTCAATACCTCAAATATAACATGTGTGGTAGTGGACTAAAATAACGCGCTTAGAACAGAGTCCATTAACACAACTGTCCTTAAGCCAATTGGACCCCACGCTGGAGTTATCTACTCTTGGCTGCTTAAGTACACACAACAACACACTGCAGGTTTTACAGAGAACATCATTGGGCCCCGCAGCTCCCAAGATCGGCTATGAGTCCATATACGACTGACGTCATATTTTTGTGATCCTATATTGAGTAAATACATATATTGTAAGATTGTAAGATTGATTGATTTTTTGGTGTTTTAACGCCACTTTCAGCAATATTTCAGCTATATCATGGCGACCAGTTTTAGTGGGGGAGGAAGCCGGAGAGAACCACTGACCCTGGGCAAGCAACTGATAAACGTTATCACTTGCGGCTGCACCATTTCTGTAATTTACAAAGCTGGGCGCGAACCCACGCGTATTGGTGATAGACTTGTATGAGCTGTTAGATCCAACGACCTAACTCATTGAGCCCGGGTCCCAATATATTGTAAGAATTAAAAGAATTTTCAGCCGTAAAATAAACGTGTTAAGGCTATGGATCCATATACATTGGGTGCAAATGTGTGTAATCCCGTATTGATTTATTTAATAATAAACTGAAATATATATATATATATATTTTTAATAATACCACCTTTCGGATCTATAATTAGTCTTTTGGGGAATCTTATACGCTATTATAGGGGTTAGGGTTATGGTGTTTAACGCCACCTTTCAACAATAATTCAGTTATAACGTGGTGGTCAGTATTATTTGTGGAGAAAACCGGAGTACCCGGGGAAAACACCGGCCTGACGCAAGTCACTGACAAATTTTATCACATAATGTTGTATCGAGTACACCTCGTCTGAGTGTGATTCGAACTCACAACGTTAGTAGTGATATGCACTGATTGCATAGGTAGTTATAAATCCAACTACCATAAAATCACAACCACGACGATCCTTATACTATTACAACATCACCTTTATTTGATATACAGTTTAGAATGATGTTTCAAATACAATTCTTGTGTGATGTTTGCTATATAAAATGGGAACAATGATATATCTTTCATAGTAAGTGAGTGACTAATTTTCAGAGTGAGAACAAGTTGCATTTTGATGAGACGAAGATCATGTCGTTTTGCACTAGACCAACACGCTGAGTGGGTTTGCATAGTACTAGTCCACCGGTAAACATGTCGCTCCATTCGGAAACATTATCCTTATTCCTGCTTCCGAACTTTGCATTTTACTCTTTAATGATGTGTGCTGAGCAGATTTGACCTGGCCGGGGCTCGAACCCACGACCTACCACACTGGGGGGTGAGCACGCTAACCATTACACCACCGATACGAATACGGCAAAAAATACAGAACCAATATACCTAGTGTTAATACCTGTTGATGGTTTTGTTTATAATGTTTAACGCCACTTTCAACAATATTTCAGTTATATCGTGGCGGTCAGTTTTATTGGTGGAGGAAACCGGAGAACCTGGTGAAAACCACCGACCTGCCGCAAGTTACTGACAAACTTTATCACATGATGTTGTACATCTCGCCCTGATCGAGATTCGAACTCACAAGGTTAGTGGTGATAGGCACTGATTGCACAGATAGTAAAAAATCCAACTACCATACGATCACGACCATGACGGACCCGATTTAATTTAATATCATTACTATAAGTATTATTAAATCTATTTGACAGACACAAAGGAACATAAAGATGCGTGTACTAGAAAAGTTTCTCATAATTAAGTGGTCTCTCAAGAGGCCGCCACTTTATATAAGTGTTATTTCACGAGCCTGCCACTGATTGATGTAACCTATCTCTTACTACAGAAGATATATAAAGACTTGTATCATACCTTGTAATATACGTACCACGGTTTTCCGAGTTAAACGGTTAAATAATCCAAAGAAAACATTGTTTAACGATTTAACTCGTAAAGCCGTGGTATCACATCTAAGTCGTTGATTATTGCACGGCTCTTTGAAAGTAATAAAATTACAGCCCAGATTTAATGTGTGTAATATCTCGTAGTTGCGTGTATTATTTCATAGTTCTTTTCTGTTGCTTAAATTCTGGTATGTAAACCATAATAAAGATCCGAGGAAAAGAATTCATACCTGTTACAATGTACATTTATTTCATGAATTGACACAGACAAATTATGTTTTTCTCTAATAATATTATTACCAAGAACTTACTTCTTTTGCAACCATGTTTTTATTTGCTTTCGTCAATAATTTTAGTATTAAAATTTATTAATATGTACAAACTTTCTTTGTGATATTAATGATCTAAAGCAGATGTTTCAACGATTATTAATGCAACTGCATTTAAGAAAACAATAGGGGCTGTCGTGGCCTTGATCGTATGGTAGTTGGATTTGCAACTACATATGCAATATGCAATCAATACCTATCACCACTGATGTTGCAAGTTCGAATCTCGATTAGGGTGAGGTGTACAACATTATGTGATGAAGGTTGTCAGTGACTTGCGAGAGTTCGGTGATTTTCTCAGGGTCCTCCGGTTTCCTCCACCAATAAATCGGACCGCCACGATATAGCTGAAATATTGTTGGAAGTGGCGTTAAATACCATCAAACAAACAAACAAACATAAGAAAACAATGTATAAATAGTGAGGTTAACAATTTCATCAATATCAACAAAACTACCTCTCACCTCAGATCATTAAGCAAAAATACCACGAAATTTGACGATGGGTGACATCCAGATTCTGGTTTTGGATAGGCACACATATGTGGCGAGGTTAAATCGGTTAATGGCTTGTACTTCTAAATTTTAGATCTCCAACAACAGTGCAGAAATAAACAAACAACAACCCAGCTTGAAAGTAAGCGGTCATGTATTTGTGTGTTAGGGGTATCCAGTTTTCCTCTCTCTACGATTTTTCGATAAGATTTTGGAATTGTTCCAACAGTGTGGTATTTTTTGGAATTGTTGCGACAGTATGGGATTTTTTGGAATTGTTCCGACAGTGTGGTATTTTTTGGAATTGTTCCGACACAGTGTGGTATTTTTTGGAATTGTTGCGACAGTGTGGTATTTTTTGGAATTGTTGCGACAGTGTGGTATTTTTTGGAATTGTTCCGACAGTGTGGTATTTTTGGAATTTTTCCGACAGTGTGGTATTTTTTGTAATTGTTGCGACAGTGTGGTATTTTTTGGAATTGTTCCGGCAGTGTGGTATTTTTTGGAATTGTTCCGACAGGGTGGTATTTTTTGGAATTGTTCCGACAGTGTGGTATTGTTTGGAATTGTTCCGACAGTGTGGTATTTTTTGGAATTGTTCCGATAGTGTCGTATTTTTTGGAATTGTTGCGACAGTGTGGTATTTTTTGGAATTGTTGCGACAGTGTGGTATTTTTTGGAATTGTTCCGACAGTGTGGTATTTTTGGAATTTTTCCGACAGTGTGGTATTTTTTGTAATTGTTGCGACAGTGTGGTATTTTTTGGAATTGTTCCGGCAGTGTGGTATTTTTTGGAATTTTTCCGACAGGGTGGTATTTTTTGGAATTGTTCCGACAGTGTGGTATTGTTTGGAATTGTTGCGACAGTGTGGTATTTTTTGGAATTGTTCCGATAGTGTCGTATTTTTTGGAATTGTTGTGACAGTGTGGTATTTTTTGGAATTGTTCCAACAGCGTGGTATTGTTTGGAATTGTTGCGACAGTGTGGTATTTTTTGGAATTATTGCGACAGTGTGGTATTTTTTGGAATTGTTCCGACAGTGTGGTATTTTTGGAATTTTTCCGACAGTGTGGTATTTTTTGTAATTGTTGCGACAGTGTGGTATTTTTTAGAATTGTTCCGGCAGTGTGGTATTTTTTGGAATTGTTCCGACAGGGTGGTATTTTTTGGAATTGTTCCGACAGTGTGGTATTTTTTGGAATTGTTCCGACAGTGTGGTATTTTTTGGAATTGTTGCGACAGTGTGGTATTTTTTGGAATTGTTCCGATAGTGTGGTATTTTTTGGAATTGTTCCGACAGTGTGGTATTCTTTGGAATTGTTGCGACAGTGTGGTATTCTTTGGAATTGTTCCGACAGTGTGGTATTTTTGGAATTGTTCCGACAGTGTGGTATTTTTGGAATTTTTCCGACAGTGTGGTATTTTTTGTAATTGTTGCGACAGTGTGGTATTTTTTGGAATTGTTGCGACAGTGTGGTATTTTTTGGAATTGTTCCGACAGTGTGGTATTTTTTGGAATTGTTCCGACAGTGTGGTATTTTTTGTAATTGTTGCGACAGTGTGGTATTTTTTGGAATTGTTCCGGCAGTGTGGTATTTTTTGGAATTGTTCCGACAGGGTGGTATTTTTTGGAATTGTTCCGACAGTGTGGTATTGTTTGGAATTGTTCCGACAGTGTGGTATTTTTGGGAATTGTTCCGATAGTGTGGTATTTTTTGGAATTGTTCCGACAGTGTGGTATTTTTTGGCATTGTTCCGATAGTGTGGTATTTTTTGGAATTGTTCCAACAGTGTGGTATTCTTTGGAATTGTTGCGACAGTGTGGTATTCTTTGGAATTGTTCCGACAGTGTGGTATTTTTGGAATTGTTCCGACAGTGTGGTAATTTTGGAATTTTTCCGACAGTGTGGTATTTTTTGTAATTGTTGCGACAGTGTGGTATTTTTTTGAATTGTTCCGACAGTGTGGTATTTTTTGGAATTGTTCCGACAGTGTGGTATTGTTTGGAATTGTTGCGACAGTGTGGTATTTTTTGGCATTGTACCGACAGTGTGGTATTTTGTGAAATTTTTCCGACAGTGTGGTATTTTTTGGAATTGTTCCGACAGTGTGGTATTTTTTGGAATTGTTGCGACAGTGTGGTATTTTTTGGAATTGTTCCGACAGTGTGGTATTTTTGGAATTGTTGCGACAGTGTGGTATATTTTGGAATTGTTGCGACAGGGTGGTATTTTTTTGGAATTGTTCCGACAGTGTGGTATTTTTGGGAATTGTTGCGATAGTGTGGTATTTTTTGGAATTGTTCCGACAGTGTGGTATTGTTTGGAATTGTTGCGACAGTGTGGTATTTTTTGGAATTGTTGCGACAGTGTGGTATTTTTTGGAATTGTTCCGACAGTGTGGTATTTTTGGAATTTTTCCGACAGTGTGGTATTTTTTGTAATTGTTGCGGCAGTGTGGGATTTTTTGGAATTGTTCCGACAGTGTGGTATTTTTGGAATTTTTCCGACAGTGTGGTATTTTTTGTAATTGTTCCGACAGTGTGGTATTTTTTGGAATTGTTCGTCAGTGTGGTATTTTTTGGAATTGTTCCGACAGGGTGGTATTTTTTGGAATTGTTCCGACAGTGTGGTATTGTTTGGAATTGTTGCGACAGTGTGGTATTTTTTGGAATTGTTCCGACAGTGTGGTATTTTTTGTAATTTTTCCGACAGTGTGGTATTTTTTGGAATTGTTCCGACAGTGTGGTATTTTTTGGAATTGTTCCGACAGTGTGGTATTTTTGGAATTTTTCCGACAGTGTGGTATTTTTTGTAATTGTTGCGACAGTGTGGTATTTTTTGGAATTGCTCCGGCAGTGTGGTATTTTTTGGAATTGTTTCGACAGTGTGGTATTTTTTGGAATTGTTCCGGCAGTGTGGTATTTTTTGGCATTGTTCCGACAGTGTGGTATTTTTTGGAATTGTTCCGACAGTGTGGTATTGTTTGGAATTGTTCCGACAGTGTGGTATTTTTTGGAATTGTTCCGATAGTGTGGTATTTTTTGGAATTGTTGCGACAGTGTGGTATTTTTTGGAATTGTTCCGACAGTGTGGTATTGTTTGGAATTGTTGCGACAGTGTGGTATTTTTTGGAATTGTTGCGACAGTGTGGTATTTTTTGGAATTGTTCCGACAGTGTGGTATTTTTGGAATTTTTCCGACAGTGTGGTATTTTTTGGAATTGTTGCGACAGTGTGGTATTTTTTGGAATTGTTCCGGCAGTGTGGTATTTTTTGGAATTGTTCCGACAGGGTGGTATTTTTTGGAATTGTTCCGATAGTGTGGTATTTTTTGGAATTGTTCCGACAGTGTGGTATTCTTTGGAATTGTTGCGACAGTGTGGTATTCTTTGGAATTGTTGCGACAGTGTGGTATTTTTGGAATTGTTCCGACAGTGTGGTATTTTTGGAATTTTTCCGACAGTGTGGTATTTTTTGTAATTGATGCGACAGTGTGGTATTTTTTGGAATTGTTCCGACAGTGTGGTATTTTTTGGAATTGTTCCGACAGTGTGGTATTGTTTGGAATTGTTGCGATGGTCTGGTATTTTTTGGCATTGTTCCGACAGTGTGGTATTTTGTGGAATTTTTCCGACAGTGTGGTATTTTTTGGAATTGTTCCGACAGTGTGGTATTTTTTGGAATTGTTGCGACAGTGTGGTATTTTTTGGAATTGTTGCGACATAGTGGTATTTTTGGAATTGTTACGACAGTGTGGTATTTTTTGGAATTGTTCCGGCAGTGTGGTATTTTGTGGAATTGTTCCGACAGTGTGGTATTTTTGGAATTTTTCCGCCAGTGTGGTATTTTTTGTAATTGTTGCGACAGTGTGGTATTTTTTGGAATTGTTCCGGCAGTGTAGTATTTTTTGGAATTGTTGCGACAGTGTGGTATTTTTTGGAATTGTTCCGACAGTGTGGTATTGTTTGGAATTGTTGCGACAGTGTGGTATTTTTTGGAATTGTTCCGACAGTGTGGTATTTTTGGGAATTTTTCCGACAGTGTGGTATTTTTTGGAATTGTTGCGACAGTGTGGTATTTTTTGGAATTGTTGCGGCAGTGTGGTATTTTTTGGAATTGTTCCGACAGTGTGGTATTTTTGGAATTTTTCCGACAGTGTGGTATTTTTTGTAGTTGTTGCGACAGTGTGGTATTTTTTGGAATTGTTCGTCAGTGTGGAATTTTTTGGAATTGTTCCGACAGGGTGGTATTTTTTGGAATTGTTCCGACAGTGTGGTATTGTTTGGAATTGTTGCGACAGTGTGGTATTTTTTGGAATTGTTCCGACAGTGTGGTATTTTTTGGAATTTTTCCGGCAGTGTGGTATTTTTTGGAATTGTTCCGACAGTGTGGTATTGTTTGGAATTGTTGCGACAGTGTGGTATTTTTTGGAATTGTTCCGACAGTGTGGTATTTTTGGGAATTGTTCCGACAGTGTGGTATTTTTGGAATTTTTCCGACAGTGTGGTATTTTTTGTAATTGTTGCGACAGTGTGGTATTTTTTGGAATTGTTCCGACAGGGTGGTATTTTTTGGAATTGTTCCGACAGTGTGGTATTGTTTGGAATTGTTGCGACAGTGTGGTATTTTTTGGAATTGTTCCGACAGTGTGGTATTTTTTGGAATTGTTGCGACAGTGTGGTATATTTTGGAATTGTTCCGACAGTGTGGTATTTTTTGGAATTGTTGCGGCAGTTTGGTATTTTTTGGAATTGTTCCGACAGTGTGGTATTTTTGGAATTTTTCCGACAGTGTGGTATTTTTTGTAATTGTTGCGACAGTGTGGTATTTTTTGGAATTGTTCGTCAGTGTGGTATTTTTTGGAATTGTTCCGACAGGGTGGTATTTTTTGGAATTGTTCCGACAGTGTGGTATTGTTTGGAATTGTTGCGACAGTGTAGTATTTTTTGTAATTGTTCCGACAGTGTGGTATTTTTTGGAATTTTCCCGACAGTGTGGTATTTTTTGGAATTGTTCCGACAGTGTGGTATTTTTGGAATTTTTCCGACAGTGTGGTATTTTTTGTAATTGTTGCGACATTGTGGTATTTTTTGGAATTGCTCCGGCAGTGTGGTATTTTTTGGAATTGTTTCGACAGTGTGGTATTGTTTGGAATTGTTGCGACAGTGTGGTATTTTTTGGAATTGTTGCGACAGTGTGATATTTTTTGGAATTGTTCCGACAGTGTGGTATTTTTTGGAATAGTTCCGATAGTGTGGTATTTTTTGGAATTGTTCCGATAGTGTGGTATTTTTTGGAATTGTTCCGACAGTGTGGTATTTTTGGAATTTTTCCGACAGTGTGGTATTTTTTGGAATTGTTCCGACAGTGTGGTATTTTTTGTTTTTCATTTTATTGGTAATGATAAATACATATATATAACATTTGAAATAAATGGTGTCTGTGCTGTTTAAGCCCTTTGACATTCTTTCCCGCAAAAACTTTTAAATTAGTTGCTTTTCAAATATTGTACTGATGAAGGTTATTCCAGAAACGTGCCGTGTGCACTAAATGTGATATCCACGTTTTTATTATGCAATATTTCAAAATAAATGTCAAATAATTTTTAGCTATGTTTAGAATTTGTGATTCGAACGCATAAATGTAGTTACTGCACTGAATGTTTAAGGCCCGCCACGAATCGTGGGCGTAATTATTTGAAATCGTTATTGTTACATTATTTATGTGCTGCCAATAATATATTATAATCAGGGAACGTCGTGGTCGTGATAGTATGGTAGTTGGAATTACAACTACCTGTGCAATCAGTGCCAATCACCACTGAAGTTGTAAGTTCAAGTCCACCTCATAGGGAGATGTACTCGAAACAACATTATGCGATAATGTTTGTCAGTGACTTGTGACAGGTTTCCTCCGCCAATAATACTGACTGCCACGCTATATCTGAAATATTGTTGAAAGTGGCGTTAAACACCATAATCTCAACTCTAACTCTATATTATAATCAAACATTTATCATCAAAACATAATTATCATTTATAAAGCTTGGAATAGTTCTGACGATGTGCTATTTTTCTTTTTTCCCTTTGATAATAGAAAATTAACAAGACTCAAAAAGTAATAATATTGATAACAAGAATGCACTTGTAATTTATCATGCTAAAAAGTCAATACAAAGGAAAAAACATCAGTATTGTAACCATGGTGATCAAACAACAGTAATGTCTGATTTACGGATATTGCTATTTCGTTGTGTAATGATATTCGTCTCCGATGTTGCTTGCCTAGTGGCGATATCATGGTATACCGGCTCTTGCATCGATCGTTGCGATAGTTGGTGTTGGAATATCTGTTTTTGGTCAGTCCCGCTATTTTTCCGCTGGACGTCATCACCATTTATCGTGTCGTACTGGCGCCCATTTATGATTTCCCCGGGAACATCGTATTCATTTTCATGAGTGATTTGACCCTTCATCATTTTTGTAACTGAATGACCAGGGCAGATGTACAGGTTCTTTCTTTATAAAAATACATTAAGAAATAATTTATTAGTCATTAGTGTTTAGCAATTGAGTTTGTTTGTTTGACGGTGCTTAACGCCACTTTCAACAATATTTCAGTTATATCGTGGCGGTCAGTGTTATGGGTGGAGGACCCGGAGAAAACCACCGACCTGTCGCAAGTCACTGACAAAATATATCACATAATGTTGTACACCTCGCCGTGATCGAGATTCGAACTCACAACATCAGTGGTGATAGGCATTGATTGCATAGGTAGTTGTAAATCCAACTACCATGCGATCACGACCACGACGGCCCAATTGAGAAGAAAACATTGGGGACATGGATGTCAAATGGTTAGTGTGATTGATCATGGCTGGTAACCATTATCGTCAAAGCAATGAGGTATTCAGGAAATTTGAAAAAAATAAAATAACGGCAATTAAGGTTTGCTCGACTTGTAAATGCAGAGAGAATTGTTGGTTTTTTTCTGTGCTTTTTTTAATTTTGTTTTTATTTATTTTTTGCTTTGTTTGAAACTTATTCTTTCTCTAGTGATCCTGCGTGGCTCAATGAGTTAGGTAGTTGGATTACATAACAACTCATACAAGCCTATCACAATACGGTGTGGGTTCGCGCCCGCTTTGTAAATTACAAAAAAGGATGCACTCGACTCGCAACCGCAAGTGATAAAGGTTACCAGTTGTTTGCCTATGGTCGGTGGTTCTCTCCGGGTACTCCGGCTTCTTCCACCATTAAAACTGGTCGCCATAATATAGCTGAAATATTGCTGAAAGTGGCGTTAAAACACCAAAATAGAAAAAAAAATGAAATAAAAATTGCACACATGCCCATTTTGTTTATTACAGAGAATAATTGATATATTCTTATATTAAGAATATATATTAAACAAACATGTATGTGTCGGGGATTATGTCATGTAGAAAATGTGTAAAAACGGGATATTATGTGTTATTCAGCTATCAGACAGGTTATATAATGTGACATTCCCGGCTTAGGATTTATATTCCCTAAGGCGCAGCCGAAGGGAATATATAGCATAAGCCGGGAATGTCACATTATATACCCTGTCTGATAGCTGAATAACAGATATATTACGGATTTAACCATTGCTTTTTTTAAATACAACTTCCAACTGTATTAAATACATTTGCCTCTTTTATTTTCATTTTTCGTATCTCTAGATGTCTGTTTTCGTACCTGGGCGTCATTCTTCAATGACGTCAAAATATGTGTCGCGTCATATTTCATGTATGGGGGTGTCTCATGAAGGAAAATACTGTACTAAATTTCTAAATCAATACAGTTTCATATGTAGTAAATTTTATAAACTTTATAAATATAACATTGATATATCACATAACAAAACAACGGGTTTGCGAAACAGTTTCAATAATCTAAATGTTAACAACATGTAAATAAAACCTTGGTGTGGCCCCATGACGTCAAAAGTTTTCAAGGCTCAACGTTTTGTTTATTTGTTATGGTACAGCCGTGGAACATAGGAGTTTGCTGAATCGATCAGGTATTTGTGACGGAATTAACCGTTGTAATATTTGTTTGTTCATGCAGCCGTTTTGAGTATAAAAACAGCATTTAATTTGGTAAAAATACATTTATTATTCCATATTATACCATTGATTCAGTGAAGCGTAATGTTTTGTCGTCCATGTTTTAATCGTTTTTGGGGACTGAAATATATACCCCGTCTGTTTTCCGAATATATGCTGACATTCAGGGTTGAAGAACCAATGAAAATATGTGTAGCAAACTAAATTCGTAATATATAAGATATATACCCATCAGACACAAAACGCTATTTAAACGTTAAAACAAACGTTGCGAGGTGTGCCTGATGCAAATACTCCTTACTAATCGATTATGGCTTTGGGGGCTTTGATACAAATTCGAATTAAGCGACTTAACGGGTTAATTAATACTTAAGCAACAACAACAAACAAACAAAGAAAAAACAACAACAAAAACAAAATAAACAAACAAACAGAAAGACAAAAAAAAACAATCTAGCAAATTGTTCATCTTATCTTCATGACAAGCACACGGCGATTTGATTGGTTATTTGTGTAATTCGTATTTCAACAATTCATTTGAATAGAGTATATATGTAAGTATGTACATACATGAACAAACCCATCTCGTTCTTCGTTACAAAATGTAATTCCTGAAGAATTAGGCTAAACATGCAGATATAAATGCAACCACTGTATGATCACAGTCACACACAAAACAATGGTCTGAAAGACAAACAATGGTCCACAAGCTACTAAACAGAAAACTGAAGTTTGATTTGTGAAGAAAATTCAAAAGTATGGAGATACCAAAGTGATAATCATAAGTCGAAAATCGACGGACAGACACTACAATGGACAGAACGATAAACAATGGTCCACAAGCTACTAAACAGATAACTGAAGATGGAGCAAATTAAATCCACTGAAATACCGGAGGTTAACACATGCGCCCGGGGAAAGAAGATCCAGCTAAACTAGTAACTCCCGTCGTGCTACTGTCAAACGACAGGAACATAATTGATCCATGAAACGTGTTATACGATACGTTACCAGCACCTGAGTTCACCCCCGGGTTTTTGGTGGGGCCCATGTTGCTCATTTTTTTAATAGTTTTTTGTGTTGTCCTATTATGAGTTCCGCATAAAAGCGATGTACGGTTCGTCTTTATCTTCAGTGTTTTGTATGGGGCTCATGTCTTATTTACGTTAATTGTGCTTGTTTGCGTGAAGTGGTGTCCAACACATGCTGTGTTGTGTTTTTTGTTTTGTTTTTCTTCGTCATGTTGCCAGATTCTCTGAATTGTCAATTTTTGTTTGCCCCTTCGGTATTCTCTAATGTGTATGTGCTGATATCTACCTTCTGGTAATATGGATAAGTAGCGTCATCGTTTTTACTGATATAATCAGCAATGTCACCACAACAACAAGTACTCCTGTAAGAGAAAAGAGATGAGGATTAGATGATTGTTCTTGAAAATAACTTGCATAGCGAACGAACATAAGAAGGATCAATCATTTCATTTCTTGGTCACTTAGATTTAATATTTTAAGCACTTTCTTGCAAAATACACGATAATGTTATTTGACATCACTTTCAAATTAAAATGAAAACGGCCCTTTTTTTCTTTGATTGTCCTTTTTTGTAAATCTTTATTTCTATTGCGAATCAAATTAGACATCTATATTTGTATTACTATCTCTCGATCGGTACCTCTGCTGGTGAACTTTTAGTCCCCTAGATATTATCCGTACAGTTGTCAGTGCTTCGTGAGAAATAGTAATTATTGAAATTTACAGTTCCTAAATGATATAATTATTATCAAAACTAACGTTCCCCCCCGATTTTGGCCACCCTTTGATGCACTTGCTCCCAAAAATAGCTTAAATTAGTTTGAGGAATGTTATTCCGGAACTGCGTCGTGCGTACTTTATTAGATATCTACCTTTGTATTCCTAGACACGTGGTTGCCCATTACAATATATATACTTATTGCATGGGAATATCTACGAACGACTGGAATGTTTGACATGATAGGAACGACCGCATGATCAAATGAGTCAGGCTAGCGGTAGCTTCTTGGTTGTTTATTGGGGTACGCATTGTGTTTTATGGGTAGTGTTTTGTCGACCGTTCTGTGACCTTTTTCCTTTTGGTCATTGAATTGTTTGTCTTTAGAATTACTGATTACTCCTTTCGTATCTTCACGGGTTTCTTCTTCATGAAGTATTCAGTAAATATTATAATTCATACCTCAATGAACGTTAGAGAATACCGAAGTGACAATCAAACATGGAAAATCCAGAGAAACTGGCAACATAAACGAAGCCAAACAAAACAAAAACACAGCACAATATGTGTTGGACACCACTATACGCAAACAAACACGAATAATGTAAATACGACATGATTCCTCCTGCAAACAACTAGAGGTGAAGACGAAGCCAACATAGGTTTTATGTGGAAATCGTAACGGACATCACAGCACGGAACTGAGAACGTAAAGACACATAATAGTGTACAATGTCAGTGTACAATAATTTGCTTTGATTCGACTACCTTAAAGAGATACATACCAACAACCATGGCAAAAAACACTTCCGAACTATACAGTGTCATACTGATTTGTAGCTTTTAGAAACGGTATGTGTAATCACATCTGCACCAGATTACATATGTCGCTAGTGTTTAGGAAATAATACGGTTATCTGGAAAAACCTGAAATAAAGTAAAAAGAAAAAAACCATGACGACATCTCTTTGGTGAATAATAAATATTGTTAAAAGTGGAGTTAAACACTATAACACTTGCACCTAACCACTGAGCTTGTTGTATATTCATACGCTTGATTTTCAAATGAAGTGAACAACAATTCATGATTCATATCATTCTTTCTATTCATAATTGTATTATAATTGTTTACTTTGAGTACAGAGATCCTGTATTTGGAAATTTCCAAATACAAATGTATTTCCTGAATTGTAGGAATAATGCTTAAAAAAGATTTTGCAGGAAATGATGTAGTCTGTAAAACGGTTGGTGATTAGATGAAAAGGCTGAAATGTTCACCGACTTTCCTGACAATAAACGAGGTACATAAGAGTAAAGATAGTCGATGCCCTCCACCCCCGCTGATGTTTGGATTGTTTGGACTGTCTTTCCTGTCCTACATGTAATTATCTTATATCATCCTAGATGTAATATTATAAAAGTGAATTGCTAAAAAAGACATTAAAAGAAATGTTTTGACACCGGAAAGAAGTTTCCCTATGCCAATGTCAGAAACATTTGTGACATTATTCACGGCGGTCGTCGTGGTCGTGGTCGTATGGTATTTGGATTTACAACTACCTGTGCAATCAGTGTCTATCACCCCAAAAGTTGTGAGTTCTAACCCCGTAAGTTATTTGCGACAGGTCGGTGGTTTTCTCCGGGTACTCCGGTTTCCTCCACCAATAAAACTGACCGCCACGATATAACTGAAATATTGTTGAAAGTGGCGTTAAGCACTATAAACCTAAACCCTAATCCATTATTCAAGGTAAAAAAAAGATACAATCTTTATTGAAATTCACATATTACCAGTCGGGAAGCCACGCACAGATTCCGTACCTCCAACAATGCAAAGTCAAATCCCGAAATCAAGGGATGTAACTCTATTTTTTTTTAGACGACGCTTTACAAGTGAGCGGCCATGCATTGTTTACGTCGACACCCATGTGTTTTTACTGAATATCTTCATAAATAAAACTGAAAGAAGTATTCATTTTTATTGAATCCATTTTTTAAATAAAATTGTAACGTGACTGACGCGTGAATACGTGTATTTATGATATCGTTTGCTTGAAATCATCGTTGGAACTCGGGATACCGCTGCTAATGAAATGTTGTAAAAAAAATGGCGCTAAAAATAGACTCTTTAACTAAGTGGAACAATTGCATCCCATTGGCTGTTTATTAATAAATTTGGTAAAAATAGCTAGAATCACGTATTAGAGTATGGATTATTTGCATATTTCCCCATCATTCGTCACTAGAATTCCATATTTGGTGTAAACAAGAAGCACTATATTTCGAGATTCTAACCAAATATTTCTGGGTTTTTTCATAGATTGATCGATCTATAAGGATGAAAATGTGACTGTTTCTGCTTAAACACGAAAGAACCACTTGACCAATCATAGTCACACATATATAGAGTCATTTTATTCCATTTTTAACAACAAATCTTTCATTGTCGTTGACTCGTTCCATGGCATTTATGGACATGTCAAAATATTGACATAATTAATAAATACATTTTAGAAATAAAAAAGGTCTGCATTATATAATGTATGATCTTGTCATGCAGAAAATGGTGAAAGATTATGTAAAATTCACTCTAGATTAACATGGCATAGCATAAGGCTACATATTTAGTTCATGTCAAGCATTTACACCCCCCCCCCTTTTTTTTCATTTTCAGTCTGTTTTCCTGAAATACTTATTGATGTGTGTACATGCTACTTTTCAGTGCCAATGGCATTGACAACCTCCAGTTTTAGTTAGTTTTAGATCATTGTAGGTAGATATATATATATACAGACTGGACATGGGATGTTTATTTTTTTTTAACAAGAGTCTGAAGATACCAAAGGGGCAAAGTAACAGATTCTATTAAATAAAATGGATGTTTATTTTCTGTTAGTTTCAGATTCTATGAGTATAAATGCAAAGTTTCCTGTGATGTTTATTGGTTGAATATTTGAATAAATAAAAATAAGAATATATGATAAGTCTTATATATATATTCATACAGGTTTGAAAATCAATATATATATCCACAGGGAGTGGATGTAGTCGAGTGGTCTAGGGTGCTGGACGTAAGGCTAAGCGAATGGTGCTGCAGTGTATCAATGGTGTAGGTTCAAATCCCGTCGAGGGAAGAACAAAAATTTGACAGCTCTAAAATCTAATTCTAACACTGTTTGGTTTAATTTTCAGACGTATATATATATATATATATATGGTTTTTTTCTTCTAAAATATCCATGAAGTAAAAAAAATGGACCAGCATTCCAATTATTTTTAAAGTACATCATCAAACAAATGCCATGAGTTTTCAAGACACCTTGTGTCATAAATTATAATAAAGTCATTCAGAAAAGAACTTTTTGATTGTGTAATTTGTGTAATTTGTGAAACTTCATCTGAAAGTCAAAAGGTTTATTTCAATTTCAATTGAAAACCAGGACTTGTCTTAAACATTTCAAGAATGAATTAAATTTCTTTAAAGAATTTGGCTCAGAAGATAAATTATATTGTGGTACATATTGTTATAACAGTTGCAACACATTTTCTAGGTCAGAAAGTGGAGCTGAAACAAGATCTCAAACTTTTCAATTTCTTATAGATATATTGAACCAGAACTAAGTTGTTGAACAAGTTTCTACAGACATTTAGACCTGTATACACTCCAACATGTTGTTGAATTTGTTATTCATGCTTTTTTTTTTAGATGAAAAGGTACTTATGTTGCCTGTTGTTTATGAGAAATATAATTATCTTTTATCTATGAATATCAATGCCGAAATTTATAAATTTTCTTTTACAGAAAAGAATTTTTCAAAATGTGCCCATTTATTAACTTTTTTCCAGTCATTGGAACAAATAAAATAGTTTTTTTAACTTCAATTTTAAACAATATTAACCAATACTTGGTTATTTTGCCAACAGAAAACATATTCATTCTATTCTAGTCATTTAATTTACTTAGTAAAATTTGGAATTCTGGTTTGTCCTTTCATGTGAATGCAAGTATTCTGTATGTGTCTTAAAATTATGTGAATGGTAGTCATTCAATATGCTCTTTTTATGTGAATGCTAGTTATTCTGTATGTGTCTTTTATGTGAATGCTAGTCATTTTGTGTCTGTCTTTTATGTGAATGCTATAGTCATTCTGTTTGTGAATGTCATGGTGGAAAAATTATTGCAATCTAAGTATCCATATTTTTGTAAATGCGGGTAATTTTGTGAATGTCCTGGAGAACGAATTATTGCAAACTAAGTACCCATATTTGTAAATGCTGGTCATTTTGTGAATGTCCTGGAGAAAGAATTATTGCAACCTAAGTACTCATATTTGTAAATGCTGGTCATTTTGTGAATGTCAAGGGGAAAGAATTGTTACAACTTGACCACCCATATATGTTATAAAAGCTAGTTTGTAGTTGTGTCAAACACATGAATATTCCAAATACATTGATATTTACATTGTGAGATAAACATGAAACTTAGTAGCTTTCATTCAGATAATATAATTTCCTAATTTCAAGAAAAATATTTGCTTACACTGATTTTTTTTAAATTTGCCTTGATATAATAGGAAGGGTTAAGATATCTGAATACAATTTTTATGCCCCTTTTTGTCTCAAGGTTTCACTTTATTTTTAGATTCTAAAAAAAATATTAATTTTTTTACATGTTTTTTTTTATAATATTTTCATATTTTTTCAATTCGCTTAATTTTTGTTTACATGCTTTTATTTTTTCCACACATTTATTTATTTCTATTTATCTTGTACCTGTTGTTTTGAAATTAAATTAAATTGAAATGATTAATTGTTGTACAGTCTTGTATCATAGATGATTTTTTTTTTTAATTTAAAGTGATAACAAATAGTAATTCCCCAGTCTAAATAACAAAATGCACAATGTCTAAAACAATATTGCAATACAAATAATTCAATTAAACTGAAAAATACGGTATTAATACAAGAAAATTAAAAAAAGACATAGACACCCCTTTCCCAAATGAAATATACTCTTTCGGATGTACGCTTAGGTGTCGTTTATTGTTGATGTTAAGAAACACCACCGATGTGTTCCGAATGACAATGAATTTCGATGTTTGGCAAATGGTCGATCCGATCAAGGTGGGTGTAGGGCTAAGTGGAACAATTGCATCCCACAAGACATTGATACTAGTTGTCGGTATGACAATGATCCTAGATGATTTCCTCAGGCAATGTATGTTACAGAAAGCCATCATATTGTTTTAATTAAATTTTCTCTTTTAAATAGAACCACCTTGACATTTGTTTTGAAATTGAGTCCACTTCAAGTAGCAAAATTCGATGTTTGTACACAATATAAATAAAAACTGAAGTGATACAATAAATTTCTATTTATCCATAGACATCTTCCGTATATTTTAATTGATTTCAAGGATAAATATTTATTGTAAACCGACGTATTTTAAGCGAAGGGTTGAACGTCATTTTTCATCAAAAATGAAGCGAAAGTCACGTGACTGGGACTTGACTTTGGAGCTCTCCTGTCACGCTGGCTGTCCTACTGTACTAAATAATGAAATTATCATTAAAACTAAAGGTGATCTCTCTTAGTCATAGCTAACCATAGACGGTGCTGACTGACCAGTTTATGTGTTCATTGGTTTGCGCCTGCTCTCAAAGACCTTTCATTGTCTTTTCAGTATTGTGACTTTCAGGTAGCTGGTGTTAAAACACCAAAAATTAATTAAATTATTCAACATATTTTCAATAAATACAATCACACAATGAAAAAAGTGAAAAAAAAAGTTAAAATGCCGCTATTGGCCAATTCATAGTATAAAAATATTACCCTTGCTATATGGTAGATTATCACCTTGAGAAAAAAAATATGAAAAGTGTGATAATCTATATAATACCTTTATGCAATGGCAGTATATTTTTTCATTATATAGAATTCGTTATTATATCTCTCTGTAATATAAGCAAACAAAATTGTTCTGTCTTCAGAAGATTTCAATAGACTGTTGTTTGGCAATGAGGAAGTCAAATAAGATTATGAACACGCCAGCTGGATGTGGGTGAATTTTTGTCTTGATAGGCAAAGTGTGGTCTGGGTGGGAGAATATGGAAAATTAACAAATGCTGCCTGTCCAATCTAATGAATTGATTGCCATATAAATATGCAAACAGTATAATACATGAACATATTTATAATATTGTAAAACACAGTGTTTCTGTAAGAGCTTTCCATCTTATTTAACATAATCATCTTAGCAATCCCAAACAACGGGCTTTAAAGATGATACTAAATGCAGAGTAATCTAAAATATTTTGCATATAAACAAAATGATACGCCAGACTGAGCCCTCTTTGCTGTCTTTTTGAATAAGACTTACTAACACGCTGTATATAATAAATATCTTAAACAAGATATTTTCAAAACATTACTATCGAAATTCCGCGGGAGGGGGGAGGGGACTGTGCAAAACCTATAATGATAGTAGCGCGTCTATGCCCCTCTAATATATTACAGGTAAACATTACACCTTTGACAGGGCCCAGGTTGGCTTAATGAGTTAGGTAGTTAGATTACCAAACAACTCATACAAGCCTATCACCAATACGGCGTGGATTCTCACCCGGCTTTGTAAATTGCACTCGACTCGCAGTTTACCAGTTGCTTGCCCATGGTCAGTGGTTCTTTCCGGGTACTCCGGCTTCTTCCACCACTAAAACTGGTTGCCATGATATAGCTGAAATATTGTTGAAAGTGGCGCTAAACACCAAAACTCAAACTCTAATTGAGTAGGCACGACATTGTTTTGGAATAATCAGAATTGTGGAATTACAATAGACATTTGTGACGGTAATAACTTATATTTTTCGCCTCCGTCTTGTGTACCCGATCTTACTACTAAAACTGGTCGCCATGATATAGCTGAAATATTGCTGAAAGTGGCGTTAAAACACCAAAAATAAAAAATAAATATACCCGTTTGTAATAATAACAAGGTACATTTAGTTATTTTAGCCCGCTGTGTTATGTCTTTTAGATGTATATTCCTTTTAATTTTACTGGTTTAATGGTGTATTGTTATGGTATTATATATATCATTACAAAACATGGTAAAACTATTAATATATAAGATTCGTATTAAAGAAAGCAGCATTAACAGCGCAATTCTCGTAATCATTTAGTTACCGCAATGGCAGAGTGTCTTAAGTCCGAAAATTATCTGTCTTGCATTTATCCCTATCATGGCTAGTTGACAAGGATTAAGGATCATGAAATTTTGTCAAAAGTATGTTTTTAAGGTGAGTAAGCAGAACAGGGTGAGTAAGAGAGTGATTGTTGTTTAACACCAATTCAGCAATTTTTCAGCTATATCATGGCGAGAACAAGTTACTTTTCAATGAGATGATGATGAGGTCCGGTTTGTTCTGACTAACACGCTGAGTTGGAAGTTTATAGTGCTAGCTCACAGTCCGTGGGTAGACATGTCCCTCCACTCGGACACAATATTCTGATTCCAGGCAGACCAGTCTTTGATGTTTCTCCGTAATGCTGCGTGCTTAGCGGAGAAGCAACAAGTACCAATTTTATAGTCTTTGGTTTGACCCGACCGGGGCTCGCACCCACGATCTACCGCACTCGAGACGAGCACGCTAACCGCTACGCCACCGATGCGGTTTAGTAGAACATTAGGTATATACGATGCATAAAGTTTGACAACGCCCCCCCCCCCCCCCACCCTCCTACAAACTTTCCGACACACACACATTCGTCCTTTTTTTTTAAATTTAAAGATCACTAAGTTTAAATTACCTGATCACTGCATTGATATCCAATCAAGATAACAAACAAGGAAATAATTAAGACGGAAACAAAACAAAATGGCATTATATACATTATATATTGTTTGTATTTCCGGAATTATCGAAAGTTGTAAAGTGTCATCTATAGAAATACAGGATATTAAGAGTTTTCTATTGAAATACAAGGTAATGATATGCAAATTATGTATTTGTCAGAGGTAGGAAATCACTTGACATTTTTTATGATGACCACTTCACAGATTAAAATAACTCCATATAATGTACAATGGGGGCATGTTGTTGACAAATAACATATAATTTATCCAGGAAGTATGTCAACTAGGTACGTAATTTTTACAACTGTACATGTCCGCACAAACAGCGTTATATTGTTGTGTCCGACGCATGCTCCACGAAACCTCTTTCCAAATTATCAACATATATTGCACCTCGCCTTTATCCCAGTCTTTATGTCTTGTACACATAAACTATATATTTTTTTTAGACACTGCATTAATATTGTCTATAAATCAGTCATTAATGTGGGCTCAATCTTGTATTTTTCTGTATATTGTTTTAGATCATTGTTCTTTTTATTTTGACTATTGTATTGTTTGTCCTTCATCGATTTACTGTTTGTGATTACTCCTTTGGTATCTTCAAACTTTTTCTAATTCTATTTTCGTATACCATATTATATATTATCATTATGCACATATATAGTTGGCTGATTCGGGCTAAAGTTTTACCAGTCGTCTGGTTTACTTGCAAATCATTAAGTTTGAATTTGTCTGTATGGTTGCCCCCACAGAGCTGTCTTGTGGATTCCCTGTTGGCAGACAGATATTGTTAGGTAATAACACTGAAAGCTTAGCCGTGGGCCATACTAGGTAACAATTTTGGGAACTGCATCGGTGCTCACCTTGAGTGTAGTAGATCGATGGTTCGTGTCCATGTCGAGTCAAGCTAAATACTATAAAATTGGTATGTGTTGCTTATTCGCTAAGGAGTAAGAGCAAATATTGGTTTGCTCAGAATGAAAATAATGTATCCGAGCGGAACTATATGTCTTCCCGCGGACTGTTGTTTTGGTAGCACCATAGAAATCCGACCAAGCGTGTTGGTCAAGTTCAAAGCGGACATTAACTCATCGAAAATGTACATTCTTCTCACCATAATATAGCTAACAAATTTATAATTTGGAGTTTGAAAACAACCACTAGCTCACTCAAAGCAAAATAAAAAACAAAGAGCAACAAATAACTATTTCAAAAATGTTCTTCTTTCTTCCATTATCCGGTAAGTCAATTTTAATATCTATGAGGTAATTTATATAGAAAATATGTACAATTACAGTATTTTTAAATCTTAATGTTATACTATATTTACAAGTTGTTATGAAAATGGTCATTGATTAAAAATGAATAATGAATAATAAAAAACATTGCTCATGATTTAAATGTTATTAATGGCTTAGTATTTCTTCGTACACATGTGTTCTTGATCTTAGGTGTGCTCGATTCGTTGTTGTCTGTGATTCAAAATGAATAAAACAAACCCACATTGCTCATGATTTAAATGTTATTAATGGTTTAGTATTTCTTCGGACACATATGTTCTTGGTCGGAGGTGTGCTCGATTCATCGTTGTTTTCTATAATATCGTCACTAGACTTTGGTTGAGCAGACTGTGTTATTAAAGTTACAGGAATTGTCTGCTCACTATTGTTGCTATCCCTTTTCTGCTGATATGGATTTGCAACTATTGGTACTTGTTTCATCTTTATAGTACTTTTTTCACTAGGTTGTTTTACAGCAATCTCATCGCTAGTGCTAATATCAGCATCTGCACTTTCTTGACAAAACTGTTTGAAAGTCACTGTAGGAATATTAACTCTCCTGCCACTAGATTTACCTAGCTGAGGAGTTTTTGTAAAATTGGTCTTTAGTCGCGACACATTTGTTTCATTAGGCTCTCTACGCATGCTCCTATATCGATCTTCATTAATACAAGAGTCGTTTGTATTTGATCTTAAGCGACCTATATTATGCACTCTTCGTGTTGACTCGGCAGTATTTCGTCGTAAACGTTCGGAATAAGTGCTTGGGCGAAAACCTTCTGCCTTTTTATACAATTCTCTTATGGTGTGTCCAGTTCCATAATGCTGTGGCATATATTTCAAGTTTTCAAGAGGTTGATTCTCTACTGGTCTATGTCGAAAGTTAATATCGACAAATTGTTCTGTACTCATATTATAATTAGGGTTCGTCCTAGGTTTCTGATATTCAGCATCAGTAGCAGAAATATGTTCATGAATAGATTCGGCTCGCTTTGCGACATCATATTTCGAGAACGACTTGCTTCTTACAAACTTTTTAAGCTCTGTCGAAAACCGACGAGCGTAGCTTTTCCTGTCCTTTGTCTCAGCCACTTCTTGTGCTGCTTTCTCGTGCATATCTGTTGCATATTTTTCAAAAGCAGCAACTTCAATAATTTCAAAATCACTCCCATCTTCATTTTCGTTCTTTTTCCTGTTGAAAGCAAATTTACCACATTTTGTTTAAAATCAGTTGAACTTCAATATTGTAAATATAAATTAATGGTAGCCACTAGTGGAACAGGAACTGCCTACCCTTACGGGACACCTGTGTACACCTCCGATTTTAGAAACCAAATTGACCATATTTTGTTTAATATCAATTGACGATTTATAATGCAGCACCTGGATACACCTCCGATTTTATCGGGGTTCGTTCGTGTTGCTCTGTAGTTGTCTGTTTAATGTGTTGTAGATCATTATTTGTCTTTTTCTATTGGCCATTGTTTTATATGTCCTTCTTCGATTTACGGCTTCTGATTTTCCCATTGGTATCTTCAAATTATTCTTTAGAAAATGCACCCAATTGAAGATATAAACATTTCAATACTGGAAGTGTGTAAGGGGCTTCTTTATGTAAACTAAAGGATACTATTACTTTGCGAAAATCAAAATCATATTATTGGAAACACAAAACATCCCGATTATATAATACATCTTAGAGAATACCGAAGGGGCAATCAAAAATGGAGAATCCAGAGAAACTGGCAACATAGGGGACACACAACGGAATAAACGAAAACAAAAAACACAACACAATATGTAGACACCACTATTTACAAATAAACTAATGGCTTAGGCCTAGCATAGGTATTCAATTGGTGAACAATGATAAAATATTTGCTAAGGATTGTCAGTTCTATGGCATCAATATGTTCCAAATTGATATAATCTGTGGCCGTGATATTTTAAAGGTAGCTGAGTTACAGTTATAAATAACAAATGGCAGGCTTAAACTACTTTAATGGACCCAAGCCTCTACTGTTTGTGAAATGGTCTAGTCATGTAAGTGTTTCCACAAGAAAATGATTTAAAACAACATCGATGATGTTCGCAGAAGACTCACAGTTGGATATTTAAGAACCATTTCAAACTGTTGACCCCATACGGTCCTTGTAGGAACCGTCGTGTTCAGGTGTGTAAGAGGTATATAGAAAAACGGACAATCACCTCTCAGCTTAATGCACTGAACGCAAAAGAAAATACCATGATATATAACGATTAAAATCAGCTATAAGTATACATGTATTACTTACGATAAATTCATTGTTAATCAATATTCTAAAAATGAGAGGGGGTGGGGGTTGTCACTAACAAACTTTATCACATAATGTTGTATCGAGAGCACATTGCATGAGCAGGATTTGAACTCGTAACGTTAGTGGTGATAGGCACTGATTGCATAGGATCACGACCACGACGGCTCCTTTAAAATATGAACACTAGTGTGCATGTAGTAATGTCTCGTGATTTCATACAGATTGTAATTACACATATGAACAGAAGGTTATTCTTAAACAGTGCTGATTAACAATTCAACCAATATCAACAAAACAAAAAAGCCACCTATCACCATCACCCATTCTCCCACTAAACACAACACGACATATGAAGCTGGACATCCAGGTACTGGCTTCGGACATGCAGAAAAATATGGCAGGGCTAAACCCCCACAAAAACGGGATGAATTCAGGTGTTACGGAAAGGTAAGTAGTGTCCGCTCCACAAACCCGGTGAAAAGTCATAAATGAGGAAAGGACGTTTTTGTGATTACTACAAACGGAACATTTATATGACGTCATTTGTGACACAAATATAGCGCAAAGGTTAACCATGCTTTGAATTGATGACTTCAACTTAACCACTAGGAACCCTTGGTTCAGTAGCTTTATTAATAGCAGCAGTCCTCTATCAAGGAAAACATGTTAGGAATAACAGGTCCATGAATATCGCACTAACTGACAGATACTCCATAATATGCAGGTTCTGCTGAGATGCTGCTACATATAAATGAAAAGTCAACAATTAGAAAATTATTTCTTTTGTTTCGAGCCTAACCGTCCTCATTGTCAATTACGTGGTGCATGTCAGGGTATGAGGTAAATCTAGCTGTATCTGTGATATGCTTTATTTCAAGATCAATGGAACAGATCCGATCAACACAAATACAACTTAGAATTATTTAGTGAAAGGACATTTTACGATTCACGCGGCTTCCTCAATATGACTGCATCATATTATACCCCGTTTTATTTGTTTCCTAACGCCGAAGCGCTGATGACCACAGTGAATGTGATAATTGCGATTGTACTACGCGAAATATATGACAATTACAAAATCTTTGCAATGTGTAAGTGTTCACGTTTCTCCTGTTGCATGTGTACGATAGCCACTTTCTGAAGAATCAAAGGGGCAATCAGAAGCCATGATCCAAAGAACCAACAATGCCAAGACTAAACGACAACGGGCGAAAAGACAAGCAATGGTCGCCAAAAAAAACTACTCAAAAAACCAAAGATTGAGTAACACCAAAAATCGCTGAAGAACGAACGCAGCTTCTAAATAGTTCCTCGCTGTATAAAGAACAGACGAAAGTGACTTTTGACCCTTTATTAAACATTTGTGTCCATTATAAGTGACGATGATGGAGTATCGGAAACTTTTCTGTTTTGGTCGTGATTCTGCGATTCGCTAGTGGCGTAGTTGGATTTTCTGAAAAATATTTGTTTATTATATTGTCATTTTTTTTAAAGTACTAGCATTTTAGTCTCGTAAAAAACCTTAAAATCATAGGAAATAATTTTGTCTAATGGAAGATATTATTGTTGATTGTCACATGACGAAAGGAAATGTGCACCGTTTTTTCGTTTCTGTAGTGTTGATCTGGATAATGAAAAGGCTTGCAACAGGTTTGTGATTATTTCTAAACAGTTATTAACAGAGAGAATAACATGGCTCTTGTTATGTAATGTAGATCTCGTTAATGTCTCGTCAAAATGAGATCAAAAACATCCAATACAAAACCATTTATTTCAATGTTGTTATCTATAAAATCTCGTAGTTGAGTTGAGTATATTTCGCTCACCTGACATTTATTTGCAATTAAGAATTCGCTTAGTTTTCACGTGACGGACATTTCAAAGTTTCAGTTCAAGTAGTAAAAACGTAACGATGAAACAAGATGATCTACAGCTTATATAAGAAAAGTAGAATCTACCTATATGCAAAAACAAGATAAAAAGTCAAAAAAATGGCCACAAAAAGACAGAGAGACAAAACATATCAATCAACGGAAACAAACTAAAGATAACAACATGTTCTCCATTAGAACTCAGTTGTAGACACATGTGTTCTGGAAAGATAGGTAGTTCTATCAACTTTGAATAAATGACAAAAAAACGTTAAAAACGATATCCCTGTCAATTGGCTCACAGTTTATGAAAACCAGTTTTAGAAACGATCAGGCGATCGTGGTTATCATAGAGTTCCGGTAAATACAACATACCATTTGACGTATAATGCTTATTCATGTGAAATTTGCTAAGCTTCAGCATTGTAGTATCTTAGCAGAATATCAGCCAAAACATTCCAATATTCCTTTTTCGAACGATGATGCGCAATAAACTAGCATGTGAAGCTACACCGTGGATAGTGGATATTGGTACCCATTGCCGAAGTACGAAACAAGTTAAAGCCACTGTCATCAAAAGGGTAATGCCATCCCCAGCATTTTCAATCGATACCTTGTCTTGGATCAAACGTCTATGGTATTATTTTTCGAGTTCATTACATTGCATGTTTGGGTGCAATATTTCAAAAATATTTTAAAAATTCGTTTAAAAAAAATCTCCAATACAGACATAATTTTCGATATCAGATTCCATCTACAAGACATGCATGACTTGATGACATACTCACTGTAATTTTTAAATGATTTTGCCATATGCCGTATCAAAAGATTAAATTGAAGTCATCACATTGAAAATGTTACGGTCGCCAATTACCACAGATATGTTCCATTTGTCATAATCACAATCCTTTCTTTCCTCATGCATGACTTATAACTTGGTTTGAAATAAGAGTAACATGACAGGCGCCACTCGTGGAGCAGGAACTGCCTATCCTTTCTTCATCCCCGGTTTTTATTATGTTGTCCTTTTTATATTGGCCATTTCAATGTCTGATTTTCTTCGATATACGGCTTATGGTAACCCTTTTTCAATCTTCAAATTTTCTTTTAAGGAAAGTGTGAACATTTACATTAATTAATTACTAGTAAGCATTTATACAATAATGAATGTCGGGAAAAGAATACTACTATTCTCCTGGAAACTCCCTAAAATGTCTATGGTGAGGGATTGCTATCTGGTTTCCTCACACTAATAAGTTCAGAATAATCGTTCATGGGAGTTTTGTCACTCTGGTGTTTAAACTTAACTGTACATGTCTTGTTTGTTCACTGTTCAGTGCTTACTAATCATGAACATGATTTATTGCTATTCAAATGAATAAGTCAAAGGGATATATATCGATATTTGATTGGTCGAATCTATCACATATGACGCTGAGGAAAACATCGTGTTCCCTAATCATATAACCCTTACTGGAAATAATCAAATTCTTAAATAACGTGAATTACCTCCCTTTGTGTAGAATGCATATATCAAGTTGTGCAATGATCAAGAGACGATCCGTTCACATTCGAAAAGTCATGACTTAATAGGGTGAACTCATCTTCGTAACTCCACAATGCAAGGGAACACAAGTCCTTTCTTATGTCCTTCGGTCAATTATATCATTTTATTTATCAATGACACTGTTATGGTATATTTACCATATACAGAAACAAATAAGTAAATAGGGGCTTGTTAGACAAGTCGTTTATGAGTCGAATTCCCATTGATTAGAGGGGAAAAAATGATGGAACCCCTTTTTAAATAGAAACTATATCAAACTTGTATTAGTAGTAATCAGTCTGTGGTTTCTTTAGAAATGCCTGTACCAAGTCAGGGTCATTACGGTTTTCACAGTTGTTGACTGATTTTGTCTGTTTATATAATTATGAGTTTTGACTTTCCCTTTGTAAGATTGTTCGGAGTTCGGTAATTTTGTTATTACCCTTATTTATTAAAACGATCACAACATCTCTCTTTACCTTGACAGATTGAGATTTCTGGGACAGGGTATTCTACAATCTATTCAGCCTAGAGTTTAAACTGGACTTTCATAAAACTAGAGATGGGCCATACAATATATCTTTTCCTTTGTCAATCAAAGAAAGCTGCTATTGTGTAAGTTTTGATTGTTCACTGACCAGAACTTATTAATTACTTACATGCTTTTACAGATATTAAAAAGCTGCGTTCAAATGCTATTGTTCTACGGATAGGGATTAATATAAGTTCTTGTAACTTGTTTCCCAATCCAAATAATTACTTCCTATTATGCAATGTATATAGTTGAATATAGTAATGTTATGTTGAATTAATTAATAACATATGCTTAAACTAAATGTTATTGTTGCACTAATTATATCCTTGTAGATATTTGATTGGTCGAAATAGTCACACGTGACACCAAGGAAAACAGCATGCTAAACTAGTTTTAAGGTCCCAAACATGACATTTAGAAGTTCTTATGTTTTCACTCTTGTCGCAATGACGAATGGACACCCCCGTGCTAGAGTAATACAAGGTTCAAGGTTGTCACGTTTTAAGTACATACCTCATTTTTCTCACTATTTGGTATGAAACGCCAAATACGACTAACAGGAACAAAACGATGCCCACTATAACAAATACAACCCAGTCTAAAAATAGAAAATAAACAATTATTACATTGGTTAATCTCAAGATAACAAATGCAACCCAGTCTAAAAATAGAAAATAAACAATTATTACATTGGTCAATCTCAAGATAACAAGCCAGTTAAATATATAAAATTATTCTCTTACTGTGCAGAATAACTTGATTACGAATTATGTTTATGAGACACGAGATGTCAGCACATTTCCATATATCGGCCACACTTTTGTTGACTAGAAGGAATTAATTGGTTTAAGTTGAAAATTCCGATCACATCATTTGTCTCCCGTTTGCATTGGGAATCATAATAACAATCAGTGGACGTATTTCGGTGCCATTTGTTTTTGCCTGCTAATTTTTTGTGATCTTATTGACGATATTTATGACATAAAAATGACTTATCACCGATTTTTTATTGTAATAAGGATAACATGACGGGTGTAAGTAGTGTATATAACGACTCTTCCCTCTCTGGAACACCTGGGTTCATTGCTTGTACCTTTGTTTATTTTCTTTTGATTATTTTATTGTATTTTTCTTAAAACATTGCTGCATATGACCTCAATCAATCAATCAATCAATCAATCAATCAATCAATCAATCAATCAATCAATCAATCAATCAATCAATCAATCAATCAATCAATCAATCAATCAATCAATCAATCAATCAATCAATCAATAAATAAATCAATCAATCAATCAATCAATCAATCAATTAATCAATCAATCAATCAATCAATCAATCAACTTATTACCTATTGATGTTGTTCTTGGTACATATAGCCCATTGTCAATGTTTTCGCTATTTTGTTTCATTACCATACGATTCTGTTTTTTAGTTCATTTCCTATTTTCGTTATTAAAGCTATCCATTTCATTACCTATTAAAACTGTTTTCTATAATTCATTATTGCATTATCGCATTATTACTTATTCAAGCTGTCTGCTTTATTTGTTATTGAATCTGTTTGATTCATTATTCGTAAAAGATGTGTTCTGGGTTCGTTAGTCAGATATTTGCTCCATTACATAGTTGTATCCTACATTCGTTATTTTAGCTGTCTGCTTTATTACATTTAAACGTATTTCGTATGTTCGCTATCTGGCTATGCGCTTTATTCTTACTTAACTACGGCTATTCGTTACTTTTAACATATTTTATTGTTCAAAAAGACAAGAGGAAAAGACAGAAGTAAAGCCACTTAGACAGTCTTCTCCCATTACATATACATTTTGTATTACAAAAATACACAATCATCTTCGTTATTCGCTTTATTACATATTAAAGCAATTTCCTATATTCGTTTTTAAAACTTGTCGCTTCATTTCATTTTTCAGCATTTTTTAAATTAACTATTGGTGTTGTATGTTATCTGAGTTCAACCCGGGATGCTCAATCTTTAGTTTTCTGTGCAGTGTCTTGTAGATCATGTTTTGCTCTTTCGCCCTTCTCTTTTGGCCATTGTATTTTCTGTCTCTCTTCGATTTACAGCTTATGATTACCCTTTATGTATCTTCAAACTTTTCTTATCTATTGGAAGCACAATGCCTTTTATGTACAGTCAAACCTGTATTAAGAGGTCACCTTTGAGACAAATAAAAATGGCTCTATAAGACAGGTGACCTCTTAAAAGATGTTCAATTTATATGAATTTCTCTATGACGGAACAAGAAAAAGTGACATTTTAATACAAGCGACTGCTTAATAGAGGTGACCGCATGGGCAGGTTTCACTGTACATAGAATAGAGAGTGTCACATTTATCATACTACCTGTTGAAGCTATTTGAGGCTGAGGTGATAGTACTGTTGTTGCTATATTATTGTCTTCTGTTATATATGAAGTAGACATTGTTGTTGGACGGTCGGTTGACATAGTAGATTCTGGAATAGATTTTAAAGTGGACATAATTGTATCTTCTGTTGTGACTAGTTCTGTTGTCTGTCTCGTCATCGATATTTGTGTATTTCGTTCAGTTGTAACCATTTGCATTGTTTTCTCTTCCGTCGTAGGAATTTGTGTTGTATGTTCCGTTGTTGCCGTTTTGGTTGTCGTTTGTTCCGTTGTTGCCGTTTTGGTTGTTGTTTGTTCCGTTGTTGCCATTTCGGTCGTTGTCACTTCCGTTATTGCAATATTGGTAGTTGTATGTTCAGTTGTTGTTGCCGGTTTGGATGTGAACATTTCCGCTGTTGTCGGTTCTGTTGTGACCATTTTTGTCGGTGTCTTTTCGGCTGTTGCCATTTCCGTTGTTGTTTGTTGCGTTGTTCCCATTTCAGTAGTTGCATGTTCGGTTGTTGTCGGTTCGGTTGTGACCATTTCGGTTGTTGTCGTTTCGGTTGTGACCATTTTGGTAGTTGTCGGTTTCGTTGTGGCCATTTCGGTCGTTGTGGGTTCGGTTGTGACCATTTCGGTAGTTGTCTGTTTCGTTGTGGCCATTTCGGTCGTTGTGGGTTCGGTTGTTCCCATTTCGGTAGTTGCATGTTCGGTTGTTGTCGGTTCGGTTGTGACCATTTCGGTTGTTGTCGGTTCGGTTGTGACCATTTTGGTAGTTGTCGGTTTCGTTGTGGCTATTTCGGTCGTTGTGGGTTCGGTTGTGACCATTTCGGTAGTTGTCTGTTCCGTTGTTGCTATTTCGATCGTTGTCTGTTTCGTTGTTGTTTCCATTACTGTTGTAGGTTCCGTTGTGGCCATACTTGTCTGTTCAGTTGTTGTCTGTTCGGGCGTGACTGCTTCTGTTGTTGGAATTGTTGTCTGAACGACAGTAGTTACAGCATCAGTAGTTATAGCTTCGGTGGTTGTTTCTATTAAAGTGGTAAGTTTATCGAGACGTTGATGGTTACACTCGTTAGCATCTGATGCTGAAGGAGCTGTTACAATAAAACAATATACTAAGACGTATTAAGACAAACGTGGAAAAACAATTCAGTGGGTGTACAATGAGAATCAAAAAGATCATAACGCGCCTGTTCCATCTGTATTTTATTTGGAAATATATTTTGTTATTGCTAAGCACATTTTTGCTTCGATTTTAAAAACCTATTAGGACTATATATATCACAGAGATACTATATATATCACAGAGATACTATATATATCACAGAGATACTATATATATCACAGAGAGACTATATATATCACAGAGAGACTATGTATATCACAGAGAGACTATGTATATCACAGAGAGACTATTCATATTACAGAGAGACTATGTATATCACAGAGAGACTATGCATATCACAGAGAGACTATGTATATCACAGAGAGACTATGTATATCACAGAGAGACTATTCATATCACAGAGAGAATATGTATATCACAGAGAGACTATTCATATCACAGAGAGACTATGTATATCACAGAGAAACTATTCATATCACAGAGAGACTATGTATATCACAGAGAGACTATTCATATCACAGAGATACTATGTATATCACAGAGAGACTATTCATATCACAGAGAGACTATGTATATCACAGAGAGACTATATATATCACAGAGAGACTATATATATCACAGAGAGACTATATATATCACAGAGATACTATATATATCACAGAGAGACTATTCATATCACAGAGACTATGCATATCACAGAGAGACAATGCATATCACAGAGAGACTATGTATATCACAGAGAGATTATGTATATCACAGAGAGACTATGTATATCACAGAGAGACTATGTATATCACAGAGAGACTATGTATATCACAGAAAGACTATTCATATCACAGAGATACTATGTATATCACAGAGAGACTATGTATATCACAGAGAGACTATGTATATCACAGAGAGACTATGTATATCACAGAGAGACTATTCATATCACAGAGAGACTATGTATATCACAGAAAGACTATGTATATCACAGAGAGACTATGCATATCACAGAGAGACAATGCATATCACAGAGAGACTATGTATATCACAGAGAGACTATGTATATCACAGAGAGACTATGTATATCACAGAGAGACTATGTATATCACAGAGAGACTATTCATATCACAGAGAGACTATGTATATCACAGAGAGACTATGAATATCACAGAGAGACTATGTATATCACAGAGAGACTATGTATATCACAGAGAGACTATGAATATCACAGAGAGACTATGTATATCACAGAGAGACTGTGTATATCACAGAGATACTATGTATATCACAGAGAGACTATATATATCACAGAGAGACTATGTATATCACAGAGAGACTATGTATATCACAGAGAAACTATGAATATCACAGAGAGACTATGTATATCACAGAGAGACTATGTATATCACAGAGAGACTATATATATCACAGAGAGACTATGTATATCACAAAGAGACTGTGTATATCACAGAGAGACTATGTATATCACAGAGAGACTATGTATGTCACAGAGAGACTGTGTATATCACAGAGAGACTATGTATATCACAGAGAGACTATATATATCACAGAGAGACTATGTATATCACAGAGAGACTATGTATATCACAGAGAGACTATGAATATCACAGAGAGACTATGTATATCACAGAGAGACTGTGTATATCACAGAGATACTATATATATCACAGAGAGACTATGTATATCACAGAGAGACTGTGTATATCACGGAGAGACTATGTATATCACAGAAAGACTATGTATGTCACAGAGAGACTATGTATATCACAGAGAGACTATGTATATCACAGAGAGACTATGTATATCACAGAGAGACTATGTATATCACAGAGAGACTATGTATATCACAGAGAGACTATATATATCACAGAGAGACTATGTATATCACAGAGAGACTATGTATATCACAGAGAGACTATGAATATCACAGAGAGACTATGTATATCACAGAGAGACTGTGTATATCACAGAGATACTATATATATCACAGAGAGACTATGTATATCACAGAGAGACTGTGTATATCACAGAGAGACTATGTATATCACAGAAAGACTATGTATGTCACAGAGAGACTATGTATATCACAGAGAGACTATGTATATCACAGAGAGACTATGTATATCACAGAGAGACTATGTATATCACAGAGAGACTATGTATATCACAGAGTGACTATGTTGTGTCTTAATTTGCTATTTTATGAAAATATATCTTAAGTAGTGATGTCAACAATACTACAAACATCAACAAAACGTAGAACTTAAAATCATAGAATACAAAAAATACCACGACGTTTGCTGATGTAAATCCTGGTTCTCGCTTAGGAAAGGCACAATAATTTGCCATGGATAAACCAGTGGTGTATGCTTAATGCGAGCCTCAATGAATTCTTGTTTTTTACCAATTTTCAATAGACCATTAGCACTTTCCCAAATTCATTCTAAAATTATACGTTCTTTTTGGCGATTTTATAGGAGATATATGCCTAACGGGTTGCTACAACAATTAATTTGCATACAGAGTATGAGAAACATATTTATTACTTTCATTAAACTTTGCGTAAAATGGACATTATTATACGCATCTAAAGGGAAGTAACCCATACAAAATTAAAAAAAAAATGTATACTTTCAAAATCAAGTCGAAATGTGATAATGATCAATTGCGTTGTCTTGTCGTATCCCCTTAAATCGACTATTATTTTTCAACAACCCACAAAATTATAAACAATCTAACACATGGAATATGACGGGTGCCACTAGTGAAGCAGAAATGGTTTACCCTTCCGGAACACCTAAGTACACCCCCGTTTTTAGTGAGGATTGTATAACTTCGGTTTTGGTTTTTTTATTTCGCAGGCTAATTGGTCATGATATGTAGCTTATCATACTATCCTTTCGCTTTCATTCGACAATTTGTATACGAGTGATGGTACTTTAATGATTGCATGCACTTACAATACAGTTATACTTTGTCAACGCAACTGCTTTGATGTCTTTGGTCTGATAGTTTTCATATTTAGGAGTGTGATTGATATGTAGTTAAGCATATTTTTCATCCATTCTGATTCGACGACTTTTAAAGGAGTTATGAGACTTTAACGTTTTCATGTATTTTCAATACAGTTATACATTGTGAACGCCAATCCTCTTAGGTCATTTGTCCGATATCTTTCATACTTGCTAGGTTAATTGGTCATGATGTGTACGGCATAGTTTTAGGGCTGGATAATCGTTCCTAACAGAGAGTGTTATAGTGTAAATAAACTGTTATATAAAAACAGCTGCAATATATTGGAGCGGGACATGCTGTCGTTACGACATTGTCTTGTTTGTATATTCGAGTGAAGGGTGATTTAGATATAATTAAATTTGTTTCCAGATTGGCTGTATAACAATGCAACTGGTCTATGATAAAATACACTGTATCACATATCAACATTTAATAACACGACGGATGCCACATTTGGAGCAGGAACTGCTTACCCTTTCCGGACACCCGAGCTCACCTCCGGTTTCTGGCGTGGGTCGAGTTGTTCAATCTTTGGCGTTATGTGTAGTGTGTTGTATATAAAACGTTTGTCCGTTTGTCCTTTTTCATTTCGCCATTGTATTGTTGTTCGTCTTCGATTGACGGCTTCTGGTTACCTCATTGGCATCTTCAAACACCTTTTAGTATATTCGATGATATTTTTTCTCGGGAGTACTTATACTTTAGCGGCCCCTAACCCTATTCCTTGTGATGTCATATCCGCATGGGAACGAAATAAAAGGTTATGGGTCATGTGCGTTGATTATTACAATAACTGACTTCCGCGGTCCGCCAAAGTAGATTCTATCCTTTTCTCGTTCTACATGTACTTACCATTACAAACGAAGGAGTAACTGTTGGCACACCCAGCTTGTTGTAAAGCAGAGCTTGCAGAACTTGTATAAAGTACAGACTGACATTCGGAAGGTAAAGAATTCACTGAAATAAAGTTAAAGTTATGTCAATACAAACAGTAGATAGACAACTGTGAATTCATTTTAATTCGTGGAACCCCATTTTCGTGCTTTGTAAAAAGATATATTTTCGTGGATATGAAAATGCGTGGGTTTCCCTCTATGTATTCTTGTTGCAGTACACACACACAGATCCAACTCGCCTCGTTAGCTTAGTATAAATAAACAAATCAGACATTATCATCACTTCAAAACGAAGCTTGTTTTCATGATCACATGGATTAAAAATTGTATTACTTGGTGTTAAGCACACCCCTTGATGAGCATATATTAACATCCTCAAGATAGTGTGTAGTACTCTCAACTGGACATTAAAGTATAGCATTTGCATATCTTTGTAAAAAGAAAAAAGTCAGTTGGTGCAAGGCAGGGGAGCATTATCTGGAAGCACGTTTCACCAAGGTTGTGATGGTAGTTGGTATATTTGTGGAGTGTTGCTCTAAGCAAGGATTCAGCTTCATCATGGATACCAAGTAGTAGTAAAGGTATTGCAGTTTCCGGAAAAAACCCCCCCTCAAATAGACGATGACCTTGATGCCAAGCTATATCACCTCGACGTGTGATGAGAAAGAATTTCCGCCATATCTTTCGAATGGACATATATATTACATATATTCCAACAAAAACAATATTACATTTATTATTTCTGAAAAAATACACAGTATATAATATGTGTTCCTAAAAGAACAAATAGCATACATTTTTCGATTTATTTTTTTTGCAATGTGTGCATAACACTAATAATAGAATAGTCATGGTATCAATATCAAATTAATTTCAATCCCGAACATTTACAATATGAAGAGGATCTACCGTTATCAAAAGTGTATGGTAACTAATGTTAGCGACCACTTTCACAATAACATTTCTGAGGGGTACCGTGCTAGAAAGTATGGAAAACTGATGTGTTCGACGGAGAAATAAGAAGATTTAGGTTATCACAAACCATCCGTTCTACATACATGACGTATCACCGGGTTTGTAACTAGAATAACACGACGAATGCCAAATGTGGAGTAGGAACTACTTACCCTTCCGGAGAACCCAACTTCACCCCAATTTTTTGTGTGTTCTTGTTGCTCTATAGTTTTCTGTGCAATATTTTGTAGATCATTGTTTGTCCTTTTTTTATTAGCCATTACATTGTCTGTCCTTCTTCAATTTACGGCTTCTGATTTCCCATTTGATATCTTCAAACTTTTCTTATAGCCATGGAGTGTTTTCAAATACATAATACTTGCCTACTGAATATACATCTATGCTGGCAAATCCACCACATGTTTCTCCACTGTTTCCTGGGCATGGTGTTGTACAACCAACATTTGTACTAAAAACAGTGCTCGCGGCATAACATTTGCATGTAGTTGTCTACAACGTACGAATACAATGTATCAAACAGATAATAGGGGTTCCCATTTCATAAATTTAATTGATGGTTTATGGTGTTTATCGCCACTTTCAACAATATTTCAGCTATATTGCGACTGTCAGTTTTATTGGTTGGAGGAAACTGAAGTACCCGGAGAAAACCACCGAAAGTCGGAAGTCACTGACAAACTTTTATCACATAATCCTGTATCAGGTACACTTCGCCACGGACGGCTTTGAGCTCACAACTTTAGCGGTGATAGGCACTGATTGCACATGTAGTTGTAAATCCAACTACCACCATACAATCACTGCTCCTAAATTTACTTTTTTGAAATCAAAATGTTTTAAAAGTTGTCTTAAAATGAAAGCAGATACCTTATATTGTGTTAATATAGTTTAACAGTACCATGACGTGTGTCACTAGTAGAGCAGGAACTTTTTATTTTATTTTGTGGTGTTTTGTTTGTCTTGGTTCTGTGTCTTGTGCCCAATGTTGCCCGTATCTCTGGATTCCGTATTCTTAATTTCCCCTTCGGTTCTCTCTAACGTTTATTTTCAATACATTGTCCTTTAAAATGGTATCAAGTTTTACTAAATGTATTCAAATTAATAACATATAAATCGAGATTGGACAAAAATAAAGGATGGCGCTTTACTTTTACCGACGTATATAGTTATTATTTCCTTCTGTCAATTTATTATTCCGTTTTATGGGATATCATAAGCCTGAAACAAAACCGATGTAACGATGAAAATAAAGTTGTACTTACCAAAACACCAAATGGTTTGGACGTTCCACAAAAGTTTAAACATTCCACCATCTGGTTATTAGCTATATTGTTTCTGATTGATTCTGCTATGATATCTCTTTTACAACCTGACAATAAGTAACATTATCATACAGTTATAAATGTAATCCAATGAGAAACGATCATTTATGGCAAGTGACTTTACCTTATTTTTTTCGTATTGTATAAGCGGAAGTCTTATTTTTCGAGTAGTGGACATTTTTATCGTCATGTGAACAAATATTCGCATACCACCGGCCTATAGATGAGTATGTATATATATATATATATAAACATTGTAAGGTGGGTTATATTTGTCAGTTGGCAAATAGCAAATCGTGTTTCACTCGTACATTCCATGTCTTTGCTATTGATACAATAATATTGTGTTGTCCATGTTATATGCCTCATGTTATATGCTGAAATATGTCCTAAGGTTAGAAGGCATAATGCACGACCCGAAGGAGAGGGTCGTGCATTATGCCTTCTAACCTTGGGATATATTTCGGCATATAACATGGACAACACAATATTATTGTTATTATTACTCTGAATGTCTTTGGTGATTTAAAAAAATGAAATTTGTCTAAAATGTATTGATAGTATAAAGATTGGCAAATAATATTCATTTAAATTCAAGAAATATTTAATTTCAACAATAACAATGAACTGTCAAATATTTAATTCCCAAACCTGGAACTGGCCATTGTTTTGACAAACGACATCATCAACGTTAAAGAAAAACGTATAATACATTGTAAATTGTACACTGTTAAAAGCGCTCAGGTCATCCCGTTTAGACCCCGCCTATTTAAATGACGTACCATTGTTCTAAGCTCCGCCCATCAGCATAGTAATGACTCCAACAATAGTACTATGCGAGTGCATAGTACAACGACGCTATTTATTCTTTGTAAAATTATGTTTCGATAATATCATGTCAATTATAATGAAAGTTTCTTACATGACGAGTAATAATAATAAATATTGTAACTGTTGTGTAGTTATGTCCAACTGTATATATGTGTATTGTTTATATAAAGGAGAAGATGTTCTAAGTTGTGAAACTTGTATCTGATCCTATTGTCATGTTTTTGGACACCGACTATGTCTAAACTATATAAACATTATAACCTGTCAAAATACTTTAAGTAGTGTGTTATTTGAAAACTACTTTCTATTGGGTAAATAGCCAATGTGCTTGTTAGTGCGTGTGACAAAAACGTCATTATACATTAAAATTCACCTGTGATGTAAATCTATTGTCAAAACTCTCCATTATTTTTAAGGAATGGAGAGTTATTGTTCTCTTTGTACTTTTAAGGTCCCACAAGGGGCAAACAATTTAATACTTTGTACTTTAGATACTATACACAGACTTTTTCATACACATAACCTTATCATAACCTGTCTTCCGTTACGCACGGACGATCACATATTAGAATGGTCAAGTGCACTTAACACTTCCGTTATTTTTAATTGAAAAATCAATAATCCCACCTGTGATGTTGTTAATGATGTCAATCAAGACTTTTCTTTAAAATATTCAAACAATAAAATGGGTATTAATGATGTGATTAACAAGTTGTCAATTAATAACACATGCGCTAATTTATTGCATTAAAACTGAATAAAACGTAATCTAAATTTTAATGAATGGATGCACAAGCTAAAGAAATTAAAAACAAAGTCATATGTGAGATTAATTGATTCGCTATTGTTTATTCTTTCTTTGATGATAGACTCTTTAATTAAACAACAAACTGCGTGGTCTCAAGGTTTATCTAAATACCAAAAACAAAAGAAATGTACTCGTTCTGAAATTTCGATTAAACTGAGTTTTTATGTGTATATAATATAAAAAAAAAAAATTATTCTTCAAATTCAAATTAAGAAGAAAAGGAAAATGGCTACAATCTTAAAATTGGTCATTAAAAATATATATCCGAATTATCAGCATGATACCGCTTGGCATGATACCGATATCGATCCAAGTGTTAATACCCGACCTCATATTTCCTGTTTATAAAATAGATCGTGAACAAGGTTAAAAAAATGTTTCTAAGGAACGTTTGAAGATACCAAAGAGGTATTCAGAAGCCGTAGTCTTTGAGAACTGTCTAAAGGATTAAATGTTTTTTTACGATAAAGGCCCACTTTACTGTGTATCAGTTATCATGGCGTAATGAAACTGCCCGGGTCAGAACCAGATTTTATTTCTCTAAATATACGCGACCTCGGTGGCTCGAACAACCGATAGCTAGAACAGATTTTGACAGTCCCTTCGAGTACGAGCCAGCGAAGTTCTACTGTACGATTTTCAAAAGGGGAAGTAATTCTACATTGTTTCTCTTATAACGAACGATGCCTATAACGAAAAATGTATATGTATTTATTCGTATATAGATGATTTTCTTTGGTTTAGGGTGTTTAATGCCACTTTCAACAATATTTAAGTTATATCGTGGCGGTTAGTTTTTTTTATTAGTGCAGGAAACCGGAGTACCCGGCGAAAACCACTGACCTGTCGCAAGACACTGACAATCTATCACATAATGTTGTATCGCCTGGGTGGGATTCGAACTCACAACGTTAGTGGTGACAGGTACTGATTGCATATGTATTTGTAAATCCAACTACCATGCGATCACGACCACCCCTATTCCTATATAGAAAATATATTCTGAGGTGTATTATTTATATTTATTAAGAGTTATAATCAAAGTTAAAACAATCCAAAAGATGCTTGTAATTAGAAAAAAAATCTACTATTTACAATGTGCAGCAATACATGTTGGCTACGGTATTTAGCGCCACTTTAAACAATATTTCAGATATATTGTGGCGGTCAGTTTTAAAAAGGTCTAAGCAAACAAACCACTAATATTTTTCTTTTTGCCATTCTGTTGTCTGTCATTCTTCGATTTACGGATTCTGATTTCCCCTTTGGTGTCTTTGAACTCTTCTTTAGCAAACAACTAATATATTACCTAATTCAATCGGCCATGGTGTTCCCAGCCATATTTGTTCGTTCTGTAGACTACATGATGATGTAAATGACAGGAATGTTGATCCATACCCTAAAAGTGTTCCTGATAGATAGGTAGAACAATAGTTAGATGCCTCGGTCCAACCGTCCCCATCGGGAACAAAATACAAAGTTCCAGCACAAACTTAAAAAAAAAACGAAAACAAAATTATAAAAAGAAAACAAATTATATATTTTATGTTTGTAAGCAATATTACTTTTACTTTGATCAACACAGAGTACCCAAATCAAAGCCAAAGAAACCAATATCGATATTAAATCAACACAATATTACAGTGAACACTGTCTAAAACAAACTTCCTTGGGACCAGCCTTTACATGCGGAATAGACAGGTGTTAGGTTTATGCAAGATTTCCTACATTGACAATGTATTTAATGTTTGGGTTATACGTGATTTCGGCTTATCCAGAGTTCGGCTTAGACAGGCTTCACTGTATTTATCTTTTGTCTAATAAATGTGGTAAGTAATCTTCATTTTTCCGATCGTTTCTACAGATTTCAATTTGGTGACACATAGTTTTTTAATACTCACCTTGTCATATGTATTTAAAATCCACCTGTGATGTAAATCTATTGTCAAAACTCTCCATTATTTTTAATGAATGGAGAGTTATTGTTCTCTTTGTACTTTAGATACTGTACACAGACATTTTTTTGTTACAAGATTAATAATCAATAAAATGAACAAAGTACAATGAGTCGATTTTAAGTTGGATAATGTCGTCGTATCTCTCCATTCCTTATTAACAATGGGCCTCGGCTCCATTATTTTTAAGGAATGGAGAGTTACTTGGACATTCTCATATACATAGTATGTATGTAAAATGAAATCAAAATACCATATTGTCACGAGAACGACGACCAATTATTTAAAACTAAACTGAACAACTTTGACAGAATTCGAACAATGTTGATAAATAAGAAAAAAAAATCTTTTCACAAATTACAATGTAACCCACTTTTATTATAGAAGATAAAATAGCACACGCCTGGTGAGGAATAGTGCCCTCGTCGTTGGCTCACACACTATACCTCACCAGACAACACTATAGGAGAACAGTTCTCTCAAGAAAAAAAGAGTAAAAAAGCACATATAAAAGAACAAAACACATTAACACATTGGGTGGAGGTGAATCTTTGCTGGCTCGCGTTATGATGTTTAACGCCACTTTCAACACTATTTCAGTTATATCGTGGTGTTGCTGGTGTTAGTGTTTGTTTATACAGGTATTGCCGTAGGAAGTCCATTTATCACGAGGGATGGGGGGTGCCATTAAACAGTTAAACCACGTGTTATTGTTGTGCATGCTCCATTTTTGAACATGTATTTTCAATGAAAGATCTTTTCAAGGTCATATGTGGTGGTTTTTAAGTTAAATTATTTGAGGTGAGAGATAGTTGTTCGTTTTATTAATGGAATTAGTGGAATTGTTGACCATCACTATTTATACGTTCTTTTCATAACTAATTGCAAAGTTAATATGTAATTTTAACCGTATTTTCTTATTCATGTTATATTCTTAATAACATTTTTAACCTCGATTATATGTATTTAAACAGAGCATTAATTGTATTTCAGAATTTCGACTATTTTATCAAACCATCTGGACTGCCTTTTGGTTATCATGATGCTGTAGTGAGTTCGCTCTCCAGTCGGGTTATACCCAAGGCTAAAAATTTTTTTTCTGCTTCTAAGCTAAGTACACGACATTAAAGAGCAAATCGAGCACACATAATGTGTCAGATTGGAGCACAACATGCAGATTGTTGCTTCAGTGAGCTAACACAATAAAATTCATACTCTTTGGTGTTTATCTGGACAAAATAGACGTCAACATCATCTCATAAAGAATAGCATATTCTCGCCATAATATGGCTAAACAAATGGCTCATTTGTAGTTAAATAACATACAATCACTCACCCATCATTTTCAGCACTGCTATAAGGAAGCATGTGGCATGCCGGAAGTAATGAGGTACACGCCGATTGATATAAACAACACCCAATTCGGAACAGCCAAGATATCTTGATTATCAATTTCATTTGGTGGTATGAAAGAAAATCTCACAAGGTTAATGTGTATTACTATACCTCACTGTATATGAATGTTTTCTATTGGATCATTTATTATAGTCAAATGTCCTTAGACAATAATTGATGTATTCAATTACAACCTTAAAATTCCCCTAGAATGGTAGACAACCTATTGTCTACCTTGACAACCCATATTTTATCTCAACAGAGGTGTGACAAAGTATTGTCACCCTCGACAACCCATATTTTTTCTCAATATAGGTGTGATAATAGTATTGTTACCCTAAGCAATCTCTCTATTTTTTCTTTTTTTCTACCGATGGTGTACAGATATTATATTATCCAACAGTGTCAAAAAGTCCACAATAAGTGCCAAATTTATTACAAAGAACAAGATTAAGGGTCGACGTTCCAATCGATTACACACTTCAAATACGTTACCCACTATGATCAGGCTTTCCGTATTATAATAACCTAACAATCCCCCCATCGAGAGACCTCCATATCCGTCACTAGTGGACGCACTGGGCAGCTCTGTGGATTGTACCCTGGGAACCTTCACTAGCACATAGGGTTCTGATTGGTTCAATAGTGTCAGATAAGAGAGTGTATCGACGACGGCGAATTCATATGGGTCCGTTGAACTGAATAAAATATCCCAAATATCCTCAGATATTTCTGTATGTTTCAGTATTGTTATTCGAGTTAAAATATGTATCTTTTACGATTCTGTACAATGTCAACAGTGCATCTCCGGGAATACCGTTGCACTAAAGGTCAAAAGGTCAAATATCTGTTTAAAGATTAATAGACGGAAATATATGGGAAATGGTGCAAAAATGTATTTTGATTTCAGAAAGGGAGAAAATGTTCATATTAGAAAAATGATCCAACACTAGGAATCGATTTGTTATGCCTCTACTTCATTCATCTTATTAATAATCATACATGACACTTCTTATCTAAGAGGATAGTTAGATAATGTTAAATTATAATTTCATAAAATGACAGATTTGCTGCAAAAAAGAAGAAAAGTAACATTTCTTTTCTTTATATCGAACTAAGCGTGTTGATCTAGTACAAAACTGACCTCATCATCAGTTCATTGAACATTAGCTTGTTATCACCATGATACAGCTGAAAAATTGCTGAGTAGGCGTTAAGCAACAATCACTCACTTACTCAATCTTCAGGTATACTCAAAGTTAAAAGATTGGATATTTTTTTCGGAGAATCGAAAACTAAAAGTCCAACAACAAGATAGCAAAACAAATGTTTAAAGAAAAAAAAAAAAAAAGACTAAATATAAACATTTTAATTCCTCTATCTAGATAATAAATGTAAAAATAAAAATGAAATAGAATAAAAACATATTGTGACAACTTTGTCGGAAATATATTATTAAAGTATTAATCCAGTTAATAATTAAGATTATCATGAACATAAGCGGATATGTTATAACTAAATAAACACGCTACTTGTATTGTAATCACCAGTTTATTTTTGAACAGACATCTAATTTGAATTAAACATGATTTATTTGCTCAACATATTAGTAAGTGGGGTTGGGAACAAGTTCTTATAACAATTAGTTAAAGCCCGCCCCTTATCCCAAAATATTCTTTAATTGCTTCATTTCGATTTCTAATCTCATTCGCCTCGATGTGCCATTTTGAAAATTAAGCAAATATTTGATATATTTTGAACCCTCTTTTGCTCATGCAGTTAATAACATAGTCGACCATATATGTCTATATATTAGCAACAGTCAACACATGAACAACAGGAAGGAAAAAACAGTTTTAATCCATGTTCACTTATTAAATTTAAAAAGTACAAACATGTATGTGTAACTCATACAGAGGCGGATCCAAGTTTTAGATTTAGGGGGGTTAATGGAAAAATGCAGGGCTAAAACGTGCAAATTCATGTGTTCTGAGAATTTGAACGCACTCTTTGCCATTTGTGTAGAATCTTTTCATGTTTATGTGTTAGTCGTTTTCTTTATCGACAACTCTTATTATTTACCTACCCCTGTTATATGGCAGTTTGAAACAGGCAGCATTAAAAAGAAGGTCAAATAATGCCATGCGAAGTATTTAACGTGTATTAATGTATTTTTATCAATCCTTTTTTCATTTCAGTCGAGCATTAAATATTCTCATCGCGTTGATGATGTTTAAGCACTACATTAGCCGTTAACTCAGTTCTATCATTCAACCAATATCATATTCACGAACTACATGAATAGTTTAACTATGAAAAGACAGCATAAATAATGGTAAAACATCCCACCAATATCAACAAACGAACAATTAGCTCTCACTTTAATTCACTGAGCACAATACAGATCACATCATATGACATTGTAAGTTCATGTTCTGGATTAGGACAAGCACACATATGTGGCGGGATTAGACCGGCTTATGGGATCTGAACCATCCTAACTTGATATTTTAATCTCCATGGGCAATACGTATACAGTAGAACTTCGATGGCTCGAACTCGAAGGGACTGTCCAAATGTGTTCGACTTAAACATACGTTATAAAGTCTGCACATATTCGCTTCCAATCGAAACATTAGAACAAATATATAGCTACTTTAAAGATCTTGTAATACTGGTATATTTACAGGTACTTACATGAACACTGAATTGTGAAAATAAATAATTTTGTTAAAATATCCATATTTTCCTGTCGTCATGTTATTGTGTATACATAAAAAGACAATACATCAGACACGGATATATGGCGATTAATGGTATTAGGATCAACCAACAAACACGGAACTGTTGTATGTCATTGATAGTGTAAGTCGGTTTGTGTGTACAACATTTAGTGTTATCCTTCGATAACAATAGTACAAAAGGGGATCGTCCTGGTAGTTGGATTTACTACCTACTATGCAATCAGTGACAATCACCACTAAAGTTGTGAGATCGAATCGGGCTCATGGCGAGGTGCACTCGATACAACATTATGGGTACTCATCCGGTAACATCAGCCTCTAAATGCACAATACAGGCTACTTCTGTTATCAACGTACTGTAGTTATTATATATGTGATTTTAGAGGATAAATTCATAATACCATATTATTCATTTTTGTAAATATATTAAGGGATTTATATCATTTCGTAAACTGTGGAGGCCGTCGAGGTCATGATCATATAGTAGTTGTATTTATTACAATCAGTGTCTATCACAACTAAAGTTGCGAGTTCGAACCCCGCTCATGGCGAGGTGCACTCGATACAACGTTATGTGATACAGTTTGTCAGTAACTTGCGACAAATTTGTGGTTTTCTCCGAGTACTCCGGTTTTCTCTACCAATATTGTTGAACGTGGCGTTAAACACCATAACCCCCAACCCAATAGTGCAAAAATACCCCCCACAGAGCTATTGTAAAAGTGGCCTCTAATTTTGCTAAGGCACTAATTTTTTTTTGCACGAGTAATTCTATATATAGAAGGTAAATCATGTGCTGAACTTGTCCAATGTAAAGGAAACAATCAGACCCGACGATATTAACTGATGTACAGTCAACCCTGCTTTAGCAACCACCTCTATTGAGCAACAACTTGTATTTTGTGACCTTGATTTTAATTACTATACCCATGACATTTCATATAAATTTAACCTGTAATTAGCAACCACCTGTCTTATGTGACCATATTTCAATGTCCACGAGGAAGGTTACATTAGACAGTTTTGAAGTGAAAATTCAATGACTGGTTTGGGGTGGTTTATGCTCAATTCCGTAGTTTTCAATGTTATTAAATATTATTTCAAAGATAATTGTATCGATATTTGTTGTATAAATGAGATACATTACTTTGATAACAAACTAAGTTGAATTTAGCCTATATATTTTTGATACCAAATGTAAAATTATTGATTTGAAAAAAAATATATATTAAGGGATTTATATCATTTGATAAACTGTGAAAATAAATACAAACATTTTGTCAGTCAACACTTCATTTTTTGATTATACATTTGTTTTATTGGTTAGGTTTGTTAACTTCTGGTTCATAGTTTGATATATATTTACATGTATACAGTATTGTAACGATTTTCAGTTTGAAAAACAAAATGACAGTAAAAACTAATTCTGTTACAAGAGTAAAATGTGATTCTGTTAAAATATTCGTCATCCGGGTAGTTAAAACATGCTATATCTTTATTATATTGTATTAATGTGTTTTAACACGAGACCTTGCATTCAATACAAATCATCATCGCGAATAGATTCTTGTCTATTCTGGCTATTTCTGAACAATTTATTGTCCAACAGTTCATTCTGAACATGCTCATTCACACCATTTTGATTGCGACTGGAACGATGTTTCTGTTCCGGTCTGCGCACACCGATATTTGACTCATCAACACTTCCGGTTCGATTATTCACCGCTACAGTATTGTAAGTTTTATTTTGAATCCCAGTCCTGTCGTTTATCTTATTATCTCTATTGACATTGGTATTTACATTGTTCCTATTATTATCCCCTCGAGCGCTCGGCTGATAAACTTCATCATACGCAGCTGGTTCATGCGAATGTATGTTGCTATGCATTTTCTTCCCAGTTGGGGCATGTTCTGCTGGTTTCTTATGAATAGCAGTATATACAGGTATTGAATTCTTGTCTAAATCGACACCCTCCTCTCCACCAAAGGCAATAATGGGTTGTGGGGTTCTCTCTCTCATATCAATGTTATGATAGCCGGGTGGTTCTCGGAACGCGTTAATGAATTCGTCATCATTTTCGTGGTGTGTACCTCGTTGTCTAGGTTGCATGTGTAATCTGTCCTCTTTCATCTTTTTGTCTCTCCTATATACACAATAAACGGTTATTATTAAAAGTGCAGATTTACAACATTAGAAAATTAAAAGCTAAAAACAAATTCTAAAATGAAATTAGTGTTGTTAGTTTTTAGATTATGTAGTGCTTGCAATGTCACTTTCCATGTCTTATTCATGTTATTTGTGTTTGTTTGCGGATAGTGGTGTCCAGCACATATTGTGTTGTGTTTTTGCTTTGTTTTTCTTTGTCTTGTGTACCATATGTTGCCAGGGTTTCTGGATTGTCAATTTCTTATTGCCCCTTTGGTATTCTCTAACATTTATTCATCGTGAATATAGCTTGCATTGCTCACGTGACGCTAAGCAACCACCAATTAATCAATCAATAAAAATGTTGAAGATGAAACAAGAAATGAGTACACCCAGATAACGAACGCCCATGACGTTAGATGCACAAAAACGTTAGTAGTTAGTGCCTTTGCGAGGTGGTCGTGATCGTATGGTAGTTGGATATACAATTACCTGTGCAATCAGTACCTATCACCACTATGCGAGTTCAAATTCCGCTCATTGTGAGGTGTACTTGATAAAACATTATGTAATAAAGTTCGTCAGTGACTTGCGGCAAGTCGGTGGTTTTCTGCTGGTACTCTAGTTTCCTCCACCAATAAAACGGATCCCCACGATATAACTAATAATATTGTTGAAAGTGGCGTTAAACACCATAAACCAAGCCAAACCGGTAAATCTTTCATAGGACTTACAAAAAGAAATGGGTGCACGCAAATTTTAATCTGAAATCATTTTCGCACTGCATGCCACTTATCCTCTTCTGTTTTGTTCACAAAAATTAATTAATTTCATACCCATTCTTATGTTATTTAGCTTTAAAGACTTTGACTAATTACATTTCTCTTGTTTTGTCATCAACTCCCAAGATTTTAATCTTTTATGGCAAAATGTGTTCAATGAGAAAAATGAAATTACATTAATTTGTTGATACATATTGTGTTGTGCTTTTGTTTTGTTTTTCTTCGTCTTGTGTACCTTATATAGCCAGTTTCTCTGGATTGTCCATTTTTGATTGCCCCTTCGGTATTCTCTAACATTTATTGACAGATATGTGTTTATAAGATTTCATTCCAGTATTGTCATCGTGTTTTGTTTGTTTGTTATAGTACTCGCAATGATATGGCTTCAATACTGTTCTTATCCAGGCTATTATAACACGGGCTTGATTTCCGTTACGATGTCCGCATAGCACGATGTACGGTTCGTATTTTACCTCCAGTTGTTTGTAGGAGGGATCATGTCTTATTTACGTTACTTGTGTTTGTTTGCGCATTGGTGTGTTCAAGACATATTGTGTTGTGTTTCCGTTTTGTCTTGTGTATCATAAGTTGATTGTCCTTTTGTACTTTTTCTTTTGGCCATTGTGTTGTCTGTTCTTCCTCGATATACGGATTCTGATTACCCCTTTGGTATATTCAACCTCTTGTTGACAGTGTCACTGGATTGTCTATTCTTGGTTGCCCCATCGGAGTTCCTGCATAATGTAGTTATACCGCAAGGATATGTATTAACTATCCTGTTTAGATCTTTTCCTCACAAAGACTCTTAAATTATTTGGCTATCCAGTCTTTAGACTATGAGTGAATTTGATGAAGGTTATTCAAGAAACGCGATTTTGACAGTTTATCTGTACAATATATCACAAAGAAACGAATATGCGTAACATTTATTGCAGAAAAAAAGTATAAATAATAAATAAATATATGCAAAAGCAATAAATAAACATATAAATAAATAAATAATAAGTTAGCTGATAAATAATATAAAAAAGGGGCAAGGCTTTGGGCTATGGTGTTTAACGCCACTTTCAACAATATTTCAGTTATATCGTGGCGGTTATAAAAAAGGAAATAATAATAAAAAAGTAATATTTTTTAAAAATGTATAAATAATAATAGAAATATGAATAATAATAGAAATATAAATAATTATAAAAATATAAATAATTAAATAAATAAATGAGCCAGCTAGAATATTAAAAAAATTCAAATTGATCACAACTTTGAAATATATATTCATCTCCAGTCTCTCAGAGTGGGAATAATTATAACAAAATTATAAAAATATTATTTACCCTTTCAGTCTACATTTAGAACGTGGGACAATTATGAAAGAGACGTAAATTGCTGATATGAAATTCACGTAACGTGACATTACCATTGGATGGTACATACACACACAAAACGAAAACCCAAAGAAGTCAAACATCGATTTTGGATAATATTGTCATATAATATATCTACTAAAATGTGCTTGTTATTAAGAAATGAATTGTTTATTTTCTCCTTTTCAACGATTTTGCTATTATAGGATTAAACACTGTTTTTTAGGAAATTATCTATCTATAAACTCCGACAGCTCACTCACAAACTGAATGTAGAGTTTGTGAGTGAGCTGCCGGAGTTTATACATACATAATTTCATAAAAACACAGTGCTTAATCCTTATAATTCTTATTCTTGGACATCATGTTTGTTTTCGACGCTAAATACTAATAATTCTTGGTGGATTATTTTTTTTCATATTCCTACACCGTAACGCTACAAAACAAATAGTCCGGCAAACGGAAATATTGATTTATAAATTCCTTCCAAATGACGTAGAATAAGTGAAGATATCCAATCGGATTACGAGTTATTGATAAATTCTAGTAAGAATAGAATTATTGAAATTTGGAAATGTTCGACTGGGTTATTATTTTTTTCATTTTATTATATAAAAATATTCTATAAAAATTGCATTTGCTTGTTTGTATGATACAGTATTAACCTATAACAATAACCAATGTTGTACACTATTTAAGGATTTGTAAACTTTTAGATAACCGGATATTCATAATCCTTTAAGTGATGAACTTTATGCACTTAATATTATGGCAATAGATTAAAGGGCAGAAAACTGAGATGATTTTACAAGCAGTTACATCATTATATATTAATAGAGTTTTATAAATAACTGTTCAATGTTCAATGTAATGGCGTGCTTTCTGTATGCTTTTTATATCTCAACACGAGTTTTTGCCAATGTCTGGAAAATAGAAGATGAAAATAAAAAAAATAATTTCGTTGAAATCGAATAATTATGAAGCTCTGAATTATTCATACAATTAGAATTTCATCACAGCGAACCGAATTTCTAAATATGGAAATACCCCAGATTTGACCCCAACTTAAGTAAAGGCTATTTACTTGTATAGAAACAGAAGCACTATTACACAAACATATCTACAATTTACGTATGTGTGTATGTCAATGTTATTATATATTTCAATAAAATATAATAATAGATTCGAAATGTGCTTGTGGATTTATCAGGGAAGACGCTTCCCACCTTTTCCTGAACTGTCTGTTATATGTCGAACAGGGGACAGTTCCCTTTTACCTTTTGCACCATCATGATAATCGGAGAGATATTAGAACGTTATCATTTGGAGACTCTCAAAAAACCTGGCTCAAAATAGTTTGTATTCAAAAGCAGTACAGACATTCATTAAGAACACTAAGCGATTCACTGAAGCAGCATAACCCCTACACCCCCCCCCCCCCCATATTTTACTTATTTGCCATCAATACATGTTCTGTATTATACATGCTTATATACTTATTATTCATCATGCTCCTTATCAGACATATGTTTATATGATGCTGGAGGGAACTTTATATAAGTTGTAAAACTTGTGTTCAATCCTACTGTATATATTTGACACTAAAATATGTTTAAAGTAATGTCACAAAATGGAATTTCCAATGTATATCTTTTTCTTCCAAAATAGTGACCTTTGACGAATTGGCTAAGTACAAGAGTTGAGATAAGCTAGACACCAATGATTTTGTCATAATAAAGAATAAATTAATTTGCACGTTTTGTTGATATAGGCACAATTATTGACCTTCACTGTTTGAACAATTTTTCCATAATTAAATGGAACTTTTTGGGGACTGAGATGTCTTATTTTTAACGTATGTAATGCCATGATATTTCATATTACATCATTACCTTAAATATATTACAATAGAAAATAATAATCGTCCTAATTATGCATGAAATATTTGGTGCTAGACATTAAACAAGCAACAATCGGACGTAAAAACGAAATGGCGACGGTTTGCCTACAATTTGTTCGTTGCCCAATCTCATTCATAAGCGTATTTAAATTATATTTGCCTACCATCCTATGCACATGTGTATTTGAAATAAAATATGCTTAAATAACATCCTAAAAAATGTTGGTCATTTTATTAGGAAGTGTGTTTTGTTAAAAAAATAATCTGTCCTTATGACTCAGACGCTATAGAAAATTTCTAGTGGAGTGATTTTAAATTATATTACTGTTATAAACGTGTGAATATCGCCCTGTGCTAAATTAAGATATTTTCAATCAAATAGTGTAAATCCAAATGTTGGTAAACCGACTTACTAAATAAAAATAAACAAGAGCAGTAATAAAAACTTGCCTCATTTTGAAATATACCACTGCTAATATTAACATAATCAGTACCAATACTCCAATGGTTATTCCCAAGATAAGTCCTAAAATGTAAAAAAAAAATATATATCTTAGTAACCATAGCAACAATATGCCATTTGCATAAGTAACCCCAAAAGAGACACCAGACACAGTTAGGTGTTAGTGTGTCAATAATCAACAAAGTGACATAGAAATAGACAAAAGTCTTCTTTTTTTTTTTTTTTTTTACTCATAAGAAAGGTTTATATAGGTAACAACAAAACATAGAGACAACAATGTCGACAAAATACTACATAGAAATCTAAAAATTGAGCAACACGAGCCCCCACTAAACTAACTAAATCCTTTGCTTTGTATTGTCTAACACTTGGTATTTTGTTCTTGAACAGACTCCTACTTTAACACTGCAATGACAGTTTGTTTTGTATTGTTCAACTGAGTTCCATATCACACTGCTCTATACGTTTGTGTTGTATTGTACAACCGAGTGACGTATAACACTGCTCTGGTACTTTACTTTGTATTGTTCAACCGAGTGACGTATAACACTGCTCTGGTACTTTACTTTGTATTGTTCAACCGAGTGACGTATAACACTGCTCTGGTACTTTACTTTGTATTGTTCAACCGAGTGACGTATAACACTGCTCTGGTACTTTAGTTTGTTTTGTTCAACCGAGTGACGTATAACACAGCTCTGGTACTTTACTTTGTATTGTTCAACCGAGTGACGTATAACACTGCTCTGGTACTTTACTTTGTTTTGTGCGACCGAGTGACGTATAGCACTGCTCTGGTACTTTGCTTTGTTTTGTGCGACCGGGTGACGTAGAACATTGCTCCAGAACTTCGCTTTGCATTGTTCAACCGAGTGACGAAATGCACTCTAACAGTTACCATTGTGTTGTTCAACCGTGTAACGCCTAATGAAATTATGGGTAATAATAAAATTACCGAACTCCGAACAATCTTACAAAGGGAAAGTCAAAACTCATAAGAATATAAACAGACAAAATCAGTCAACCACCGGAAAACTGTGAAAACCGTAATGACCCTGACTTGGTACAGGCATTTCTAAAGAAATGGTGGGTTGAATCAGATTTTAAAGCGCCAAACCTCCCCCTTTCATTACGGCTCAAAGTTTTCGGCTGTCACTATAACAATATTTATAACAATACTTGAACAAAACAGGTAAAACAGTTGTCAAAGCAGCGCCAAACTCAGTGAAGTAAATGTAGATATCTAAGTTAGTGCTTAACACTGCTCCAACACTTAGTTTTGTATTGCTCCACCGAGTAAGATAGAACACTGCTCCAACACTTAGTTTTGTATTGCTCCACCGAGTAAGATAGAACACTGCTCTAACAATTGGTCTTGTATTGTCCAACCGAGTAGGGTCGTGCACTGCTCTAGCAGTTGCATTGATATTATTTAGCATAGTGATGCTTAAGTCTGCACCAAAACTTTGCTTTGTATTGTTCAACCGTGTAACGTAGAATACTGCTCTAACCATTGTTTGTTTATTTAACACAGTGACGGGTAACATTGTTCTAACACGGCTGTGTATTCGTCGACCATGCCACGTAGAACACTGCTCCAATAATTGGCCTTGTATTGCAAAACGGAATGGTGTTTTTAACACTGCATCAACACTTTGTTTTGCATTGTTCAACCGAGTAACACAGAACACGGTTTTAATATTTTTATCTAGAAATAGACGATATCAGTAGATCGAATGGGGCATTTTTTAAATGAACAGTGTTGAAATAGATCATATGTACCAGTTAGCCATAACCATATACCGAAATTGATTTAAATAATTTAATGGATTGAAGGTAACTAATATTAGCAGATATATACCTAGATTTGACGTGCTGCTTTCTGCAAGTCCCTCTGGTCCTGTAGTAGTAGTATCCGATGGTCCAATACATTCAATATTGGTCAGGCCGCCATCTGTGATACAATATAATAATTATTGTTATAAGATAATGTTTTTTTATTGCTGAAAAATTTAACTGTTTATTAATATAGGGGTACAATATGGTAAAAACAATCCAAATGAAGAAATTATGAAAATAACTGCATATAGCAAAACGTTTATTTCCGGACTTGTCTATAAGAGTAACACTATGGGTATCTAATAAAAAGCAGGATATTTGCCTTGCAAAGAGCCAAATACTTTCGTGTAACAAGAAAAAAACAATATTGGATGCAATTATTTACTACCAAATAAAAAAGACAATCGGCACATTTCTGACTATGATGCTAAAATTATGCGTTTACAGGAGTTATTTCCCTTTAAAGCGGGCAAAAGTTCAATGGAAATAAATATATTTTCCCCATAATTCTCTTTTTGCTATAACATTATCCTCTGAATTTCTATTAAAATCATGAGAAAATTATACTCCAAATCGCCCATTGCTCTTACTAGACCGAGTACAATTTTACCAGTCTTAAGGCAAATAACTCTTATAAAGAAAGGTTTAAAAAGGTATAATTTAAGAATCAAGTCTGGAATGTGCAAAAGGACTATTGTTAGTATACCTTTACATATATAGTTCCGTTCACTGTCACAGTCTCCATTTTTCAGTTGGAACGTATTGCTACCAAATTCCACATATTGACAACCAGAAGACGATAAGATATTCACTAGAAAAAGAACAATGGTATGAAGGTTTGGACATCAAATCCAGGTTTACTTATATATCATATTGAAAATGAAAGTTATAAATTGAAGTGATAACAAACAAAAAAATAATAATGTGAAACTCTAAAAATGATTTCGCACGATATCTAACAAAGCCATCGTTAAGTCAACCTCCACCTCAAGGAGTATCATGTTGATTATTGCGTTCTTACCTTTACATTGATATACGATTTTGTGTTCATGTACTCGTATCTGTCTATTTAATAACACATGATACATTTTCTTATATGCAATGTTTTGCAGATCGTTGTTTGTCCTTTTCCTTTTGGTCATTGTGTTGCTGTCCTTTGATTTAAGGATTCTGATTACCCAATTTGGTATCTTCAAACTCTTTATATGTTCGGGGGGGGGGGGGGGGGGGGGTGCGGGGCGGGTGTATACGTCGTCAACATGCTTTATATTCTCCGAATCCTGCCAATTGGTGCTTATCAATTTAGTGTCTCTAGATGGAAAATACACATGTATGTAAAACAATTACTCCAAAACCTGTCTAACTGTTAGTTGCAATATACTTGAAATATGTTACGCTATACAACAATACAGTTATTATTTTCTTTAGTGATATTAGTGAAAACAGTCATGAAATAATATGTACGGATAATTTATAGTGTGTATTGTAATTATAATAAATTAACCAGAAATATCGTTGGTTATAAGTAATAAAAACGTAGATATCAAATTTAGTGCGCATGACGCGTTTTTGTGATAACCTTCATCAGTTGCGCTAGTATTCAAAAGACTTGAAAAAACATTATGAGTAAATATGATTATACCCTTTCTATAAACGATCATATGAACGACTCCACACTGTTCTGTAGGATTGCCTGGACATGTTACACTATCACAACTTCCGGCAGGAGATACACCAACTAACGAATCATAACACAAACACTTATCAGCCTGCAAGAATAAAAGAAAGAATGACATGTTACACTATCACAACTTCCGGCAGGAGTTACACCAACTAACGAATCATAACACAAACAGTTATCAGCCTGTAAGAATAAAAGAAAGAATGACATGTTACACTATCACAACTTCCGGCGGGAGAGACGCCAACTAACGAATCATAACACAAACAGTTATCAGCCTGTAAGAATAAAAGAAAGAACGACATGTTACACTATCACAACTTCCTGCAGGAGATACACCAACAAACGAATCATAACACAAGCAGTTATCAGCCTATAAGAATAAAAGAAAGAATGGCATGTTACACTATCACAACTTCCGAAAGGAGAGACACCAACTAGCGAATCATAACATAAACAGTTATCAGCCTGTAAGAATAAAAGAAAATGACATGCTACACTATCACAACTTCCGGTGGGAGAGACACCAACTAACGAATCATAACACAAACAGTTATCAGCCTGTAAGAATAAAAGAAAGAACGACATGTTACACTATCACAACTTCCTGGGGAAGAGACACCAACTAGCGAATCATAGTACAAACTGTTATCAGCCTGTAAGAATAAAAGAAATAATGTACCAACTAATGAATCATAACAGGAACATCTATCAGCATGTAAGAATAAACGAGCAAAATACAAATTAACGAATCGTAACATCAACAGTTATCAGCCTGCAAAAATAAAAGAAAGAATGATATGTTAAATTAGCATAACTTTCGACAGGATATACATCCACTAACGAATCATAACACAAACAGTTGTCAGCCTGTAAGAATAAAAGAAAGAATGACATGTTACAATATCACAACGTCCGGTATGAGATACACCAACTAGAGAATCATAACATAAACAGTTATCAGCCTGTCAGAATAAAAGAAAGAATGAAATGTTACGCAGTCACAACTTCCGGCAGGAGATACACCAACTAGCGAATCATAATATAAACAGTTATCAGCCTGTAAGAATAAAAGAAAGAATGACATGTTACGCAGTCACAACTTCCGGCAGGAGATACACCCACTAACGAATCATAACATAAACAGTTATCAGCATGTATGAATAAAAGAAAGAATGACATGTTACACTATCACAACTTCCGGTAGGAGATGCACCCACTAACGAATCATAGCACAAACAGTTATCAGCCTGTCAGAATAAAATAAAATATTACATTTTAAATAATCATAACCTTCGACAAGAGATTCAAAAGCTACCGAATGAGGTTTTATTTTGTTCAATGGTTTGAGATGAAAGGTGATTGTTCGTTTTGTTGATATTTGTGGAATTGGTGACAATTACTGTTTCATTAGCGTAACTAGCTTTGAGTGCGATATATCGTGGGTTCGATTCTCGGTCGGGTCCAGTCAAAGACTATGAAATTGGTATTTGCTGGTGCAGTACAAATCAGACATCAATATTTTCTTCTAACAAAATGTAACTTGTTCTCTCCATGTTAAAGGTAAATAATTGCGTAGAACAAGAAACAGTCACAATTTTATTTGCACACGTCTCGTCGATATCCTCAGGATCCGATCTCAGTTCAGGAAACCTTTGATCCAAACCTTTATAGCCAGCTGACTGACAAACAAGCGCTAAACTGATTCATATTTATAAATAAAACACACTAACACGTATTTACAATACATAAGTGCAAATGACCTTTTTACCTGTACTCCTATAAAAGTGAAAGACTCTCCACTACAATATTGGGCGCACTCAGCTAAGTGGTTTGGTGTAAACTTCTTCTGGTTAGATGTCTGTATAATATGATAACAGCCTGCAACAACATGAGTTTACTGCTTAACATTTGCTAAATAATAGAATTGTTGCTTTAATTTCAAATTCTTTATTAGCCATAGTAGGGCCCACAGATACAAGATACAAATACAGTTAACAGATAATAATATGAATTAAGATAATAAAGTACAGATCATCATTTGTCAGATATGCAGTGACTGTCAAGCAGAAATCCGCAAATTTCAGTAAAAATATTAATATTTTCAGAATTAAGCAACCAGGTCAATTTATTCAAAGATGATAGCAATTTGAATTTTTCAAATTTGCAGGTTAATTTAATAGCTTCGAAAAGTTTATTTCTATGATTATGATAGAAAGCTTTAGTTATGAAGCAAAATCTTCTAAGTAATGTATGTTCATTGAACACAAAATAAACTACGAAATATGACGATGAAAATTTGATCCATGGCTTGTGACAGATACACAAATGTGGGCGGGGGTAAGCCGGCTAATGGGATACAAAACATCCCCTTTCATTAACGGGGTCTTCCTTTGCAATGCAGATATAAACAAGCGATGAAAACATTAACACATATGCTTCCGTTTAATAAGTTTACATACAGATTTATCTCCTTTTACAGAAAATCTTGTAAGAATTTACCTAATACATAAAGCTATTTTTCTCCGTATTGCTGACTTTTTCAGGAAATTGTGCACATTTCATACAGAAGTCACTTCGACCGATTAGGTACATCTTCAAGAATCATGTTTTCTCAAAGTTTACCGTTTTTTTCTGGGCAATGTTTTTATAATGAGAGCTTAAATATGAACAGCATTCTACTCAACCATACCGTTATTCACACGAGAACACATTTTACTTGTGTTGAATGTACCCACTTTTCATCTTACGGGGATTGTTCAGTCAATCACTAGACGTCACAATATTGACAAGAATATCCATGTGTCTAATGTCTATATACACGTACAACTATATCATGATACAGTACAACACAATGGGAGCAACATGTCGAGCAGGAACTGCGTATCATTCCGGAGCATCTGAGTTCACTCCGAGTTTTGGTGGGGTTCTTGTTGCTCGATCTGTAGTTTTCTGTGTAATGCTTTGTTGTTGGTTGTTTGTTCTTTTGTCCGTTTTCTTTTGGCCATTGTCTGTCCTTCTTCAATTGTCGGCGTTTGTTTATTTCATTGGTATCTTCAAACGTTTCTTAGTCCTTGTGGTGTTTGTACAAGTAAGTCCACAAGTGTTGTACTGAATCTTTATTCTAATATTCCATAGGATTATGAATAGAAATTGACTTCCTTGTGTCTTAAATGAATAAATAGTCAGATTACCTCACCATAGTTTATTTCTTGTTAATAACACTGCATCATGGGGAAATATATACATCAATTGGCGTCGAAACGTTGAAAAGTACCGCTTGACTGCAGGCTAGGTACAGTTTCACACTCGTCTTAAGATATGAGTTAAGCTCATTCCTGAAGACCATTTTGTGCCTGTGACATATAGAACACCAATAAAAGCGCTGTTCCGTTACTTAAAGTTTGTTTCCAAAGTGTAATATTGGATAGTCTTTTATGTTCATTTCTATATATATGCTTTCTTACTAAATGGTGATGAAGCGAGTTTATCTAAATAACAACAGCTTTGCTGTTGTATATATGTATTTATAATGGATAAGCTGTAATAATGGAATACAAACCTTGTTTAACAAGCCATGGTTTGTTAGTTAAAACATCAGCTACAGCACAATGCCGGGAGGCGTCCAGTAACTCAGCACTATAACTCAGTAGAGATCCACCTTTTTTTTCACAAAACAGTTCAGCATCGTTTTTTGTTTTCTTGTGTCTGTATACTGTCAGCGTGGAATATGATTCTGACGGGGAAAATAAGAACTGGCTATATTACTATAAAATTTCAATGTAATTAGTTTTGGAAGTTAGATATTAACATACTAGTATTCCCTATGGGTGTCATTATTATGGTAAGAAACACTGCATAATCCCAATTTGTATCATGCTTTCTCGTCCTTTCTATTGTCAACAGCCGTACAATATATCATGATACCCAGAGAGGAGGTGGAGCTAGATGACGTCACATCATACAATATCTTCGATAACAAAATATACAAGATATCATCATAAGGCTTACATACTCTCACTCAAACAGCAGAATTAAAAAACTTTGATTGACGTGGCAAGATACAAGTCCCTTATTGAACAACGTTACTCGTGCACCATCAGATATTTTGATAGGCCAGACTCGTTCTGGGAACTCGTCACATGGCCTACCAAAATATCGGATGATACACTCGCCTTTTTGTTCAATAAATGTAGCATATTGTTGATAAACTGTTAAACATTTTGTGAAACAAAGATCCAAAATGATACACTTATGTACAACCTTACTTCTACTTCTATAATATAAGAGGCGCCTTCAATTAACTGACGATTTCGCCAATTACGTAGGGTACTGCGCTTCATGCTCTAAAAAATTACAATTTTACTTTGGAAAATAAAATTTAATGAGTATTTTGTTTTTACTTTTGATTTTAAGATAAAACTATATACAATAGTTTTTGATGAACTAGTGGTTAATGAGTGCGACAGCTGAACAGTATCGTGTAGGAAATATGATCGTGGATTGAGTGAGTAAGTGGTAGTTATATAAAGTCAAGTGAACAATTTGTCATCTACAACGTTACATTTTAATGAGATGATGATGTCCTCTTTGTACTAGACCAGCACGTTTAGTTTGATTTTTATATTGCTAGCTCACTGAAACAAATATCCACAGGTACACATGTCGAGTCATCAGGACACATTATTCTGATTCCGAGTTATCCAATCTTTGTTCTTACTCTTTAACACGTGCAGCGTGCTTAGTGGAGAAGCAGCAAATACAAATGTTCTAGTGTTTGGACAATCTCTACCCAGAGTTGTCGGTCCTTACATGCTCTCCATTCTCTGTCAACGTCTATGCACCAAGAATCTTGGCAAGATCTGTTTATTAAAGGGTAACTTGATATAAACCGGTTATAATGACCCCATATAATGTAAAATATGTAAATAATACCATATAACTAATATTTGAGAAGTTTCTTTGTTTATTTTCAAACGAAGATAAGGGATTTTTTTTTATACGGTGATCAGTCATACAGCGCTGTTCTGGTTCCTTGTTGTAATAGCTTCTATTGTTGCTGAACATTACACTGGTAATATTTAATAAAACGGAAACCAGTTTAATACAAAGGTAGACTACGTTTTAGGCGTTGACAGAGATTGGATAGAGTGTAAGGACCGACAACTCTGGGTAGAGATTGGTGTTTGGATTGACCGGACCGTGGCTCGAACTGACGATCTACCGTACTCGAAGCGAAAACACTACCCAATACACCACCGATGTGGTTTGTTAAAATATATAGTTAATCCTTTGATATATATGTAATACTTAATTCATAAAATAAGCTAGTGTTGGAGTTGTATCTGGAGGGTATGTCTACATATTTGCTAACCAAAAGTTATTTAAACAATCAGATTATATATATTTGAATGCGGCAAAAACTGGATATTTTTTTATATTGAAGTTTAGCGTTGTGTCAGTACATCACGTCTCTGTTATACAGGACAGATGCTATCAATTGTTACTCTTGGTAAACACATATGTTTTGTTATTGCGTATATCTGGCTGCTATGATATTGTGTTAGGGAACGACCATGTTTTTTTTAACTTTAAAATATGGGGTATGTTTTATTAAATTATAGCGCCAAATTGTAACGTAAAATGTGAGATGATCTGAAAAGGTGCAAACAAAATAATAATGTGACCCTACAGTTTTCTTGGATGAATCTTAGTAAATATAACGGTCCCTTGTATTGCTGTAGATGGACATTTCGTATTAAATAAATGGAATTAAAAACAAAAACAACAACAAAATGATTAATTATGGGTATAGCAAATTAAGATAAAACCGTTTTAAATGTCAAGAACTTCATGAAAACTAATACATTATTCTAAAATAAGGAACCATTTTGTGGTAAAACAAGTTTATTATGCTTTTATTGTCTATTAACATGCGAAAAAGTTGGTAAATCATCAATGAATATTATAGAAATTGTAGATCCCTGAAGATACATAATATACACATGGCTTTTGTCAACTGTTTACAGAAGATTTTATAAAGGCACATATTTAATGTACCAAAATGGCTTGAGGGTCTTTACCTTCGAAATAGTAATTATTAAGTTGTAATTCAATAAACGAATTTAATATAGTAGATATACTAAATCGTCTTTGCTGTAGATTATAAACGTTGAAGAAAAACTAAACGGCAGTCCAGAATGGACAATACAAACACTGGCAACATATGACAAACAAGACACAGGACGAAAAGAAACACAATGATAAACCGTAATACAAAACACTAAAAGGATGAGTAACACGGGTTCAACAAACAAAAAACGGGGTGAACCCAGATGGGTCAGCCGTTCCTGTTTATAGCTTATACAAGAAGCTCCAGTTTTAACAAATTTAGTGCGGAACACGTCGTTTCTCCTACATTTTATTTTCTACTAAAAGACAAAAACTTGACATCTTCTTCGCATGATAGATCAATCGAATGGTATATCAATAAAATAAAAAAACAATAAATATCACATTGTCGGAGCAATTCCAAAAATACCAATATAAAAATTGTATAGGGAAGTAAAATCGATACCCCAAAAACAAATACACGACTGCTCGCATTCCTGGTTTGGCACAGGCACTTCAACTAATGGTGGCGGGGTTTATCTAGTCTCATGGGACCAACATTCCCCTTTTAGTGAAACGTTTTCCCATCCGTATGCAAAATATTTTTTCTTTATCTTGTATTATCACCGAGATTACATATACGTTAGTGCATCAGCACTGACATTGTTTATTATATTTATTTACAGTTCCTGAATCATATACTAAGGTTCCTTACCCTCAGGCCTAAGTGATGTTAACCAATTTTGGATATCCTGTTTATGGAACCTTTGGTTTTCTTGAACCCAAATTCTAAATTATTTGGCTTTCCAATATTTCAGTTTTGAGCGTACCTGATAAATATTATTCCAGAAACGTGCCGTGTCCACTAAACTTGATCTCTACGTTTTTATTAGTGATGAAAAAAAACGGCGTTAGACAAAACATTTTCCGACATCTTTGGCACGTGATAGTTACAGAAATGTGAATGTATCACGTAAGAAAATCGAAACAGAATTTTTAAGTTTAATTCGAAAATTCATTTGCAATCAAATATTGATTCCGTATGTGAAAGAATTCTCGTATTTTGCTTCGCAATTGTGTGATTATAATGTGCAAGAAGATGGACAATTATCGTTTACAGTTCGGTGCATTTAGGTAAAAATATGTTTGAGATTTTTTCAAAGCATTAGTATTTTTATTTTTACATATATTAAAAGTATTATGTAAAATTGGTTTTCTCCGTGTAGTCCGGATTACTCTAACAATAAAACTGACCACCACGATATATCTGAAATATTGTTGAAGGTGTCGCTAAATACCATTTAAGCAAATCAATCTAACATAAAATCTTATATTAATAGACTTACCTTTTGTGAGACAAAGCAATATCAGCAACAATTTGAACATGGTTTCTGGTGTGTGTCGTTACATTTCTAACAGGACACAGACATTTTGGTTTTATGTATAATAACAATACATTGAGTACAAGTCTTATGATAATACATCTTGTCACGTTGTTTACGAAATATGTGCAAAATATCTGATTGTTGATGATGGACTACTTGGGGCTATTCCGTATACAACAAAATGGCTAAATTTATTCAACTTTTATTGCTGCGTAACGAGAAATTTAGATTTTATCAAGAAATACATTTTTTTCTCTCAAGTATTTTGTTTATGGTGTCACTAATGGGTGGAACTTAAATTAAACAAACAAATATGTCTTAAATATTTAAATGACTTTTTAGACCACAAAATATTAAGCAATCACGACGAATTTTAGTGACTAATGTTGCAAAGTAATAAACATGTGTGATACATTGTTGTAAGACTTCACGGACCATTAGGTATCTATTTTTATTACAGTCTTAAATATTCGTTTTAATATTATTATTCAGGACATTTGAATTCATCTTCTTTGTTATGAAGATTAAATAAATTATGTTCAATTATGACGTTCTTTATAATAACGTAGTCCATCCCTTTATAAGTGAGGGTTGGCATTTTCCTCAACTGTGGAAAGCACTATAAATATAGTTTATTCCCGCTACTTTTATTGAAGTGTCTGTGCCAAGCCAGGAAAGTGAGTATGTGTGTGTGTGTTAGGGGTGTCGATTGTTTCCTCTTATATCAATATCAAAGACTACACATTAATAAAAAAAAGAAAGATGTGCATGAAGATAAAATACTCGATAAATTGCAAAATTTCAACCTTATGGTAACTACCGTTCAAACTAAAATTTTGATATGACCCTTTTTTTCTTAATTAAAAAAAACATGTTTGCTTGTTTGTCAGTTGATGAAAGCGTTTGCCCCTCAACTTTCCCGTCCTCTTCTGAAGTTTATCTCCTATTTTCCAGTCCACTTCCCATGTTTTCCCCAACTTTCCAGCTTTTCAGTCAACTTATAAAACCTCTTCAACTTGCAGGACCCTTTGAAAAGCTTCCCCGAATTTCCGATCCACTTATACGCCTTTACATATGTAATGTAAACATAGGCTATCATTGAATATTCCCCCATATTTGCACTAGTGCAATATCGCTTTAATTTATGACGTCATCGAAATTTACGTGATGCTCTCTTCAGTTTAGAAGTTCAGCTATGCAATAAAAGGACAGAGGCGTAGAACAGTGGGGGAGGGGCAAAGCTATCTTATTGCCCGGGTGGGCAAAAATTAAGAAAAAGCTGGAAGCCAAGAAAAATTATTATTCAGTTAACCATTGGGTATAACTACATGCTTTGAGTTTATTTGTTTGTTTTTGTTTTTTTTTTGCTTTATTTTGTTCTTCATGTCTTTGTTCTTGCTTAATGCATTGAAAACTAACTCACTTTCCGGTCCTCCCCTCAACCTTCCCGCAACTGCCCGCTTCACTCCTACGCCATTGAAGGGTTATTGTAAGAAGTTGGCTAGTAGTTCATGGTACTTAGGGTCATATCGCAGTTTATTGACCGGTCGGTGACTCAATGAATGTTATATGACAGAGCCTCCTGGGCTTTGGTTCATCTAACATTTTTGTGGTGACCCACCGATCAATAAACTGCAATTTTCCCGAAGTGGTATGAAATACAGTGAAAACTGCCTCAACCGAACCTCATTGGGACCAGTTTTGATGTTCTCAATAAACATGTGTGTTGTTAATTTAATGAGAGCGGGAGGTTTGGCGCCTTAAAATCTGATTCAACCCACCATTTCTTTAGAAATACCTGTATCAAGTCAGGGTCATTACGGTTTTCACAGTTTTCCGGTTGTTGACTGATTTTGTCTGTTTATATAATTATGAGTTTTGACTTTCCCTTTGTAAGATTGTTCGGAGTTCGGTAATTTTGTTATTACCCTTATTAACAAAGATTTCCTACATTGGGACTTGATGTGAAATTCGGTTTATAGAAGATTTCAGGGTTCGGTTTAGACAGGTTTAACTGCATAATAATCAACAGACCAATATCAACTTGCTTCAATGTGATATATACCATACACTTGTATGTATGACGGGTAAACTTACCTTTCGAGGCACCTTTTATTGGGGTGTGTGTTTTTTCCATTCTTTGTTTTATCCATAATGATTAGTGTTGTCTTTTTCCGAAATCGTATACAATATATGAATTGTAATAGCGAGTTTTGTCATTCTGTTTTTCATTCAATAAAATAGTGTTGCTGCTGTAGCATAACAGTTCAGAACCGTATCGGTGGTGTAATGGTTAGCATGCTCGGCTCGAGTGTGATAGATCGTGGGTTCGATCCCCAGTCGGATCAAAACAAAGACAATAAAATTAGCATTTGCTGCTTCTCCGCTAAACACACAGCATAAAGTGGTAAAGGCAAAGACTGGTTTCGTAGAATCAGGAAAATATGTTCATGTGGAACAACATGTCTACTCACTGCTGTTGTTTTAGCGAGCAAGCACTATACAATTCCAACTAGGCATGTTGGTCAAATCAGGCATAATCTCATAGAAATATTATAAGCATACTGCCTTTAGTTGAGGGTGTTACGGTAAATTACCACAAGAGGGTGATATTTTTTCTGAGTGTGGTAATCTACCGTAACACCCTCAACCAAAGGCAGTATGCTTTATATTATACTGAATGCCCTTCGGAGGGTGGTATTGCGGAGGGTGGTATTGTGGAGGGTGGAATTGCGGAAGGTGGTATTGCGGGATGTGGTATATCCTTGCAATACCACCCTCTGTTTTGGTGGGCGGGGTTAATAAAAGTTAGAGAAAAATACCACATCTACATTTACCAATGAAATTGCCGAATTATCAAAGAAATTTGCATAAAGTATAATATAACATGTTCTCGCCATGAAATAGCTGACAAAGTGCTCACTTGGCGCTTACACCCAACAACCACGCAACTGGTATATTTAATTTGAAACTTTTTACACAATAATGTTTAATAATATCTAATGTCAATAGAATAAGGGAAATAACTTTTTACAAGAGAATATAGTTTAAAGTATTTGTTTTACGAATAGTAAGCTGGCAATAGGACAAAAGCAGTATAAATTGGACTTTTACAAATCTTTGGACAACACATTTCACATGATGTTTCAGAATAAAGTAGAGATTAGCTAACGATAACACGACGGGTGTCACTAGTGGAACAGAAACTGTTAACCTTTCCGGAGCACCTGAGTTCACCGCCGGTTTGTAGTGGGGTTCGTGTTATTCTATCGTTTGCTTTCTGTGTTGTGTTTTGTAGATCATTCTTTGTCTCCTTTGTCGTGTGTTTGTCCCGTTTTGATTTGGTCATTGCATTGTTTGTTCTTCTTCAATTTACGGCTTTTGATTTCCTCTTTGATATCTTAAAACTTTTCATAATATGACCCCCAACAGGATAACAATATTCGTTTTATAATTTGCCAGTATATTTTGTCTTGTTGTGTAATTGTTCAGTATTGTCTGTAGTGTTTGTAAAATATAAAAATAAAAAAAAAAAAAAAAAATAAAAATATTCGTTTTATCTGATATCCTGTTAAAACAAACTACATGATAACATCATCAATTTCTATTTATGTATTTATCCATATATACACAGAACAAACAAACAAACAAACAAACTATTAAAATAAGATTCAGGCACATACCACCACTTGAAAAGAAAAAGAAACCACAACGCCCTTGAGTTTAACTTCATACGGTTATCTATCTAACATCTACTATTATATAGTTATTACATATGTAATATAACATCTCCAGCCTTTTCAGTGACTCTCCGTAAACAAGTATTACAAATATATAAATATATATGCCCTATATATTTTGACATTGTATTGCTGGAAAAACCCCACACACACTGACATATCCTCGAAATATTATAAGAAAAATATATTCTTAATATCATGAATGAATTATATATAGGGGGTAGGGTTATGGTGTTTAACGCCACTTTCAATAATATTGCAGTTAAATCGTGGCGGTCAGTTTTATTGGTGGACGAAACCGGAGTACCCAGAGAAAACTACCGACCTCCCGCAAGTCACTGACAAACTCTATCACATAATGTTGTATCGATCTTATCTCATCATGAGCCGGATTTGAACTAATTGCATTAGTAGTCATCAAAGGCAAAATATGGTAGACAAGACGACAAAAAAAACATAAACACAGCACACTCTGTGTTGGACACCACCATGCGCAAATAACTTAAATATGACATGAGCCCTCCTACAAACCATTGGAGGTAAGGACGAACTGGATATGTAACTATATATGCTCTATATATAATTTGACATTTTATTGCAGAACAAACCCACACACATATATCCTCGAAATATTATTAAAAAATACATTTAATATGATGAACGAATTATGAATTCCGAAATACAAATTAAATAGTATTCTGCGCGTCTCTTTATCATCATTGATGTTCCAATATAAAATGACAGCCTCTGGAAATGGCATAAAGACAAGTGTTTATGATTAAACTAGAGTTGTATGTAATAATAATATACTAAATATGTGTGATTGGTGTCAAACGAAAAATATCTATGAGACTATTTGATAATTATAAATGTATATACACACTACATGTTTATTCCTCTACAAAAATAAACAAATTTCAAAACAATATATATATGTCTCCTTCGAAAATGAAACTGAATGATAGTAGTATGTTGTTAATTTCTTGTATCCTGCACTGGTTCTATTTCAGCAGTCAAATTACATTGACTGGACTTTTTGTTGTTGTTGCATATGGTCACTGACCAACATATATTTTTTTTCTGCTACCTGATTCATGTTGAACGATGTAACATGATTAAACTAGAGTTGTATCACAGCATAAGCGCGGACGTCATAGAGGACATCATAAAAATGACTAGAACAACGCTTATTTTTGCTCTTTTTAGATAATTTGGCAGTTATATTGGGCTTTTTGACATTGCAGGATCAATACAATATATGTATGTTGTCTATTCGTGTATCATCACACCTCACAAAATCTGAGAATAATGTTTATTATTATGGACAATAAATGAGCTGTGTACATGTGTTATCATGGTTAAATAATGTTTTAATGTCTTTACAATGCATTTTGAAAATGACCTCTTGTATTAGATGATTATGACGATACATGGCGTCCATTGTTGTCGTACGATTGGGAAGAAGATTTGGTCTGGGGAGTGGTGAAATAAAATGTCCCTTCATCATGTGATAAATCTCTCATCTGTTCATCCGTTTCTTTCTTCGTTGATACATTATTTCTCCTGCAATAAACGATAATCATAGCACTTTTTAAAGGTAATATATCAGATCCTTTGATGGGGTTAGGGTTAGGATTATGGTGTTTAACGCCACTTTCAACACTATTTCAGCTATATCGTTGCGATCAGTTTCATTTGGTGGAGGAAACCGGAATACTCGGAGAAAACAATGGACCTGTCGCAAGTCACTGACAAACTTTATCATATAATGTTGTAACAGGTGCGCCCGAGTGTGATTCGAGCTCACAACGTTGGTGGTGGTAGGCTCTGATTGCATATGCAGTTATAAATCCAATTACCATACGATCACGACCACGACGGCCCCTCTTTTGATAGCTATTTTCAAATCGACAATGGGTATCATTAGGTGATACCCCCTTTATAATAAATTATTTTCACATTAACAGTAAGTAAAAGTGGCCAGCCCATCCATCTGTTAAAACAATTAGTTACGCTTAGCTTAATTATGGAATTAGAGCATGAATAAGTCAGTATTTTATTTTAGTAGTAACAATTTTAAGGAGATATACTTAAAAAAGCAGTTCCGCTTGTTTCTGAATCCTTTTTGTTTATTGTAATGTGTAACTGTATGTACTATATATATATATATACGTCTGAAAATTAAACCAAACAGTGTTAGAATTAGATTTTAGAGCTGTCAATTGTTTGTTCTTCCCTCGACGGGATTTGAATTCACACCATTGATACACTGCAGCACCATTCGGTCAGCCTTACGTCCACCGCCCTAGACCACTCGACCACATCAACTCCCTATATATATATATATATATATATATATATATATATATATATATATATATATATGAATTCTACTAAAACAAGGTACCTAAGTCGGCTTCCATTGACGTCTTAGGTTATTGTACCAACCACGCATTCTTGAATATATCATAGTTATATAAAAGACAATTGTATATGTATACTATACGAAATAAAATATGCTTTGGTGCCTACATGACAGTGATCATATGAGAGTATGATGTGCTTCTACCTATGCAATCAATGACTATTACTAAACCCATTGGCGAGGTGTACTCGCTATATTCATATGCAGTAAGCATTTTCACTGACTTACCCAAGATCGGATGGCGTCTCTGCGTGTTCCAGTATCCCCAATAAATAAAACATACCCCAGTGATACAACAACTGAAATATTTTTTAAGGTGGCGTTAGGCATCCACAAACAGCCACATTATCATCGATGTATTAGCGATAAAGCAGCCATGTGTGTGAAATAATGTGGATTCTATTCTCGGTCCAGTCAACCCCACTAAGCACACATTAGTAGGGAGCACAAGTAATGACTGGTTGGATGATAATGAGATAAATAAACGTTAGAGTATACCAAAGGGGCAATCAAAAATGAACAATCCAGAGAAATTGGCAACAGGTACACAAGACAAAGAAAATAAAGCAAAAACACAACTCAATATGTGCATGACACCACTATGCACAAACAAACACAAATGACGAACCGAACATCGGTTTTATGCGGAAATCGTAACGAACATCACAATACGGAACTCTGAATGTAAAGACACATAATAGGACAGCTCAACAAACTTAAAATAAGAGCAACACGGACCCAAACCAAAAACACAAGTGCTGGTAAAGAGTTAGCAGTTCCGATTCACCGTGTGTCAGAGAGAATCCACATGACACCATGCGGACTGTTGTTGCAATGAACTAGCACGTTAAACAGCACTCGTACAAATCACATCTTGAATATACGCACATGTGATTACTATGGTTTGCTTAATATGATTGCTGTAATTGTAATGTTTCCTCTATTATGCACTTTACCGCTGTCATGGCGACCTCTTAATGCTCTTTCAGGATTGTTACAATACCTATAAAAAAATACTTTTATATGGGGATCAGTGTCTTACGGGGACTTGCTGTTTCTGGAACTATTCTCCCATTGGAAAAAACGTCTGTGTGATTTTTCATATCGATTTTGTTAGGGGAACCCCCTTTCAGAAAGCTAAAATCATTCAGAAGCTTTCAGTCACCGTCTATTATCAACAACGTTTAAGCGATTTAGACACATTAATAAAAATAACTATCACGAAAATTATTTCATTCCAGCATCAGAAATATTCATTTAATATTAAATTACTTAAATTAATTTGATTTAAACTATGAAGGAAAAACAAATCATGTGTTCCCTCTTTAGTCTCGTTTTCGTCCTTTCCTGTTCCCTCAATTTCAGGTAATGGCGGTTTTTTTAACACTCCCGAATTTTTTTAAAAACAAACCAATTTTACTAACTGGTACACCTATGCAACAGTAGACAAATCATTTTGACAGAAGTTACAACTTTTTAAAGGTTTTCCAGCGTCGAAAATAAACATACCAGAAACGTGAAGGAACTTGAAGGTCAAACAAGGCCGTGAAATAACGTTCATATTTACTTGATATCACGGAGTCGAATTTATGAAAAAAATCTTTAAACATTCATTTTGACAGAAATGCCAACTTTTGAAGAAATTTTACAAGCGTCAAAGTTTATTTTTAAAATATTAGAAATGCGAGGGCCGTGTACGAAAGTGTCTTACTTCAACCGTTATAACTGACCACAAGAAGTCTGAAAACAATCGTTAACAAATCACCCTTTTGACAGAAATGTCAACTGCGAAGGTCCGTCGACAAAGCATGGAAATAAATCTCAAATATTAACGAATAACTTTCTTTAAAAAGTCGAACTAAATTCCTTCTTTTTCCGGAATATTTTTTTTTTATTACACATGGTCATGGACAATGGTGAGCAGCGAATGGATATGGAATGTGTCTTTCAAAGTACTGGGTGCTGATTGACATTTCATTGCAATCGTCATGACATTATTTCTATGTTTTACCAAAGAATTTGTTTATGTAAAAGAATGAAAGTTTAGAAATCCAAAAATGTCCGTTTGATACAGACTGTACCAACGCAAAAGTGCATGAAATGACTAAGATGCTGTACAAGTGTGGAAATAACCTCTTTTTTAATGAATTACGCATCAAATGCTAAAATAGTATAAAGTTAATCAGATGTCAAACAAAGAGTGAAGCAATACATAATATTGAACACGTCAAGAAAGCATGTTAATTATGAGGAAGACAAAAATAAAGTACCCATGAACAAGTCTTACAACATCCAAAATACGAATATTTGCAATGGTATTTTCCATATTTCATTTTTTTAAAGCACTATTAATAAATGAGGGCGAAGCGACTCGGGGGGCGAACGGGATTCGTGGCGAAACGACCCGGTACCATTGTACCGGTATTTACCAACCAAAATTTGGTATACATTTTCTATTTAATGCTGAAAACACTAACTTTTGTATATTCCATGCATATACATATTTTGTAACTGCTGATCATGAATAAATAGAATGTGGGACAGATTTATTATTGTACTAATTTTGAGATGATATGCAATTCCCAAACACTTTTTAATACAGATACATGCATTTATAAAAGTTAATATGCCACAGCCATCTGCCTTAACATGTAATGATTTATAATTGATTATAAACTAACATTTTTTTTCTTTTTTTCAGTAAGTAATAAAGTATTGACTAATGGCAATATATGAACAATAGGGCTATAGAAGTGAGTACATTTTGTACATGATATCAATTCTTAGTTTTATTTTAGTGTACATTGACACAATGAAAATGATGTTTTAAATTCATATTAATTTATCTGAAAAATGTTACCATTTTTTTATCATTCATATTCTAAGCCATGTAGTGCAGAATTTCATACATTCTCTTTGCAAGTTATTTCATCATCAAATTTAACACTGTATCCTAAAAAGTTGCAATTGGTGGATGCAGTGACAAAGGTAATTTCTTTCACAAATGCTTTTGCAGTTTGTTGCTCGTGTGGAAAATTACTCTATCCCAGTTAAGTTCACTGGCTGAAAAATGTTGATGAAAACTTATGGCGAGCAAGGAGTTTCATTTCACCGAGTAGTTCTTTCAAGATTGAAAAAAAGTGGTTCGAGGTATTGATACTGTATCAAGTTGTTATGAGTGTTTTACAAAATTGTCAAAAGGTCAAAACTTTCATTTGTTGGATGATTTTGGTGAGATTCCTGACTGTGTCAAGTCTTTAAAGTCCTACAATGAATATCGAAAATGGATTTCCTTGAACTGACATCATCTGAGGAACTTTTATTATTTGAAGCTGTTAGCAATGTTTCTTCAGATGTGCCAATTGTGCAAAGTGAACCAACTCATACTGTTGTTAATACAACTAGACATGTGGAACACAAAACGTCGACCGTTTTAGCAGATAAAACAAACTTCCGTGCGCCAAACAATATGTATTTTCAAAATGTTAATGAACTCCATATTCATTACCATTAATGGATTTAATTCATATGAAAACTCGTGATTGTTATTGTTAACTGTTTTGAAAAATACAATTTAATTACTTTATTCTTATTTCTCTATCCCAAAACTTTGAAAGTACAAAAATGTGCATCCCAAAACTACTATTAGGTAATAAAAGAGGTTGGCTTCGGGCAATAGAACACTTGAGCTGTTCCCAGTACCTTGGGAAAAATATTCTGGTCTATTGCCTGGCTACACATTAAATAACTGTATAATATAGACCTATGAATAGAAGCTTTTTCATAATATTTTACATCTTACGAGTGATTTATGAAACGTTGTCCAGAGGTGGAAATAAATTTTAGAATTTCAAGGTCATAAAAATGTATGGGAATTGTAATTTAAAAAAAAGTTGACATGCATCTTTTCTATGAGTACAATTGATTGTAAATTTGTTATCCTTGAAATTCTTTGTCTTCTTGAAACTGGTCCAAAATTATACAGTATTATTATCAGAAACAATAATGTTTGCGCGAGTTCTGCTCATGACTTAGCATGCGGAAATATAAAATGTAACGAAGGAAATATTTTGTTTAATTATTAACACTCATTTCCTCATTCTGGGTCGCTAGAGGGCGACATGAGAATACCATATATGTTAGTAAAATGCCATCTAATTAGTTGTTTTTTTTTGGTATTCATGGTGTATCTGCCAATAAAACCGGTGGACGTAGTAAACATTGCATTTCTTTTTATGAATTTTTTTCTTTAAAGGTTTGTTGCCAATGTCAGTGTGGGAAGAGCATCATGAACCCCAAGCAGAAAAACCAAACACCTATTTGAGGAATGACCAAGTTTTAACTTATTATATATTGTTCAAACTGGTCTTTACTTGATTAAGTGTTGAACAATCTTCAGATTGGAAAAGACAAAGAAATACATTATATGTGGCTGATAAACAAGTACTTGCTACTGTGGATGCAAAAATAAAACCAGAATTGCTTGGATAAAACAAATATCTATATAGATTTCAAAATATAGAAAATTAGGAATTAAATAATTACTAGAAAGACTTTATAGCTTATAATGTAGGACAAATGAATTCCTGTTGAACCGGCAAACGTTTGAGGGTCATCTTAACCACTGTGCCACCACTTGCTGCTATAATCACCTTTTCTAAACAAAATGTACCAAGCCGACTACACCATGATATTAATCACGGATAACTGCTCGGTATTTGTTTTTCATTTATTTACTTATAGTTGCAATTATTTCCATTGGAAAAAGAAATCGATGTATGTGTAATATACAGTACTATGTAAAATATTGGTATGGAAGACATTACATGCCGAAGGCACTTATAATATATGAATTCCCACTTTGACTACGCGAAAGCTAACATCATTCAAAGAGTTCTCCAATGGATGAATTCTAATACTAATAATGCACATGCCTTACCTGAATCTTATCAGAAGAATTATCGCTAGGATGACAATTAACAGCAGTCCAAGGCCTACTACTAAGCCAATAATTAAACCTGAAAAACAAGAAAATTAGCACGGATTAGGACTTAGGCTTATGGTTATGGTGTTTAACGCCACTTTCAACAATACAAAACTGTTATCTCAGCTATATCGTGCAGTCAGTTTTATTGGTGAAGGAAACCGGAGTACCCAGAGAAAACTACAGACCTGTCGCAAGTCACTGACAAGCTTCATCACATACTGTTGTTTCGAGAACACCTCGCCCGAGCAAGATGCGAACTCACAACGTTAGTGGTGATATGTACTGATTGCATAGATAGTTGTAAATCCAACTACCTTACGATCACGACCACGTTGGCCCATAACACGGATTACGGATCATACTTCAAGAAAATTCGAAGATACTAATGTGGTAATGAAAAGACTCCACAAATAAGTGAGAGTGAAACAGGTGCTCTGGAAGGGTATTCAGTTCTTGTTCCTTTAGTGCTACAAACACTGGTTAATTCCCGGTTTTAAGTGGGGTTCGGGTTTTTGTATTTTTCCCATATATACCAGGCCATCTTTGAATTACTACCTCCTATTACCACTTTGGTATCTTCAAACTTTTCTTGGAGAATAGTTTAAGACAAAACACATATTGCAATGACCAGTATTTGTATTATTGTGTACATTGATTAATATTGTAAGCTCAAGTGTTCTAATGGGATTGTCAAGAAGATTATATATTGTCGGTCATACTTGTCTTGACATTTTAAATATCGTTCACAGTTCATATTATGTTCGTTAAAATATTATAAGGGTCATGGAATGGTGAATTTAAATAGCATTTGTGCAAATTATGAAATATTACTAATACTGCAGTACAATGGAACATCTGATAACATGAAAAACGTAAATACCACAGTGTTGGAACAGTTTCAAAATCAAATAGAACAATAGTAGAAAGAGGTCAAACAGATACCACTACATGAGTAGTCACATTCTGGCTTGGTACACACACTCCAACAAAGAGTGGCGGGTCAAAACTAGCTTAATGGCACCAAACTTCCCTTCCTACTGCAATGGTGCGGTCATACAAGTGTTTTCCACATATAGAGAACATAGTAAAGTTGTCGCTAATTACGAATCAGGGGTTAGGGGTGTGGTATTTTACGTCACTTTCAACAATAATAGTTATATCGTGGTGGTCAGTTTTATTGGTGGAGGAAACTGGAGTACCCGAAGAAAACCACCGACCTGTCGCAAGTCATTGACACACTTTATCACATAAAGTTGTATCGAGTACACCTCGGCGTGAGCGTGATTCGAGCTCACAACGTTAGTAGTGATAGCCACTGATTGTACAGATAGTTGTAGATCCAACTACCATATGATTACGATCACGACACCCCTAAATATGAACCAAAGAACGCTAACCATTACACCACTGATGCAGGTTTTTCTATTGGATTTTGGAACTGTTCTGACAGTGTGATTTTATTTGTTGTTCATTTTATTTGGAATATTTATAATATTCATAATACTATATGCTGATGATACGGTTATATTATCAGAATCTGAGAGTGATTTACAGGCACAGCTCGATGCTTTTCATGAATACTGTTTAACCTGCAAGATGAAAGTTAATATTGATAAAACTAAAATTGTCATATTTGGGAGTGGTCGTATACCTCAAAATTTATCTTTTAAATATAATGGCTCCGAAATTGAAGTAGTCAAAAACTTCAATTATCTCGGTATTATTTTTAGCAAAACTGGCAATTTCAATCTGGCAAAAAAAACGTTTAGTAGATAAAGCAGTTGTTTCTATGTATGGAGTACTGAAATTGGGAAGAAAACACAACTTATCTATAAAATGTCTATTTAGTCTTTGCGATTAAATGGTTAAACCAATTTTACTTTATGGCTGCGAAATATGGGGATTTGGAAACAATGACGTGTTAAAAAAAGTACACTTAAAATTTTGTAAAATGATTTTGAACCTCAAGACGTCTACTCCGAATTATATGATATATGGTGAATTAGGTAGATATCCGGTCGAAATCGACATTAAAATTAGAATTATTTCTTTTTGGGCAAACATTATTTGTGGAAAACAATCCAAAATATCATGCCATATGCATAGTTTATCACACCATTTGTATTCGCAACAAAATTTCGATATTAAATGGATAAAAGTTTTGGAAAAAATATTAAGCGAAACTGGTTTTTCTAATATATGGCAAACGCAAAGTTTCAAAAGAATTGAGTGGCTAAAACAAAGTATAAAACAAACATTGTAAGACCAGTTTTTACAGGATTGAAATTCATCAGTCCATAATTCCCCTAAAGCATTTAATTATAGAATTTTCAAAACTGATTTTAAATTTGAAGAATATTTTAATATTTTAGATGAACAAAATTCCCTTCTAAATTTAGAACTACAAATCATAAATTGCCCATCGAAAAGGGAAGATGGAGTAATATTTCGTGGGAAAATCGCTATTTCGAACTTTGTCAAAAGAATCAAATTGGAGACGAATATCATTACATATTTGAATGTACTAATTTAAGCGAAAAACGTACTTCACTACTTCCAAAACATCTAATTGAACGGTTTGGCGCTTTAAAATCTGACACAACCCATCATTTCTTTAGAAATGTCTGTACCAAGTCAGGGTCATAACGGTTTTCACAGTTTTTCGGTTGTTGACTGATTTTGTCTGTTTATATACCTTTGACTTTCCCTTTGTAACATTGTTCGGAGTTCGGTAATTTTGTTATCACCCTTATTTCCAATATATCAAAATTCAAAAAATTAATGACTAGTGAACGGAAACCAATCCTGCAAAAACTATGTAAATTTATTAGATATATAAATATGATAGTTTGTCCTCCCCGGCTAATTCCATCTATCGATTTACAGTATTTGTATATATTGTATATAGTTTAATCTGTTCATTTATTTGTAACATCTCTGTATATGTGCTATGCACTGTAAGTTTGAGAAATAAAGATATAATATGACATACAAACTTTATATTACACACCAACAGTAAATGTGTTCATGCATTAACATTTGGAAAACATCAAACACTCATTCATTAGTTTATTTTAATGACAATGTAATGCTTAATGTTTGGTGACGTTCATGTTGCTCATCATTTTAGTTTTCTGTTTGTTTGTTTGTGTGTTTGTTGTTTCTTTGTTTTGTTTTGATTTTTTTTGGTCTTGTGTCTTGTGCACATAATGTTGTAAGTGTCTCTGGACTGTCCATTCTTGATTGCCCCTTCGGTTTTCCCTAACATTTATTTATAGAATTTAAAAAATCTTAATATAATACTTTTAAGTTGTGCATCACTTACCGTCGTTTGAACCTGTCATGGGTGATGCTGAATTGTTGTCAAATGAACACCATATAACATCAGTATTTCCAACTGAAAACAAGACAGAACATTATTAATTTGGGTCCATAGCACGACGGGCGCCACAAGTGGAGCAGGAACTGCTCCCCTTCCGGAGCTCATAATGCCACCTCTTGTTTTAGTGGGGTTCGTGTTACATGATCTTTAGTTTTATGTGTATGTTTTGTAGATCGTTGTTTGTCCTTTTGTACTTTTACTCTTGGCCATTGTGTTATCTGTCCTTCTCCGATTTACGGATTCTGACTACCCATTTGGTATCTTCGAACTCTTCTTAGCCCATCCACTTGTTATTCATGTGCCTACAGAGTGAGTTTATAGATTGAATTTTTAAAGACTGAAAAAACAGATAGGCATGTCGCTCTACTCAGACACAATCATTATCCTGATCCCGAGCTAACCCGTCTTTGATTTTTATCCGTATTGCTACATAATTAGCGGAGGATCAACACATACCCATTATATAGTCTCTGGTTGACCAGCCTAACCTTTACACTACCGATGTGATTTTATAAGAGAGAAGTTGAAATGGGTTTCAAAGTTGAAACTTGCTATTGTGTGAATTTATAACCTTAGTAATAATATTTTATTGATATAGGCTTAGGATTACATGTTAGGGTTATGGTGTTTAACGCCACTTTCAATTAATATTTCAGTTATATCGTGGCGGTCAGTTTTATTGGTGGTGTAAACCGCGGAGCACCTGGAGAAAACCACCGACCTGTCGCAAGTCACTGACAAACTTTATCACATAATGTTGTATCCGGTACACCTCTGTCATGAGCGGGATTTGACCTTACAACTTAAATGGTGATATTCACTGATTGCACATGTAGTTGTAAATCCAGCTACTATACGATTACGATCACAGAGACCTGTTTTAGCTTTACACGCATAATGTAGTACAACATATAAAAGTACCTCTACATATATATGGTTTCAAGTCTGTACAGAGATCCAGATTTTCGATTATCCCTCCATTGGCAATCGTTTTAAATGATCGATACCTGCAATAGTCACCATTCTGTTCAACTACAAAAAAATGTAAATTACATAAACAACGGAGAAACTTATTTCTCTGTTTTTTTCCATATTGGTGATGGTTTTTGCATTTGGTGTTGTATTAATTTATTGGAAGTGCTATTTTTTTTGCTTTCATTTTTCTCAGAAAAGGGAATATACTGTTATCTAGTTGAATAGGAATATATTATTTATAATATGATGTTAAATAGTATATACATGTGGCAACAATGAAACTACAGAGTAAATTGTGGACATTCCACACTTGTTTCACTCAATAGGATGAGACTCCTTTTAAAATAACTAATGCGGTAGGTATCACTAGTGGAGTAGAAACTAACATCTGAAGCTTATTACAGCTTTAAGGTGGTACCATACACTTCAGGTAAAATTTGATCTGCTCGTTTAATTTTCTTATTTTTTTGGCAGTGGCTACCAGTCGGTAAACAAACCCACGATTTGACCGTTACAGCTAGTGATTCTAAAACCACGCAGTCAGGGGGCGATAACCGTAAAAAAAATCCCGCTAGGTGCCGCTTTACAAGTACCGCAAAAATTTTCACTCGCGCTGTTTTAGGATAAACGTGACAAAAATGTGACAGAAACGTGATTTCTATGAAATATTTATGTATTTTTTTGCAATGACTGGCTATATCAGACAAGCGACCGAGGTTTATATTAGTCAAAAACGTGTTTCGAATCGTGCATTCTAGAATGTGTAAAAACACGAGGTTCGTTTGTTTACATTTTTCGGCCAATGAAAAAGCTGACACAAATCTATATTAAGACATTAAATTGATGATACAGGAGTGATATAGCATCATCAACCAATTGAAAATGCTCTCTCAACTGGAAATTCCGTTTTTTTTTTATTTTCGCCTTGTTTTAGTGCAAAATTTGCCCATTTTGGTGAACACCCAAAACACCCATGGAGTGTGTATATGTCTGCCTTTTATTAGATTTATTAATATCTTTATATTTTAACCGAAAGTTTACAAGAATAATGCTTTGTTTACATCAGATTACGACCCCTCTCCTTTCCCCTGTCTCGTCAATACACTTTGTTTAGACTCCTTTCCCGTTTGCTGTCAGTTAATCTTGTACATATCTAATGTGGCGATTATTTCAAAGGCAATTAGTTTTACCAAATATATTTAGGAATGCTGACTTTTAAGTTTTACCTGATTTTCTTCTGCAAATGAATTATGTGTAGCAGGTATACAATGATTGAATGAATGTGACTGAAAATAAAAACCAGCCAGTGTGTATGTTATAAATAGAAAGTAGGTTAAATTTGTTATCTGTATGTAACTGCATATATGATATTTAATTGATTAAACAACTGTGTATTTTGCAAGACTGTGATTTTACCATAGTTGACTAGTAATGCCCCAAAAAAAACTAACTGTTCTGAGGCCCACAGTGGCAGGGGCCCTGGGCCCTTTGTTCGTTGTCTGCAGGCAAAGCCATTTTATGCTTTACATGTTATAACAATTTTAGCAAATTTGTGAGGTCTGATGATTCTCTAAATGAACTTTCAAAATCTGATGACTACCAGTTAACTAAATGTTTTCACAGTTTGATCAGGTGGAATATTGCAATGTAGACTCTGACAATCTTGACCCTTACTGTTTTATCCTGTTTTAGAATTTGTAGTCAGTGACTTTTTATCCAACAAAGCTTTATTGTTGCCAGATTTGTACAAATAATTTGAAGATTTAGTTGACAAAACAGCTTTAATTAAATCTCTGAAAGAACCAGAAGACAAAATAGAATGAGTAATGTCCATTGATATACCAAGGTGTATCGTACACTACTCGTAAAAAAAAGTGAAAAATAAATATTGCAAAGCTCAAGATGGCAACTGATGTTGAAGCTTCATGTAAGATATTGACAGATGAACGAATTAAGCAACTATTATTAAGTTTACAAGGTACACAACACACAGAAATTGAGAGTGAACCGAGTGAAAATGTAAACAAAGAAAAAATGGTGACATACGCCAGTGTTGTTTCTAATGAACGTTATAATAAAACTAGACACAATGAACAACCCACATCTACTGATACACACACTCAAGATGCACAAAGAAATCCGAGTGATTTCGTGAAGCCGATCTTTTTAAAAGATCAAGATGTACATGGTTCTGTGAAACCACCCCGTTCACAATGGCTGACAAATGCAGAAATATACATGGCAATCGGCTCTAAGGTCCCCTCCGAATGTATAAAGGGAATTCAGAGGATACGGGAAATGTGGCGTATCTACATGGATAACGAGGGTGACAGACTGTCGTTGTTAGTACAGGGGATAAGCTTGCGTGGCAGGCAGGTACCCCTACACTCTCAAAACCTTCATAACCCATCTAGGCTACAACCAGATACGATCCGCATAAAGGTGAAGAACATCCCCCTTTCTGCGGATGATGGACAGATTCATCGAGTCCTAACTTTAGAGGGCTGTGAAATCCAGGAACTCTGAAGAGAAAGGTTGCGTGTAAAGGGGAAACTGACAAATTGTGAAACAGGTGATAGGCTTGTAATATGCAAAGTCCTCAAAAAACCCATCCAAAGAAATTTGCAGATTGGAAAATACTTAGGTAAAATGTTTCATAGTGGTCAACCAGAATTTCAAAATAGAAACCCAGATGATAGAGCAAAAACTTGTCACAAGTGTTTGAAACCTGGGCACTTAATATATGAATGTCCCAATGACTGGGTCTGTAGAAAATGTGAGCAAAGTGGTCATAAAATGATGGACTGTCCACAAGATTTTCATGACAATGAAGCTGATGATCCTGTGCATAATGGTGATAAATCTACAGAAATACAACCTCTGGTAGAAAATACTGAAGCTACAACATCTAAACCAGAAGCATTACCTGTGTCTAAAACATCAAATGGGAACAACAAACAACATGCTAACAAGTCAGGTCCCCCGAAAACTGTTAAAATGACAAATAGTGACAATAACACTGACAAATCACAGTCATCAATTGATAGATTTATTAGAACACCACAGAGAAGGCTAGCTGCAAATGGCGGGACACCACCAATACCAACAGAAGATCTACATGACAAATCTTGTGGGACAAAAAAAAACCAAAATCATAGTAAAATAAACTGTTGTAAAAACTTAAACATGTTTTATACAAGATGTGTTAATATTTTGTGCAATATAGGTAAATAAAAAAAAAATGAAAATGAAACACAAATTTAAGCTCTTATCAAGAGTACACCAATTAAATCTCAGATATATGTATATTTACTTAATGTGTTTTAATATACTAGTAACATATACATTTGGAATGCTATCTTATACTAAATTAATATTTAAAAAAAAAAAAAAAAAAAAAAAAAATGAAGCTCAAAATAGAGTGCAATATTTTGATGATGAAATACATGATTATATGGGAGATAATCATTATTTAGTAGACATTGGTATGAAGAATGTCAAAAAGAATATTTTAGTTATATTGTCTGCATTATTGAGTATATTAATCACATGTAAATCAATGATATTGACAAAAAATATATTGATGAAATATTGTGACTACAAAGTGAAAATTAATATGAGTATATTTAATTTTATGTTCAAGTTGTATGATGTAGAAATCATATATATATGTATTGTATAGTTTATAGATCAGTAATATTTTATTCATCTGAAAAAGCTTATAACCAAGTTGATTTTTACAATCTGATACTATCATTAGTTAATCAGCTGATCAATGTATACACGCGAAATATTAGATACGATAACGTAACCCTCATGCCGCTTGTGCTCCAGTTAGGGTTACGAATCGGTCCCATTCAACGTATGGGAGCAAATTAAAATTTTCGTTAAGTGAATATTTCAACTTTCTTTTTGCATATCTGGTCATAACTTATTATTCCCTACAATTTTTAAGTAATGGCGATACGAAATAAGTGTTACAATACCTGTTTCTACCTTCGCGATCGATTTAGTATTCGAAAATTGTTTCTTGTCCACCATGACACCTTACGTATTCTCTCGTGATGGGCGGAGCCTATCCATATATGGATCTAAATGCCAAATATGAAAAACTTTACTATGAATAAGTATGATGTTTTACTACTATTGGTCCAAATAAGGATATCTCCAAAACGAGGCAAGTGCACGTGAAATAGCAACTTGTAAACAAAATGTCGGACAGAAAGAAGATTTCATGCATTCAAATTTTCAGATGGATATAAGTCTACCATGGATTGATGCAGCGTTTACTTAACACCTCAAGGTTTACCTAAATATATTTATCTTTCACCCCCGTTAATTTTCCAACCACTTACAACGGAATTGGGACAAAAAACCGCCCGGTGTGAATCACTCCGGGCGCTGCTCCCATACGTTGAATGGGACCGATTCGTAACCCTCGCTGGGAGCAAGAGGGGACTGAGGGTTACGTTATCGTATCTAGCGAAATATATACGGGTTTTTACCTATTCTATTTATAGTACACGAAATGCATTTAGATAATGGTAAACAAATCGACACGTTTAGCAGGCGAAACTATATTACAATGAAAATGTTAGAACTAATATATTTCAAATACACACTGCGATGTAATAACAATGTACAAAACATCAATAACTTACCTGTGATATCCATTTTTTTGTCACAGACACTTTATTTGTTTTCTTCATTAAAAGAAAATCAAGTTGATACAGTTTCCCTTGGAAATATACACTGCGAATCAGTTGAAAAGTACGGAATAATACAAGTCTTAGCTAAACAACTTGGAAATGAATCTATGAATTATATATATATCCATAATAAAACTAGAAAAACATTTCTTGATAACCACATCAGATATTACGGAATCACATATAATTCCCGACACTATACTCGTACAACAGTTAGATAACTTGTTGTCATATATAGACATAGTCCGTACACTTCTTCATAAAATACATATATGTAATCCTATTAGTGAATATATACTGAACTTTGTAAGTTCTCAATTATCATACATAGTAATTACATTTTTGACACCGTTATGGATGTGTTTAAAAATACGAACACACATATGGTACAACAACTGGGTAGTGAATCACGTGTTTCATGTAGTATTAATAACTGACCACAATCCAAATGAGGTCATTTGTACTTATAGATTTGTTTATATTGTAATGATTTCAAGTAAACAAATTGTAAATAAATGTGGTATTATGATTGTTAAAGAATATGGAATGTATATGATAGTAATTTTATGTTATTTTGTGAAAAATTCTATATACTCAATACTTAAATATTTATGACATCGAACAATGCAATTAATTTATGTAGTCTCAATGTAAACGGTATAAATTTAAAAGAAAAGATAAATAGGGTTATAGAATGGATTAAAGCGCAAAAAAGTTTAATAACATTTTTACAAGAAACTCATTTTGATGTAAATATAGAAAATAATCTCAATCATAAGTCAGACAATGATGTATTTTGTAGTCACGGGACAACAGCAAGTAGGGGGGGTTGCAATTTTTATGAAAAAAATCACTCCATTATGAATTGATTAATAAATACAATGACACCGACGGAAGGTTAATACTAATTAATGTAGAGATAAACAATACAATCTTTACTCTGGTTTGTATTTATGCACCAAATTGTAGAAGTTCGAGAAATTCTTTCTTTAAAAAGGTAACTGATAAAATTCAAGAGCATGGTATCGGTATTCCAATAGTCGGGGGAGATTTTAATGAAACATTAAAATCAATAGATAGAAAAACTTCACGTTCAAATCAAAACAATCAGCCGGTGTTACATACTCATTTTTCCCCCATACTCATTTTTCTCCCCGGAAAAATGAGTATATACTCAGTTTTCCCCCCGGAAAAATGAGTATATACTGAGATTTCCCCCCCGGAAAAATGAGTATATACTGAATTTTCCCCCCGGAAATCCAAGTATGTGTTAACCCATACTCATTTTTCCCCTCATACTAGTTTTTCCCCTCTCCTATTTTAATAGGGTTTTTCTTGTGTACACTTATATTCATGTATATGGTGGAAGACATAATAGTTAAATGTGGACGAAAGAGGGTATCAACAATGATAATAGTAATAACTAAGGCAAGGATGAACATGGAGTGTGAACGGATAAGGAGGTAGGAGGAAAGGATGGGAAAAATACTTGAGTGATAAAGCGATCTTCCTTAGTGCAAGTGAGAAAAACTCAAGTTTGCTAAGTGCTGGAAGGCACAGCTGACAGGTATGAGGAAGAGGGCAGGAAGGAAGGAATATAAAGAGAAGGATAGAGAGGACAGAGGGAGAATGGTAAAAAGACGATGGAGAGGAAGGAGAGATACTAGAGGTATAAATAAGGAGGATGACGGGGAGGAATTAGGGAGGGGGTCAATATGGAAAAGGATGGAGATAGTGAGGAGGATAATGATGAGGAAGTAGTGAAACAGGTATTGAAGAGGAGATTTGAAGGAAGAGGATAGAAAGGACGAAGTGATAAAGGTAAACGAGGAGGAGAGAAGTTGTGAGGAGGAGGTAATAAGGAGGATGATGATGACGACGAGGAGAAAAGTATACGGAGAAGGTAATTAGGAAGAGTTAATAAGGAGGATGGAGACGGAAGAAAGACAGAGGTAATGCGGTGGATGATAATATTACAGGAAAGAGAAGAGAGGTAATGAGGTGGCGGATTGAAAGGAATGAAGGATGGAGAGGTGGTGAGGATGACTGGGAGGAAGGAAGGAGAGAGGTAGTGAGGATGACTGAGAGGAAGGAGGGAGAGAGGTAGTGAGGATGACTGAGAGGAAGGAGGGAGAGAGGTAGTGAGGAGGAGGATGGGAAGGAAGGAGGGAGAGAGGTAGTGAGGAGGAGGATGGAGAGGAAGGATGAGAAAGGTAGTGAGGAGGACGACTACTTTAATAAATTTCCCCCGACAATGCCTTCAGTGGTTCTTGAAAATCGATTAATCAGAATGTTCAAAGTCTCCTATCGATCTGCACCAAAGAAACAACACTTGTGTAGTACCTCATAGTGAACACCCTCAAAGTTAAATTGGTTAAATTATGTTCAGTGGTTCTCAATGAGATTACGAAAATGTAATTCATAGGTTTTCAAAGCAATTTTGACCTTCGCTGTCGACCATTTTGAATTTCCGATCGGCATAAAAACCATTATCACCTGTAAAGGACTCTGAAATTTCAAGACAATGTTTACAACCATAATATGCAGGTCAGGTTCAATTGCAGCCAGATCCCATATACGGCTTGGAAGTTAGGCCCACTTAGCTGAAAGCGGAGAACTTCGTGTCCTCAGACACATTCTTCTTTTATTAATTTTTTAACGAATCGGCATGAAAAGTAACAACACTTGCGTAGGACATAATAGTGAACACCTCTGCGAAGTGTGGTTAAATTCTGTTCAGTGTTTTCCAAGTAGACCATGAAAATGTTGCTTTACATATGGTTTCAAAGCAAACTTTGACCTCCGCTGGCAACGATTTTGAATTTCCGATGGGCTCAAAAAGTAACAAGACCTGTCAAGGACCTTAAAATGAACATACAAATCACGTTTCCATACCATCGCTTCAGTGTTTCTTGAAAAAAGATTATTGAAAAACTAACAATGTTTCCAATGTCTCCTGATGACCATTTGTTGACGAATCGGAAAAAAATCCCTCATGTGATCTAAACAAACACCAGATCCCTCAGTACAATATCTAGTCAATATGTAAACCACAGATAAATTCAATGCAGACGAACAATTACGCATTGGTTGACCATATGCGAACGCTAACTGATTTCAAATCCGATACGACAATTATAACGGATTTAAATTCGATCTAATGATTCAGTTTCAATCCGGAATACGTGTGAATATGGTATTATAGTGCTACCACTTTCGGTAGATCAATAAAAAAAAGATGGAGACAAACGCATTTATCAAGATGGCTCAATTTTATAATAATTTGATCATGAAACGAAGCAAAAAATAGTTGTGCTGATATAGTAGAGGGGGTTAGGAGGGGGGTCTGACACCGAAACCCCGAACTAAAAAACTTGAAATCCCCTTAGTCCCGAACTAAAAAACTTGAAATCCAGAAGTCCCGAATATAATAAAATTTCAATCCCGAATCCCGAAATGGTCAATCCCGAATTCTCGAGCTTAAAAAAACACCATCCCGGAGTCCTCAAAAGGGTCCTTCCCCCCTCATAGTAGTAGTTTAATTTAGAGAATACTGTTACCGTTTAGTTCATCATTTGAAATGAACATAATATGATAAATTGGTATAATTATGTTCGGTAAAACTAATCCACACTCTGACAGTAGAACTAATAATTGTATCATTCATAGTTATGCGTCATTGATGGACACTGCCATTCTATAGTTACTGATCTTTATTTAAAATGATCGATTACAAACAAACAAGCTACCACAAAATAGTTTGTTTAGTTTAAAACTAATTATGTTGTGTCTCGGTGTACTGTAAACAGTTGAAATTCTTAAGAATAAATTAGTAGATAACCATTGGCGAATCCAGGGGGGTTCCGGTGGTCGGAACCCCCCCCCCCCCCCCCCCCGTCCTTCACATTGCGTCCGACGTCCTTCCGTCCGCCCGTCGTCCGTCCGTTAACTTTTTACATTTTGATATTCTTCTTGAGAACCACTGAACATAATTTAACCAAACTTGGTATGAATGATCCTTAGGGTGTGTAGACTATAGTTAGTGAATTATATATCCGTCGAAGAAAAAACATGGCCGCCATGGCTAAAAATAGAACATAGGGGTCAAACTGCAGTCATTGGCTAATATTTCAAAAAGTATTACATATAGAGAAAAATAGAGGTGATCTTCCTTCTTGAGCATCAAAAGCTCTACAAAAGTCTCCATAGGGTCGACCCCTTATAGGAGTTATTGCCCTTGCATAGTCTATCAGTGCAAAGGGGGGAGAATTGAGTATGAGGGGGAAACTTCAGTATATACTCAGATTCCCCCCCCCCCCTAAAAATCAGGGGGAAAGATGAGTATATACTGATCTTTCCGGGGGGAAAAATGAGTATATACTGATCTTTCCGGGGGAAAAACTAGTATGTAACACCGGTAAGTAGTTTTAAGAATTTAATTAAATCGAACAAACTGGTAGACATCTGGCGATATTTAAATGAAAATATACAACAATATACATGGAGAAGAAAAGATAGGTCACAAGCTAGCAGAATAGATTTAATTTTAATAGGTACAGATTTTGTAAACTTAGTGGAATTTTGTAAAATTAAACCAGTTGTTATACAGTCGACAGATCATCAAAGTGTTTTTTGAAATTTAATCCAGGATTAACTGAAAAAGGTAATGGATATTGGAAAATAAACAATTCAATTTTAAATGAAGAAGAGTATAAACAAATAATCAATAACCTTATCGATAGTCATTTAAATACAAAGAAAACAATTGATATTAGATTATTATGGGATACATTACAAATTGAGATAAGGGAAATAACTTCAGTTTATTGTAGGAATAAAGCTAAATCGACCAGGGAAAATCTTAGAAATGTGGAAAAAGATTTGGAATTTAAAATAAAATTAAAAGATGGTCTGCAATATGATGATGAAAATCTAGATAAAGATATTGAGGATTTAGAGGATAAGATAAGCAAAATATACGAAAATAAAGCGAAAGGAGTGCAAGTGAGGTTTAGGGAAAAATGGGTGGAACTGGGAGAGAAAAACAATTCTTACTTTTTAGGCTTAGAAAAAAAGAAACAAACTAAAAAAATCTATAAATAAATTAAAAAATGAAAATGGAGATATAATATGTAAACAAACAGAACTACTAAAAGAAATAAAAAGATATTATGAACAGTTATATAGTTCAAAAAACCCAAATAAAGAATCTTTAGAAAATTATATATTAAACACTAAGATAGAAAATAAAATAGATGAACATGATAAATTAAGTTGTGATGGAAAGGTAACAGTAGAAGAATGTTCATATGCTATTCATAGAATGAAATTAAATAAATCCCCGGGTTTAGATGGATTGACTGTCGAGTTCTATAGAGTATTCTGGAACAAACTTAAATATATTTTAACTGATGTCCTAAATAAAGGAAACGATGGACAGTGTTTTACTTATTCGCAACGTACTAGTATCTTAACTTTGTTGTTTAAAAAAGGGGGTCATTTAAATCTAGATAACTATCGCCCTGTCTCTCTTTTAAATGTAGATTTTAAAATCTTATCATATGTTCTTGCTCAAAGACTAAACAAATTATTACCAAAAATTATTAATGAAGATCAAACTGGTTACATGAAAAACAGATTCATCGGTTTTAACTTGAGACAAATTCACGATATCATAGATTATGCGGATCTTTATAAAATTGAGGGGGCAATAATATTTATAGATTTTTCAAAAACTTTTTATTCTTTGGAATGGGATTTTATGTTTGGAACTTTGAAACATTTTAGATTTAGCGAATCTGTTATCAGTTGGGTTAAAACACTATATAGTGATATACAAACATGTGTAATGAATAATGGCTGGGTGTCTGAAAATTTCAAAAACTCTCGTGGAAAACGTCAAGATGTCCTTTATCAGCGTTGTTATTTGTTTTATCTGTCGAAATCATGGCCCTAAATTTGAGAAGTTGCAAAGATATAAAAGGAATAACAGTCAAATTAGATGAAAAAAACCACAGTATTAAAATTTCACAACTAGCCGATGATACAACCCTATATTGCAATAGTAAAGAAGATGTCTTCCCAGTCACTTGAAGTTTCAAAAATAAAAAAAAAATAAGAAAACTTCGAAAAATTTTGGTCATCTATAATAAATAAGGGAAGTTATGAAATGCGTTTTTTACGCCAACATGTAAACAATTATTAACTGACGATTGCCGGTGTCAAGGGGTGTGCTTTAACTGCCTTTGTCGACTCATGGCATATTTATTTACTCATCGGTAATGTTTTAACCTACAAGCATCCCATATCTGCGACGATTCGACAACTTTTTCATCAATTTCGTGCCTATTTTCTATGAAACGGACTCCATGGCGGTAGTGTCCCGCAGTGAATCAGGTAATAATTTCAATAAATATCAAACTACATCTTTCTATATTGAACTTTGGTAAATACGCATAAATAAAAATAATAAAATTATTGAAACAATATAAAGATTTTAACTGTTATCGTTTACATGTGTGAAATCATTGAACAACTTCTAATAACAAGGGAGATAATTTCAAAGATGAGAATGGCGGGATATACAAAATATTTGAAGATGACCATTTACAACTAGCATTATATACTATATATAGTCATTAGAATGGCGGGACATACAAAATTTGAAGATGACCAGTTACAACTAACATCTCGGGAAAGAATATACAATATATAGTCATTATAATGCCTTTTTGCAGTCAAGTTTCAGCAAACACACAAATAACAATTGTCACTGTATTTGATATAAAACGCAATTCAAGGAAATAAAAAGGGGGTGGGCCATTAAAGGCATGACTTCCACCAGATGAAGTTTTGTTCCAAGACCAATGACAATTATTTTATTAGGCAACAACCATTTTATTATCGGAAGGGGGTGGTGGCTGGGATTTTCATTGTGCTTGTAACTTTTTTTTTTCTGAACCTTCCTCAGTCAAAATATTTTTTTCTCTTGAAGACAGCAATCAATTGTTTTCTTTTCATGTGGAACAAAAATACATTTTTCCGTAAAAACAATACATTGACTACTCAAATTCAACAGTGCAATATTTTTTTTTCTAACTGGTGACAGCATAATTTTTTTTTCAGCTACAATGAAAAATCTACATTTCTTTTCGGTCAGCTAGGGCATTAAAATATTTTTTTCAAAAAAATCCCAGTCCCCGGGTGTTGCCTTAAAAGATACTGAAAAATGGGGGGTGGGGGGTGGGGACAATTTCTTAGTGAACAAAGTCCTGGACTAGCTCTCCACAACACCTAGTCCTACCATTTTATATTACTGGAGGGGCGGGGGGCTGAAATTTTTGAAAAAAATTAATGTCCAAGCAGAGGCATTTAATACAATATTTTATATATATTTCACATCGGTGGTGTATTGGTTCGCATGCTAGCCTCGATTGCAGTAGATCGTGGGTTCGAGCCCCCATCAGGTGAAACCAATGACTATAAAATTGGTATTTGTTGCTTCTCTGCTAAGCACACAGCAAGCAAAGACTGGTTGGCTTGGAATCACAATAATGTGTCCGAGTGGGGCGAAATGTCTAACCGCAGACTGTTGTTTCAGTGAGCTGGCATTATAAAAATCCAACTAGGCATATTGGTCTAGTACAAAGCAGACATCAGCATCATCTCATTGAAATTTAACTTGTTCTTGCCATGATAGAGCTGAAAAATTGCTGAGCTGATGTTAAACAACAATCACTCACTCCTAAATTTCAAACTATTTGTTTCTATTTACCAAAAAGATATCATATTTTAAGTCTTAATACGAATTGATAGGGTTATTTCAGTTATATCGAGGCCGTCAGTTTTATTGATGTAGAAAATCATGGACTTGTTGCAAATCACTGACAAATTTGATTGCAAAAATTTGTACCGAGTACATCTCACTATGTATGTGAATCATGTTACGTAGTGATATGCACTGTTTGGATATGTAGATATAAATCCAAGTACTGTTTATAAAATATGATTGATAGTATTTGTATCATGCAACTTGTTTCACCGTGTGAATGGTCAAGTTTAGACCTTTGCCCTTGAAAATCAAAAGGGGTATTACTTTCTTCAAAATGATTATGCATGCAAAGTTTGGTTGAGTCCAGACAAGTCATTTAGTCTACACTGCACTGATAAGATTAAGATAAGACTTTGAAAAGGGGTCATCCATCCTATATTTCATTTGAAAATGTTTGTACATGTCAGGAACATGACTGCCAATTGTGCTTATATGTACCGTGTTAGGCGAGGTTTAGCAATTCTGCATATATATATATATATATATATTTGTTTCATCTGCACCATTTTCATACTGAAAAGATTTTCACACTAATTTTGACCTCAGTTTGACCTATGACCTTGAAAATCAACAGAAGGCAACCTTTCATCATGATGATTAATTTATATCAAGTTTCAATGGTGCGATATAGCATTTTTATTTAGTTTGTAACATGTCTAGAAAATGTTCACACTTACCCTCGACCTCAGCTTGACCTGACTGAAAATTTCACTTTCAATTCCTTAATGATTAATTCAATTTGTTTACATGCTTTGTAAAGCTTGTTCAAAACAGCTACTATAATATTCCTCAGTTTAGTGAAGAATAAACCAAGGAGAGGGGGGTTGGGGTTCATAGCTGTATAATTTGGTCAATTGATAAAACAACAATTTAGACTCTTTTTGAAAAAAATTGGTGGCCCTGAAAAGGGCCGTTGTTTGTGTAGACACTACAATCCACTTGTTTATTGCTTGGCTTTCTATGTCTTTTTTGGCAGAACGGCCTGGATGTTTGAGAAAACACTGTGACCACCCTGGGCAATGGTGAAACCAGACAGGAGTTTGTTCAATTCCTCGTTGTTTCTGATGGCCAACTGTAGATGACGGGGGATGATTCTGCCAATGTTGGAGATCGTCATTGTCAGCTGATCATCAGGTGTCGTTCTTGAATAATCCGGAAATTTTTCGACTTTGACTCCTCGTTTAGTCTAAGTTTTCATTCACTGCGGGACGCTACCGCCATGGAGTCCGTTTCATAGAAAATAGGCACGAAATTGATGAAAAAGTTGTCGAATCGTCGCAGATAGGGGATGCTTGTAGGTTAAAACATTACCGATGAGTAAATAAATATGTCATGAGTCGACAAAGGCAGTTAAAGCACACCCCTTGACACCGGCAATCGTCAGTTAATAATTGTTTACATGTTGGCGCAAAAAACGCATTTCATAACTTCCCTTATATATTATAGATGACCAAAATTTTTCGAAGTTTTCTTATTTTTTTTTTATTTTTGAAACTTCAAGTGACTGTGATGTCTTACAGGCAATGAACGAAATAGAAATATTTGGCTCATTTTCAGGTTTATTATAGGAATAAACGCATTTTTTCCGGAGTTTATTGATCTATAACCTGGACCAATTCACTCACAAACAAATAATACAAGTTTTTTCTTCATTGGCATTTATTTTTTTATTTCATATCTAACAATAATTGTCGATTATTAACAATACACATTGTTTCTTTTATCTTTTTTTATTATCGGGAATCCAAGCCGCCATTTTGTTTACATTACGAAAAAAGTAGTCCGCTGAACATCGTCTATCGAAAAATAAACTGACTAAACCCCGCCTCCATAAGCGCTTATACCCAATCAGAGTATAGGATTTCTAATTATGTAAATCATATAAGAATTATTGTTAAATAGAAACAAATCAGAGGGGGTATGGATTGGTAAACTAAAAAATTGTAAATACAAAATTGCTGGAATCAATTGGACAGATAAGCCGATTAAATCATTAGGAATATATTTTGGTAACAACAATGAAGAAAGTCAAAAACTAAATTGGGAAAATAAAATAGAAAAGATGAATAAACTATTTTGTGCATGGGGAAAAAGAAACCTTTCTATATTAGGAAAAATTTTAATCATTAAATCATTAATTTTACCCCTATTCATATGTTTGGCCAGTGCCTGTTTAGTACCAGATATATATCATAAAGAAATAGAAAAGAAATGTTTCAAATTTATATGGAATGGTAAACCAGATAAAGTTAAAAGAAATTTGCTTATAAACTCATACGAAAGAGGGGGTTGCAATGATTGATATCAAAAGTTATTTCATAGCTCTAAAAGCAACTTGGGTAAGTATACTGGTAACCGGGCATATTTCTAATTGGAAGCTTATACCATTAAAATATTTTAATGCAATTGGTGAAAACTGGTTAGTATTTAGCATGAACCTAGATAGCACAAAATCATTAAATTATTTGAAAAAAATACCAGAATTTTATAGAGAAGTAGTCAAATGTTGGAATTTAAGTGGTGGCGGTCAAACAAAATCACCTATCACATTCATAGATATCAGAAAACAAATTATTTGGAGGAACAAGCACATTACTTTTGAAAATAAACCTATTGTTTTTGAAAATTGAATAAAAAGTGATTTAATATATGTTAATGATATTTTAGACTCTACACAAACTTTATCAAGCAAATTCATTCTGGAAAAGTTAAAGTTTAAATCTAATTGGATTGCAGAATTTAACATTGTAAAAAAATATATTCCAAAAAACTGAATAAATACTATTAAAACAGAAAATTCAGCCAAAAGTACTGCAAACATTAAAAGAAATAAGATTATATGGAAAAATAATTATATTGAGACTTCATATTTATCTAATAAAATGCTATATAATTCACTGCTTTTAAACAAAATAGAGTCTTCTATAGGAGTTGACAAATGGGTAAAAGTATTAGATATACAAGAAAAATCTTTCATGAAACCATTATACTAATTTATTTTTTCATATTTGGAAGAAAACAAACTGAAAATAGTTAGATGGAAGTTAATACAATACAACATTCCTACAAACAAATTATTATTTCAATGGAAAATTGTAAATAATAATCGATGTAACTTTTGTGGAAATGAAGAAGACTATCTTCATTACTTTATTACATGTTCTTTTTTGAAAACGTTTTGGGAAAAAATATATAATCTTTTTAAAAGTAATAATTTAGAATTTACATTAAAGTTAAAACATCTTTTATTTGGTTATAAGATATCTGATAATAAGTATTATGGTTTTAATTATTTTATCACAATTCTCGGTTTTTCAATATATAAATCATATTATTTATCTGAACAGAAGACAAAAAATGTAAATGTTTGATAAAATTTTTATATACGAATTAAATAAAAGAATTGATGACATAAAAAAATCATAGTATGATTAATAGTTTGTTGTATGCTATGAAAAAGAAAATAAATAGTTCTTAAATATTATTATTTTTATTCTTCAAATGTATTTAAATTTGTACCAGCTGATTAATTCCCTGGATGATCAGTGGAATGTAACAGGGTACATCAAGAGAAGCTTGGACTCTTGATTAGAATTGTAACAAGCAAGAATTCAGAATAAATAAAATTATTATGTTGTTAAAAAAAAGAAAAAAAAGACAAAATTGGTGAACCCTCTCCCATTAGAGGTAATACATTCTCCCATTTAAGTTTGGAAGATTTCAAGGAAACGGGTGATGAAACCTTTGCATAGGAAAGTTTCGAGAAGAAATTGTTAGCTTACAATTGTCTGAAGTATTTGTTACAGAAAAATGATATACATGTAGATCTCCCAGGTCATAAGACTTTTCTTTCATTTTCTGAAACTGACACTGAAAAATCAGAGTTTTGTTCAATTGAAGTTTTAGATGAGACAGCAGATTCAAAAGCCACAGTTTTCAAAACTTTGAATATTCTTCACAAAAAGTTTCAGATTGGGAAAAATCTTCAGTATCTAGTTGTTGTTGGGGTCGGGAAATCTTATGACCATTTAATAAAGTTAAAATCAGAATATGGAGGTTCATTAAGCTGGGTTTTGCCATATCCTGGAGACTGGCAAATACTTTTTTTTAAATCTCATTACTTAGGATTTGTTCAACTTTCATCAAAATTTATGGACTTTTTACTCTGTTAATAGTTTATAGAAAAGAAATACACTTGAAAACTAATGTGTACAGTCATCTGTCAAAAGTATTGGGAAATGTAAAAACAAATCCCTATATAATCAACCAAAATCATATTTTTTTCAAAAAATTATTGTGGTTTTTATTTGTACATAATTTTTCCATGATTGTTAATTTTTAGGATTTATTTTTAGTTGAAATATAAAAGAAAATCAAAATCAATTTTTATTTGTTGTCTTTAAATTATGTAAAAATAAAAATAACTCATAACAACATAATGAGTAAATAAACAATCAAAAGATTGACAATTCTGAATGTTTTGGTGTAAAATTTGTTAAATCTATCCAGAAATTACATCACAATATTTTTTTGAAAAAATATGGTTTTGGTTGATTATATAGGGATTTTTTTTTTACATTTCCCAATACTTTTGACAGATGACTATATACATTTTCTTTAAATATTTATACATTTTTTTTTATCTTTATATTGAATTTTATTCTCATGCCTAGAACAAAATTACACGAGTTCTGTGAAAATAACAATTCAAAGTTTTCACAGTGATCCACCAATACAACCGGTGGAGGTGTAAATTATAATAGTCTATCCTTTCTTTTGAGGATAGGAAACCATTTATAAATGTTTGTATATTCCAAAATTTGTTGTTAATTATATGCATATACTATTAAAATAGCAGTGTGCATTAACATTTGTGCACAGCGTGTTTTAGTTCTAAATTTATTTTTAGAAATACGAAAATTCATTCGGAGTTATATTTCTTGACTGACAATTTTTTTGAATCTGAATAATTTTAGGCACTAAAAGCTGACAGAAACTATTATTAATGAATAAAAACGTGTACAAGAGAAACATTTCGTTAAATAAATATATAACCTAGCGCAGTGTGAAGTTTGGGAATGTCATTCTACTGCAAACTTAATATATTTGCATTTTATTTCAATGCGATGGTACGGAGTTATCTTTCTTGGCTGACAATTTTTCGGCACTAAAAGCTGACAGATTTTTTTTATTAATGAATAAAAACGTGTACCAGAGAAACATTTCGTTAAATAAATATATAACCTAGCGCAGTGTGAAGTTTGGGAATGTCACTCTACTGCAAACTTAATATATTTGCATTTTATTCCAATGCGATGGCGACATTCCATCGAAGGGGTCACCCTCTAAATCATCAAAATTTTAATAATAATCTCCCGTTTTAACTCAAATTTAATAAACAAATCGTGGAAGTAATTATTGCCGAAAAGAAAACAATATAAGACGCTTTGATATTTTCTACGGTATAAATAAACGAGGTCTTTGTTCTACAATTTTCATGACCGACGAAAATGTCAACATTTTCAAATTAGAATCACGTGACCCGTGGTTTTACCAGCGACGCCATTAATGAGTTTGCTTTTCGACTGTACATAAGGTAAGCATTATGATACAAACTTTTATTGAACAATATCAATGGTAAAATGTATCGCTTGATATTAAATATGTATGATAACATTAAATCATGTGTAGTATATAACAATTGTAAATCTGATTTCTTTAGGTGTGAAAACGGTGTTAGACAGGGTGACAACTTATCTCGTTTTTGTTTTCAATTTTTCTAAATGATTTAGAATCTTACCTGCAGTCAAAAGATGTCAGTGGGTTGACAACATTGTCTGAAGAAATTGAAAACCAGCTAAATGTATATCTGAAACTTTTCGTTATACTGTACGCCGACGATACAGTGATAATGTCGGAAACCAAAGAGGATCTTCAAAAACAACTTGATGTCTTTTCTGAATATTGTAAGTTTTGACAACTTAAAGTTAATGTCGAAAAACATAAAATATTTGTTTTTTCTAGAGGAAGGCTTCCAAATAATCTAACATTAACATTTAATGAAATGGAAATTGGAATAGTGTCTGAATTTAGAACAATATCTTGTTGGGCTAAATTAATCAGTGGAAAGCAAACAAAACTATCTGCTATCATTTATAAATGTATGTATAATATGTTGAGAGTGAGAGATAGAAACTTTATGTGGTTGAAATATGTTAAACATATATTGTGTAATTGTGGTTTTAATTATATTTGGGAGTCACAAACTTTTATTAATGAATTGTGGTTGAAACACTCGATTAAACAAAATCTCACTGATCAATATCTCCAAACGTGGCTTTCTTCAGTAAACGATTCTCCGAAGGCACTGAATTACAGAATATATAAAGATAATTAGGCTTTCGAAAACTACTCAAATATTTTAAATGATAAGGATAATTTGACATTAAGTAAATTTAGAACAACAAACCATAAGTTACCAGTCGAAAATGGTAGATGGAAAAACATAGCCAGAGAGAATAGAATATGTCTCTTATGTAATAATGGAGAAATTGGAGATGAATTTCATTATTTATTTAAATGTCAGTATTTCGGCAATCAAAGAAAAAATTATATAAAGAAAAACATTCGTATAAATCCAAACATAATAAAGTTCAAACTATTAATGACATCAACTTCAAAAATAGAACTCCAAAAATTATGTCGTTTTGTCAGAATTATTAATAAAGGTGTGTCGACTCCCGGTTAACCTCTTGTTATGACCTGTCTGTATATATTGTAAATAGTGTACATATTTTCACATCTCTATACCTGTATGTATTATGGCTTAAGAGAAATAAAGAATCTATGTCATAGGTACACAAGACGAAGAAAAACAAAGCAAAAACACAAAGCAATATGTATCAACAAATTAATTTAATTTCATTTTTGTCACTGAACACATTTTGCCATAAAAGATTACAATCTTGGGAGTTGATGGCAAAATAAGAGATATGTAGTTACTCAAAGTCTTTAAAATTAAATAATATAAGAATGAGTATGGAATTAATTAATTGTGAGATCGAATGTGAACAAAACTGAAGATAATAATTGGCATGCAGTGCGAAAATGATTTCAGATTAAACTTTGCGGGCATCCATTTCTTTTTGTAAATCCTATGAAATATTTACAAAGGCACTAAATACTTAGGTATAGGTGCATTATACGCCATGGAAGTTCGTTAATTGGTTCATTTTCAACATTTTAATTGATTGATTAAGGTCGTACCATACACTTCAGGTAACAGTTGATCTGCTCGTTTAATTTTCTTATTTTTGGCAGTGTGTTTGAATAAATATCAAGATTTTAGCAAATTCCAACCAACAGACTCAGAGCTATAAATTCACTAGCCACATAGCAGCTTTTCTCTCTGTGGTTTTGATCACTGAGATGCTTGAAATCTGCATACAAAGATCATATGATCAAAACGTTCAACTGATTTTAAAGAGTTATCTCCCTGTAGTGTATGGTACCCCATTAAGTGAGACTTGTGCAGTGTTTTCTTTGTCTTTTTGTTTTTAATTCCTTTTCTGCTTACCCTTGAATTGTGGTCGATTTACGGCTTTGATAATACTTTTTGGTGTCGTCAATCTTTTCTTGTATTCTTTTAAGGGTGTGAGTTGATCATTATCAATCGAAGATGATACTGCTAATGCTAAGCGAAAAAACAGTAACCTTAGTCGATTTTTGTATCCTCTTTAGGCCGTTTGGTTTTCATTCTTCCAAACATTCAAATATTTTGACCTTGAGAGTACCCGATGAAGGTTATTCCAGAAACGCGTCGTGCGCACTAAATTTAATATCTACGTTTTTATGGGTCACTAATGTGCAAAATCATATGATTTCGACTGATGTTCATCCGTATTCATTATTGAAAAATGTGTATTTCTACATCAATTTCTAACTTACTCACCCTTTTTATAAATTACGCCTGAATATTCTAAACCACAGCGGTCACCTGGGCTCAATGGACATTTCTTGTAACTACAAGACTGGCTTTCCAAGTCAACAGCATCTTCATAACACTCACACTTAGTTGTCTAAAACAGAATTAGATTGACATATTATCATATTCAATAAGAAGAGAGGTTTGTGAACATAAAACTATTGTAATCCCGCCACTTCTATTTGAAGTGCTCGTTCTAAACCAGAAAGGGGGTCATTGATACACGTATGTTTTAGGAGTATCAAGTATGGCTCTGCTGCTGCGATTTTCCGATTGGATTTTGGAACTGTGTTTGTTTTTGTTTTTGTTTTTGTTTTATTTTAAAAGTCAATTAATGATTTCTTCATGACATATAAAAACCACGACTTATCACCGGGTTTGTAACTAGACGGGTGCCACTAGTGCATCAGGAACTGCTTATCTTTCCGGGGGACCAGAGTTCTTACCCGGTTTTTAGTGGGGTTCGTGTTGCTCAATCTTTAGTTTTCTGTGTAGTGATTTTGATCGTTGTTTGTCCTTTTTCATTTACCAATTTTGTTGTCTGTCCTTCTTCGATTTATGGAATCTTATGACCTCTTTGGTATCCTCTAACTCTTCTAGACTGAATTAAACGTAATGTGCCTATCGCTTTAGAAATGTCTGTACCAAGTCAGGGTCATTACGGTTTTCACAGTTTTCCGGTTGTTGACTGATTTTGTCTGTTTATATATTTATGAGTTTTGACTTTCCCTTTGTAAGATTGCTCGGAATTCGGTAATTTTGTTATTACCCTTATTTGAGCGATCTGGGAATGTTGCTTGTCCTGGCACTCGTTTCAAAAACAGGAGTCACAGTGGATACAGGTTTACGTTTTTTAAGAATAACAATCTGGATAGCAATACATAGACTTGTTTCAATCCATTTCTAAAATAACACACTCTGTATTTGTATCATATCAGCATGACTCTAGGTACAGCAGACGCCTTACCCATAAACCAATCCTGTTGTACATTGTATCAGCACAAAAGTCGGCACAAATGGCAAGGTGTTTATTTTCTACTGTACCGTCCATTATCTTGTCCGTTGTGCCATTAAAACATCCCACTGAAAAATATAAGGAAATATTTTGCTCGTGATACTATAAAACATTTCAACATAATAGCAAATAAAAAAGACAATGGATAGGGAGAGCCATCTCGATGGAGGGGTGTCAGGGTGGCCGGTTATAATACGGAAAGCCTGATTGTGGTCCATAGTGGATAACATGTTTGGAGAGTGCTCCTCTCCCTGCACGCTAAAGATCCCTCTTATAGATTTCGAAAAATAGTAGGCACATTGCAGTCGCTACAAAAGACTACATTGTTCATACCTCCCTTATTTCTATTAATTTATTTATTGTTGACCTTGTTTTAGTCCTAAATATAGCTCAAATACTGCTTGTCTGATAAAAATAATCTAGGTAAAACAAATTCCCGTGGAAAAGTAGTTTACGTTGTCATACATTTAAATGGCATTCATATACAAAGATGAATACATTTTAAAATAGTTTTGAACATTGACAAGTGCTGAAAGACGAATTGTTAGAGGGGTCGTGGTGGTCGTGATCGTATGGTAGTTGGACATACAACTACCTATGCAATCACTCAATTAGTGCCTATCACCACTGAAGTGGTGAGTTAGAATCCCGCTCATGGCGAGGTATACTCCATACAACATTATGTGATACAGTTGGTCAGCGACTTGCAACAGGTCAGTGATTTTCTCCGGGTACAGAGTCAGAGCTGATGATATCATCGTTGTTCATCCCATTACTGTACTCATTGCCAATCAGATGTCACTACACCTGTATGTGCCATATATTACATTCCACTTGGAAATGCCTGCCCCTTCAAAAATGACATATTTTGTTGCGCTTATGTCTCAACAACCTCTAATAAAAATATGTTGTTTCAACATAATTAAATAAAATAAAAATAGCATTAGAATTAAAACTTACATTCACGATTGTACCAAGGAGTTGCTGTCCACAAGTTAGGTACTTCCCCTGTCTTTTGACATTTGCGTACAGTTTTGACCATTAGTTCACTGTAGCTCAGAAGACTACCGCCAAGACTCATACAATGTTGTATACTATTCTGGTAAGTATCATTTTTAATTCCAGAATAATATATCGTGGACATACCATCTGAAAAGTTTAAAAAAACACATTATTAGACATTTAGTATTAAAATGAAAAAATAAAATTACCACACTGTCGGAACATTTCCAAAATTCAATAGAAAAATTGTATATAGATGCAAAATCGATACCCTTAACACACATATAACTCTCTGTTCTGGCTTGGTACAGACACTTACTTCAAAAAGTGGCGGGATTAGACTAGTTTTATGGGCCCTAATATCCCCTCTAAGTGAAATGATGCGGTCGTGAAAGTGTTTTCTACACGCGGGTAAAACACAAACCCTTACATATAAAGGGAGAACAGCGTTATTACAAAGAACGTTATATAATCTTGAACATTATGCAATATATATTTTAATCTTCGTGATACAGACGCCGTCATATGCATAATATTATTTCTGTTAACATACAAGGGCATCATCGTAAGACAATACCGAAATAATCCTCAACTTTGAACCAAAATCTAATTGCCAATACTATCTTTCGTCATCTCTACACTTTTCAACAAGGAATTGATATATTCCGAAACACTTTCACAAAGATAGAATGAGACGATTCTTTAAAAAAAGAAATTAGAAGACGGCGACGTTACAAAAAGTCTGAATACAAACTGGAACCTCGAACGTAGCGTGTGAGTTGTGAAATATAAACTCCCACGTTTGGTATGCTACTACATGTATCACGATATGGAACATTTCTAATAGAAAGAGAGAGAAAAATCAACTTACATTGTAACTGTAGAATCGTAATAATACAAACAAACAATAACTTAATATACTTACATTGTAACTGTAGAGTCGTAATAATACAAACAAACAATAACTTAATATACTTACATTGTAACTGTAGAATCGTAATAATACATACAAACAATAACTTAATATACTTACATTGTAACTGTAGAATCGTAATAATACATACAAACAATAACTTAATATACTTACATTTTAACTGTAGAGTCGTAATAATACATACAAACAATAACTTAATATACTTACATTGTAACTGTAGAGTCGTAATAATACATACAAACACTAACTTAATATACTCCATACTTATTAATGTAGGTTACTTTGGAATCTACTTATAATAACAATAACATATTGTAAACTATCATTAAATTGTAGGTACACGTTACTCCATTGAACATAACAAGTGCCTGGAGATACTGAATTTACAAACCAGATGACTATGAGAAAAAAAATAATCAGTCATTGAATCTTTTATCTGATTTTTGTAACAGGATAAAAATATTTCACGTATGGCTTTTAGTTAAAAAATGTAACTTTGTATTGATTTTTTTAATAAAATGTCAAAATTTTCGTGAATATTTTTCTTCTCATCATTTTGGAAATCTTAACACAGGGATTTATATCAGTTTTTGTGTTTTACAAATTATAAATTATAATTTTGTATATATCATCATTAAATTTGATTATATTATGAAATAATTTTACCAAAAAAAAACCGCTTTAATGAGAAATTATTCATTAATTCTTACAATGATTGGTAATTGATATAAACAATCGATAGAGAAAACCAAAGGGGCAATCAATAATTGACAAACCAAAATTTCAAAAATCTTAAATTCTTATATAACCATAGTTGGAACAGTGTTTCAGAGAATTTGCCAATTTAACATAAATAGGTAATAAATACACCTGACATGACAAGATGGTCTACACAATTGAATAATAATAACACAAATGTAATAACATTATTTTTGAACGAGAGAGATATATGGTTAACCAGGAGGACTAGTATGATATTGTAGGACACACGACACATTGGGAACAAAACACAGAACGAAGACACACAAAAAAAGACAAAAAAACAAACCCAACACAGAAAACTATAAAAATTAGCAACACGTTCTCAACCCGGAGGTAAAAACCAGGTACTTTCGAACGGTAAGCAGTTTCTGTATCTTATAAGATACCCGTCGGTGATAGCAACACGTACTCAACCCGGAGGTAAACCCCAGGTACCCTCGAACGGTAAGCAGTTTCTGTATCTTATAAGATACCCGTCGGTGATAGCAACACGTACTCAACCCGGAGGTAAACCCAGGTACTTTCGAACAGTAAGCAGTTTCTGTATCTTATAAGATACCCGTCGGTGATAGCAACACGAACTCAACCCGGAGGTAAACCCAGGTACTCTCGAACGGTAAGCAGTTTCTGTATCTTATAAGATACCCGTCGGTGATAGCAACACGTACTCAACCCGGAGGTAAACCCAGGTACTCTCGAACGGTAAGCAGTTTCTGTATCTTATAAGATACCCGTCGGTGATAGCAACACGTACTCAACCCGGAGGTAAACCCAGGTACTCTCGAACGGTAAGCAGTTTCTGTTTCTTATAAGATACCCGTCGGTGATAGCAACACGAACTCAACCCGGAGGTAAACCCAGGTACTCTCGAACGGTAAGTAGTTTCTGTATCTTATAAGATACCCGTCGGTGATAGCAACACGAACTCAACCCGGAGGTAAACCCAGGTACTTTCGAACGGTAAGCAGTTTCTGTATCTTATAAGATACCCGTCGGTGATAGCAACACGTACTCAACCCGGAGGTAAACCCCAGGTACTCTCGAACGGTAAGCAGTTTCTGTATCTTATAAGATACCCGTCGGTGATAGCAACACGTACTCAACCCGGAGGTAAACCCCAGGTACTCTCGAACGGTAAGCAGTTTCTGTATCTTATAAGATACCCGTCGGTGATAGCAACACGAACTCAACCCGGAGGTAAACCCAGGTACTCTCGAACGGTAAGTAGTTTCTGCATCTTATAAGATACCCGTCGGTGATAGCAACACGAACTCAACCCGGAGGTAAACCCAGGTACTCTCGAACGGTAAGCAGTTTCTGTATCTTATAAGATACCCATCGGTGATAGCAACACGAACTCAACTCGGAGGTAAACCGAGGTACTCTCGAACGGTAAGCAGTTTCTGTATCTTATAAGATACCCGTCGGTGATAGCAACACGAACTCAACCCGGAGGTAAACCCAGGTACTCTCGAACGGTAAGTAGTTTCTGTATCTTATAAGATACCCGTCGGTGATAGCAACACGAACCCAACCCGGAGGTAAACCCAGGTACTCTCGAACGGTAAGCAGTTTCTGTATCTTATAAGATACCCGTCGGTGATAGCAACACGAACTCAACCCGGAGGTAAACCCAGGTACTCTCGAACGGTAAGCAGTTTCTGTATCTTATAAGATACCCGTCGGTGATAGCAACACGAACTCAACCCGGAGGTAAACTCAGGTACTCTCGAACGGTAAGTAGTTTCTGTTTCTTATAAGATACCCGTCGGTGATAGCAACACGTACTCAACCCGGAGGTAAACCCAGGTACTTTCGAACGGTAAGCAGTTTCTGTTTCTTATAAGATACCCGTCGGTGATAGCAACACGTACTCAAACCGGAGGTAAACCCAGGTACTCTCGAACGGTAAGTAGTTTCTGTATCTTATAAGATACCCGTCGGTGATAGCAACACGAACTTAACCCGGAGGTAAACCCAGGTACTCTCGAACGGTAAGCAGTTTCTGTATCTTATAAGATACCCATCGGTGATAGCAACACGTACTCAACCCGGAGGTAAACCCAGGTACTTTCGAACGGTAAGAAGTTTCTGTTTCTTATAAGATACCCGTCGGTGATAGCAACACGTACTCAACCCGGAGGTAAACCCAGGTACTCTCGAACGGTAAGTAGTTTCTGTATCTTATAAGATACCCGTCGGTGATAGCAACACGAACTCAACCCGGAGGTAAACCCAGGTACTCTCGAACGGTAAGCAGTTTCTGTATCTTATAAGATACCCGTCAGTGAATATATTTATTATCCATCATATAAACATCGCAGATATTAAATGAACTGGACCAATCAAATTGTACTATACACCTAAAATTCGCATCTTAAGAAAAAGGTTAGAATACAATATAAAGAAACTACGGTCAAATTAAATAAAACAATACAGAATAGTACAAATGAAATAATTAAAATTTTTATTGCTGATTAAATATGTACGCCCTGAAGGTATTTATTTGACTTTATTAAAGAGCTGTAAGTTTTAATTACTTACAATTGGTGGGATTATATAGAGCATGTACATGTGTCACTCCAATGTGCATGCATGTATTTTATTTCCATGCATATTTTTTGTTATTTAAGTGCGATGTTCTGTAATAGCATATCGAAAACACACCTTGGTTATAGGGTTAGGGCTATGGCGCTTAACACCACTTACAACAATTATTCAATTATAACAGTCAGTTGTATTGGTGGAGGAAACCGGAGATAGTGGTGATAGGCACTGATTGTACAAATAGTTGTAAATCCAACTCCCATACGATCACAACTATATGATAACCTCATCGACTATAAGATAACAAATAATAAAAAATATGTGACCATGTTGCGTTGAACAATTAAAATCTACACTCGAAGGATTGTCTTCAGTTCTCCATTTAGAACTCAATATCTTTGTGAAAATATTAAAATCTTCAAATTGCTGTAAATTTTGAGAGAACAATATAATAGGAATTACGACAAATATGATGAATGCAAATCAAATCCAATCAATTTAGTTTTGAAGGCTCCAACTCGAACATAGATTGAATGAAACCAATATGCAACACATGAATAATGAAAAACAAGAACACATGAACATAAACAGTAATGAAAAATACGATATTTCTATTAATGTTTTTGCTGCAACCGTTGAAAACATAGTCTAAATAAGACAATCCGAGGAAATAGATATTGGATTTTATATTGAATGCAATATTTTAGTATATCCCAATTTCTATTCATTTGGTTTTATTCGTCATATCAGTTATCTCGTTGAAAGTGGCCTTAAATATCATAACTTTAACACTAACCTCCTTATAAACTTCTGTAAGTTGTATGAGACTTCGATATATCAGTTAAACAAATTTTTTTTTATCAATGTGTGACGTAAAAGTGTTTTTGACATTTACTTCACTGAGTTTGGCGCTGATTTGACAACTGTTTTACCTGTTTTGTTCAAGTATTGTTGTAAATACTGTTATAGTGACAGCCAGAAACTTTGAGCCGTAATGAAAGGGGGAGGTTTGGCGCTTTAAAATCTGATTCAACCCACCATTTCTTTAGAAATGTCTGTACCAAGTCAGGGTCATTACGGTTTTCACAGTTTTCCGGTTGTTGACTGATTTTGTCTGTTTATATACTTATGAGTTTTGACTTTCCCTTTGTAAGATTGTTCGGAGTTCGGTAATTTTGTTATTACCCTTATTTATTGAAACTGTTTGCTTTATTACATTTTGAATTTAAACCGCCTCGGTGGTATAATGGTTGACGTACTCGCCTCGAGTGTGGTGGATCATGGGTTCGAGCCTCGGTCCATTCAAACGGAAAGCTATCAAAATTCTTACTAGTATTTCCTGCTTTTCCGATAAGCACACAATATTAAGGAGTTAGAACAGGAGTAAGACCAAAGATTAGTTGACTCGGAATCTGGATAATGTGTCCGAGTGGGGCGATATGTATACCCACAAACTGTTCTCTCAGTGAGTTAACACTTTAGAAATCCAAATTAGCGGGCTGGTCTAGTACAAAGCAGATCTCATCATCTCACCAAAATATAACCTGAAATCGCAATGATTTAACTGAAAACCCATTCGGCGTTAAGCTCAATCACTCATTCATCTTGATTTTTCAGACTACCATTTTCGTGACAATCAAAGCACCCATCAGTAGCCACCCATAAGCAACACAGATTTACCTGGTATTTTCTCTTCATGGAGATATAGCTTGACGTTAAACACCAATCAATCAATTATTGAAATCAATCAAGAACTTGACGATCATGTTATGATATGTTGTTTTAATTAAAAACAAAAACACGTATACTTTACAGATTTCAGAAATGAGGAAGAGCAGTATTGCCTTTTTCTTTAATTCAGATCTGATTATTTTGGCCACTAGTTGAGCTGAAGCTGCTTACCACCTCGAATTGTTGTAGGGTCCGTGTTGCTCGATCTTTAGTTTTCTGTGTGGTGTTTTGTGGACCATTGCTTCTTTTTTGTCCTTTTTACTTTTGGCCATTTTATTGTGTCCTTCTTCGCGCTACGGTTTCAGATGACCTTTTTGTTATTTTCAAGCTATGTTAAAACCAACCTAGTCTAAGACATATATAAACAGTTTTTACACTACAATAAAAACTTAAGAACAGTTGTGGAACATTTTTGCTTTGGTAATATATTTATTTAATAAATTCGGTAGAGTTATCTACCTTCGTATGTTATCTACACACTGTTTTATCCAATATAATTATCAAGGGTCAACATGAATACATTCGGTGTCTATCGGGTGCGTTCCAAAACACATGATGCTTGTCTTGTCTGCTGGAATTTGTAGAAGAGTCGCTGATCGATCAATTTATGATGCACACGATTTCTCATCCCTGACACGGCCCTACAGGAGCGTTTTCAGATCTCCCACTCGGCGACTAGCAAACAACCGATAGAAAATAGGCAGCAAGTGCAGAGATCGAAAGACTATACAAATTAATATTTACAGCTTCCTTGCAATACGTGCAGGTTTAAAGAGTAAAACCAAAGACTGGTTTACTCGGAAGCAGAATAATGTTTCCGAGTGGAGCGACACGTCTGCTAAGCGAGTTGGTCTAGTACAAAGTGGACTTTATTATCATCTTATCGAATGTAACTTGTACTCGTCATGATATAGTGGAACAATTTCTCATTTGACACTAAGCAACACTCACTCACTCAAATGAATGTCAAGGAATTGAATTTAAACAGTCAGACAGAGAGCTACAATGTCCTAATCACATATCAACTCTATTCACGATGTCTTCTTGAGAAAAGGTTTTTGAAAATAAGTTTAACGCTTAAATATTGTAGTTTAAATTATGAAAATAAATCATTTAAATTTTCAACATTCACACTTTTGCTGCTACAATTTGATCACACAGGTAATAGATGGTTGATTGGTTTATGGTGTCTAACGCCACTTTCAACAATATTTCGGTTATATCGTGGCGGTCACTTTTAATGTTGGAGTAAACCGGAGTACCTGACATACTTTATCACATAATGTTGTATCGATTACACCTCGTCATGAACGGGGTTCGAACTCGCAACATTGGAGGCACTGATTGCACAGGTAATTGTAAATCCAACTACCATACTATCACGACCACAACAGCCCATAATCAAATTGATAGTTTGTCGTACCAGACAATACATTATGAAGAGATGATTAAACAGTGTTGTTCAACATTTCTACCAATATCAACAAAACGAACAACTATCTATCATCTCAAATAATCTAACCTGAAAAAGACCACGACACATGACACTGCAAATCCAAGTCCTGGTTTGGTACAGGCACAGACATTTGGTGGAGATAGATCAATTAACGGGATCCCAACCCTCCCATCTTAATAACTGGATCTCCAATGGCAACACATAAATAAACAAAAAGGCCGTGTGCTCGCATGGTCGTTGGATTTACTACTGCATATGCAATCAGTGCCTCTCACCATTGATGTTATGAGTTCGAATCTTGATCAGGACGAGGTGTACAACATTATGTGATAACGTTTGTCAGTGACTTGCGACAGGTCGGTGGTTTTCTCTGTGTCCTTTGATTTCCTCCAATAATAAAACTGACCACGATATAACTGAAATATTGTTGAAAGTGGCGTTAAACACCATCAAACAAGCAAGCAAACATCTTGGCCATGACAAGGGTGCTAGGCTGCGGACACCCTTGCGTTCCATACATGAAACGATTGGATCGGGAATCCAAACTATGCAAACTGTACGAAAGTACCTGCATATGGAGTATATATATCTCAGTCGATCCGATATTCAAGAGCTTGTGGGTCCTATCATGATAACTTTGATAGAGAGTTGCTACTAAAAAGGAAGCTACTGAACCAAGTGTTCTTATTGTTTAAGTTGAAGTCATGACTTGATTAACCAATACGGGATATCTGTGTTTCAAATGACCACGGATATGTCCCGTTTGTGGTTTTTTTAACCACAATAAGGTCCTTTCCTTGTTCATTACTTATCACCGGGTTTGTAACAAGATTAACCCCTGTGGAACCCCCAGCCTCCACCTCCCCCCCCCCTGCGGCACCAGACGAGTTCGCCCGTTTTTTTACCTGTCTTAGTGGAGTTCATGTTGTTTATGCTGACACATGTTTTTATGTTTTCATGTTTTTAGGTTCGTGTTGCGATGTCCGGTACGATTTCCGCCCAAAAACGATGCTCGATTCATGTGTCTTGACTCCAATTGGGTTTGTGGGGGGTTCCCGTTTTAATTATGTCAATTGTACTTATCTACGTATGCTGATGTCCAACACGATTGCCATATCACACGATGTTCGTATCGTTTAACAGTAACACAACGGGTGCCACATGTGGAGCAGGAACTGCTAACTCTTGCGAAGCACATGAGCTTACTCCAGCTTTTAGTGGGGTTCGTGTTTCTCGATCTTCAGTTTTCTGTATAAAGTTTTGTAGATCCTTGTTTGTCCTTTTTTTTTGCCATTGTGTTGTCTGTCCTACGATATATTCTTCTGATTACCCCTTTGGTATCTTCAAACTTTTTTATCTAGACTCTTTTATAGAAGAGCTAGAAGATACCAGAAGGGTAATCAGAATCCATATATCGATGAAGAACATACAACACAGGGGGCTAAAGAAAAAGTACAAAAGGACAAACAACGATCTACAAAACATACATATAAAACTAAAGATCGAGTAACACGAAACTCCCTCAAAACGGGGGTGATCACAGGTGCTCCGGAAGGGTGAGCAGTTCCTGCTCCACTAGTGACACCCGTCGTGTTAATCTTGTTACAAATCCGGTGATAAGTCACGAACGAGGAAAGGACCAGGAAGTGCTTACGACAAGTGTAGCATATTCGTGGTCATTTGTGACACATATATTTTATAACGGTCAACCAAGTCATGATGGCGACCGTAACACTTTCGAAATAATACCATCAACTTAACTAAGATAATCCCTTGGTTCAGTACTTCCATGTTAGCAGCAACCCTCTATCAAGGAAATGCTGATAGGAACCACAAGCTCTGGAATATCGTACCAACAATCGAGAGATATATACTCCATAGGTACTACTGGAATGTTGCTACATATGAATGAATGGGAAAATTGAAATCATCTCCTTGCCGCAAAATTTCGTTCTTAACCGCCCCTCACTGTCAATTTCGAGGTGTAGGTCAAGGTATGAAGCAGACATATCTGTATCATCTGTATCTGTGGTATCCTTTATTTGAAGTTCAATGGGATAGATGTGATCAACGATATCACCAAATCAGCAATTATTTAGTGAAAGGACATCATCTATATAGCGGAACGTGTAATTAAAGGATCTGGCTACCTTCTTTTCGGTTTTTTGAGGAAGCCCCGGTATAAAGTCTGCCTCATACGAATAAAGGAGCAAGTCGGCGAGATGAGGAGCACAGTTTGTACCCATGTCTGTTCAAAAGAAAATCGTCCACCAAAGATAACAAATATGTTGTCAATCAAAACCTCGAGCATGTTGATTATATCAGTTTCGGAGAACCTTTTGGTAAAATCAGAGTGGTTTTTAGCAAATTAAATCTCTCTCTTCCTAGCACAAGGTATTTGTATCTACGTTGGCCATTTTTTTATGAAACACAGTTGGACGAACTCCCTTAATTTGTCATTCAGCTTAGAGTGAGGAATTAGTTGTGTTGAGGGTAGAGAAGTGAAATGTTTTAATCCTATTACAGGAGGAGAGGTTGTATGTACTCTAACAGATAATTAGAGTTCTTCAGAATCCACATCTGATTCACACCACTTCTCGAGTAGCTAGTGGCACAGTAACTCTGAAGCTTCGTCTTGACCGCCGATAGAAAACATGTAATTTGGAAAGAGTTTTCGTGGAGCATTTGGCAGACCCAGGAAAATAACGCTGACTGAAAGTACACCCGTGTAATGTATGAATCTAGTATAGTGATGGTAGATACAGTACCTTTTCTTTTGTGACATCAAAATGAATCACACAGAACTATAAAATGTCGTTAAAATCATCTGGCGACAGGACAAAAAAAAGAAACTTACTTTGAATTATATTTTATTTACAGCTACTTATTTATAGTAAATCTCTATTTTATGACTTGTACATATTTCTACAGGATCTTATTTTATTTCGAACCAGAATACCGTCTTTCCTGTGTTACATACAAGTATTTCATTTGCACTTTCATCATAACACATTGCTCTTGGACTTGAAATCTGATATACCTCCTTTGCTGCATTTCCATCTGGTGATATAACCACTATGTTTCCAGATTGCTCACCAGACACGAAGACAAAACCCTCATTATCGACGGCAACACCTCGCGGAGAGCGTAAAAGTGAAATGTCTTCAAATGACCAGATGTGTTGTCCATTCATATCACAACAGCTCACGGTTTGTGTGTTAGACGTGTAAAACAATTTATTTCGGTCACAGGTGATGTATGAAAATTGATCTATATATGTTCGAACCAAGAGTTGATTGCTGTTGGTCTCCAGGTCAAATCGTCGAATTCCGTCCTGCTCGTGACAATAATAAAGTTTACCATCACAGTGAGTAATTCCATAGCAACAATCATCATGCTGAATTGTGTGTACAATGTTGTGTGTGTCAATATTAACGATAACGATAACTTTATCACGAGAAACGGCTATTGTGTTTGTATCGATACTGGTTATATCGTAGATTGATCCGCTGCTGCGACTTAACCCCCGAATGGTGTGAATGTAATTCCCATTACTGTCGTTCAATGTCACGCGATCTGTGTGAGAATGGACATTGTATTCAGAGAAAATAATTTCTCCGTTATATAAAATAGAACAACCAGTTAATTTGTTAGATGGATTTCCAGTTCGCACCTTTATTTCTTTTAGAAAATTCAAATTGATATCATCGCGTGTTCTCGTTAACTGTCCTACGATTTGTGCTTGCTCTTCGATTGTTCTTCTCGTTAACGGTCCTACGATTTGTGCTTGCTTCTCCTTTTCTTTGACATAAACGATATCACTTTCAATATCATCGACACCAACGTCACCAATCGATTCCATCTTAACAATTTCATCAATTCTTGCAGTAAATACATGTGTAATACTTTTACGATTGAATTTGCCGTCGCTACCTAATTTTTCAACATTTTGTTCTTCATCGTTTGCTTTAGAGATCAAATGAGGTAAACTTAAAAAAGTTTGTAAATCAGACGCATGCTCTTTTATTTTGTTCAATTCCAATGTAATATCTGACGTTTTATTTTCTATTTCTGTCAAGCTCTTTTTTACGTCACCTAGCTGTAAAGTGACGTCATCAACAGTCTTATTTATACTTCCGATCAATGTCTCTTGTAACTGATCAAGGCGGTCATTTAAAGATTTTCGTATTTTTTGAATTTCTTCACAAATTGCTTTTCGTTGAGTTTCAACGTCCTGTATATTCTTTTCTTTGTCATCTGTACATCTTCTTACAAAAGAATTCAGTTCCTTGAGAGTTTGTTCTAGATCCAACATAGCCGGTGATGATTTAACATTCGTGATGCAATCTGTTATCGGAACAACACCAGAGCATTCCTTATGAGAGGTTAGAGAGCACCTAATACAACACGGATAGCTATGGATAGGACAGAACAAATCGAGTTTTTCATCGTGATCTTCACAATGATATTTCAAGGTTTGGACAATAGCTGGTAATTCATTATAGTCCTCTAATGACATGGTTAAATGATGTCGAGATAATTTTGAAGATTTATGGTGTCTTAGACAATCGGAACACAAAAAATCATCACATTCGGGACACCAAACCATTGCTTTAACTGGTGAAGGGTCGCAAAATGAGCAAAACTTTTCATCAGACTGGTTCGATGTTGCCATACTTTTAATCTAAAATGTAATAATTCTACAATTACCTTGATGCATGACATCAATTACTAGTACTACAATCATGGTTTGTTATATGTAATAGACTCCGATGTAAGAAAATATACAATGAACGAACAATGTGGTGAATATATAATTCATTTGTATGAGCATTTGGGGAGATTTTATTTTCTGTTTTGCAGCGAGCGCAAAAAGCGAGTAATAAAACAGATATCAAAGGACTGGGAGCTATAAGGGTCAAAATCGGCACCACCTCAGATGTCGATAAAATTTTCTCCAAAATGTATTCACAATATGTGCCTTTCATAAATAAATACAGTTAGTTAATATGTGCATCCAATTCCTCACAGCGGACCGACAAAGTCAGGTAATGAAAAGCACTGAACGTCATTTTTTTCAGAATACAGAATGTACGTATCATTGTATTATAATGCATATCTTCAAAAAACAAAAACAAAAACAAAGCATAATAAAACTCAATAAACAAAGCATAAATTTGACTTAATATGCCATGTGGATTGATTTCAGGAATACAAACATGTTCTGAAACTGTATTATGAAATTAAAGTGAACGAATAGTAATGTCGCAACGTCACCCATTTTCGACGGTCTCCTGTTTTCGACGGTTTGTTTCACGTGATAAAATCTCTCATTATTTTGATCGCTTCATTTGTCAGAGCTTATATTATGATGCTGAAATTACATGAATGATCTCAAGAAATCTGATCTAAAAATGTCATCTTTAAATGTAAGAACTACGTACCACATCTATTATTTCACGTTCAAATTGTATTTTTTCGTAATTCATTTTTTCGTCACCTTAACAAAGCTTTAATCATTTAAAAAATATATCTCATACAGACCAATTTTGGTTTCATCGTCTGCTATGACATTGATAATGTACATATTGAGATCATATCAATTCAGAAACTTATTAACATTGATTGTCGAAAACTGGTCGAAATTTTGGTATTAACCTTAAAGAAGTAATAAATAGATTTATTTGAGGAATAGAACTTTGTCATATTTGAAACTTTTTTAAACACTTTCTTAACCGTACTTTATTCTTAGCGACAACCAATGTTATGATATATTTCAGTACTTTTTTACGGACAACCATCATAAATCTATAAAAAAAAAATGCCAAGGTGCGGGTTGAGAGAACTTGATAGTTTGATAGCGTAAAATAAAGCATTTGGTTTTGCAGTTTCTAAGAAAAAGATTAAATATTAATATGAAAAGTTATGGATAACAGACGACGGACACTAAATGATATTATTTCTACGATTTTTGTTATTGAATGTTGGAACTGTTCCGACAGTGTGATATATATTTTTTCATTTTATTATATGCTATGAAAAAAACCCAGCTGAGTTGCAATTGTTAAAAACAATATGGTTGTGATCGTCTTCCGTAATTAAAATCGTCAAAATGAAATACAACCGAATTGATATCAAATGGCGACATGTTTCAACCTCATTTAAAATATACCTTGAAATGCTTTCAAACTTTTACATCACGTTCACGATATTTTATTACAACACAATTTCACTCAAGGGTAAATTTTTTTCTGTTCTAGTTAAAGGACTTTATCAAACAGAATAATACAGTTTACATGTAATGCGAAATATTAATTGCAAACCTCATTGACTGGCTATATGCTGCCTGTCTAGAATATTTTATTTTTTTCTCGATCGACAGTTCAGAAGCTAGAAAATAATATGATGACTATTGTCTGTCAATCATGCAAACAATAACTTATGGACATGACAGAACGCATACACGGATGCTGATTGCCCCTGTGGTATCTTCAAACTCTTCTTAAGGATATGTTGGATTGTGACAAAAAAATATCTACTCCTTTTGGATCAAACTATTTTACTTCATTTTAGAGGTAGCATCGATAGACCATTAAACCTACCTCAGTATCCCGGTAGTAATAACTATTTCAGTATCCCGGAAGAAAATATATAATCAATAATTGGGGGCTTATGAAAAAAACTATTTTGGATGAAGTGGTGTTTATTTTATTTTTATGTTATATAACTGTTACGTGCCGACATACCATCGTTTTTACGGCAAATATTGCTTCTCAAACATCAAAACGTCATCTAAGCGCTTGTAATATTTGAACATTTTCCCGTGGTTTTTCAAGAAATTTAACACCTCGAGCACCAAAATAATACTTTAACAGTAGTTGTGTTTTATTTATTTTAATAATCTGGTAAAATATTGCCTGGTGCTTAATTTCTTCGAAGACCGTCGAAATATCGCGGGGAAAATTCCACGAAATACAGAAAACAAATAACGCTCATGACGTCACAATGGAGTCAAATACGTATCGATTTTGTTGGAAACAAGTTTTAACATCAAAAGTATGATGTCGTCTATAAAATAAGACACATCAAATTTTAATCAAGTATTTTCTAAGATAATGATTCATTAAATATGGGGCCATATATGGAACTTATAGTCCCCAGTTCTTTTTATCGCGTTGACGCCGGACTGCATGCACTGAGATTTTCTCCTGGTTTCAATAAATACAAACTGTATTTAAAGTAAATACAATTATTTACAGAAACAAGTTATTTACTGATGAATTTCATTACTTGAAATGAATCATAAAATGTACAGATATTGTGTATATATACATAATGGTATCATATATACAATCAGAAGAGTGAAAATATTGATTTTAAGGGTCTGGCCGAGGTTATCAATAAATTAATATTTAACAACCTCCATCATCCCCCACCAACAAAATATTTTGATACAATCATTAACTCTCTATACTCAAAACAACTGCTCAATTTGGTTACACAAAAATCTGTAAATAAAAAAGATGAAAATATAAAATTTTAGAATAATTTAAATAAACAATCTTTCTAAAACGTATGAATTTTAAATATTTTATGATACTCATGCAATTAAGCAATGTTTTTAAAATCTAAATTCAAAAGTTTTTAATAATATTTATTTATAAATCTAGAATTATCATTATTTCTATGATTTCTAAATCGAACATTGTTATCCAAAATCTAAGACAATTATATTCTTAGTAATTTGTAATGTGATTGTGTATACTGATTATTTTTGGTTATGTTGATAAAGTATGATCAAATAATAGCTGTGCCTATAATATCTTTAATTTATTTTCATGAAGTATGATAAAAGAAAATATCTGTGCTTGTAATATCCTAATTTATTTTCATGATGTATGATATAAAAATATATATGTTTATAATATCCTATTTTATTTTCATAATAATTGATGTTAAAATATATGTGCTTATAATAATATCCTAATTATTTTTTTAAAGATTGATATTAAATATATGTGCTGATATACTGATTTTTTGTTTGTTATTTCCATAAAATATGACTTTAAATACTTACTTTCTACTTACTTTATTCATTAAAAATCAATTGTGGACTTGGAGTACATTGACATCTCCCCCGAATTTACACTAACTAAGCATGACTAGTCATGTTTATATAGCAATTAACCTATGCAACATATGCCAACAATCTTTCTTACCATTTTATGTATATTTTTTAAAATGTTGGCATAAGTTGAATGAATCAAATAAATGGCCGCATTACATTGGTCGGAATATGGCTTCATTAGAGGCATACAATGGGGCGGGGGAAATACAAACAATGGGGCGAAATGTACCTGTAAAATTTAATGAATTACCTGTAAACATAATGATACCTTGTTAATTAAGCAGTGCGTATGTGAACACTTTTTACATGGTTCGTAACCTTCTGAACACATTTATTTCAAATTACTATTTGTTTTCATACAAGATGGACTTGCAAATTGTGAAAACCCAAACTAATATGGGAAATATATTGGCGCTGTTCCTTAAACAGACAGAAATGCAAGGCTAAAATAAGAACAGATGCTGATTCTACTAGAATTTTGTCCGGAAAACTAGACCACAACCGTGTTTACATTTTCTGATCCGCCCCAATATATACATTTTCACCGCCCCATTGTATTTTGTCGCCTCATTTTATACAAATCCGCCCCAACGTTGAACGCCGAAAAAAATAACACAAAAACAAGAAGGAAATGAAAAAATAAAAATTAAAATATACAGATTAATTCTTAAACATAATTTCGTTAATTTAAAAAGAATATGAAAGCATTTTAATGATAGGAAGAGAACAAAAGACCCTACCTCTTTGATCTGTTAATTAATTTCATTATCTATTTGATATTGTAAAAAATAATATCTAATCACTTAATGTCACCGTCACCGCAACAAATAGAGAGTTCAACTCAAACTTCACCACCTGCCTTTTAAATTAAAAAAACACTATCAGCAATTCAGAAACAGTTAGAAGTAAGCAACTACAGGCAATCCGAACATGACAGACTTCTCATCCAACAACAACAGAAAATCGATACCTTGCTTGCTATTACCCGAAGACAACATATTCCTGCACATGTACCGTTTACTCCAAGTTCGCCACCATGCACACCAACCTTAGTGCCACGACAACTTATACCAGATTCGCCCAGCACATCAACCATTCAACGCCTGCACACTACAAGTACCAACTCCTCACCGCAACAGCTTACATGTACCTCGCCAGTTCCCGAACCTCTACGTCAACACAGCACACCGTTACCGATGGATCTTTTCTATCGTATATTCGAAAACGATTTAAGCATAGCAGTGTACAGCACGAACTCTCCCGGCATGTTAGCTATAAACCTGCTTAGACTCATATTTCCAGAACTCTTCAACGCCGACAATCTGCGGGTGTATTATTCATACTTAGGTGGATTAAACTCAAGAAGAGATCATTAGATCAACAGTGCAAGTCCTACTTGAAGAGATATTTGGTGACATTTTACACTAATGTTAACACATCAGAAGAAGCATATAATACACGTGTTGTTAGTAAAATCAATGAGTGTCTTCATAGACCAGTGCAACCAAAAAGATAGTGACAATGTTGTTTTAATTAATGAAATTGAAATGAAGTTTCGAAATTTTTACAGTTCTAATACATGTACATTAATGTTATTATTCAGTGTTGTAAACTGTATTTCATATGTCATCTTTATTTGTCATCATAGATGTTTATCAGTCTATAAAATTATTGAAGTATAAAGTATTTTCATTTTGTATATTCTTATGTCAAGTAGAAGAAGAAAACAACAACAAAATCAAGCAAACAAAACGTAAAAAGACAGAAAACAAAACAAAGAAACTTGAGATATGGACACATTTTTCATATATTTAATCTAAATTATACGTTTTCATTGGGATTTTTTAAACTCCGCATAAAATAAAAAAATCTCAATGAAAACGTAAAATATGAACAGGGAATGTGAAGTCATATGTTAATTTACGAATGAAAGGGAAAAATGTCCGAAGTACAACATAGGAGCAAACTAAAAATAATGATACAAAGAAACACACATAAACCATACAATATTTGAAGAAAATTAGACTCCCAAAAAGAGAAATAAAGTGCAGAAATAAGGGCGATCGAATGGTTCTATAAATAGAACACTTCCAAATAGTTATGAATATTCATGAATCCAGTTGAAAACCGCCGTAAAGTGAAACACGTGTAACTACAATATTTGGAGACCTTCATTAATATTAGTTGTTATTTTTATTTATTTTCTTCCAAATATTTTATTTTTAACCACGTCTTGTAAATATTAACACATGCTGCCGCTGCACACCTGAAAAAGAAAACGTTACATCTCATGAAATCAACATTGTTTCAACTTAATTATCACCTGTAACAGGTACATGTAGATAAAACTAGCCAAGCATTGTTTAATTAATCTTGTTAATTACACCCTGCTGTTTCTATACAGGTATTGTCGGACGTCGGACATCTACCGTACCATGTCTCTACCTGTGCTGTTGTTGTAAATTCAACTACCATACGATCACAACCACATGACACGACAAAGCAAAACAACAAGACATGAATAGGATCAAAAATGAGAAATTCAATATTGGTAGATATTGCTATTAATACATAATCCAATGATGAATTTAATTTTCAATATATTTTAATTTTATCTATTCCTTTGGTGGTTTTTTCGGCTTGCAGTTGTCGCGCTTTAACTATAATTGTTTTATTCAAATGTATAACAAACACAAAACCCGAGCTAAGCTGTCACTTCTTCAGCTGTATCCATGACCAGAACCAATTCACAGGTAGGTAAAAAAGTGATACTGGGATGAGCCTATGAACGTAAATTAAAATTACCACGGACAACAAAATAGAATACAGATAGCATATGGTCATTTTGTATGCCTTGCCATGGACGAGAATAAATAATTATTTATATATAGACGTTTTCAGAAATCGGTGTTTACCTAGTTATCGTTCGTGAACGCTAGGTGGTGTTGCTATCGTCCGCCATTACGAAAGTGTAACAATCGGTTGTTTACACTAGTTACGATTAATCAGTATTCATAATTGGATTAGATAAACACGCTTCAGTAAATATTTTATGGGTTATTCCCGTGATTTTGGCCGAATATTTTCGAAATATGGATTATTGAATTGAATTTAAACGGTTATTGTTTAAATTGTTCAGAATCACAAAGTTCAGGATCAGGTCGAACAAATCTATACGGTCACCAATATTATCAAAATTAAAGAATTAGCTAGTTATTTTGCCAGATGTGGGCTAACAGATCAATCTGTAGCTATTCAGATTTTAACCTTGCTTATGTGGCAGAATTTCAATACAAAACGGGGTACGCAACAACAACAAAAAAACGGTCAGTATGGAAACCATCAACACACATTTTTTACTAACGGTATATATTTTGTACCAAAGAACTAAGTTCCCTTCGAATATTGTCTTCACTTCATAAAGCCACAAAGTCGCACATTTTTATGATGTAGGGAGCACTTATAGCAATTGACCAAAAAATCAATCATTTGCACAATGATAGAGTAGCAAATATGTGGAGGAATAATGTTCCTTTCGTATGCAGTAGAGGATAACATAGAAAGGAAAAACACCTGAGTTAAATGTTGTCTTAAATGAAAGTTTAATTACTATAAACATAGGAAACGGGAACAAAGTGAGCAGTGTAGAAGCCGCATAAAATAATTAACAATTTACAAAGAGGTATCACATTTCTGTAGATAAATCTTGAAATAAATCTTGATTCTGTAAGAAGTAAAAATGAACGACATGATGTCCTGCAACAAGATTCGGCGATTTTTTTTCTTTTAGTTTTTTGTCATTATAATTCAGCTATATATATTTTTATCATTTTTAACCCTTTTTGGGAAGGGGGTAGAGTTTAACTGTCATATTGCAAATCAAATACATTTAAGAATCAACCCAATACATAAATTAAATTTGTGTTTATTATTATTATTATTTTAGTGATGTCTTATGCAATACACAGTTAACTATCAGTTATAATGATAGTTATCTTTCTACAATATGAATTTAACACCTTTGTTGCAAAATGACACGACTGTCTATTCCCCTAAGTGCCAAACCCGGGAAGCATCGCATCGCTGTTGACACGGTCGACCTTCAGCAGACTACAAGTCTAGAAAGCGCTACCACTTCCTTAACACGTCAATATTAAATTTTAATTAATCTTCAAAAACATATAAAATTAAAGAATAAATCAATATAAAACTATGAAATCCTAGCAAAGAAATGTAAAAAAGAAGACAAATGGGATGAAAAATGCCCGTCCGGTTCACGTATCTGAAACCTGGGAGCAAATAGTTATATTAGGTTACTCATGAAACTATTTTTTCAGATAAAGAAATTCAGATATTCAGATGTTTTAATTTGATAAAACTTAAATTCTTTTTCATCTTCACTACAGAAATTGACCGACAAAAAGTTGTAATTTGTTTTACAATTTAACAAACAAAAAATAAATAAAAGTTAAACAGAATTGAAAAATGCACCTTAAGATGTCACATTCAAAGTTAAGTTCTTTCTTATAAGTTAGGCACACTTTTTATCATTATTACTCCGCTTTAAATCGTATAGTAATAATTTCAAAAAGCGTATATTATAATTTATATATTTATTTTTTAATTTCATACAAAATATTAATTTGATTACCCCTTTTTTATGCTTGAAAAGCAACAAAAAACAATGTATGCAGTTTTTTATCAAGTAGGATTTATACTGATTTTGTATGGGGAATATAACGGTAAATAAAAAAAAAATACATACCAGGTAATTTATTTGTTGTCATTATATCCCCGTTTACAAATCACTTCACAGCAGGTGTTATCATTGAATTTCAAGCCGAAAAAACAGTATATTGTCAGGAGCGGATCCAGGATTTGTGGTTAGGGGGGGCGTGAGTAGGCAATGGGTCTGGGGACAATAACAGTATATTGTGACACCTAGAGAAACCATGCATTAGCGTATCGGTAAACCCCGAGAACATAAGATTTTGACACTTTACTAATGGCGGACACACTCGGAAGTCGATAATGGCCATGCCCATGTTTTTAAGAATAAAAAGGTCTATATGGAGTATATATCGTTAGATCAACTGTTTAGCATATAATGTATAGCTTAATAAAATAAAAATAGTTATGAAAGAGTGTAGCCTAAATTGTAATCTGAGAGTGGTACTGATACTTACAAAAAGTTAATTGACATGTACTGCATTTTGTAAACGATAACAGATAATTGATATTCCAGTGGGTATTAATTGTGCTCTTTTTCTATCCTATATTCGTAGGAGGCGAACTACATACCGGGGCTACCACATATATGAGGGGCTGCATCGCATAACAGAGATGAACAAGCGACAGCCTAGTTTCACTGAGAATAGTGGAAGTGTTCTTATGCTATGATTTTCGTTACTGATGTAAAATGTAAGGTATATTATGCAATAGTGTAAAGAAAAATATATTAAAGGAGTTTTCAAAACAAATTGGATATCTAGACATTTTAATTGATGGACTACTTCTTTCATGGAAGTGCATTGAAATATAAAAATAAACTCAAATCAGTCTAAAATTATTTGCATTTCCCAGGAATTCAATTTTAATTTGTATATGGTTTTCAGTTAGTTTCCAATGTTATGTTATTGAGTGCATTCGATAATTATGTTAGCTATTAGACTAACACATTTCGTTGGATTTATTAAATAACTGTCCCCGGATAGACATGTCACTTCACTCATATACTCTTAATGAGTAAGAGGAAACATTGATTGGCTCAGAATCAGGATGTGTCCGCGTGAAGCAAATCGTTGTTTCTGTGAGCTAGTACTATTAACATATAACTTGAAAAAACCCATTTGGCATAAGACAGCAATCACTCACTCATATTGAATTTTCTGGCCCTACCCACCTGTATTTTTGTAATAATCAATACAGCCAAAGGTTTACCTGATTGACTATGTGTATACTTAGTCATTCTCTTCATGGGGATAGCTTGACGTTAAACAATAATTAATGTATTGTTGAAATCAACGATGTTGTCATGATAAGCTACTTTAATTAGAAATGAAAAGATGTGTACTATGTATCCGGTGAAACAAAATTGAGTACTTGCTTTCAGAAATGGGAAATAACAGTATTGATTATCAGATCTACATGTTTGTTTAAAACTAACAGCATCTTAAGCATATATAACCAGTCTTCACACCAAAAAAAAAATTGAAAACAATCTGAGAAATTGGATTTTTTTATGGTTGCTTGTTATGACACATTTTTGGTAACAGACTCGCCAAATGATTTCGTTGGAGTTATTTCTCTTTTTATGATATATGCAAACTCATTTTAAATGGAATTTGGCACCAATTCACAAATAGCACTCTCTCAAAATGATGATATTTGACACATTGTGAAAGGTTAACTGGTGACAGGAAACTTGGTTATTTTTGCTCGCATGGGGTGGCCTAGTTTTGTAAAATTAAAATTTTAATTCAAGAATTGTGTTTTCATGTTTGTATAATTATGCCTTAAACTGATTGAGTTGATCTGGAAGTAAAGTTTATTATAATTATTAGTTATATAAATAAAACGTATTGAATGCCAATGACAATATTTACAATGTAATGATCTAATGACAGTCAGACATCAGTGGTGTAATTGGTAACGTTCTCGACTCGAGTGCGGTAGATCATAGTCTTGAACCCCTGTCTAGTCAATCCAAAGACCATAACAGTGGTGTTTACTGCTTCTCTCTTAAGCATCCAGCTTTAAGGAGAAAGGCCAAAGGCTGGTTGACTCGGCATCAGGATAGTGTGTACGAGTGGAGCGACACGTCTACTAAGCGAGTTGGTCTAGTACAAAGTGGACATTATTATCATCTTATCGAATGTAACTTGTACTCGTCATGATATAGCTGAACAATTTCTCATTTGACATTAAGCAACAAGCACTCACTCAAATGAATGTCAAGGAATTGAATTTAAACAGCCAGACAGAGATCTAAAATGTTCTACTCACATATCAACTAAATTCACGATGTCTTCTTGGGAAAAAAATCAGTAAGTTTTTGAAAATGTGTATAACGCTTAAATATTGTAGTTTAAATTATGAAAAAAAAACTAATTTAAATGTTCAACATTCACGTTTTTGCTGCTGCAATTTGATCACAAAGGTAATGACTCTTTAAGTGGTAATAGTCAAGTTGATTTGTTTATGGTGTTTAACACCATTTTCAACAATATTTCGGTTATATCGTGGTGGTCACTTTTAATGGTGGAGGAAACCAGAGTCCCTGACAAACTTTATCACATAATGTTGTATCGATTACACCTTGTCATGAAAGGGGTTCGAACTCACAACATTAGAGGCACTGATTGCACAGGTAGTTGTAAATCAAACTACCATACTATCACGACCACGACAGCCCCTTGTCAAATTGATAGTTTGTCGTACCAGACAAAACATTATGAAAAGAGAGGATCGAACAATGTTGATCAACATTTCTAGCAATATCAACAAAACGAACAACTATCTATCACCTCAAATAATCTAACCTTAAAATGACCACGACATATGACGTTGCAAATCCAAGTCCTGGTTTGGTACAGGCACTCCCATTTGGTGGAGATTAATCAATTAACGGGATCCCAACCCTTCCATCTTAATAACTGGATCTCCAATGGCAACTCATATATAAACAAAAAGGCCGTGATCGTATGGTCGTTGAATTTACAACTACCTATGCAATCAGTGCCTATCACCATTGATGTTGTGAGTTCGAATCTCTATCAGGACTAGGTATACAACATTATGTGATTAAGTTTGTCAGTGATTTGCGAAAGGTCGGTGGTTTTCTCAGTGTCCATTGGTTTCCTCCAACAATAAAACTGACCACGATATAACTGAAATATTGTTGAAAGTGGCGTTAAACACCATCAAACAAGCTAACAAACATCTTGACAAGGGTTACAGGCTGCGGGCACCCTTGCGTTCCATACATAAAACGATTGGATCGGGAATCCAAACTATGCAAACTGTACGAAAGTACGTGCATATGGAGTATATATATCTCAGTCGATCCGATATCCAATAGCTTGTGGTTCTTATCATGATATCTTTGATAGAGAATTGCTGCTAAAAAGGAAGCTACTGAATCAAGGGCTCTTATTGTTTAAGTCATGACTTGATTAACCAATACGGGATATCTGTGTTCCAAATGACAACGGTTTCGTTTTTTTTTACCACAATCAGGTCCTTTTATTGTTCATTACTTATCACCGTGTGTGTAACAAGATTAACTCCTGTGGAACCCCCACCCCCTGCCGCAACAGACGAGTTCGCCCGTTTTAATACCTGTCTTAGTGGAGTTCGTGTTTTTAATGGTGACATATGTATTAATGTCTTCATGTCTTTAGTTCCATGTTGCGATGTCCGGTACGATTTCCGTCTGAAAACGATGCTCGATTCATGTGTCTTGACTCCAATTTGGTATGTGGGGGTTCACGTTTCAATTATTTCAATTGTATTTATCTACGTATGCTAATGTCCAATACGATTTCCATATCACATGATGTTCGTATTGTTTAACAATAACACAACGGGTGCCACATGTGGAGCAGGACCTGTTAACCCCTGCGAAGCACACGAGTTCACTTCAGCTGTTAGTGGGGTTCGTGTTTCTCAATTTTCAGTTTTCTGTATGTAGTCTTGTAGATCCTTGTTTGTCCTTTTTCTTTTTGGCCATTGTGTTGTCTGTCCTACGATTTATTCTTCTGATTACCCCTTTGGTATCTGCAAACCTTTTTATCTAAGCATTTTAATAGAGGAGGTTGAAGATACCAAAAGGGTAATCAGAACCCATATATCGAAGAAGAACATACAACACATGGGGCCAAAAGAAAAAGGACAAAAGGACAAACAATGATCTACAAAACATACATATCAAACGAAAAATCGAGTAACACGAACCTCCCCAAAAACTGGGGTGAACACAGGTGCTCCGGAAGGGTGAGCAGTTCCTGATCCACTAGTGACACTGGTCGTGTTAATCTTGTTACAAATCCGGTGATGTCATGAACGAGGAAATGACCAGGAAGTGTTTACGACAAGAGTAGCATATTCGTGATTATTTGTGATACATATATTCTATAACGGTCAACCAAGTCATGGTGGCGACCGTAAAACTTTCCAAGTGATGCCATCAACGTAATTAAGAGAAACCCTTGGTTTAGTAGCTATCAAGGACATCCTGATAGGAACCACAAGCTCTGGAATATCGTATCAACAATCGAGAGATATATACTCCATATGCAGGTGCTGCTGGAATGTTGCTACATATAAATGGAAAGTTCACAATGGGAAAATTGAAATCATCTCTTTTGTCGTTAAATTTCGATCTTAACTGCCCCTCACTCAATTTCGAGGTGTAGGTCAAGGTATGAAGCAGACCTATCTGTATCTGTGGTATCCTTTATTTCAAGCTCAATGGGATAGATGCGATCAACGATATCACCAAACCTTGAATTATTGAGTGAAAGGATATCATCTATATAGCGGAACGTGTAATTAAAGGATCTGGCTACCTTCTTTTGGTTTTTCTTAGAATCACCGGTATGAAGTCTGCCTCATACGAATAAAGGAGCAAATCGGCGAGATGAGGAGCACAGCATACCCATAGGTATGCCGACTGTCTGTTGAAAAACACGTCGACCAAAGATAACAAATATGTTGTCAATCAAAAACTCGAGCATGTTGATGATATCAGTTTCGGAGAACCTTTTGGTAAAATCAGAGTGTTTTTTTTACAAATTAAATCTGTCTCTTCCTAGCACAAGGTATTTGTATCTACGTTGGCCATTCTTTTTTATGAAACACAGTTGGACAAACTCCCTTAATTTGTCATTCAGCTTAGAGTGAAGAATAGTTGTGTAGAGGGTAGATAAGTGAAATGTTTTAATGCTATCACAGGAGGAGAGGAACCTAGATTGTATGTACTCTAACAGATAATTAGAGTTCTTTAGAATCCACATCTGATTCACACCACCTTTCGAGTAGCTAGTGGCACAGTAACTCTGAAGCTCGGTCTTGACCGCCGATAGAAAACATATTAATAATTTGGAAAGAGTTTTCATGGAGCATTTGCCAGACCCAGGAAAATAACGCTGACTGAAAGTACACTCGTGTAATGTAGGAATCCAGTAGAGTGATGGTAGATGCAGTTCTTTTTTTTTTTGTGACATCAAAATGAATCACACAGAACTATAAAATGTCGCTAAAATCATCTGGCGAGAGGACAAAAAAAGAAACTTACTTTGAATTATATTTTATTTACAGTTACTTATTTATAGTAAATCTCTATTGTATGACTTATACATATTTGTACAGTATCTTATTTTATTTCGAACCAGCATACCTTCTTTCCTGTGTTACATACAAGTATTGCATTTGCATATGCATCATAACACATTGCTCTTGGACTTGAAATCCGATATACCTCCTTTGCTGCATTTCCATCTGGTGATATCACCACTATGTTTCCAGATTGTTCACCAGACACAAAGACGAAACCCTCGTTATTCACGACAACACCCCGCGGAGAGCGTAAAAGTGAAGTGTCTTCAAATGACCAGATTTGTTGTCCATTCATATCACAACAGCTCACGGTTTCGGTGTTAGACGTGTAAAACAATTTATTTCCGTCACAGGAAATATATGAAAATTGACCTATATATGTTTGAACCAAGAGTTCATTGGTGGCGGTCATCATGTCAAACCGTCGAATTCCGTTCTGCTCGTGACAATAATAAAGTTTACCATCACAGTGAGTAATTCCATAGCATGTATTAGTATGCATAATTGTGTGTACAATGTTGTGTGTGTCAATATTAACGATACCTATAACTTTATCACGAGAAACGGCTATTGTGTTTGTACGGATACTGGTTATATCGTAGACTGATCCGCTGTTGCGATTTAATGCCCGAACGGTGCGAATGAAATTACCATTAATGTCATTCAATGTCACACGATCTGTGTTATCATGTAAGTTGTATTCAGAGAACATAATTTCTCCGCTATCTAAGATAGAACAACCAGTTAGCTTGTTAGATGGATTTCCAGTTCTCACCTTTATTTCTTTTCGAAAATTCAAAATGATATCATTGCTTGTTCTGCTCGTTAACGGTCCTGCGATTTGTGCTTGCTTCTCCTTTTCTTTGACATAAACGATATCACTTTTAATATCATCGACACCAACGTCACCAATCGATTTCATCTTAATAATTTCATCAATTCTTGCAGTAAATATAATACTTTTACGATTGAATTTGCCCTCGCTGCCTAATTTTTCAACATTTTTTTCTTCATCGTTTGCTTTAGAGATCAAATGGGGTAAACTTAAAAAGGTTTGTAAATCAGACGCATTCTCTTTTACTTTGTTCAATTCCAATGTCATATCTGACGTCTTATTTTCTATTTCAGTCAAACTGTTTTTTACGTCACCTAAGATTAAAGTGACGTCATCAACAGTCTTATTTATACTTCCGATCAATGTCTCTTGTAACTGATCGAGGCGTTCATTTAAAGATTTTCGTATTTTGTGAATTTCTTCACAAATGTCTTTTCGTTGAGTTTGAATGTCCTGTATATTCTTTTCCTTGTCACCAGTCAATTTTCTTACAAAAGAATCCAGGTCTTTGAGAGTTTGTTCTAGATCCAACATAGCCGGTGATGATTTAACATTCGGGGTGAAATCTTTTATCGGAGCAACACCAGAGCATTCCTTATGTGAGGTTAGAGAGCACCTAATACAACACGGACAGCTATGGACAGGACAGAACGAATCGAGTTTTTCATCGTGATCTTCGCAATGATAATTCAAGGTTTGGACAACAGCTGGTAATTCATTATAGTCCTCCAATGACATGGTTAAATGATGTCGAGATAATTTTGAAGATTTATGGTGTTTTAGACAATCGGAACACAAAAAATCATCACATTCGGGACACCAAACCATTGCTTTAACTGGTGAAGGGTCGCAAAATGAGCAAAACTTTTTATCAGACTGGTTCGATGTTGCCATACTTTTAATCTAAAATGTAATAATTCTACATTTACTTCGATGCATGGTATCAATTACTAGTACTACAATCATAGTTTGTTATATGTAATAAACTCCGATGTAAGAAAATATGCAATGTACGAACAATGTGGTGAATATATAATTCATTTGTATGAGCTTTTGGGGAGATTTTATTTTCTGTTTTGCAGCGAGCGCAAAAAGCGAGTAATAAAACAGATATCAAATTTAGTGTGCACGACGCGTTTCTAGAATAACCTTCATCAGGTACGACAAAAGATTGGAAAGCCAAATAATTTTCAAACATTTTGGAGCATGAAAACCTTAGGGCCTTTACAGAATATCCAAAATAGGCTGCGATTACCTATGTCTGAGCTAGGAAAACCGTAGTTGTGATAATAATTCAATAATTTAGGCACCGTAATCTTAACAAAAATATATATCTAATACACCTACTGGGAGGTAGCTGCGGAACCGTAGCCCTTGTGGTCCTTGGCCAGTTTTCTGATATTTGCGGACCATAGGGCTACGGATTTCACCCTATCAAAAATTTTCGAAATTGAGCATTGAAAGCGTTGCATCGCTTTTTTGCAAATTTTGGTAATGAAATCGGATGCGAGAGCGATCAAACATATATATTTCGTTTCGTTAAATATTTATCTACATTCTTCTATACTTACTTACCTGTTAATATTTATTTCCTGCTCATTATCATAACAAATGTCTCGATATTAACTGATCCCTCCTACTTCGCTCCGCCATCTTGTCATTGTGGTATTCTCGCTTTGAGGTCACGTGACTTTTGAGAGATAACTGTCAGAGAAAAACACGTGTTCGGTTTGTTTACGTTTTACCGGAGGTTTTGCACGGCGTTTTTCATCTGAAATAAAATATTTAGTCAACCTAGAGTGAAATATTTTACAATATTAACCAGAAATGTTATTTTCTTCTATGGTTATTCCAATTGAGGTGAACTCTCATTCAACATTTTCAAGTTTTTCATGTAATCAAACCGAACACATGTTTTGATGTTAAAGTGATCTCTCAAAAGTCACGTGACCTCAAAGCGAGAATACCACAATGACAAGATGGCAGAACGAAGTAGGCGGGATCAGTTAATATCAAGACATTTGTTATGATAATGAGCTGGAAATGAATATTAACAGGTAAGTAAGCATAGAAGAATGTAGATAAATATTTAACGAAACGAAATATATATGTTTGGTCGTTCTCGCATCCAATTTCATGACAAAAATTTGCAAAAAAGTGGCGCAACATTTTCACTGCGCAGTTTCGAAAGTTTTTGATAGGGTTAAATCCGTAGCACTATGGTCCGCAAATATCAGAAAACTGGCCAAGGGCCATAGGGGCTACGTTTCACAGATAACTGGGAGGATGATTCCCTCGGGGATTACTAGTCCACCAGCAGATGTAATAAACACATAGTCATGCATATCAAATTTAGTGTGAACGACGCGTTTCAGGAATAATCTTCATCAGGTTCGTTCAGTGTCAAAATATTGGGAAGCCACATCAGTTTAAAGTATTTTGGAGACTGACAACCAAATGGCTTAAACAGGATAGCTAAAAACAGGATATGCCCCAGGAAAGAGAACATTATCTTAGCTTATGTATATCTTGTTTATCTTGCAATGTCAAAAAGTCCAAAGCATTTGGCAAAATGTGAGAAAAGAGCAGAAACAAGCGTTGTTCTAATATTTTTCAATTGTGTCCTCTATATATATAGCTAACGTCCGCGTTTATAATGTAATCGTTTCTTAATGTCGCTCTATATTAATTCGGCACCAGAAAAGCTTTATTAGGTTCATGACTAAATATGACTGAAATGTATTTGACCCCTTTATTTGTATTAATAATCACACAATTACAAAACAATGTACAGATAGAGTGACACCTGCATAAACCAAACCCCGAACCCCGAATGAAACGGAATATTGTATAATCCGAACTTTAAATAAAGTCCATGTGTAAGACCTCTTTGTTAATTTAACATATATAAACAAAACATCTGTCTATTCTGAACACCTGAAGAGGTTCACGGTATTTGCAAAATACAATAATTCACATGTGATATGTTATCTCAATATATTTACATCTGTGGTTATGCTATCTCAATTGTTGGTTTGTTTTTCTGTATATAAGCTGATTAGATCAATACGATTGTTTAATTGTAGTTCAGGGTACATTGTAACTTTATTTCTAGAATACACTTGGTTGAGCATGAGCGGGCAGATCAGATCAGGAAAGGCTTTAAAAGTATAAATTGGAATTGATAGTCTCATTATGTGAGAAATTATACTTTATCTCCATTTAGAAACTTGTTTTTTGTGTTAAAATGAAAAAAACAAAACAAATACCATACTGTCGAACAATACACAATATCATAATAACGTCTTTAAATGTCTACTGTAATTATAATTAGTTGTAATTATACATTATCTTTAGAGGTTAAGAAGGTTAGAAATATATTATGTAGTTAAAAAAGTAAGACAAACACAAATGATAAACATTTTGGAAATAAGGAACAATATTCTTATTTTTCAATACTGAAAATATTTGAAAAACTGATAGATAGTATGAATTGGATCAGAAATACGGGAAGCTGAAAAGCAATATCTTATTTTACTCTAAAGCAAAATGCCAAGATGATGACATGTAGTACAAAACTAACTTTGCATGGTGTTTTTCCAGTCAAATAATAAATGGGTATCTTGTATTTTGCATTACATATATTATCTTATTAAACATTATATGCTTCTTAGAGGTAATAATGGTCCACTTACAATCAAAGAGAGCAGTTCCACTTGGCAAACATTTAACCACCAAGACATATTTTATAACATATTTCTCCCATGTGGTGGAGAACCCATTCTCTTTAATAACTATTTATATTTATTACAGATATCTTATCTTGCACTATAAATATTTAAATAGTTTCTCTTTAATAACTCTATTACAAATTTCTTACTGAAAAAAGATAAAGGTAAATCAAAATTAGAGGGAACGGTATATAAGAAGTAAGACGCATTTCGGATAGATTATTGATCAGTTGGTTGTTTCTCAGACGAACATTATTACCACTTTGCTCATTACGATAACACGTCTACAAACGACAGACCACGTAGGTAAAACGGTGACACTGTGATGAAACATTGGATGAAAATGGGAGATACATAATTCGATAGGACAATTGCTTTGCCTTGCCCTCATCAGCGATTATTCTTAGTAATGCTATATCATGTTTCTATAACATGAGGTTCCTCCGGGTAAAAACCATGATAATAATACACACAGAACAACATAAAACAACAATTACTAGTTAAATATAGCAAACATACTTATGCATTGTATATTCATCATGTAATGTGTATGCATGCATTACATGTATAAGATTATAAACTGATTTAATCCCTAGATAGTTAGATAGATTTCACACGAAATTTGAATAATATAATTGTTTTGTTAAAATAAACAACAAGATTAAAAAGCACTCCCATCAGATACCAAAAGGCTTAAAGGATCATCAAACTTGTGGGGGTTCTTTTTTCATTCTTTTTTGGAGAGGGGGACTTTTGTTTTTTGCTTTCATTGTTTGTTTTTTGTTGTTGATGTTTTTTTTTTACCAATTATTGATTTTCCAAATCAATCACAAGAAAAAGTGTTTATATATAGTGCTTTTTGTATTCCAACATCAAAAACCTTACAATCAACGATCATATTAAAGAGATTGTTTTGGAATTAACAACTTTATAATCAGCGTATCCTTATGAACGTGCATTATGGGAAAATTACAGGAAGGACGATATAAAAGTAATAACAAAGAAAGAGTGTTAGACCTAAGCTGATCTGATTGTATCAGAAATGTGCTTTACTATCTTTGAATATTCCGGAACTGTTACATCCCATGATATACTGGAACAATTCCGGAGCATCTGAGTTCACCCTCGATTTTAGTGGGGTTCGCGTTGCTAAGCGCCTAGTTCTTCGATTTACGGCTTCTGATTACTAGTACCCCTTTACTTTGCTATTCGTTAATTGCTCAGGATGGAACTTAGAGGTTGAGCCCCATGCTATTATATCAATTAAGTTTACACTGGATCTACTAAGATTTGCTGATAATCCTGGTCTTGAAAGCTATTTGAACGGGTTCAATTTACACTATGTAATTGATCCTCTACATAAAATCTTTCTAAAGTCAGATGAAATACACACGTGTTAAATTGGAGTGGTGAAATAATATACAATTATGGCCTTCAAATAACCCTTAATTATGGATATTAACTTCTCATGAAGGACATAACTGTATTATTATACTGAACTAATATGAGGGAAATAACTAGTTATTGGTTCGACGTGCAAAAGCGTGCCAATTTCCAACAGTTAGTCTATGCTACGTGCAGATTCCCTCACAGTTATTTGACCTACGTGCTGTTTGTCGCGGAAATAATGAGTTATTTCTTGTTCCATGGAATAAAACTTTAGAATATCTTAATTATTTCTTGCTTGGTTTCTATAGTAAAGCATAATAATAACAAATACTACCTAGACATGTATTTTAATAGTCAAAGTTATTCAATGTGTTTTAAATGGTATTTTAACAACTTGATATTTAGTTTATGGATCACTGCATACCATGTATTTATAATCAATCACATATAACTCTACCTGGCCAGGTAATGCATGGACAGTACTATTATTAATTTAACTGAAAAAAAATATATTCGTTTCCATGCCTCGTAGTGAGATAAAAATGTAAACAATAAAGGTGATAACAGATCTTGATCATAGTTATACTGTTCTTAATAAATATTATGTTTTATACATTGGACAGGTATGATACATTTTGGCTGCCGTATACAAAGGTAACACGCAAGTTATTATAAAGTAAGTACAACATTTTGTAGAAAGGCACCAATAAATCATTGACGTGTCAAACAAATTACTGAAAACATTTTAGAACTAATTTTAGCAAAAATTACCTTTATCTTGTCTCTTGTTCAATCAAAATATTCTCCAATCTAGAAGGAAGTTCTTCAATTCAGCTATTCATTCCAAGTCACGTGATCATATTGATTATGGTGGTGACACGTGACAGCATTCAATGTTGTTTGCTTGTCATCCTCGTCCGTAGGATATTCATGTTTCTATCTTATTCTCAGAGAACAGTGGTCCGATTGTCAGCCCAATTATATATGGCAATATCCCAGTAGCACCTGCATATGAAATGGTCCGGTTTTCAGCCCAATTATATATGGCAACATTCCAGTAGCACCTGCATATGAAATATATATATATATATATATACGTCTGAAAATTAAACCAAACAGCGTTAGAATTAAATTTTAGAGCAGCCAAATTTTTGTTCTTCCCTCGACGGGATTTGAATCCACACCATTGATACACTACAGCACCATTCGCTTAGCCTTACGTCCAGCGCCCGAGACCACTCGACCACATCCACTCCCTATGTGTGTAGACGTCCGTTTCTCACACAATAAATAGTCTTGTAATAACATCGCCTATGAAATCAACCGTTATCAATTTAACAGTTGTTTTTTCATTGTATTCGATTAATTTTGTGAAAATAGCCTTTTCAACTAAGCGTGTTGCTCTAGTACAGAGCGGATATCATCATCATCTGATTAGGCGTTAAACGACAATCACTCACTCATAATTTGTTTACATATATATATATATATATATATATATATATATATATATAATAGTTCGGTTGGATATGGTTATAAGACTGTATTAAATATACAACTGTTCTAAATTGGGATTTGAGTAATTTTAGCCTAATACACAATTCTTGTTTATATGGTTCTACTCACTAAAATACCGATCATTTCTTGTTTTATTGCACAAACTATTTTAAGAAGACTATGTACCAGAAAGGAAAATGAAAATTCAAACAGTCATGGTCAACAATTCCACCAATATCCATCAAATTAGCAACTACCTCTCACCTACAATCATTGAATATTATATATATGGAATTTGAAATCAGGGTTCTGAATTGGTACAAACACAACAAAACAAAAAGCCCAACAGTTTTAGCACTCAATAGGAAAGTGACCTACATATATAAGATAACGATCATTGACCGCTAAGCATGCTGTAATTAAAATAAGCTATTGATGTGTATCATATGTTTCAGTATTTATGGTCTATTTTAAAAAAGAAATCCATTTAGCATGAATACACGTGCCAATAATCAATATTTCATGGGTATTAATTATGGTTTATGATTCAGGTTTATGATGTTTAACGCCACTTTCAACAATATTTTGATTTATATAGTGGCGGTCAGTTTTATTGGTGGAGGAAACCAGAGTATCCGGAGAAAACCACCGACAATCTTCGTCACATAATTTTGTATCGTGTACATCTCGCCATGAGCGGGATTGGAACTCACAACTTTAGTGATATTATCAAAATATTAATTTGAATTAAGTTAATAAAATACACTCTAACATTTTTCTAAGCACAGACTACAGCTCTGACGAGGAATGTCTGCTTTCATTATTGGAGTGCGTCAGCGTAGTTTCGCGTTAAATGAAATTTGTTTCAGCCATATCATGGTTAATTTTAATGCGACGATAATGATGTCCGTTTTACATTAGTCCGACACGCCTAGTTGAATTTTTATAATGCTAGTCTACAGTTCGTGGGTGGATGTGGCTCCAGATGGATACATTATCCTGATTCCGCGCCAACCAGTCTGCTCTTATTCCTTAATGATACGTCGTATAAAAAGTATAGAATGATGACCAAAAGGAATAGATACTATATGCACATACCTAGATGTCACACGGCCCAATTTGGATTGAATAAGAAAAACTACCATTCCAATCGATGAACGGATTTCCAGGTTAATTTTTCATTGTTAAGAAAAATGATAAAATACCGGGTTTCTGGGGTATTCTTCTCAATATGCATGATTGATTGCTGTTTAACGTCAAGTAAGCATTATTTTAGGTGTATTCATGACGAGAACCGATTCACACAGATTTGTATTTTTCCTCCACCAATAAAACTGACCTCCACGAAATAACTGAAATATTGTTGAATGTGGCGTTTAACACCATAATCCCAACCCCTCTAGTGAGCCTCTGTATGTTGTTTGTAATATGCATATAAGTTATTGAATCTGTTTGCTTGATTAAATATTAAATGTTAACCTCATCGGTGGTGTAAATATTGACGTACTGTATATCCTGGGTTCGAGTTCGGTTAAACCAAAGACAATTAAAATTCGTGCTAGTATACATGTATATATATGCCGCTTCTCCTATAATCATACAATAGTAAGGAGCAACAGCAACGACTGGTTCACTCAGAAGTCCAAGTGGGGAGACACGTATACCCACAAACTGTTATTTCAGTGAGCTAACACTGTGGAAATATAGAATAGCGTGTTGGTCTGGTATGAAGCAGACACCATCATCTTTTCGAAATGAAACTTTTTGTCTTCCTAATATGACTACAAATGTGCTGACTTGGCGTTAATCAGGAAGCACTCACTCTTATTGAATTTTCCTCATGATGACCCATTGTTAGTAAAAAAAATCATTAGAGTTATCTCTCTTCTAGTACTATATATTCACACAATTCGATCATTCCTCTCATACACGGGAGGGCCTGGGTGGCTCATTGAGCTAGGTAGTTGGATTACCTAAAACTCATGCAAGCCTATCACCAATACGGCGTGGGTTCGCGCCCGGCTTTGTAAATTACAAAAAAGGTGCACTCGACTCGCAGTCGCATGTGATAAAGTTTACCAGTTGCTTGCCCATGGTCGGTGGTTTTTTTCTGGTATTCCGGCTTCTTCCACCACTAAAACGGGTCGCCATGATATAGCTGAAATATTCATGAAAGTAGCGTTAAGCATAAAAAACCATCATCTCATACACGGATTGTGGCATCAATTCAGAAATAGCTTGGTTACAAAATGACGCTAAATCAAATAACAATTTTATAGTCTTTGGTTTCATTAGACCGGGGGACTCGAGAGAAGTGAAACATTACACAATCTATACTGTTTGGGTTTATATGAAAATAAAGTTTTTAATATTATTATCAATATTGATCAAACGTGCTGAATATTATTTATGATATTTACAAGGCAACGAATGACCAAATGAATGTCAAGGAACGAAATTTAAACAGTCAGACATACAGCGACCGTTTGCTACTTCCAAAAAAGGCATGCCAGGAAAGTGAGTGGTAATGTATTTGTGTGCTAGGTATTACAATGTTGTGTCTTTCTACGACTTTTCTATTGGATTTTGGAATTGCTCCGATATTGTGGTATTTTTTTCATTCTCTTCATGGACAAGAAACATGAGTTCTGTTGGAAATCTGTGTAACGCTTAGATATTGCAGATTTCAATTGTGAAATAATTGATTTCAATTTACGATTAATTAAAAGATAGTCAACAGTAAAATGTCTAAAGATGAGTCTTGAAGTGATAGCAGCTAGGTTCCTGACAAGAAACTATGACATTAATAAGAAATGATATTGATACAAATGAACATCAAAGACTATCTAACTTTACACATTTCACAACCAAAGAAGGATCCTTTACAATAAGGGTGTTAGGATTATGGTGTTTAACGCCACTTTCAACACTATTTCAGTTATATCGTGGCGGTCAGTTTTATTGGTGGAGGGGAACGGGGAAAACCACCGCCCTACCGGAAGTCACTGACAAACTGTATTACATGATGTTGTATGGAGTACACATCGTCTGAGCGGGATTCGAGCTCACAACGTTAGTGGGGATAGGCACCGATTGCATAGGTAGTAATAAATCCAACTATCATTCCATCACGACCACGACACCCCCTCAGCAACAAGTACAACTTATATCCTATAATGAGTGTGAAATGATCCTTAGCCTGCATTTGACAAATTCATCTGTACCTTTAAAGGATGGCTTATTATTGTATTCAGCTTATGAATAAAATAACGACGAAATTCTCCATACCAGTTTTAGGGATGTTCAGTCTGTGGGGTGCATTTGCTTCATATCGTTTTCAGCAATAGGGTAACATGAATTATTTCTCATAGTGACAAATAAAGGTAATAACAAAATTACCGAACTCCGAACAATCTTACAAAGGGAGGGTCAAAACTCATAATTATATAAACAGACAAAATCAGTCAACAACCGGAAAACTGTGAAAACCGTAATGACCCTGACTTGGTACAGGCATTTCTAAAGAAATGGTGGGTTGAATCAGATTTTAAGGCGCCAAACCTCCCGCTCTCATTACGGTTCAAAGGTTCCGGGTCAAATACTCGAATCTTCTCGAGATATGTCATAAATACTGATGTAAAATCGTATTACTCGAATGGTAGAAGTATCCGTCCATGTATGACGCACACATGGTGTACATCACCCCGTCTCTAAGGCTATTTGACCTTGTTTTTCATATTTCAAAATAAATGTTAATAACATAAATATTTTATTCCAAAATGATGCTGGGTTGTGCTAAATAGTTTATAGCTGCGTCTGAATATTCAGCCTAACACTGTTTTGGTATACTACACCCATAACTGAGACAGTCTAAATTAGATTATATATTAAATTAGACGCTCTTTTCTTGCATAATAGGTAATCTTGTAAAAACATCGCTAGTTGTCAACCGTTATGAGCATGGTAGCAGCTGTTACTCTATTGTAATCGATTGTGTCGCAATATGTCACCCACAGAAGTCTCGCCTTCCACAAAACATTTCGTCATCCTATTTCCTATTTTACAGTCGTTGAAAATGTAACAAAAGTAAAGATAATATTTATACATCTAAAAATATACAAAACCACGAACTAAATTTAAAAAAAAATGTAATAGAACTACAATAAAAAAAACAATAAATATTACGCATTACAGAAATGGTTCGTCGGTATCATGACGAAAGCGTTCAGAGTGACTTCGTTATTAACACCCCCAACAAATCAGCTGCCAACTTCCACCACCTGGGAACGCGCTGATGAACTCTGTAGGAATGGGCCCTGGGTACCTTCACCAGTAGCTGAATTGATAAAATATTGGAGAGTTGTGTTTTATTATGCGTTCCGTGATAGAGGGTTACTGCTGCTGTCAACAAGTAAACTACTTAACCAATGGTACCTAATGGTGAAGTTATCACTACATCGAAAGTTTGATGGTCGCAATCATGACTTGATATTTAAAATTTACAGTTAAATAAATGTAATAATTATTAAATCTATGATTAAACTCCTCAGACATAACTTTTGTAATGATAACCGATTTTTGTTAGTTTTCCTATTTGGGTCCTTTGGTTTCATTGGATCAAAAAACTTTTTAAGTATTGTCCTTATCAAACTTTTAATGATGAACTCTCCTGACGACGGATATTGGAGAAACACGTCTTTCGCAATAAATAAAAGGTTAATATAGAGTCAATATAAAAAGAGGATTTCATGATGCCATCGAAAATTAAGATGCTTGTTGTCCCTCTACGACTTATACTAGCCCACACGTGCACTTTGTAAGGATGTTTTGGCATCGGTATCAATGGAGCAACGGAATCCTTCAGACGATATACAACAATCTTATTGTCGTGTAACTGGACAGAACATTCGTCGGTAAAAATGACATCATTGAAGTTGTCGTCATTAGCAATACATGCTTCAGCAAACCTCACTCGCTTTTCCTTATTGACATTCCTCACCATTTGGCCATATCTCTGCGCAGTTGCAGTAAATCCAGCTGCGTCTATCACTATTTGAACAGTAGACTTGCTGGCACGTGTTCCTTTTTTAGCTAGTATGTGCATTAAATCGGTAGATGCATTTGTCGGGTTTTCTGGAAGAGCTGTTTTAACATGATTTATGTCAGATTCCGTAATTGTCTTAAAGGAGGGTAGATGAACTGTATCACTTTCTTTACGGCACCCCATGTAACATCGATTCCTTTCTCGGCTAACTTTTTGACAATTGCGTTGACTGACCAACCCAGGCGATATAGCGAAATAATTTGAAGATTGTCGTGGTGCTTGAGTTTGAACTTCGACATTTTGATAAATGTGCAACTTGATTCAAAGACGTATTGAACTACTGTATTTAATATGGACAGGACAGTAACTTTTTATAGTAAAATGATCTTGACACGTTATTGGGGGTGGGGAGGGGGGGGGGGTGTGCAAATCCATTACCTATCATCATTATACATGTCAAGTGTCAGTATCGGCAATTTCAGCTTTCCAAAGTCGATTTAACATTGAACAGTTAAAACGTAATGAAAAAAATAAAAAAAAACAACAAAAACAATACATAAATATGTTTATTACATGTCAGAATTACAATATTTACTGGATATTAACTGTATAAGTGTACTAACAACATGTATTTTGAACTGAGCTTCACTAAATAGGAAATCCCTTGCTATTTAGTGATTAACAACTAGGGATACTATGTAAAAGCTGTATATCTAGTAAATTGTTAACAGCAATTAGTGCAATAAAATTGTGATTAAAAAAAAATAAAAATAAAAACAAAATAAAAAACAGGAAAAAAATGATGTCTTCAACCTATGCCAACATTTTGAAATATCATATTCAAGGTATGCCAACAAACATTATATTACAGGAGTTTATATAGCAATTAATGACATTTACAGGTAAGTAAATTTGGAAATGCAGGTCTCAAAAGTGAAATTTATTATTTAAAAAAAAACAATCTAAAAATATAAGAATAAGTGCTAAAATTTAATAACTTGAAGAAAAAATAATTAAACTTTTGTAAAAATTTATATATAGAATAAAAATCTGGTAAAATTACACAAACATCTGTAAATAAAAAAGATGAAAATATAAAATTTTAGAATAATTTAAATAAATAATCTTTCTAAAACGTATGAATTTTAAATATTTTATGATACTCATGCAATTAAGCAATGTTTTTAAAATCTAAATTCAAAAGTTTTTAATAATATTTATTTATAAATCTAGAATTATCATAATTTCTATGATTTCTAAATCGAACATTGTTATCCAAAATCTAAGACAATTATATTCTTAGCAATTTGTAATGTGATTGTGTATACTGATTATTTTTGGTTATGTTCAAATAATATCTGTGCCTATAATATCTTTAATTTATTTTCATGAAGTATGATAAAAGAAAACATCTGTGCTTGTAATATCCTAATTTATTTTCATGATGTATGATATAAAAATATATATGTTTATAATATTCTATTTTATTTTCATAATAATTGATGTTAAAATATATGTGCTTATAATAATATCCTAATTATTTTTATAAAGATTGATATTAAATATATGTGCTGATATACTGATTTTTTGTTTGTTATTTCCATAAAATATGATTTTAAATACTTACTTTCTACTTACTTTATTCATTAAAAATCAATTGTGGACTTGGAGTACATTGACATCTCCCCCGAATTTACACTAACTAAACATGACTAGTCATGTTTATATAGCAATTAACCTATTCAACATATGCCAACAATCTTTCTTACCATTTTATATATATTTTTTAAAATGTTGGCATAGGTTGAATGAACCAAAAAAATGGCCGCATTACATTGGAGCGGAATATGGCTTCATTAGAGGCATACGATGGAGCGGGGGAAATACATACAATGGGGCGAAATGTACCTGTAAAATTTAATGAATTACCTGTAAACATAATGATACCTTGTTAATTAAGCAGTGCGTATGTGAACACTTTTTACATGGTTCGTAACCTTCTGAACACATTTATTTCAAATTACTATTTGTTTTCATACAAGATGGACTTGCAAATTGTAAAAACCCAAACTAATATGGGAAATATCTTGGCGCTGTTCCTTAAACAGACAGAAATGCATGGCTAAAATAAGAACAGATGCTGATTCTACTAGAATTTTGTCCGGAACACTAGACCACAACCGTGTTTACATTTTCTGATCCGCCCCAATGTATACATTTTCACCGCCCCATTGTATTGTTTTTTGTCGCCCCATTTTATACAAATCCGCCCCAACGTTGAACGCCGAAAAAAATAACACAAAAACAAGAAGGAAATGAAAAAATAAAAGTAAAATATACAGATTAATTCTTAAACATAATTTCGTTAATTTAAAAAAAAAATGAAAGCATTTTAATGATAGGAACAGAACAAAAGACCCTACCTCTTTGATGTGTTAATTAATTTCATTATCTATTTGATATTGTAAAAAATAATATCTAATCACTTAATGTCACCGTCACCGCAACAAATAGAGAGTTCAACTCAAACATCACCACCTGCCTTTTAAATTAAAAAAACACTATCAGCAATTCAGAAACAGTTAGAAGTAAGCAACTACAGGCAATCCGAACATGACAGATTTCTCATCCAACAACAACAGAAAATCGATACCTTGCTTGCTATAACCCGAAGACAACAGATTCCTGCACATGTACCGTTTACTCCAAGTTCGCCACCATGCACACCAACCTTAGTGCCACGACAACTTATACCAGATTCGCCAAGCACACCAACCATTCAAAGCCTGCACACTACAAGTACCAACTCTTCACCGCAACAGCTTACATGTACCTCTCCAGTTCCCGAACCTCTACGTCAACACAGCACACTGATACCGATGCATTTTTTCTATCGTATATTCGAAAACGAATTAAGCATAGCAGTGTACAGCACGAACTCTCCCGGCATGTTAGCAACAAACCTGCTTAGACTCATATTTCCAGAACTCTTCAACGCCGACAATCTGCGGGTGTATTATTCATACTTTGGTGAAGGTAAGCTCAAGAAGAGATCATTAGATCAACAGTGCAAGTCCTACTTGAAGAGATATTTGGTGACATTTTACTCTAATGTTACCACATCAGAAGAAGCATATAATACACGTGTTGTTAGTAAAATCAATGAGTGTCTTCGTAGAAAAGTGCAACCAAAAATGTAGTGACAATTTTGTTTGAATTAATGAAATTGAAATGAAGTTTCGAAATTTTTACAGTTCTAATACATGTACATTAATGTTATTATTCAGTGTTGTAAACTGTATTGTATATGTCATCTTTATATGTCATCATAGATGTTTATCAGTCTATTAAATAATTGAAGTACAAAGTATTTTCATTTTGTATATTCTTATGTCAAGTAGAAGAAGAAAACAACAACAAAATCAAACAAACAAAACGTAAAAAGACAGAAAACAAAACAAAGAAACTTGAAATATGGACACATTTTTCATATATTTAATCTAAATTATACGTTATTGGGATTTTTTTAAACTCCGCATAAAATAAAAAAATCTCAATGAAAACGTAAAATATGAACAGGGAATGTGAAGTCATATGTTAATTTACGAATGAAAGGGGAAAATGTCCGAAGTACAACATAGGAGCAAACAAAAAATAATGATACAAAGAAACACGCATAAACCATAAACTATTTGAAGAAAATTAGACTCCCAAAAAGAGAAATAAAGAGCAGAAATGAGGGCGATCGAATGGTTCTATAAATAGAACACTTCCAAATAGTCATGAATATTCATGAATCCAGTTGAAAACGCCGTAAAGTGAAACACGTGTAACAACAATATTTGGAGACCTACATTAATATTAGTTGTTATTTTTATTTATTGTCTTCCAAATATTTTATTTTCAACCACGTCTTGTAAATATTAACACATGCTGCCGCTGCACACCTGAAAAAGAAAACGTTACATCTCATGAAATCAACATTGTTTCAACTTAATTATCACCTGTAACAGGTACATGTAGATAAAACTAGCCAAGCATTGTTTAATTAATCTTGTTAATTGCACCCTGCTGTTTCTATACAGGTATTGTCGGACGTCGGACATCTATCGTACCATGTCTCTACCTGTGCTGTTGTTGTAAATTCAACTAACATACGATCAGAACCACATGACACGACAAAGCAAAACAACAAGACATGAATAGGATCAAAAATGAGAAATTCAATATTGGTAGATATTGCTATTAATACATAATGCAATGATGAATTTAATTTTCAATATATTTTAATTTTATCTATTCCTTTGGTGGTTTTTTCGGCTTGCAGTTGTCGCGCTTTTACTATAATTGTTTTATTCAAATGTATAACAAACACAAAACCCGAGCTAAGCTGTCACTTCTTCAGCTGTATCCATGACCAGAACCAATTCACAGGTAGGTCAAAAAGTGATACTGGGATGAGCCTATGAACGTAAATTAAAATTACCACGGACAACAAAATAGAATACAGATAGCATATGGTTATTTTGTATGCCTTGCCATGGACTAGAATAAATAATTATTTATATATAGACGTTTTCAGAAATCGGTGATTACCTAGTTATCGTTCGTGGACGCTAGGTGGTGTTGCTATCGTCCGCCATTACGAAAGTGTAACAATCGGTTGTTTACACTAGTTACGATTAATCAGTATTCATAATTGGATTAGATAAACACGCTTCAGTTAATATTTTATGGGTTATTCCGGTGATTTTGGCCGAATATTTTCGAAATATGGATTATTGAATTGAATTTAAACGGTTATTGTTTAAATTGTTCAGAATCACAAAGTTCAGGACCAAGTCGGACAAATCTATACGGTCATCAATATTATCAAAATTAAAGAATTAGCTAGTCATTTTGCCAGATGTGGGCTAACAGATCAATCTGTAGCTATTCAGATTTTAACCTTGCTTATGTGGCAGAATTTCAATACAAAACGGGGTACGCAACAACAACAAAAAACGGTCGGTATGGAAACCATCAACACACATTTTTTACTAACGGTATATATTTTGTACCAAAGAACTAAGTTCCCTTCGAATATTGTCTTCACTTCATAAAGCCCTAAAGTCGCACATTTTTATGATGTAGTGAGCACTTATAGCAATTGACCAAAAAATCAATCATTTGCACAATGATAGAGTAGCAAATATGTGGAGGAATAATGTTCCTTTCGTATGCAGTAGAGGATAACATAGAAAGGAAAAAAACCTGAGTTAAATGTTGTCTTAAAAACCTGAGTTAAATGTTGTCTTAAAAACCTGAGTTAAATGTTGTCTTAAAAACCTGAGTTAAATGTTGTCTTAAATGAAAGTTTAATTACTATAAACATAGGAAACGGGAACAAAGTGAGCAGTGTAGAAGCCGCATAAAATAATTAACAATTTACAAAGAGGTATCACATTTCTGTAGATAAATCTTGAAATAAATCTTGATTCTGTAAGAAGTAAAAATGAACGACATGATGTCCTGCAACAAGATTCGTCGATTTTTTTTTTCTTTTAGTTTTTTGTCATTATAATTCAGCTATATATATTTTTATCATTTTTAACCCTTTGTGGGAAGGGGGTAGAGTTTAACTGTCATATTGCAAATCAAATACATTTAAGAATCAACCCAATACATAAATTAAATTTGTGTGTATTATTATTATTTTTTTAGTGATGTCTTATGCAATACACAGTTAACTATCAGTTATAATGATAGTTATCTTTCTACAATATGAATTTAACACCTTTGTTGCAAAATGACACGACTGTCTATTCCCCTAAGTGCCAAACCCGGGAAGCATCCCATCGCTGTTGACACGGTCGACCTTCAGCAGACTACAAGTCTAGAAAGCGCTACCACTTCCTTAACACGTCAATATTAAATTTTAATTAATCTTCAAAAACATATAAAATTAAAGAATAAATCAATATAAAACTATGAAATCCTAGCAAAGAAATGTAAAAAAGAAGACAAATGGGGTGAAAAATGCCCGTCCGGTTCACGTATCTGAAACCTGGGAGCAAATAGTTATATTAGGTTACTCATGAAACTATTTTTTCAGATAAAGAAATTCAGATATTCAGATGTTTTGATTTGATAAAACTTAAATTCTTTTTCATCTTCACTACAGAAATTGACCGACAAAAAGTTGTAATTTGTTTTACAATTTAACAAACAAAAAATAAATAAAAATAAAACAGAATTGAAAATTGCACCTTAAGATGTCACATTCAAAGTTAAGTTCTTTCTTATATGTTAGGCACACTTTTTATCATTATTACTCCACTTTAAATCGTATAGTAATAATTTCAAAAAGCGTATATTATAATTTATATATTTACTTTTTAATTTCATACAAAATATTAATTTGATTACCCCTTTTTTCTTATGCTTGAAAGGCAACAAAAAAACAAGAAAGGAAAAAAAAGTGTATGCAATTTTTTATCAAGTAGGATATATGCTGATTTTGCATGGGGAATATAACGGTAAATAAAAAAAAAATACATACCAGGTAATTTATTTGTTGTCATTATATCTCCGTTTACAAATCACTTCACAGCAGGTGTTATCATTGAATTTCAAGCCGAAATAACAGTATATTGTGACACCTAGAGAAACCATACATTAGCGTATCGGTAAACCCCGAGAACATAAGATTTTGACACTTTACTAATGGCGGACACACTCGGAAGTCGATAATGGCCATGCTCATGTTTTTAAGAATAAATAGGTATATATGGAGTATATCGTTAGATCAACTGTTTAGCATATAATGTATAGCTTAATAAAATAAAAATAGCTATGAAAGAGTGTAGCCTAAATTGTAATCTGAGAGTGGTACTGATACTTACAAAAAGTTAATTGACATGTACTGCATTTTGTAAACGATAACAGATAATTGATATTTCAGTGAGTATTAATTGTGCTCTTTTTCTATCCTATATTCGTAGGAGGCGAACTACATACCGGGGCTACCACATATATGAGGGGCTGCATCGCATAACAGAGATGAACAAGCGACAGCCTAGTTTCACTGAGAATAGTGGAAGTGTTCTTATGCTATGATTTTCTTTACTGATGTAAAATGTAAGGTATATTATGCAATAGTGTAAAGAAAAATATATTATAGGAGTTTTCAAAACAAATTGGATATCTAGACATTTTAATTGATGGACCACTTCTTTCATGGAAGTGCATTGAAATATAAACAAAAACTCAAATCAGTCTAAAATTATTTGCATTTCCCAGGAATTCAATTTTAATTTGTATATGGTTTTCAGTTAGTTTCCAATGTTATGTTATTGAGTGCATTCGATAATTATGTTAGCTTTGTATTAGACTAACACATTTCGTTGGATTTATTAAATAACTGTCCCCGGATAGACATGTCACTTCACTCATATACTCTTAATGAGTAAGAGGAAACATTGATTGGCTCAGAATCAGGATGTGTCCGCGTGAAGCAAACCGTTGTTTCTGTGAGCTAGTACTATTAACATATAACTTGAAAAAACCCATTTGGCATAAGACAGCAATCACTCACTCATATTGAATTTTCTGTCCCTACCCACCTGTATTTTTGTAATAATCAATACAGCCAAAGGTTTACCTGATTGACTATGTATATACTTAGTCATTCTCTTCATGGGGATAGTTTGACGTTAAGCAATAATTAATGTATTGTTGAAATCAACGATGTTGTCATGATAGGCTACTTTAATTAGAAATGAAAATATGTGTACTATGTACCCGGTGAAACAAAATTGAGTACTTGCTTTCAGAAATGGGAAATAACAGTATTGATTATCAGATCTACATGTTTGTTTAAAACTAACAGCATCTTAAACATATATAACCAGTCTTCACACCAAAAAAAAATTGAAAACAGTCTGAGAAATTGGATTTTTTTATGGTTGCTTGTTATGACACATTTTTGGTAACAGACTCGCCAAATGATTTCGTTGGAGTTATCTCTCTTTTTATGATATATGCAAACTCATTTTAAATGGAATTTGGCACCAATTCACAAATAGCACGCTCTCAAAAGGATGATATTTGACACATTGTGAAAGGTTAACTGGTGACAGGAAACTTGGTTATTTTTGTTCGCATGGGGTGGCCTAGTTTTGTAAAATTAAAATTTTAATTCAAGAATAGTGTTTTCATGTTTGCATAATTATGCCTTAAACTGATGGAGTTTATCTGGAAGTAAAGTTTATAATATTTTTTATTGATATAAATAAAACGTATTGAATGCCAATGACAATATTTACAATGTAATGATCTAATAACAGTCAGACATCAGTGGTGTAATTGGCAACGTTCTCGACTCGAGTGCGGTAGATCATAGTCTTGAACCCCTGTCTAGTCAATCCAAAGACCATAACAGTGGTGTTTACTGCTTCTCTCTTAAGCATCCGGCTTTAAGGAGAAAGACCAAAGGCTGGTTGACTCGGCATCAGGATAGTGTGTACGAGTGGAGCGACACGTCTACTAAGCGAGTTGGTCTAGTACAAAGTGGACATTATTATCATCTTATCGAATGTAACTTGTACTCGTCATGATATAGCTGAACAATTTCTCATTTGACATTAAGCAACAATCACTCACTCAAATGAATGTCAAGGAATTGAATTTAAACAGCCAGACAGAGAGCCACAATTTGATACTCATATATCAACGATGTTTTCTTGAGAAAACAATCAGTAGGCTTTTGAAAATGTGTGTAACGCTTACATATTGTAGTTTAAATTATGAAAAAAAAAACTAATTTAAGAGTTCAACATTCACGTTTTTGCTGCTGCAATTTGATACAAAGGTAATGACTCTTTAAGTGGTAATAGTCAAGTTGATTGGTTTATGATGTCTAACGTCACTTTCAACAATATTTCGGTTATATCGTGGTGGTCACTTTTAATGGTGGAGGAAACCAGAGTACCTGACAAACTTCATCACATAATGTTGTATCGATTACACCTCGTCATGAAAGGGGTTCGAACTCACAACATTAGAGGCACTGATTGCACAGGTAGTTGTAAATCCAACTACCATACTATCACGACCACGACAGCCCCTAGTCAAATTGATAGTTTGTCGTACCAGACAAAACATTATGAAAAGAGAGGATCGAACAATGTTGATCAACATTTCTACCAATATCAACAAAACGAACAACTATCTATCACCTCAAATAATATAACCTTAAAATGACCACGACATATGACGTTGCAAATCGGAGTCCTGGTTTGGTACAGGCACACACATTTGGTGGAGATTAATCAATTAACGGGATCCCAACCCTCCCATCTTAATAACTGGATCTCCAATGGCAACTCATATATAAACATAAAGGCCATGATCGTATGGTCGTGGGATTTACAACTACCTATGCAATCAGTGCATATCACCATTGATGATGTGAGTTCGAATCTCTATCAGGACGAGGCATACAACATTATGTGATTAAGTTTGTCAGTGACTTGCGACAGGTCGGTGGTTTTTTCTGTGTCCTTTGGCTTACTCCAACAATAAAACTGACCACGATATAACTGAAATATTGTTGAAAGTGGCGTTAAACACCATCAAACAAGTTAACAAACATATTGGCCATGACAAGGGTGCTAGGCTGCTGACACCCTTGCGTTCCATACATGAAACGATTGGATCGGGAATCCAAACTATGCAAACTGTACGAAAGTACCTGCATATGGAGTATGTGTATCTCAGTCGATCCGATATTCAAGAGCTTGTGGTTCCTGTCATGATATATTTGATAGAGAGTTGCTGCTAAAAAAGGAAGCTACTGAACCGAGTGTTCTTATTGTTTAAGTTGAAGTCATGACTTGATTAACCAATACGGGATATCTGTGTTCCAAATGACCACGGATATGTCCCGTTTGCCGTTTGTTTTAACCACAATCAGGTCCTTTCCTTGTTCATTACTTATCACCGGGTTTATAACAAGATTAACCCCTGTGGACCCCCCCGCCTGCCGCACCAGACGAGTTCGCCCGTTTGTTTTACTTGTCTTAGTGGAGTTCATGTTGTTAATGCTGACACTTGTTTTTATGTCTTCATGTGTTTAGTTCCGTGTTGCGATGTCCGTACGATTTCCGCCTAAAAATGATGCTCGATTCATGTGTCTTGACTCCAATTTGTTATGTGGGGGGTTCACGTTTTAATTATGTCAATTGTACTTATCTACGTATCCTGATGTCCAACACGATTGCCATATCACATGATGTTCGTATCGGTTAACAGTAACACAACGGGTGCCACATGTGGAGCATGAACTGCTAACCCTTGCGAAGCACATGAGCTTACTCCAGCTTTTAGTGGGGTTCGTATTTCTCGATTTTCATTTATCTGTATAAAGTTTTGTAGATCCTTGTTTGTCCTTTTTCTTTTTGGCCATTGCGTTGTCTGTCCTACGATACATTCTTCTGATTACCCCTTTGGTATCTTCAAACTTTTTTATCTAGACTCTTTTATAGAAGAGCTAGAAGATACCAGAAGGGTAATCAGAATCCATATATGGAAGAACATACAACACAGGGGGCTAAAGAAAAAGTACAAAAGGACAAACAACGATCTACAAAGCATACATATAAAACTAAAGATCGAGTAACACCAACCTCCCCCAAAACGGGGGTGAACACAGGTGCTCCGGAAGGGTGAGCAGTTCCTGCTCCACTAGTGACACCCGTCGTGTTAATCTTGTTACAAATCCGGTGATAAGTCACGAACGAGGAAAGGACCAGGAAGTGCTTACGACAAGTGTAGCATATTCGTGGTCATTTGTGACACATATATTCTATAACGGTCAACCAAGTCATTATGGCGACCGTAACACTTTCGAAGTGATACCATCAACTTAGCTAAGATAAACCCTTGGTTCAGTAGCTTCCTTGTTAGCAGCAACCCTCTATCAAGGAAATGCTGATAGGAATCACAAGCTCTGGAATATCGTATCAACAATCGAGAGATATATACTCCATGTGCATGTGCTACTGGAATGTGGCTACATATGAATGAATGGGAAAATTGAAATCATCTTTTTGCCGCAAAAGTTCGTTCTTAACAGCCCCTCACTGTCAATTTCGAGGTGTAGGTCAAGGTATCTGTGGTATCCTTTATTTGAAGCTCATTGGGATATATGTGATCAACGATATCACCAAACCTGCAATTATTTAGTGAAAGGACATCATCTATATAGCGGAACGTGTAATTAAAGGATCTGGCTACCTTCTTTTCGGTTTTTTTAAGAAGCCCGGTATAAAGTCTGCCTCATACGAATAAAGGAGCAAGTCGGCGAGATGAGGAGCACAGTTTGTACCCATGGGTATGCCCACTGTCTGTTAAAAAGAAAATCGTCCACCAAAGATAACAAATATGTTGTCAATCAAAACCTCGAGCACGTTGATGATATCAATTTCGGAGAACCTTTTGGTAAAATCAGAGTAGTTTTCAGCAAATTAAATCTGTCTCTTCCTAGCACAAGGTATTTGTATCTACGTTGGCCATTCTTTTTTATGAAACACAGTTGGACCAACTCCCTTAATTTGTCATTCAGCTTAGAGTGAAGAATTAGTTGTGTTGAGGGTAGAGAAGTGAAATGTGTTAATCTTATTGCGGGAGGAGAGGTTGTATGTACTCTAACAGATAATTAGAGTTCTTCAGAATCCACATCTGATTCACACCACTTCTAGAGTAACTAGTGGCACAGTAACTCTGAAGCTCGGTCTTGACCGCCGATAGAAAACATGTTAATAATTTGGAAAGAGTTTTCGTGGAGCATTCGGCAGACCCAGGAAAATAACGCTGACTGAAAGTACACTTGTGTAATGTAGAAATCCAGTAGGGTGATGGTAGATACAGTTCTTTTTGAATCACACAGAACTATAAAATGTCGTTACAATCATCTGGCGACAGGACAAAAAAAAATAAACTTACTTTGAATTATATTTTATTTATATTTACAGCTACTTATTTATAATAAATCTCTAGTTGATGACTTGTGCATATTTGTACAGGATCTTATTCTATTTCGAACCAGAATACCCTTCTTCCTGTGTTACATACAAGTATTTCATTTACCCTTTCATCATAACACATTGCTCTTGGACTTGAAATCTGATATACCTCCTTTGCTGCATTTCCATCTGGTGATATCACAACTATGTTTCCAGATTGCTCACCAGCCACGAAGACAAAACCCTCATTATCGACGACAACACCCCGCGGAGAGCGTAAAAGTGAAGTGTCTTCAAATGACCATATTTGTTGTCCATTCATAGCACAACAGCTCACGGTTTGTGTGTTAGACGTGTAAAGCAATTTATTGCCGTCACAGGTGATGTATGAAAATTGACCTATATCTGTTGGAACCAAGAGTTGATCGCTCTTAGTCTCCAGGTCAAATCGACGAATTCCGTCCTTCTCGTGACAATAATAAAGTTTACTATCACAGTGAGTAATGCCATAGCATGGATCATCATGATGAATTGTGTGTACAATGTTGTGTGTGTCAAAATCAAAGAAAAGGATAACTTTATCACGAGAAACGGCTATTGTGTTTGTATCGATGCTGGTTATATCGTAGATTGGTCCGCTGTTGCGATTTAACGCCCAAATGGTGTGAATGTAGTTCCCATTACTGTTGTTCAATGTCACACGATTTGTGTGAGAATGGACATTGTATTCAGAGAAAATGATTTCTCCGTTATATAAGATAGAACAACCAGTTAATTTGTTAGATTGATTTCCAGTTCGCACCTGTATTTCTTTTAGAAAATTCAAATTGATATTATCGCTTGTTCTCGTTAACTGTCCTTCGATTTGTGCTTTCTCTTCGATTGTTCTTCTCTTCAACGGTCCTACGATTTGTGCTTGCTTCTCCTTTTCTTTGACATAAACGACATCACTTTCAATATCATCGACAGCAACGTCACCAATCGATTCCATCTTAATAATTTCATCAATTTTGGCAGTAAATACATGCATAATACTCTTACGATTGAATTTGCCCTCGCTGCCTAATTTTTCAACATTTTGTTCTTCGTCGTTTGCTTTAGAGATCAAATGAGGTAAACTTAAAAAAGTTTGTAAATCAGACGCATGCTCTTTTATTTTGTTCAATTCCAATGTAATATCTGACGTTTTATTTTCTATTTCTGTCAAGCTCTTTTTTACGTCACCTAGCTGTAAAGTGACGTCATCAACAGTCTTATTTATACTTCCGATCAATGTATCTTGTAACTGATCGAGGCGGTCATTTAAAGATTTTCGTATTTTGCGAATTTCTTCATATATTTCTTTTCGTTGAGTTTCAACGTCCTGTATATTCTTTTCTTTGTCATCTGTACATCTTCTTACAAAAGAATCCAGTTCATTGAGAGTTTGTTCTAGATCCAACATAGCCGGTGATGATTTAACATTCGTGATGCAATCTGTTATCGGAACAACACCAGCGCATTCCTTATGAGAGGTTAGAGAGCACCTAATACAACACGGAGAGCTATGGATAGGACAGAACAAATCGAGTTTTTCATCGTGATCTTCACAATGATAGTTCAAGGTTTGGACAATAGCTGGTAATTCATTATAGTCCTCTAATGACATGGTTAAATGATGTCGAGATAATTTTGAAGATTTATGGTGTCTTAGACAATCAGAACACAAAAAATCATCACATTCGGGACACCAAACCATTGCTTTAACTGGTGAAGGGTCGCAAAATGAGCAAAACTTTTCATCAGACTGGTTCGATGTTGCCATACTTTTAATCTAAAATGGAATAATTCTACAATTACCTTGATGCATGATATCAATTACTAGTACTACAATCATGGTTTGTTATATGTAATAGACTCCGATGTAAGAAAATACACAATGTACGAACAATGTGGTGAATATATAATTCATTTGTATGAGCATTTGGGGAGATTTTATTTTCAGTTTTGCAGCGATCGCAAAAAGCGAGTAATAAAACAGATATCAAAGAACTGGGAGCTATAAGGGCCAAAATCGGCCACACCTCAGATGTCGATAAAATGTTCTCCAAAATGTATTCAAAATATGTGCTTTTCATAAATAAATACAGTTAGTTAATATGTGCATCCAATTCCTCACAGCGGACCGACAAAGTCAGGTAATGAAAAGCACTGAACGTCATTTTTTCCAGAATACAGAATGTACGTATCATTGTATTATAATGCATATCTTTAAAAAACAAAAACAAAAACAAAGCATAATAAAACTCAATAAACAAAGCATAAATTTGACTTAATATGCCATGTGGATTGATTTCAGGAATACAAACATGTTCTGAAACTGTATTATGAAATTAAATTGAACGAATAGTAATGTCGCAACGTCACCCATTTTCGCTTCCTTAAATATTTATCTACATTCTTCTATACTTACTTATCTGTTAATATTCATTTCCAGCTCATTATCATAACAAATGTTTCGATATTAACTGATCCCGCCTACTTCGTTCCGCCAACTTGTCATTGTGGTATTCTCGCTTTGAGGTCACGTGCCTTTTGAGAGATAACTCTAAGAGAAAAACACGTGTTCGGTTTGTTTACGTTTTACCGGAGGTTTTGCATGGCGATTTTTTATCTGAAATAAAATATTTAGTCAACCTAGAGTGAAATATTTGACAAATATTAACCAGCAATATTATTTTCATCTATGGTTATTCCAATTGAGGTGAACTCTCATTCAACATTTTCAAGTTTTTCATGTAAACAAACCGAACACATGTTTTGCTGTTAAAGTGATCTCTCAAAAGCCACGTGACCTCAAAGCGAGAATACCACAATGACAAGATGGCGGAACGAAGTAGGCGGGATCAGTTAATATCGAGACATTTGTTATGAAAATGAGCTGGAAATGATTATTAACAAGTAAGTAAGTATAGAAGAATGTAGATAAATATTTAAGGAAGCGAAATATATATGTTTGATCCTTCTCGCACCCGATTTCATGACAAAAATTTGCAAAAAAGCGGCGCAACATTTTCACTGTGCAGTTTCAAAAGGTTTTGATACGGTGAAATCCGTAGCCCTATGGTCCGCATATAGCAGGAAACTGTCCAAGGACCATAAGGGCTAAGATTCCGCAGCTAACTGGGAGGATGATGCCCTCTAGGATTACTAGTCCACCAGCAGATGTATCGACCCATTGATAGTAATAAAAACATAGATATCAAATTTAGTGTGAATGACGCGTTTCAGGAATAACCTTCACCAGGTTCGTTCAGTATCAAACGATTTGGAAGCCACATCACTTTAAAGTATTTGGGAGACTGACAACAAAGGGGCTTAAGGTGGTACCATACACTACAGGGAGATAACATTTTAAAATCAGTTGAACTTTTTGATCATATGATATTTGTATGCAGATTTCAAGCATCTCGGTGATCAAAACCACAGAGAAAAAAGCTGCTATGTGGCTAGTGAATTTATAGCTCAGAGTCTGTTGGTTGGAATTTGTTAAAATTTTGATATTTATGACAGTGGATATATTCAAACACACTGTCAAAAAAATAAGAAAATTGAACGAGCAGATCAAATTTTACCTGAAGTGTATGGTACCACCTTAAACAGGACAGCCAAAAACAGGAAATGCCTGAGGAAAAAAAAACTTAGCTTAGCTTATGTATATCTTGTTTATCTTGCAATGTCAAAAAGTCCAAAACAGTCGGCAAAATGTGAGAAAAGAGCAGAAACAAGCGTTGTTCTAATATTGTTCAATTGTGTCCTCTATATATAGCTAACGTCCGCGCTTATAATGTTATCGTTTCTTAATATCGCTCTACTTTAAAATGGCACCAGCAAAGCTTTATTAGGTCCATGACTAAATATGACTGAAATTTATTTGACCGCTTTATTTGTACTAAACATCACACAATAACACAACAATATTCAGACAGAGTGACACCTGCATAAACCAAACCCGAATGAAACGGAATCTTGTATAATCCGAGCTTTATATAAAGTCCACGTGTAAGACCTCTTTGTTAATTTAACCTTTATAAGCAAAACGTCTGTCTATTCTGAACACCTGAAGAGGTTCACGGTATTTGCAAAATAAAATAATTCACATGTGATATTTACATCTGTGGTTATGTTATCTCAATTGTTGGTTTGTTTTTCTGTATATAATCTGATTAGATAAATACGATTGTTTAATTGTAGTTCAGGGTACATTGTAACTCTAATTTGTACATGGTATAATTCACTTGGTTGAGCATGAATGGGCAGAACAGACCAGGGAAGGCTTTAAAAGTATAAATTGGAATTGATAGTCTCATTATGTGAGAAATTATACTTTATCTCCATTTAGAAACTTGTTTTTTGTGATAAAATGAAAAAAACAAAACAAATACCATACTGTCGGAACAGTTCCAATATCCAATAGAAAAAATTATAGAAGGACAATACACAATATCATAATAAAGTCTTTAAATGTCTACTGTTATTATAATTAGCTGTAATTATACATTATCTGTAGAGGTTAAGAAGGTTAGAAATGTATTATGTAGTTAAAAAAGTAAGACAAACACAAATGATAAACATTTTGGAAATAAGGAACAATATTCTTATTTTTGATTACCGAAAATATTTGAAAAACTGATAGATAGTATGAATTGGATCAGAAATACGGGAAGCTGAAAAGCAATATCTTATTTTACTCTAAAAAAATGCCAAGCTGATGACATGTAGTATAAAACGAACTTTGCATGGTGTTTCTCTAGTCAAATAATACAAGGATATCTTGGCTATATTTTGCATTACATATATTATCTTATTAAACATTCTATGTTTCTTAGAGGTAAGAATGGTCCACTTACAACCAAAGAGAGCAGTTCCACCTGGCAAACATATTTTATAACATATGTCTCCCATATGGTGGAGAACCCATTCTCTTTAATAACTATTTATATTTATTACAGATATCTTATACTGCACTATAAATATTTAAATATTTTCTCTTTAATAACTCTATTACAAATTTCTTACTGAAAAAAGAAAAAGGTAAATCAAAATTAGAAGGAACGGTATATAAGAAGTAAGACACACTCCGGATAGATTATTGATCAGTTGGTTGTTTCTCATATTCATCATGTAATGTGTATGTATGCATTACATGTATAAGATTATAAACTGATTTAATCCCTAGATAGTTAGATATATTTCACACGGAATTTGAATAATATAATTGTTTTGTTAAAATAAACAACAAGATTAAAAAAGTACTCCCATCAGATACCAAATGTTTTAAAGGATCATCAAACTTGTGGGGGTGCTTTTTTTGGGTGGGGCTTTTGTTTTTTACTTTCATTGAATGTTTGTTTGTTGTTTTTTTGTTTTTTTTTTGTTTGTTTTTTTGTTTTTTTGTTTTTTTTTATACCAATTATTGATTTTCCAAATCAATCACAAGAAAAAGTGTTTATATTTAGTGCTTTTTGTATACCAACATCAAAAACCTTAACATCAACGATCATATTAATGAGATTGCTTTGGAATTATTAACATTAAAATCAGCGGATCCTTATGAACGTGCATTATGGGAAAATTACCGGAGGGTCGATTTAAAATTAATAACAAAGAAAGAGTGTTAGACCTAAGATGATGGGATTGTATCAGAAATTTGCTTTACTATCTTTAAATACTCCGAATTGCTACATCCCATGATATATTGGAGCAATTCCGGAGCATCTGAGTTCACCCTCGATTTTAGTGCTTAGTTTTCTGTGTAGTGTTTTGTACATCATTGTTTGTCCTTTTTCCTTGGTCATTGTATTGTCAGTCTATCTTCGATTTACGGCTTCTGATTACTAGTACCCCTTTACTTTGCAAATCGTTAATTGCTCAGAATGGAAGTTAGAAGTAGAGCCCCATCATATCATATCAATTAAGCTTATAATGGATCTACTTAGATTTGCTGAAAATCCTGGTCTTGAAAGCTATTTTAGCGGGTTCAATTAACACTGTGTATAATTGATCCTCTACATAAAATCTTTCTACGATCACATGAAATACACACGTGTTAAATTGGAGTGGTGAAATAATAAGAAATACTACCTAAACATGTATTTTAATAGTCAAAGTTATTCAATGTGTTATAAATGGTATTTTTTATTACTTGATATTTAGGTTATGGATCACTGCATACCATGTATTTATAATCATATATCACAGATAACTCTGAGTGCATTTTTTTCTAACACAAACGATACAAACGACTACTTTTTATAACATACGGTTGTAAAGTTTGCACAAACTTTGACAAACTATGTACTCGCTAAATGTGCGTCAACAGTTTGTCGTTTATCGTTTGTTGCATTTGTTTCTAATCTCAACGCTGAATCAATTATAGACGCGTGGAATTTTCCTACTAAAACAAAGATGAAATCTAACAAAAGAAGAGAAGGTATGTATAACATTATTGATTTCCAATTAATGGGTGGTTTATCAGAGCATAAAAACGGGGTCCCGGGTGGCTCAATGAGCTTGGACGTTGGATCTAACTCACAGAAGCCTATCACCAATATTTACCAGCAACATGTGTATACATATCAGGTCCATCAGGGTTAGTAAACTCTGATTAAACGATGTATTTGTTTCTATTTTTGCAGCGTTTAACAAACGACACACAACGTTTGCAAAACTTTGTTTAGAAAAAAAATGCACTCTTAACCTGGCCAGGTAATGTATTGAGAGTAGTATTATTTATTTAACTTAACAACAAAAAATATATCCGTTTCCAGGCCTCGTGGTGAGATAAAAATGTAAATAATGAAGGTGATAACAAATCTTGATGTTTTTCTTTGTTTTTTTTTAATACATATCATGTTCTATTCAGTGGACAGGCATTTTGGCTGCTGTAAACAAATGTAAAACGCGGGTTATTATAAAGTAAGCACAATATTCTGTAGAAAGACAATCATAAATCATTGACGTGTCAAACAAATTACTGAAAACATTTTAGAACTAATTTTAGTAAAAATTATCTTTATCTTGTCTCTTGTTCAATCAAAATATTATCAAATCTAGAAGGAAATTCTTCAATTCAGCTATTCATACCAAGTCATGTAATCATATTGATTATTTTGGTGACACGTGACAACATTCAGATTTGTCTGTTCGTCATCCAGGTCCATAAACTGTTCATGTTTCAATCGTATTCCCATACAACAGTTGTCCGAGTGCCAGCCCAATTATATTTAACAACATCCCAGTAGGATCTGCATATGAAATATATATATCTTCTCTTTTTTTAAATAAATATTATGTTTTATACATTGGAAAGGTATTTTGCATATTGGCTACCGTAAGCAAAGGTAACACAAAGGTTATCATAAAGAAAGTACACCTTTCTGTAGAAAGACTATACAAAATCATTGACGTGTCAAACAAATTACTGAAAACATTTTTGAACTAATTTTAGTAAAAATTACCTTTATCTTGTCTTTGTTCAATCAAAATATTCTCAAATCTAGAAGAAAGTTCTTCAAATCAGCTATTCATACCAATTCACGTGATCATATTTCACCACTCCAAAATAATACGTGTGTATTTCATGTGACCTTAGAAAGATTTTATGTAGAGGATTAATTATACACAGTGTAAATTGAACCCATTAAAATAGCTTTCAAAAACATTTTTTTTAGCAAAGCTTAATAGATCCATTATAAGCTTAAATGATATAATATCATGGTGGTCAAGTCGTGGGCTTCCATTCTGAACAAAATAAACGATTTGCAAAGTAAAGAGGTACTAATAATCATAAGCCGTAAATCGAAGATAAACTGGTAATACAATGGCCAAAAGAAAAAGGACAAAGGACAAACAATGATGTACAAAACACTACACAGAAAACTAGGCGTTTTGCAACGCGAACCCCACTAAAATGGAGTGTGAACTCAGATACTGCTGATATATCGAGGGGTTAGTGCTATACTGTCGTATCTTAATATTTCATCTTTTTGAGGAATTACAAAAAATAATCTTATGACTACGTTTTATAATGTAGTGTTACCAAAATGATTTTATAAGTAAATAAAACAATAAATGTTATTATTATATATGCAATTTACTTCTAATAATCAGCATATTGATTTAATAACACTTTTTATCTATGCACTAAGTAGATATGCGATACTTACATTGATAATTTCCAGATGTTAATATCATACTACAGTAACCGCTGTTAAGACTGTCTGCTGATTTGTTTATCTAAAAGATTAAACAAGTGTGTGCAGGGCAATTTGATAGCATTTTAGTATACACTTTTCTGGCTCCCTAACATTAATATGAATAATGTTTCTTTCATCAACCAAATAAAAGTAAGCAAAAATACGTTATGGCAGCAAATGAGCAATTAATTTGAAATATCTTTTTATAATAACCGAATTGTAGTATTCATCAGTTAAAACATTCTACTAAAGTAAACATTGATTTTTTGAAAACCAACGTAAGAATGCCAAAATATTTCAGGATAACTTCCAATGAATTTAAAAGCAATTAAAATCAATTATATAAGCTAAAATATCAATACTGTAATCATATATCACAGTAAAATTACATTTCAACCACAATAACTATTAGATGTCTGTCTGTATCAGGGCCGTAGCTAGAGCAAATCGAAGCATACGCATAATTTCGGCGAGGGGTCATCAGTACATTGACTACAAATTAAACCCTCAATAAATACTCACAAAAAGCCATTAGTAGTTTGTTTACTAATTAAGCTCTCAAATAAATACTCACAAGATGTTATGGGTATACATTGTTCACAAATAAAACCCTCAATAAATACTCTAGAAAGTCAGTAGTACATTGACTCCAAATTAAACCCTTAATAAATACTCACAAAATGTCATCAGTACATTGTCTACAAATGACAGCCTCATTAAATACTCACAAAAAGTCATTAATGTAAAACCCTCAAAAAACAATCAAGAAACTCAACAACTACACCTAACAAATTGTTGCTCTTTATAATTAGAAGCTGCAACACGTAATCTTTCAAGTACAAGGAGCGCGGCATTATGCATACACGAGCCACTCATTTTCCCCATGAACAACTAGAGGAAACCGCATTTAGAGGTGTTGTATCCCGCAGCGGAGAAGCCAGGTTCTCCTCATATACTCTTTAGGTTCCATAAAGGAGTAGCAGTGTCATGTTATATACATAAAATGCATGGCATGTAGGTAAGTTATAATACATCTTCATACATGTACGTTGTGATATCATCTTTGGAGTAATGTGCTGATTTGTATTTTGAACTTGCTAAAACAAATCCCTGTTTTATAAAATGCATGCCAAGCTTTGCTACATGTTTAAATCTTTCTTCTGAGAATATCGAGCTCGAATCTTGTGGTTTCCCTCTCCAAAACCATGAACAGAGGAACCATTTGATATAGCAAAGAAATAATACTTCCAGTGAACAAGAAACAACCAAATATCCAAATATTTCTATCTTTTGACCTGCATACTTCCAACCGTGAATTATGATCTTTTAGTCGTGATAATTATCATTATCAGTGTAAGCTAAAACATGATTTAAACAGAAAGATTAAACAGTGATAGTTAATAATGCTACAAATATCAACAAAACGAACACGTACCTCTCACCTCAAATCACTGAACACATAAAAGACCAATAATACGTTTTACAATATGATATATACTTACTTCTGTTTTTAGGATGTTCACCTCTCACCTCAAATCATTGAACACATAAAAGACCAATAATACGTTTTACAATATGATATATACTTACTTCTATTTTTAGGATGTTCACCTCTCACCTCAAATCACTGAACACATAAAAGACCAATAATACGCTTTACAATATGATATATACTTACTTCTGTTTTTTTGATGTTCACCTCTCACCTCAAATCACTGAACACATAAAAGACCAATAATACGTTTTACAATATGATATATACTTACTTTTGCTTTTAGGATGTTCACCTCTCACCTCAAGTCACTGAACACATACAGGATCAATAATACGTTTTACAATATGATATATACTAGTTAGGATGGTCATTAATAGCTCCTGCTATCAGCAACTTACCGTATTGTTGTGATCACCAGCTTCAGATGCCATGTGATTAGATGTAGATGTATACCTTTGAACTGGTACATTTTGATGACCATGTTAACACGATTGAATGTAAACATTGTTCGATAAGATACGAGATAACAGCATACAGTATAATGTCCTTATTTTAACTATATTTATCACTCAATATTTGGAGTGTACGTGCATTTGATCTTAATGGTTTGATTTAACACAAAGCTCACATTTGTTTTTTGGGTTTAATTGCTCGACTCAATTTTTTGTTATTACTTCACCTGAAACATAAATTTTAAAGGAATTGTGATTTGGGGAATTGTTTTTCACAAATGATGCTTTTTCCTTACGTCTTTTTGCCCTTGAAAATGTAATTATTGAAAATTTCCTGATTAAAAATGACTGAAATATAATAAATTGATCAGAGCATATTAATTATTCTCAATCTAATTAAAATTAGATGTCAGTTGTATTTTTTTTTCGTCGGCGATAGACAGATGTTTGTGGTAACTTATCACCTTTTTTTCCTTGGCGAACCACTGGTGCATCGTCAAAGGGAAAAAGACACAAGAAACATCTAATGTTAATTTGATTGGTTTATTTATATGTATTTAAACTGATAGATGTAAATATCACAAAAAACTGCAATACGAAATGCATGGTACATCCAGGTTAATATAGATTTCCCCCCAAATATTTAGTAAACAATTAGAAGACAACAATAAAAGTGTGTGTCCGCTAAACGTTGGCACACACAATTAGTTGCAATGAGATAAGTGAATAAATAAGTAGATTATACAATCTAGCTTATCATATGTTATCTTGTTTTATGTATTATTACTACGAAGTTTTCAGTTGTCAACTTTTTCCAAAAGGATTTCTATAAAAGAGAATTATGAAATTTTATCTGAACAGGAAATTAAACTGGACGGCTTTAAAAGTTATGCTTATTTAAAGCGGGAAAATATTTAAGAACAAAATAACGGGTTAATACTGAGATAGAAATACAATTTTATTAATCATATTTGCATGTCATGTCAAAAAGTGAATGGTGTAATGGTTACAGTGCAAAAGATTATATATAATATATATATATATATATATATATATGTAAAATTAATATTGGTAGTTGCTGTTTCTCAACTCGGCATCGATGGTTTTAAAGAGAAAGAGTAAATACTGTTTGCCCCTAGTCAAGGTGTTTCCGAATGTATCAATATATGTTAATCAGTGTGGACTGTTTTTTCAGTGAGCTAGCTAGCACTACGAAAACAAACACAAATAACAAACAAGATATGATTATAATCTAACGATTATGAAGTCTCAAGTCTCCCAAACCGGCCATTGGCAACAGGTTTAAAAAATAAATCAAAAGCTACCTTTAAAATCGAACTATGTTGAATTTTTGCGGTATTGTAGCAGCCATTTTGAAAATGGCGATCGGTAGAAATTTTTCAATGTCGGGAATCAATTCGGGACATCATTATCTACCCACATATCAAATTTTGATGATATCGGACAATGTTTGAATTTTGCGGCCATTTTAAAAATGGTGACCGCTAGACATTTTTCGATGTCGGGAATAAATTCGGGACATCATAATCTACCCACATATGAAATATCGATGAAATCGGACAATGTTGAATTTGTGCAGTATTGTGGTGGCCATTTTGAAAATGGCGACCGCTAGAAATTTTTCGATATCGGGAATTTACTCGGGACATCATAATCTACCCACATAATAAATGTCGTTGAAATCGGACAATATTAAATTTTGAAAATGGCGACCGCTAGAAATTTTTCGATGTCGGCAATCTATTCGGGATATCATAATCTACCCACATATGAAATGTCGATGAAATCGGACAAGTTGAATTTTTGCGGTATTGTGGCGGCCATTTTGAAAATGGCGACAGTTAGAAATTTTTCAATGTCGGAAATTAATTCGGGACATCATAATCTACCCACATAATTAATGTCGTTGAAATCGGACAATGTTGAATTTGTTCGGTAGTGTGGCGGCCATTTTGAAAATGGTGACCGCTAGAAATTTTCATTGTCAGGAATAAATTCGGGACATCATAATCTACCCACATATCAAACTTAGATGATATCGGACAATGTTGAATTTTTGCGGTATTGTGGCGGCCATTTTGAAAATGGCGATCGGTAGAAATTTGTCAATGTCGGGAATCAATTCGGGACATCATTATCTAACCACATATCAAATTTTGATGATATCGGACAATGTTGAATTTTTATCGTCCATATTTTATGCTGTGTTTTGGTAGCCATTTTGAAAATGGCAGACATCTTGAAAATTTTAAAAAGGCAGAATTGCTCCTCTAATGGTGACCTAACCCTATGTCAAATGTTATGTCTCTATCATTATCCATTTAGAAGTTATCAACATTAATGTACACAATTTCAACATTCCCATAGGATTCTATAGTAACCCCCACCCCATTTGAACCACTCACAATATGACTTTGACCCCCTTTGCCACAAATCTGAATACTTTAGGACCAACTAGAAACATATATCTATAACTCCACCAAGTTTCATGAAATTCTGTACAGTAGTTCCTGAGATCTGCCGTGGACAAGTTCATGTGCCAAAGAAAGAAAGGAGAAAGAGAATAAGAATAATAATAACAAGATATGATTATAATCTAACGATTATGAAGTCTCTCAAACCGGCCACTGACACTATCTACCCACATATCAAATTTTGATGTTATCGGACAATGTTGAATTTTTACCCCCCATTTTTATGCCGTGTTTTGGCAGCCATTTTGAAAATGGCAGACATCTTGAAAATTTTGAAAACGCATAATTGCTCCTCTAATGGTGACCTATTACTATGTCAAATTGTATGTCTCTATATCATTATCCAGTTAGAAGTTATCAACATTAATGTACAACATTTCAGGTTTCCCATAGGATTCTATAGTAACCCCCACCCTCTTTGAACTCCCAAAAATATGGCTTTGACCCCCTTTACCACAAATCTGAAAACTTTAGAATCAACTAGAAACATATATCTATAACTCCACCAAGTTTCATGAAATTCTGTCCTGTAGTTCCTGAGATCTGCCGTGGACAAGTTCATGGTGCACGGAATGAAAGAATAATAATAATAATTTTTTTTTTAACAACAATATATTTTTATTCAAAATGCTTGTTACATTCTTACTTCAAAAGCCCAAGTTACTTATGAAGTATTTCATATTAATATTTTCTTATATAATTAAAATACTTTCAAATAATATAATATAACTGATGAGTATCAGACTTTAATTAAATATACCTATACATACGCACCTACATCTACACACATACATCCATGCATATACACACATACATATGCATGCATGCATATACATATACATACATGTATATACAATGCCTACATATTTACATTTCAATATTTTCCCTTATTTTTGCTAACAGTTTACTATTTTGGAGTTTTTGCACCTGGCTTATTCTCGTAATATATTCTCTCACAAATAAAGAATATATGTTTACTTGTTTGGTCTTTTGTTCAGATACATAATATGCTTTGTATATAGAAAATCCTAAAATTGCTAAAAAATAGTTGAAATCAAAATAATCTTTATCAAATATCTTGTACCCAAAAACAATATGTTTTAATGTGACAAAATTTTCTATATTAGATTTTTTCAATATTTGTTGTATTTTCACCCAAAATTCTTTCAGGTAGGGACAAGACATAAAGTAATGTAGATAGTCTTCATCTTGACCACAGAAATTACATTGGATATTAATAGCAATTCTCCATTTCATTAATAGTTTCTTTGTAGGAATTATATATTGCAATAATTTCCATCTGAATATTTTTAGCTTATTTTCTTCTAGATAATGAAAAATGAAAGAGTAAAGCTGACTCATGTTTGGTTTTTCATTTATAGACAAGTACCTTAACCATGTATTTATACCTATTGGTTTCAAAAATTTTACATTAATATATTCATTATAAAAATATTTGTTGGACAGTTGTGACGGGTCTATACATTTTCCATTTACTATAAGCTTATCTTTTTGAAAATTTACAACACTTTTAATAGAGTTTTGAGCCTGTAATGTATGATACCATGCATTAGGTATCGCTTTTTTTAGGCTGATAAATTCAGATATCCAATTATTCTTGTATTTTAATTTATCTAAAATTAAATTCTGACTTATTTCCCCGTTTTCATTTAAAATATCATTGATATAAATTAAATCACTATTTATCCAATTATCAAACATTAAACTTTTATTTTTAAACATTATAAATTTATTTCCCCATATAAGCTGTTTTCTAATCTCTGCAAAATGTGATAGCGTTTTTGTTTGACCCCCACCCATTTTTATCCAGGTTTGCAATATTTCTTTATAAAAATCAGGAATATATCTTAAATAATCTTTCATTTTTTTGTATTCGATATTCATTGAAAATATCAACCAATTCTCACCAAATTGTCTAAAGTATTTATATGGTATCAATTTCCAATTGTCCATTTCTCCACTAACAAATCTACTTACCCATGATGCTCTCAGTGATGCAAAGTAACTTCCTATGTCTATCATATTTAAACCCCCATTTCAAAATTACCTATCATAGTGTTTCTTTTAACTTTGTCTGGTTTACCATCCCATATGAATTTGAAACATTTACTTTCAATTTCTTTTCTATATTTGTCTGGCACGACACATGCACTAGCAACAAAAGTAAATATAGGTATGACTAACGCTTTAATAATCATAATTTTCCCAAGAATAGTTAAATTTCGTTTTCCCCAAGAGAAGAATAAAGTATTCATTTTATCTATTTTATTTTCCCAGTTTAATTTTTCACACTCTTCTTTATTGTTACCAAAATATACACCCAATGTTTTAATGGGTTTTTCATACCATTTAATGCCCTCTATTTTATCTTTACTGTGCTTAAGTTTCCCTACCCAAATTCCCCCAGTTTTATTTTTGTTCATTAATAATCCAGAAAAAGACCCGAAAGTTTCTATTTCATTAAATGCTATATATATTTCTTCTATAGACGTACAAAATAGAGTTGTGTCATCAGCAAGTTGCGATATCTTAATGCTATGAGTTTTTTCGTCTATTTTTATTTGAAATCCCTTAATATCTTTATTGTTTCTATGTCTTGAAGCCATGATTTCCACTGACAAGACAAACAACAAAGCTGATAAAGGACACAATTGACGAATTCCTCTTGTATTCTTAAACATTTCTGAGACCCACCCATTGTTCATTACACACGTGTGTATGTCTGTATATAAAGTTTTTACCCAGTTAATGAAAGATTCATTGAATCCAAAATGCTTAAGAGTATTTAGCATGAAATTCCATTCCAAAGAATCAAAAGCCTTTGTAAAGTCAACGAAAATTATAGCCCCTTCTATTTTATATATGTCTGCATAGTCTATGATATCCTGTATTTGTCTAAGATTAAAACCAATAAATCTATTTTTTACATACCCTGTTTGATCTACGTTAATTATTTTTGGTAAAACTATTTTCAAACGTTGTGCTAAAACATGTGAAATCAGTTTAAGATCTACATTCAAAAGAGAAATCGGACGATAGTTATCAAGACATAAAAGATCCCCCTTTTTAAATAGTAACGATAAAATACTTGACCGTTGTGAATAAGACATTAAAGCTTCATTGTAACTCTTATTATAGATACCCGTAAGAACAATTTTTAATTTCCCCCAAAATGCTCTGTAAAATTCTACGGTTAACCCATCTAACCCTGGAGATTTATTCAATTTCATGTTTCCTATAGCCTCAGAACATTCGGTATCAGTTACCTCCCCATCACAATCTAATTTTTCTTTGTCGTTTAAAATTTTATCTAATTTTGTATCAAAAATATATTCTTTTGATGAAATTTCATCTGTTTTTTTCGATGTATAAAGTTTTTCATAGTAGTCCTTAATTGTGTTAAGTATTTCCCCTTGTTCTTTAATAACTTTATTGTTTTCATCTAGTAACTTACTTATAGATTTTTTAACTTGTCTTTGCTTTTCTAAACCCAAAAAGTATGAATTATTTTTTTCACCCAATTCTACCCATTTTTCTCTCGACCTAATTTGCGCCCCTTTTGCCTTTTGGTTATAAATTTGTTCTAGTTCTTTCTCAATATCATTAATTCGTTTATCTAAACTTTCGTCTGTGATATCTAAAGAGTCCCGATGTGATGATACATCTTGTAGTTCTTTTTCTAAATATCTTCTAGCTTCTCGTTTAAATTTTGATTTACTTTTACAATATATAATAGTTGCTTCTCTAATTTCTATTTTTAGAACGTCCCATAAAAGCCGACAATCTACGTTATTGTTTACCTTATCGTAAATATATTTATCAATCAGATTATTAATCAATAATTGGTACTCTACTTCCTGTAGTATTGAATTATTGATTTTTCAATAACCCCTACCCTTTTCTGAAACCCCTGGTATAAAATTTATATATACACTTTGGTGATCAGTAGATTGTATGGTTACAGGTTTAATTTTACATGTTTCTACAAGAGAACAAAAATCTGTCCCAATAAATATCATATCTATACGACTGGCCTGTGTTTTATCCTTCCGTCGCCAAGTAAATTGTTGTTTATCTTGATTAAATTTTCTCCAAATATCTGTTAAATTATTTGTTTTTATAAACGTTTTTAAACTTGCTACTGGCTGCATAAATGTACCATTTTTACCTTTACTTTTCCTATCAATTGGCATAAGAGTTTCGTTAAAATCACCCCCAGCTATTGGTATTCCAGTCCCATGTTCCTTTAAGAATCTACTTACATTTTTAAAAAACACATTTCTCAATGTTCTGCAGTTAGGTGCATATATACTTACCATTGAAAACACGGTGTTTTCAATTTGTATATTTATAAGTATCATTCTACCATCTTCGTCCGTAAACTTATCCATAATTTCGTAATTCAATGATTTATTGATAACTATACCTACCCCCCTACTTGCGGATGTACCGTTACTACAATAAATAGCGAAATTTGTTTTGTTTTTTATTTCATTTTCAATATTTTCATCTAAATGAGTTTCCTGTAAAAAAGCTATTGAACACTTTTGTGTTTTTATCCACTCAACTACCCTATTTCGTTTTTTCTCTCCCGTGAATACCATTAACATTCAAACTACACAAATTTATCATATTTTTAGAAATCATATTGTTTATGAGTCACATCAATCGTAATATAAATAGTATACATAACTATAATTTAACACCATCATTAAAAAAATACATCGAATGTTTAACAATACATGACAATACTTTTTCGAATATTTACATAGTTTATCTGCATATATTTTCATCAATGTTTTATAACCCGTAATTTTGACATGTTTTATACAGTTAAAGGGTTTTAATAGTTTACATGTACATGAATCTTGACCTTCGACAATTTCGTGGCAGCTGACCAACACGACTATTGCGTGTAGTTGTCTGTTTGAAAGTGTGCACGTGTGATATAATATACATAACGTACTTTTAAGTTCAACATAGTGATGGGATATAATTTGTGTAAGAGTATAGATTCCAATAACGACCATAGTTATGCTATTTATACTTTGGAATATATCTGAAAAATTGCGCACGTGTTCAAAATATGAAAGTTTCGGATTTGACTGAGCCTGTATAGGTAAGTACATGTGTATATTTTTAAACATTTTTCTGTGTTTAAACTGGTACTGTATTTTCATATTAACCAATAGTTTCTCTTGTTCACAAACATCTCTCAGCAGTGCACATTTGTTTTTAATTGTACATGTTGTATACAAACGCAAGTAATTATTATTGTATTCATAATTATATCGATTGGCGTAAATCTCATCGGTCTGTTGAAATTTTTTGATAGACTTAATCAAGGTCGTTACTATTAATAGTCTGGGGAAAAACCAAGGTCGTTCGTGTTTATGATATATGTAAACAGTAATCAGCTGAGAATGTTTTCCATATTTGAATGGAGAATTTTTACGCGGATATTTGTTTACATTAAAAATCATAGAAGCTTTCACATGTTTATAAACTGAATTATTATTATACTGTCTCATCAACATTAAACTTGACACTGAATTATGACGAATTGATAATATATTACACATCGATTTTGTACATGTATACAATATTATACACTCATCATCATTTATACTCATATCTATATTCATACATATATTTTCTGACGTACTATCAGTTTGTTTATCATCTACTACGTTCACAAATAATTTTACTCTATGTTTGAGCTGAAAAATTGTTTTATTGTTTGATTTTATAAAATCTTTTCGTAACATAATATAAAAAAGAATAACAATAAATATTAAGATGTATACATGGTATAACTTGTTTACAAGGAATAGCATGAATAGGTAATTATTTAGTTCTTTATTCATCAACATTAATTTTACTCTATTATTGAGCTTAGGACATTTATAATAATGCCTTTTGTTTTGTATATATCAATATATATATATACGTCTGAAAATTAAACCAAACAGTGTTAGAATTAGATTTTAGAGCTGTCAAATTTTTGTTCTTCCCTCGACGGGATTTGAACCCACACCATTGTTACACTGCAGCACCATTCGCTTAGCCTTACGTCCAGCGCCCTAGACCACTCGACTACATCCACTCCTATATATTTTTTGGAAAATACAATTGTCAACATAAATATTACAGTTACAAAGAATTAATTTGACTTTCCATCTGCAGTTTTGGCTTTCTTTGGTCCATTACTATCAGTATTTCTATCATAGAGTCTCTCTGTAGGTGTTGGTGGGGTATGGGCTCTCACATTCTGTTTGTTTGTGTTGCCTGGTGTTTTCAGAAAAGTTTGTATTGAGTGTTGACCCTTTTCTGATTTTTCAGTGTTTTTATTGTTTGTTGTCCTGATCTTTCTAGGTGAATCTTTTGCTGGTTCTGGTTTGTTTATATTACCTTTAGTGGAAGAAGTTTCTTTGGTGGAAGCTTTTGTTGACTTGTTTTTATTTGTAATTGTCACATCAACATCTACATGTGATTGTTTATTTGTTTTTCTACCTTTGGAATCATTTTGTTTTGTTTCATCATCTTGCCCATCATCTGTTCCTGCATGATGTTGTTCTAGTTCACTATTTTCTTCATTGAAATCTTTAGAACAATCCATCATTTTATGCCCACTTTCATGACACTTTCTACACACCCAATCATTAGGACAGTCATATATAAAGTGTCCTGGAGTTAAACATTTATGACAAGTTTTGTCACTGTCATGAGTATAATTTCTGTTTTGGAACTCTGGTTGCCCAGGATGAAATACTCTTGCTATGTATTTACCTATTTTCAACATTCTTGGTATAGGTTTGCTTAATAGTTTACTGATCACCAACCTATCACCAGTCTCACAGTTGGTTAGTTTTCCATCCACTCTTAGCCTATCTCTAAATATTCCTTGGATTTCACATCCTTCCATAGCTAAAGCTCGGTCAATCTGTCCATCATCAGCAGATAGGGGAACATGTTTTATCTTTATTCTAATTGTATCCGGTTGATATCTAGAGGGATTGTGAGGATTTTGTAGGTGCAAATAATAATAATAAAAATAAGAAGAAGAAACGGAGCAAAAACAATAAGTCTCCCAAACTTTGTTTGGGAGACTTAATAATAATAAGAAACGGAACAAAAACAATAAGTCTTCCAAACATTGTTTGGGAGACTTAATAAGACATCATACCTACCAAACAACTGGGGGTAAAAATGAACCGAACATCGTTTTTATTCGGAAATCGTAATGACATCACAGCACGCAACTAAGAACATAAATACATATGATAGGACAAAATGTTGGACAAAACGCTTGGCTGGAATTTTTAATCCAGCTGAAACGATGGTTGGAATTCCTAGTCTACAAAGAAATGCACATTTCATTGAACGATCAAGCATACACGGTTCTCTCTATTGACATTTCTAGAGTTTATGTTTAATATTATAGAGTTCAATTATATATTATAGAGTTCAATTCAAAGCTGACAAGGTCTTTATTTTTGGCTGCTGATATCTGCTGTCTCGATGTGTATTTCCTTGTCAGTTCTTGTGGTTCGGCAAATCAATCCAAGTAATGTCCTCTTCGAACGACTCTGACAATTCTTGTGCTGCAAAAAAAACCAACATAATTTTCTGCTTTTTCAACTATGTGATCACATAAAATTCTTCGTAATTCTTGAACCGTGAGCAGGGAATGCATGTGTGGTAATGCTGACTGGAAGAAACAGTTCCCATCTTCTCTTTCTGTCTTGGAGTAACCTTTAAGGCATTTGGCGACCCATTGTAATCAGTTGATGAAATATCTTCTTTATAGGTACCAACAGCTGAATTGTCCTGAATTAATATTTGGTCTTGTGAATTATTATTACCCGGGGTTTCAATCATATCAACCATAAGTGTGTCATTGGTAATCGGTTTATGAGCCATAGGTGTGTCATTGGCAACTGGTTCATCAGCCGTAGGTGTGTCATTGGTAGTTGGTTATCAGCCGTAGATGCGTCATTGATACCTGGTTCATCAGTGGTATGTGTGTCATTGGTACCTGGTTCATCAACCATATATGTGTTATTGGTACGTGGTTCATCAGCGATAGGTGTGAATTTGGTAACTATTTCATCATTGGTAGGTGTGTCATTGGTACCTGCTTCATCAGTGGTAGGTGTGTCATTCGTACCTGGTTCATAAGTGGTAGGTGTATCATTGATACCTGGTTCATCAGTGGTAGGTGTGTCATTGGTACCTGGTTCACCAACCATAGGTGTGTCATTGGTACCTGGTTCATCAACCGTAGGTGTGTCATTGTTACCTGGTTGATCAGTGGTAGGTGTGTCATTCGTACCTGGTTCATCAGTGGTAGGTGTGTCATTGATACCTGGTTCATCAGTGGTAGGTGTGTCATTGATACCTGGTTCATCAACCATAGGTGTGTCAATGGTACCTGGTTCATCAGCCGTAGGTGTGGCATTGGTACCTTGTGTATCATTACTACCTACTTGTGGCCTGTTTGTTAATAAGGAACCATCTTATGTATCCCCTTCGACTGCATTAGAACCATTCCCTTGGGTATCACGTACCATAGCTGCAATTGTCGTCCATTACTCGTCTGAAGACCGATTCCGACATTGTATTACCTGAAACAAATGAATATGAAGCTTGTTATTTTGATTAGCTAAATGAATTGGCCAAATATAGGATTACCTCTCATATTCTATTGCCAAACAAGTAAACTCACTACAAATTATACTCCTGACAACAAACTTTGACACCTAAGTTGTATAGCCTCCCCTTTCAGATATTGGACCGCAACCATAGTCCGTCATGCATATTTTCAGGTTGTATACTACATGTTTTTTTAACATCTAATTCCATTGAGGGGTTTAGGAGGAAATCTTCTTATCAAATAATTTGATCATTAAAAAGTGTTAATCTTTTCAATCTGGTAAAATAAAGTTCTTGTGATCAAATAAAAACTGATACTTACCAATAGAAAACTGTAATTAATTAGTACTGTATATGTTTTCATCACATTCACCATAACCAGCCACTACTGAAAATATGGAAATAAATAACAATTAAAAGGTCATGTATTTTAAATAAGATGTCAATAATTTTAGCGAAGGGTATGTACAAACGTCATACTTGAGATAATAATAATTCAAGATTTTTAGCACAAACATGTACAATCCGTCTAAGAAAATTTATGAAGACTTAATACATATATTAAATTAAGTGAATACATAGTAAATTGATGTATAGTATCAAAGTATAGCAAGTGGATATCTAATTATTACCTTTTAATCCATTGCAGATACTACATGTCTTCCTGTTAATACACTTTTTGTGGTATCAAACCAATAATTCACCAATCAGAGCTTAGAACATATGCAAAAGTAGTTCCTTCGCTGTGTTGTATTGTGACAAATACTGAATGGAATGGAATAATTAAAATTGATAATTGAAGTTAAATATATAAGGATTATTTTGAGTCCATATTTGATGCATTTAGTTGTATTTTATTACCACTATGGAGGATTTGATGCATGACCTATAAATATTGAATTTCCCGGGGATGACCGAGCTATTTTTAGAGTATGTGTTTTCCATAGACTGGCATTTCACTGCAAGACTAAACATCCCCTGATATTTTCACAGAACGTAGAGGAATCATGTACGTTTCAGAAAATATATGGTCTTAGAAAGGTTAAACTTAAGATAAACTAGCCAGGCAGGCTCGAAAAAATACAAATGTTAAAGAAATTAATCATAGGTTGCACACCTAAATGTAACAACAGCTCTAGAATGCATCAACTTTATTTACTCTCTCCTGCATCTACAGGATACTGTTTATAAATAACATCTGCAACGCGTTATCTGATATTGAGATAAGATGGCTAAACTTACTGGATAATTAGATTACTTTTCTGCAGTGCCAAAATGACTTATCTTTAAATAAGCTGTTTTGGCACTATTTTCTAAATAATAAAGTATGATATCATAAATGCGAAGTATATTATCTTCACATACATTTTTAGAGCAATGTATCTTGTAATTAAAAAAATATACCTGGCATGCAATTATAGATTATCCAATATTACTGTTGTTTGGCATTTCAAGAAGACGTATATAAAATGATAATACTTTTGGGTTCTGGTCATTTTAAAATTAATGCATTATCCTTTTGCCCTGAAATTTACAGACATAACTAGATGTTAACTTATCAACACTGTAGTGCAAAAAAAAATGAAATTAGCAAAATTTTCAGATACGACTTGTTGGCTCTAACCCCTCGATATATAGACGCCCATTTCTCACATAATAAATAGTCTTGTAAAAACATCGTCTATAAAATCAACCGTTATCATCATTGTAGCAGTTGTTATTTCATTGTATTCGATTAATTTTGTGAAAGTAACCTTTTCAACAAAGCGTGTTGCTCTAGTACAGAGAGGATATCATCATCATGTCATCGAATGTAACTTGTTCTTATCATGATAAAGCTGAAAGATTACTCATTTGGCGTTAAACGACAATCGCTCACTCATAGTTTGTTAACATATATATATATAGCATAGTTCGGTTGGATATGGTTATAAGACTGTATTAAATGTACAATTGTGATATAATATTACTGTTCTAATTTGGGATTTGAATAATTTTAGCCTAATACACAATCCTTGTTCATTCGATTCTACTCCCGAAAATAGCGATCATTTCTTGTTTTATTGCATAAACTATTTTATGAAGACTATTTACCAGTAAACAAAAGAGAAAATTCAAACAGTGATGGTCATCAATTCCACCAATAAAATGAACAACCACCTCTCGCCTACAATCATTGAAGAGGATATATATGGGATTAAAAAATCAAGGTTCTGAATGGGACAAGGACAACAAAAAAAACCAACAATTTTAAGACGCAATAAGAGGGGGTTATTATGTTTAACGCCACTTTCATCAATATTTCAGTTATATCGTAGCGGTAAGTTTTATTGGTGGAGGAAACCGGTGTACCTGGAGAAAACCACTGACCTTTCGCAAGTCACTGACAAACTTTATCAGATAATGCTGTATCGAATACACCTCTCCATGAACGGAGTTCAAAATTACAACCCACATATTGATGACATAGCTGTATCAATATAAAATATGCAGATCATTGTCCGCTAAGCATGCTGTAATTACAATATTCTATTGATGTGTATCATATGTTTCAATATTTATGATCTATTTAATAAAAGAAAAAGAAATCCACGTAGCATGAATAGACGTGCCAATAATCAATATTTCACGGGTATTAATTATGGTTTAGGTTTATGGTGTTCAACACCACTTTCATCAATATTTGAGCTATACGATATACGGTCAGTTTAATTGGTGGAGGAAATCGAACTACCCGCAGAAAACTACCGTCCTGCCGTAAGTTACTGACAATCTTCGTCACATAATGTTCTTCCGAGTACACCTCGACATGAGCGGGATTCGAACTCACAACATTAGTGGTGAAAAACACTGATTGCATAGATAATTGTAGATCCAACTACCATACGATCACGACCATGATGGTCCTTACGAAAACCAGAGCTAGTTTCATATTATCAAAATATTAATTTGAATTAAATTAATAAAATACATTCTAACATGTTTCTAAGTACAGACTACAGCTCTGACAAGGAATGTCTGCGTTCACTATTGGAGTGAGTCAACGTTGTTTCGTGTTATCATTGTTAATATAAATGCGACGATAATGATGTTCGTTTTGTATTAGTCCGACACGCCTAGTTGGATATTTGTAATGCTAGTTCACAGTCCGTTGGTGGACATGTGGCTCCAACTGGATGCATTATCCTGATTCCATGACGACCAGTCTTTGCTCTTACTCCTTAATGCTGCACTATTAGTCGCATTAAAGGAATATATACTATATGTACCTACCTAGATGTCACACGGCCCAATTTGGATTTAATAAGAAAAACAACCTTTCCAATCGATGAACGGATTTCCAGGTTAATTTTTCTTTGTTAAGAAAAAAGAGAAAATACCTGGTTTCTATGGTAATCTTCTCAATGTGTATGATTGATTGCTGTTTAGCGTCAATTGACCATTATTTCAGCTGTATTTAAAACAAGAACCGATTCACGATTCACGTGTAGGTAAAAAGGTGACACTGGGATGAACCTTATTAAATTAAAATTAACATAGAAAAAAAAGGATACAATTTGCATAGAGTCGTTCAATCTTACCTTGCAGTGGACCATCATCGACCACTGCTAAAATCATATTCTAATAATTATTGTATACTTTAAGAATATATTTTCAGATCGGCTGCTTAGCATATATGCATAATTTAATCACACATATTTGTATTTTTCCTTCACCAATAAAACTGACCGCCACGATATAACTGAAATAGTGTTGCAAGTGGCGTTCAACATCATAACCATAACCCTAACCTTGTAAACTTCTGTAAGTTGTTTTGATATACATGGATAATTCGCTATATACGATATTGAAGCTGTTCGCTTTATCACATATTGAATTGGCAGGTCGGTGGTTTTCTCCGAGTACTCGGTTTCCTCCACCAATAAAACTGACCACCACGATATAACTGATATATTGTTGAAAGTGGCGGTAAATACCATAACATCTAACATATCATATGTACTTTTAACCGCATCGGTGGTGTAAAGATTGATATGGGATAGATCATGGGTTCGATTTTCAGTTCGGTCAAACCAAAGACAATTAAAATAAGCACACACAATTAACGAGTAACAGCAAATGCTGGTTGGTTGGAAATTAGGACGTGCCCGAGTGGGGCGACATGCTTACCCAAATACTTGTTTCGATGAATTGGCACTATAGAATCAAGTTTAGTGTGCTGGTCTAATTCAAAGCAGACATCATCATATTTTCGAAGGCAGACTTGTTCTCTTTATAATATAACTGAACAAATGATCACTTGGCGTTAAACAACAAGCACTCATTCCTATTAATGTTTCCGCATGACACGATTCGCAAAAAAAATCGTTCGTGTTATTTCTCTTCTTATACTATTTGATAATTCTTCTCATCCAATGGATTGTAGCATCAATTCAGAAATAGCATGGTTACAAAATGACGCTAAATCAAATACCAATTGCATAGTCTTTGGTTTCATCATACCAGGGATTTGTATCCACGATCTATTGCGCTCGAGGCGTACACACTAACCATTACACAATCGATGCTGTTTAGGCTTATATGAAGATAAAGTTAGTATTATCATTATTAATATTAATCAAACGTGTTGAATATAAATGATAATATTTACAAGGCAATGAATGAGCAATTGTATAAGGAAAGGAATTTAAACAGTCAGACAGATAGAGACAGTTTGCTACTTCCATATAAAGTTAAGCCAGGAAAGTGAGTGGTAATGTATTCGTGTGTTAGGAATTACAATGTTGTGTCTTTCTACGATTTTTCTATTGGATTTTGGAATTGCTCCGATATTGTGGTATTTAATTTTGCATTCTCTTCATGGAAAAGAAACATTGAGTTCTGTTGGAAATCTGTGTAACGCTTAGATATTGCAGATTTCAATTGTGAAATAACTGATTGTAATTTACAATTAAATTAAAAAAAAAATCACCAGTAAAATGTCTAAAGATGAATCTTGAAGTCGTAGTAGCTAGGTTCCTGACATGAAACTATGACATTAATAAGAAAGGATATTGATACAAATGAACATCAAAGACTATCTAACTTTACACATTTCACAACCAAAGAAGGATCCTTTACAATAAGGGTGTTAGGATTATGGTGTTTAACGCCACTTTCAACGATATTTCAGTTATATCGTGGCGGTCAGTTTTATTGGCGGAGGGCACCGAGGAAAACCACCGATCTACCGGAAGTCACTGACAAACTATATTACATGATGTTGTATGGAGTACACATCGCCTGCGCGGGATTCGAGCTCACAACGTTAGTGGGGATAGACACAGATTGCATAGGTAGTAATAAATCCAACTACCATTCGATCACGACCACGACGCCCCCCTCAGCAACGAGTACAATTTACATCCTATAATGAGTGTGAAATGACCCTTAGCCTGCATTTGACAAATTCATCTGTACCTTTAAAGGATGTCTTAGTATTGTATTCAGCTTATGAATAAATTAACGACAAAATTTTCCATACCAGTTTTAGGGATGTTCAGTCTGTGGGGTGCATTTGCTTCATATCGTTTTCAGCAATAGGGTAACATGAATTATTTCTCATAGTGACAAATACTCGAATCTTCTCGTGATATGTCATCAATACTGATGTAAAATCGTATTACTCGCATGGTAAAAGTATCAGTCCATGTATGACGCACACATGGTGTACATCATCCCGTCTCTAAGGCTATTTGACCTTGTTTTTCATATTTCAAAATAAATGTTAATAACATAAATATCTTATTCTAAAAAGACTAACTATTATAAGTAAAAAAAAGTTTATCTTTTTATCAGAACAGATTTGATTTTAGTGGAAATATCCACAAGAAAATGAGAAGCTGTCTCACTGACCATAACCTGCTGAGAGACAATTCATGAACATATAACAGGAAATGTTAACCATTCGATTATAAAATAACTAACAAACTGACAGTATATATTGCTGATGTCTTTCAGTTTTCAAACTATGTTCTTGTTTAAAAATTTGTCTCATATGACGTTCCTGTCGAAAGTAGAAGCATGTTGATTGGCCAACGGCCACCTTTTAACAATCAATGGATAATGAAAGTAGAATTGTGATCAACGTATAATTTGGATTTTTCGTCGTTTTAAAAGATACAGAGGTCCGACACAGCGTCATATCCGACCTGTTTAGACTAATAACGTAAAAGGTAAGAAAAAAGGACACTATCCTCTCTTGCTAATATGATGCAATCATAGGAAATAAATATTACCATCGTTTTAAGCAAGCTACAGCCATGAAATGTATGTATTACCCCTATTCCAAAATGATGCTGGGTTGTGCTAAATAGTTTATAACTGCGTCTGAATATTCAACCTAACACTGTTTTTGTATACTACACCCATCACTGAGACAGTCTAATTCAAATTATATATCAAATTAGACGCCCTTTTTCTTACATAATAGGTAATCTTGTAAAAGCATCGCTATTTATCAACCGTTATGAGCATGGTAGCAGCTGTTACTCTATTGTAATCGATTGTGTCGCAATATGTCGCCCATAGAAGTCTTGCCCTCCACAAAACATTTCGTCATGCTATATCCGGTTTTACAGTCGTTGAAAATGTAACAACAGTAAAGGGAATATTCATACATCTAAAAATATACAACATCACAAAGTAAAATTAAAAAAGAAAATGTAATAGAAATACAATAAAAAAAACAATAAATATTAAGCATTACAGAAATGGTTCGTCGGTATCGTCGGTATCAGAGTGACTTCGTTATTAACAACCCAAACAAATCAGCTGCCAACATCCACAATCTGGGAAGGCGCTAATGAACTCTGTAGGATTGGGCCCTGGGTACCTTCACCAGCAGCTGAATTGATGAAATATTGGAGAGCTTTTGTGTCTTATCATGCGTTCCTTGATAGAGTGTTACTGCTGCTGTTAACAGGGAAACTACTTAACCAAAGGTACCTAGTGGTGAAGTCATCACTATTTCGAAAGTTTGATGGTCGCTATCATGGCTTGGCGTTCTCATGACTTGGCGTTGTCAAAAATGATCATGAATATATCTTAGATACTAAACTGTTTTTTTAAATATATTGATATTTAAAATTTACAGTTCCAAAAATGTAATGATTATTAAATTTAAGATTAAGCTCCTCAGACATAACTTTTGTAATGATAATCGATTTTTGGTAGTTTTCCTATTTGGGACCTTTGGTTTCATTGAATCAAAAAACGTTTAAGGTATTGTCGTTTCCAATCTTTTAATGATGGACTTTCCTGACGACGGTTATTGGAGAAACACGTCTTTCGCAATAAATAAAATATCTACGTTTTTATTACTATCACGGAGTCGATACTTCTGCTGCTGGGCTATTGGTCGGTGAGGGTATCATCCGCCCAGTAGACAGTGCTGCGGCAGTGACATGCTTTATTAGATATATTTATATTTGGAATTTACAGTTTGTAAATAATGTATGTATTATTAAAACAAAGATCAGTTTCCATCAGACTTTTAGATTAATTCAAACTTTTAAAATTATTTTGCTTTCAAACCTGTCGATTTTGAGCGTACCTGATGAAGGTTATTCCAGAAACGCGTTGCGCGCACCAAGTTTGATGTCAACGTTTCATTAGCATTCCAATCATTTGTTTATGATCATATCATTATGAAGGTTGTTCCAGAAACGAAGCAGTAAATTACATATCCACGTTTTTGTTCCCAACAACAATCCTTCTTTCGGGGCCGTCGTTGTCGTGATCATATGGAAGTTGGATTTACAACTACCTATGTAATCAGTGTCTACAGCCACTAAAGTTGTGAGTTTCCATGCTGTTCATGGCAGTTCGGTGGTTTTCTTCGGATATTCCGATTTCTTCCACCAATGAAACTGAGTCCATGTCTCAAAAGATACCTGTCGGTGATAGCAACACGTACTCAACCCGGCGGTAAATCCAGGTAGTCTCGAACGGTAAGCAGTTTCTGTATCTTATAAGATACCCTTCGGTGATAGCAACACGAACTCAACCGGAGGTAAACCCCAGGTATTCTCGAACGGTAAGCAGTTTCTGTATCTTATAAGATACCCGTCGGTGATAGCAACACGTATTCAACCCGGCGGTAAACCAAGGTAGTCTCGAATGATAGGCAGTATCTGTATCTTATAAGATACCCGTCGGAGATAGCAACACGTACTCAATCCGGAGGTAAACGCAGGTACTCTCGAACGGTAAGCAGTTTCTGTATCTAATAAGATACCCGTCGGCGAAAGCAACACGTACTCAACCCGGAGGTAAACCCCAGGTACTCTCGAAGGGTAAGCAGTTTCTGTATCTTATAAGATACCCGTCGGTGATAGCAACACGTTCTCAACCCGGAGGTAAACCCAGGTACTCTCGAACGGTAAGCAGTTTCTGTATCTTATAAGATACCCGTCGGTGATAGCAACACGAACTCAACCCGGAGGTAAACCCAGGAACTCTCGAACGGTAAGCAGTTTCTGTATCTTATAAGATACCCGTCGGTGATAGCAACACGTACTCAACAAAGCGGTAAACACAGGTAGTCTCGAACGATAAGCAGTTTCTGTATCTTATAAGATACCCGTCGGTGATAGCAACACCTACTCAATCCGGAGGTAAACCCAGGTACTCTCGAACGGTAAGCAGTTTCTGTATCTTATAAGATACCCGTCGGTGAAAGCAACACGTACTCAACCCGGAGGTAAACCCCAGGTACTCCCGAACGGTAAGCAGTTTCTGTATCTTATAAGATACCCGTCAGTGATAGCAACACGTACCCAACCCGGAGGTAAACCCCAGGTACTCTCGAACGGAAAGCAGTTTCTGTATCTTATAAGATACCCGTCGGTGATAGCAACACGTATTCAACCCGGAGGTAAACCCAGGTACTCTCGAACGGTAAGCAGTTTCTGTATCTTATAAGATACCCGTCGGTGATAGCAACACGAACTCAACTCGGTGGTAAACCCCAGGTACTCTCGAACGGTAAGCAGTTTCTGTATCTTATAAGATACCCGTCGGTGATAGCAACACGTACTCAACCCGGCGGTAAACCCAGGTAATCTCGAACGAAAAGCAGTTTCTGTATCTTATAAGATACACGTCGGTGATAGCAACACGTACTCAACCCGGCGGTTAACCCAGGTAGTCTTGAACGGTAAGCAGTTTCTATATCTTATAAGATACCCGTCGGTGATAGCAACACGTACTGAACAAAGCGGTAAACACAGGTAATCTCGAACGATAAGCAGTTTCTGTATCTTATAAGATACCCGTCGGTGATAGCAACACGTACTCAACCCGGAGGTAAACTCAGGTACTCTCGAACGGTAAGCAGTTTCTGTATCTTATGAGATACCCGTCGGCGATAGCAACACGAACTCAACCCGGAGGTAAACCCAGGAACTCTCGAACGGTAAGCAGTTTCTGTATCTTATAAGATACCCGTCGGTGATAGCAACACGTTCTCAACCCGGAGGTAAATCCCAGTTACTCTCGAACGGTAAGCAGTTTCTGTATCTTATAAGATACCCGTCGGTGATAGCAACACGAACTCAACCCGGAGGTAAACCCCAGGTACTCTCGAACGGTAAGCAGTTTCTGTATCTTATACGATACCCGCCGGTGATAGCAACACGAACTTAACCTGGAGGCAAACCCCAGGTACTCTCGAACGGTAAGCAGTTTCTGTATCTTATACGATACCCGTCGATGATAGCAACACGTACTCAACCCGGAGGTAAACCCAGGTACTTTCGAACGGTAAGCAGTTTCTGTATCTTATAAGATACCCGTCGGTGATAGCAACACGTTCTCAACCCGGAGGTAAACCCCAGTTACTCTCGAACGGTAAGCAGTTTCTGTATCTTATAAGATACCCGTCGGTGATAGCAACACGAACTCAACCCGGAGGTAAACCCAGGTACTCTCGAACGGTAAGCAGTTTCTGTATATTATAAGATACCCGTCGGTGATAGCAACACGTTCTCAACCCGGAGGTAAACCCATGTACTCTCGAACGGTAAGCAGTTTCTGTATCTTATAAGATACCCGTCGGTGATAGCAACACGAACTCAACCAGGAGGTAAACCCAGGTACTCTCGAACGGTAAGCAGTTTTTGCATCTTATAAGATACCCGTCGGTGATAGTAACACGAACTCAACCCGGAGTTAAACCCCAGGTACTCTCGAACGGTAAGCAGTTTCTGTATCTTATAAGATACCCGTCGGTGAATAGATTTATTATCCATCATATAAACATCGCAGATATTAAATGAACTGGTCCAATCAAATTGTACTATACACCTAAAATTCGCTTCTTAAGAAAAAGGTTAGAATACAATATAGAGAAACTACGGTCAAATTAAATAAATTAATACAGAATAGTCCATATGGAATAATTTAGATTTTTATTGTTGATTAAATATGTACGTCCTGAGGGTAATCATTTGACTTTATTAAAGAGCTGTAAGTTTTAATTACTTGCAATTGGTGGAATTATATAGAGCATGTACATATGTCACTCCAATGTGCATGCATGTATTTTATTTCCATACATATTTTTTTTTAAATGCGATGGTCTGTAATAGCATATCGAACACACACCATGGTTATAGGGTTAGGGCTATGGCGCTTATCACCACTTACAACAATTATTCAATTATAATAGTTAGTTTTATTGGTGGAGGAAACCGGAGATAGTGGTGATAGGCACTGATTGCACAAATAGTTGTAAATCCAACTACCATACGATCATAACTATATGATAACCTCATCGACTATATGATAACCTCATCGACAATAAGATAACCAATAATAAAAAATATGTGACCATGTTGTGTTGAACAATTAAAATCTACACTCGAAGGATTGTCGTCGGTTCTCCATTTAGAACTCAATATCTTTGTGAAAATATTAAAATCTTCAAATTGTTCTAACTTTTGAGAGAACAATATAACAGGAATTACGACAAATATGATGAATGCAAATCAAATCAAATCAATATAGTTTTGGAGGCTCCAACTCGAACATAGATTGAATGAAACCAATATGCAACACATGAATAATGAAAAACAAGAACACATGAACATAAACAATAATGAAAAATACGATATTTCTATTAATGGTTTTTCTGCAACCGTTGAAAACATAGTCTAAATAAGACAATCCGAGGAAATAGATATTGGATTTTATATTGAATGCAATATTTTAGTATATCCCAATTTCTATTCATTTGGTTTTATTCGTCATATCAGTTATCACGTTGAAAGTGGCCTTAAATATCATAACTTTAACAATAACCCCTTTATAAACTTCTGTAAGTTGTATGAGACTTCGCTATATAAGTTATTGAAACTGTTTGCTTTATTACATTTTGAATTTAAATCGCCTCGGTGGTATAATCGTTGACGTGCTCGTCTCAAGTGTGGTGGATCATGGGTTCGAGCCTCGGGCCAGTCAAACGGAAAGCTATCAAAATTCTTACTAGTATTTCTTGCTTTTCCGATAAGCACACAATATGGAGGAGTGAGAGCAGGAGTAAGACCAAAGACTAGTTGGATCTGGATAATGTGTCCGAGTGGGGCGACATGTATACCCACAAACTGTTCTCTCAGTGAGTTAACACTTTTAGAAATCCAAATTAGTGGGCTGGTCTAGTACAAAGCAGACCTCATCATCTCACCAAAATGTAACTTGTAATCGCAATGATTTAACTGAAAACCCATTCGGCCTTAAGCTCAATCACTCATTCATCTTGATTTTTCAGACTCTACCATTTGCGTTACAATCAAAGCACCCATCAGTAGCCACCCATAAGCAACACAGATTTACCTGGTATTTGGTTTTTCTCTTCATGGAGATAGCTTGACGTTAACCACCAATCAATCAAGAACTTGACGATCATGTTATGATACGTTGCTTTAATTAAAAACGAAAACACGTAAACTTTACGGATTTCAGAAATGAGGATGAGCAGTATTACCATTTACGTTAATTCAGATTTGATTATTTTGGCCACTAGTTGAGCTGAAGCTGCTTACGACCCCGGAGCATCCGAGTTCACACACCTCGAATGTTTGTAGGGTCCGTGTTGCTCGATCTTTTTTTGTTTGGTGTTTTGTGGACCATTGTGTCTTTTTTTTTTGGTCCTTTTTACTTTTGGCCATTTTATTGTGTCCTTCTGCGCGTTACGGTTTCAGATTACCTCTTTGTTATTTTCAAGCTATGTTAAAACCAACCAAGTCTCAGACCTATATAAACAGTTTTCACACTACAATAAAAACTTAAGAACAGTAGCATATTGTGAAACATTTTTGCTTTGGTAATAGATTTATCGAATAATTTCGGTAGAGTTATCTACCTTCGTATGTTATATACACACTGTTTCATCCAATATGATTATCAAGGGTCAACATGAATACATTCGGTGTCAATCGGGTGCGTTCCAAAACATATTATGCTTGTCCTGTTTGCTGGATTATGTAGAAAAGTCGCTGAATGGCCAGTTTATGATGCACACGATTTGATCCCTGACACGACCCTACAGCAGCGTTTTCAGATCTCCCACTCGGCTACAAAACATTATGAAAAGAGAGGTTCGAACAATGTTGATCAACATTTCTACCAATATCAACAAAACGAACAACTATCTATCACCTCAAAAAATCTAACCTTAGAATGACCACGACATATGACGTTGCAAATCCAAGTCCGGGTTTGGTACAGGCACACACATTTGGTGGAGATAAATAAATTAACGGGATCCAAACCCTCCCATCTTAATAACTGGATCTCCAATGGCAACTCATATATAAACAACCAATAGAAAATAGGGAGCAAGTGCAGAGATCGAAAGACTATAAAAATTAATATGTACAGCTTCCTTGAAATACGTGCAGCTTTAAGGAGTAAGGCAAAAGACTGGTTGACTCGGAAGCAGAATAATGTGTCCGAGTGGAGCGACATGTCTACAAAGCGAACATTGCTATCATCTCGTCATGATATAGCTGAACAATTTCTCATTTGACATTAAGCAACAATCACTCACTCAAATGAATGTCAAAGAATTGAATTTAAACAGTCAGACAGAGATCTACAATGTTCTACTCACAAATCAACTCAATTCACGATGTCTTCTTGAGAACAAAATCAGTAGGCTTTTGAAAATGTGTGTAACGCTTAAATATTGTAGTTTAAATTATGAAAAAAAAAACTAATTTAAATGTTCAACATTCACGTTTTTGCTGCTGCAATTTGATACAAAGGTAATGACTCTTTAAGTGGTAATAGTCAAGTTGATTGGTTTATGGTGTCTAACGTCACTTTCAACAATATTTCGGTTATATCGTGGCGGTCTCTTTTAATGGTGGAGGAAACCAGAGTACCTGACATACTTTATCACATAATGTTGTATCGATTACACCTCGTCATGAAAGGGGTTCGAACTCACAACATTAGAGGCACTGATTGCACAGGTAGTTGTAAATCCAACTACCATACTTTCACGACCACGACAGCCCCTAGTCAAATTGATAGTTTGTCGTACCAGACAAAACATTATGAAAAGAGAGGATCGAACAATGTTGATCAACATTTCTACCAATATCAACAAAACGAACAACTATCTATCACCTCAAATAATATAACCTTAAAATGACCACGACATATGACGTTGCAAATCCGAGTCCTGGTTTGGTACAGGCACACACATTTGGTGGAGATTAATCAATTAACGGGATCCCAACCCTCCCATCTTAATAACTGGATCTCCAATGGCAACTCATATATAAACATAAAGGCCATGATCGTATGGTCGTGGGATTTACAACTACCTATGCAATCAGTGCATATCACCATTGATGATGTGAGTTCGAATCTCTATCAGGACGAGGCATACAACATTATGTGATTAAGTTTGTCAGTGACTTGCGACAGGTCGGTGGTTTTCTCTGTGTCCTTTGGCTTCCTCCAACAATAAAACTGATCACGATATAACTGGAATATTGTTGAAAGTGGCGTTAAACACCATCAAACAAGTTAACAAACATATTGGCCATGACAAGGGTGCTAGGCTGCGGACACCCTTGCGTTCCATACATGAAACGATTGGATCGGGAATCCAAACTATGCAAACTGTACGAAAGTACCTGCATATGGAGTATTGTGGTTCCTGTCATGATATATTTGATAGAGAGTTGCTGCTAACAAAGGAAGCTACTGAACCGAGTGTTCTTATTGTTTAAGTTGAAGTCATGACTTGATTAACCAATATGGGATATCTGTGTTCCAAATGACCACGGATATGTCCCGTTTGCCGTTTGTTTTAACCACAATCAGGTCCTTTCCTTGTTCATTACTTATCACCGGTTTATAACAAGATTAACCCCGTGGATTCCCCCGCCTGCCGCACCAGACGAGTTCGCCCGTTTGTTTTACTTGTCTTAGTGGAGTTCATGTTGTTAATGCTGACACTTGTTTTTATGTCTTCATGTGTTTAGTTCCGTGTTGCGATGTCCGGTACGATTTCCGCCTAAAAATGATGCTCGATTCATGTGTCTTGACTCCAATTTGTTATGTGGGGGGTTCACGTTTTAATTATGTCAATTATACTTATCTACGTATCCTGATGTCCAACACGATTGCCATATCACATGATGTTCGTATCGGTTAACAGTAACACAACGGGTGCCACATGTGGAGCATGAACTGCTAACCCTTGCGAAGCACATGAGCTTACTCCAGCTTTTAGTGGGGTTCGTATTTCTCGATTTTCATTTATCTGTATAAAGTTTTGTAGATCCTTGTTTGTCCTTTTTCTTTTTGGCCATTGCGTTGTCTGTCCTACTATACATTCTTCTGATTACCCCTTTGGTATCTTCAAACTTTTTTATCTAGACTCTTTTATAGAAGAGCTAGAAGATACCAGAAGGGTAATCAGAATCCATATATCGAAGAACATACAACACAGGGGGCTAAAGAAAAAGTACAAAGGACAAACAACGATCTACAAAGCATACATATAAAACTAAAGATCGAGCAACACCAACCTCCCCCAAAACGGGGGTGAACACAGGTGCTCCGGAAGGGTGAGCAGTTCCTGCTCCACTAGTGACACCCGTCGTGTTAATCTTGTTACAAATTCGGTGATAAGTCACGAACGAGGAAAGGACCAGGAAGTGCTTACGACAGGTGTAGCATATTCGTGGTCATTTGTGACACATATATTCTATAACGGTCAACCAAGTCATGATGGCGACCGTAACACTTTCGAAGTGATACCATCAACTTAACTAAGATAAACCCTTGGTTCAGTAGCTTCCTTGTTAGCAGCAACCCTCTATCAAGGAAATGCTGATAGGAATCACAAGCTCTGGAATATCGTATCAACAATCGAGAGATATATACTCCATGTGCAGGTGCTACTGGAATGTGGCTACATATGAATGAATGGGAAAATTGAAATCATCTTTTTTGCTGCAAAAGTTCGTTCTTAACAGCCCCTCACTGTCAATTTCGAGGTGTAGGTCAAGGTATCTGTGGTATCCTTTATTTGAAGCTCATTGGGATATATGTGATCAACGATATCACCAAACCTGCAGTTATTTAGTGAAAGGACATCATCTATATAGCGGAACGTGTAATTAAAGGATCTGGCTACCTTCTTTTCGGTTTTTTTAAGAAGCCCGGTATAAAGTCTGCCTCATACGAATAAAGGAGCAAGTCGGCGAGATAAGGAGCACAGTTTGTACCCATGGGTATGCCCACTGTCTGTTAAAAAGAAAATCGTCCACCAAAGAAAACAAATATGTTGTCAATCAAAACCTCGAGCACGTTGATGATATCAATTTCGGAGAACCTTTTGGTAAAATCAGAGTGGTTTTCAGCAAATTAAATCTGTCTCTTCCTAGCACAAGGTATTTGTATCTACGTTGGCCATTCTTTTTTATGAAACACAGTTGGACCAACTCCCTTAATTTGTCATTCAGCTTAGAGTGAAGAATTAGTTGTGTTGAGGGTAAAGAAGTGAAATTTGTTAATCTTATTGCGGGAGGAGAGGTTGTATGTACTCTAACAGATAATTAGAGTTCTTCAGAATCCACATCTGATTCACACCACTTCTAGAGTAACTAGTGGCACAGTAACTCTGAAGCTCGGTCTTGACCGCCGATAGAAAACATGTTAATAATTTTGAAAGAGTTTTCGTGGAGCATTCGGCAGACCCAGGAAAATAACGCTGACTGAAAGTACACTTGTGTAATGTAGAAATCCAGTAGGGTGATGGTAGATACAGTTCTTTTTGAATCACACAGAACTATAAAATGTCGTTACAATCATCTGGCGACAGGACAAAAAAAAATAAACTTACTTTGAATTATATTTTATTTATATTTACAGCTACTTATTTATAATAAATCTCTAGTTGATGACTTGTACATATTTGTACAGGATCTTATTCTATTTCGAACCAGAATACCCTCTTTCCTGTGTTACATACAAGTATTTCATTTACACTTTCATCATAACACATTGCTCTTGGACTTGAAATCTGATATACCTCCTTTGCTGCATTTCCATCTGGTGATATCACAACTATGTTTCCAGATTGCTCACCAGACACGAAGACAAAACCCTCATTATCGACGACAACACCCCGCGGAGAGCGTAAAAGTGAAGTGTCTTCAAATGACCATATTTGTTGTCCATTCATAGCACAACAGCTCACGGTTTGTGTGTTAGACGTGTAAAACAATTTATTGCCGTCACAGGTGATGTATGAAAATTGACCTATATCTGTTGGAACCAAGAGTTGATCGTTCTTAGTCTCCAGGTCAAATCGACGAATTCCGTCCTTCTCGTGACAATAATAAAGTTTACCATCACAGTGAGTAATGCCATAGCATGGATCATCATGCTGAATTGTGTGTACAATGTTGTGTGTGTCAAAATCAACGATAACGATAACTTTATCACGAGAAACGGCTATTGTGTTTGTATCGATGCTGGTTATATCGTAGATTGATCCGCTGTTGCGATTTAACGCCCGAATGGTGTGAATGTAGTTCCCATTACTGTTGTTCAATGTCACACGATCTGTGTAAGAATGGACATTGTATTCAGAGAAAATGATTTCTCCGTTATATAAGATAGAACAACCAGTTAATTTGTTAGATTGATTTCCAGTTCGCACCTTTATTTCTTTTAGAAAATTCAAATTGATATTATCGCTTGTTCTCGTTAACTGTCCTACGATTTGTGCTTTCTCTTCGATTGTTCTTCTCTTCAACGGTCCTACGATTTGTGCTTGCTTCTCCTTTTCTTTGACATAAACGACATCACTTTCAATATCATCGACACCAACGTCAACAATCGATTCCATCTTAATAATTTCATCAATTATTGCAGTAAATACATGTATAATACTCTTACGATTGAATTTGCCCTCGCTGCCTAATTTTTCAACATTTGTTCTTCGTCGTTTGCTTTAGAGATCAAATGAGGTAAACTTAAAAAAGTTTGTAAATCAGACGCATGCTCTTTTATTTTGTTCAATTCCAATGTAATAGCTGACGTTTTATTTTCTATTTCTGTCAAGCTCTTTTTTACGTCACCTAGCTGTAAAGTGACGTCATCAACAGTCTTATTTATACTTCCGATCAATGTATCTTGTAACTGATCGAGGCGGTCATTTAAAGATTTTCGTATTTTGCGAATTTCTTCATAAATTTCTTTTCGTTGAGTTTCAACGTCCTGTATATTCTTTTCTTTGTCATCTGTACATCTTCTTACAAAAGAATCCAGTTCATTGAGAGTTTGTTCTAGATCCAACATAGCCGGTGATGATTTAACATTCGTGATGCAATCTGTTATCGGAACAACACCAGAGCATTCCTTATGAGAGGTTAGAGAGCACCTAATACAACACGGAGAGCTATGGATAGGACAGAACAAATCGAGTTTTTCATCGTGATCTTCACAATGATAGTTCAAGGTTTGGACAATAGCTGGTAATTCATTATAGTCCTCTAATGACATGGTTAAATGATGTCGAGATAATTTTGAAGATTTATGGTGTCTTAGACAATCAGAACACAAAAAATCATCACATTCGGGACACCCAACCATTGCTTTAACTGGTGAAGGGTCGCAAAATGAGCAAAGCTTTTCATCAGACTGGTTCGATGTTGCCATACTTTTAATCTAAAATGGAATAATTCTACAATTACCTTGATGCATGATATCAATTACTAGTACTACAATCATGGTTTGTTATATGTAATAAACTCCGATGTAAGGAAATATACAATGTACGAACAATGTGGTGAATATATAATTCATTTGTATGAGCATTTGGGGAGATTTTATTTTCTATTTTGCAGCGATCGCAAAAAGCGAGTAATATAACAGATATCAAAGAATTGGGAGCTATAAGGGCCAAAATCGGCCACACCTCAGATGTCGATAAAATGTTCTCCAAAATGTATTCACAATATGTGCTTTTCATAAATAAATACAGTTAGTTAATATGTGCATCCAATTCCTCACAGCGGACCGACAAAGTCAGGTAATGAAAAGCACTGAACGTCATTTTTTCCAGAATACAGAATGTACGTATCATTGTATTATAATGCATATCTTTAAAAAACAAAAACAAAAACAAAAACAAAGCATAATAAAACTCAATAAACAAAGCATAAATTTGACTTAATATGCCATGTGGATTGATTTCAGGAATACAAACATGTTCTGAAACTGTATTATGAAATTAAATTGAACGAATAGTAATGTCGCAACGTCACCCATTTTCGCTTCCTTAAATATTTATCTACATTCTTCTATACTTACTTACCTGTTAATATTCATTTCCAGCTCATTATCATAACAAATGTTTCGATATTAACTGATCCCGCCTACTTCGTTGCGCCGACTTGTCATTGTGGTATTCTCGCTTTGAGGTCACGTGCCTTTTGAGAGATAACTCTAAGAGAAAAACACGTGTTCGGTTTGTTTACGTTTTACCGGAGGTTTTGCATGGCGATTTTTTATCTGAAATAAAATATTTAGTCAACCTAGAGTGAAATATTTGACAAATATTAACCAGCAATATTATTTTCATCTATGGTTATTCCAATTGAGGTGAACTCTCATTCAACATTTTCAAGTGTTTCATGTAAACAAACCGAACACATGTTTTGCTGTTAAAGTGATCTCTCAAAAGCCACGTGACCTCAAAGCGAGATTACCACAATGACAAGATGGCGGAACGAAGTAGGCGGGATCAGTTAATATCGAGACATTTGTTATGATAATGAGCTGGAAATGATTATTAACATGTAAGTAAGTATAGAAGAATGTAGATAAATATTTAAGGAAGCGAAATATATATGTTTGATCCTTCTCGCACCCGATTTCATGACAAAAATTTGCAAAAAAGCGGCGCAACATTTTCACTGTGCAGTTTTCAAGCATCTCGGTGATCAAAACCACAGAGAAAAAAGCTGCTATGTGGCTAGTGAATTTATAGCTCAGAGTCTGTTGGTTGGAATTTGTTAAAATTTTGATATTTATGACAGTGGATATATTCAAACACACTGTCAAAAAAATAAGAAAATTGAACGAGCAGATCAAATTTTACCTGAAGTGTATTGTACCACCTTAAACAGGACAGCCAAAAACAGGAAATGCCTGAGGAAAAAAAAAATTAGCTTAGCTTATGTATATCTTGTTTATCTTGCAATGTCAAAAAGTCCAAAACAGTCGGCAAAATGTGAGAAAAGAGTAGAAGCAAGCGTTGTTCTAATATTTTTCAATTGTGTCCTCTATATATAGCTAACGTCCGCGCTTATAATGTTATCGTTTCTTAATATCGCTCTACTTTAAAATGGCACCAGCAAAGCTTTATTAGGTCCATGACTAAATATGACTGAAATTTATTTGACCGCTTTATTTGTACTAAATATGACACAATAACACAACAATATTCAGACAGAGTGACACCTGCATAAACCAAACTCGAATGAAACGGAATCTTGTATAATCCGAGCTTTAAATAAAGTCCACGTGTAAGACCTCTTTGTTAATTTAACCTTTATAAGCAAAACGTCTGTCTATTCTGAACACCTGAAGAGGTTCACGGTGTTTGCAAAATAAAATAATTCACATGTGGTATTTACATCTGTGGTTATGTTATCTCAATTGTTGGTTTGTTTTTCTGTATATAATCTGATTAGATAAATACGATTGTTTAATTGTAGTTCAGGGTACATTGTAACTCTAATTTGTACATGGTAGAATTCACTTGGTTGAGCATGAATGGGCAGAACAGACCAGGAAAGGCTTTAAAAGTATAAATTGGAATTGATAGTCTCATTATGTGAGAAATTATACTTTATCTCCATTTAGAAACTTGCTTTTTGTGATAAAATGAAAAAAACAAACAAATACCATACTGTCGGAACAGTTCCAAAATCTAATAGAAAAATTATAGAAGGACAATACACAATATCATAATAAAGTCTTTAAATGTCTACTGTTATTATAATTAGCTGAAATACGGGAAGCTGAAAAGCAATATCTTATTTTACTATAAAACAAAATGCCAAGATGATGACATGTAGTATAAAACGAACTTTGCATGGTGTTTCTCCAGTCAAATAATACAAGGATATCTTGGTTATATTTTGCATTACATATATTATCTTATTAAACATCCTATGTTTCTTAGAGGTAATAATGGTCCACTTACAATCAAAGAGAGCAGTTCCACCTGGCAAACATATTGTATAACATACGTCTCCCATATGGTGGAGAACCCATTCTCTTTAATAACTATTTATATTTATTACAGATATCTTATACTGCACTATAAATATTTAAATATTTTCTCTTTAATAACTCTATTACAAATTTCTTACTGAAAAAAGAAAAAGGTAAATCATAATTAGAAGTAACGGTATATAAGAAGTAAGACACACTCCGGATAGATTATTGATCAGTTGGTTGTTTCTCATATTCATCATGTAATGTGTATGTATGCATTACATGTATAAGATTATAAACTGATTTAATCCCTAGATAGTTAGATATATTTCACACGGAATTTGAATAATATAATTGTTTTGTTAAAATAAACAACAAGATTAAAAAGCACTCCCATCAGATACCAAATGTTTTAAAGGATCATCAAACTTGTGGGGGTGCTTTTTTTTGGGGGGGGGCTTTTGTTTTTTGCTTTCATTGAATGTATGTTTGTTGTTTTTTTGTTTTTTGTTTGTTTGTTTGTTTATTTTTTTTTTTACCAATTATTAATTTTCCAAATCAATCACAAAAAAAAGTGTTTATATTTAGTGCTTTTTGTATACCAACATCAACGATCATATTAATGAGATTGTTTTGGAATTATTAACATTAAAATCAGCGGTTCCTTATGAACGTGCATTATGGGAAAATTACCGGAGGGACGATTTAAAATTAATAACAAAGAAAGAGTGTTACACCTAAGCTGATCTGATTGTATCAGAAATTTGCTTAACTATCTTTAAATACTCCGAATTGTTACATCCCATGATATACTGGAACAATTCCGGAGCATCTGAGTTCACCCTCGATTTTAGTGCTTAGTTTTCTGTATAGTGTTTTGTACATCATTGTTTGTCCTTTTTCCTTGGTCATTGTATTGTCAGTCTATCTTCGATTTACGGCTTCTGATTACTAGTACCACTTTACTTTGCAAATCGTTAATTACTCAGAATGGAAGTTAGAAGTTGAGCCCCATCATATCATATCAATTAAACTTTTAATGGATCTACTTAGATTTGCTGAATATCCTGGTCTTGAAAGCTATATTAGCGGGTTCAATTAACACTGTGTATAATTGATCCTCTACATGAAATCTTTCTAAGGTCAGATGAAATACAAACGTATTAAATTAGAGTGGTGAAATAATAAGAACTACTACCTAAACATGTATTTTAATAGTCACAGTTATTCAATGTGTTTTAAATGGTATTTTTTATAACTTGATATTTAGTTTATGGATCACTACATACCATGTATTTATAATCAATCACAGATAACTATACCTGGCCAGGTAATGCATGGACAGTACTATTATTAATTTAAAAAACCTGCTGTGATCTGCTAATCTGGGTCACGGATCACTGTAATCGGGCGGCTGTATCGAGAAACAGATACGGTGTTGAACAAACTGTTATTACTCATAACATATTTATAAATGCTATACAATTTTATGTTTGTCTTCAAGAAATATGATAGACAAAACCATGTGTGAAGTTTTATGACGAAATATCTCCGATTTCGATGTAAATTTACCAGTTGAAGTGGGGAAATGTTATGCTAGATTTCTAAAAATTTTCTACTCTGAAACCACAGGTAAATTTCCTTTAGCGATGTATTTTTATCTTGGACAAGAATAATGAGCGTCCTGATTGGATGACCGATTTAAAACACACTGACTCTGCATGGTAAAAGATGCATGTATAAGAAATCTGTTATATTTATTCATTTGTTTGATTCTGGAATATTGTTGATCATTGATTTAAACAAGAACAAAGGGAAAAGAGGGCGGGGGTGGGGTGAATTTTATTTGTGAATTTTACAGTTTAAATAAATGTTATGTTTCGACAGCTTAAAGAGAAAAATAAAAATGTGTTGCGACTAAAGCTTAAATCAGCGTTAGAAATTGAACAAATATCAGTGGTTTTGTAAATGGAATTTATTATAAATAGAAAATCTGAATTTATTATTTATTAATTTATTATTAATGATACAATTGTATATCCCTTGGGAGGGGGAGGGAGGCTAAGATGAAAATTTGAAATAAATACAAAGGACCGGATTATAAGCAAAAATAATAATCCAGAATTATTTTTTTATTAAAAAAAATCCAGGACCCTATGTCCAGGATTTTTTTTTTTAAAGTTAATAATATGAAATATTGACATCCACACTTGCCTTTTGGACAGCACATTTCTGTGTCCACACTTGTTTAACTGAAGTTTGTTTTTATTCGTTTTTAGGCCTCGTGGTGAGATAAAAATGTAAACAATAAAGGTGATAGCAGATCTTGATCTTAGTTATACTTTTCTTAATAAATATTATGTTTTACACATTGGACAGGTATGATGCATTTTGGCTGCCGTAAACAAAGGTAACACGCAGGTTATTATAATGTAAGTACACTATTCTGTAGAAAGGCAATAATAAATCATTGAAGTGTTAAACAAATTACTGAAAACATTTTAGAACTAATTTTAGTAAAAATTACCTTTGTCTTGTCTCTTGTTCAATCAAAATATTCTCAAATCTAGAAGGAAGTTCTTCAATACAGCTATTCATCACAAGTCAAGTCATCATACTGATTATGGTGGAGACACGTGACATCATTCAATGTTGTTTGCTCGTCATCCGCGTCCGTAGGATTTTCATGTTTCTATCTTATTCTCAGAGAACAGTGGTCCGATTGTGAGCCCAATTATATATGGCAATATCCCAGAAGCACCTGCATATGAAATGGTCCGATTGTCAGCCCAATTATATATGGCAACATCCCAGTAGCATCTGCATATGAAATATATATATATATATATATATATATATATATACGTCTGAAAATTAAACCAAACAGTGTTAGAATTAGATTTTAGAGCTGTCAAATTTTTGTTCTTCCCTCGACGGGATTTGAACCCACACCATTGTTACACTGCAGCACCATTCGCTTAGCCTTACGTCCAGCGCCCTAGACCACTCGACTACATCCACTCCCTAAAAAAGGAGCTTCAATAGTCGTAGTGTTACCTTGTCTCGTAAGGCAAATCTAGGGATAGGCGTAAGACATGTGTATAAGCGTGTGTAGATGGTACATATATACTTAATATTATAATTTGACAGCAATCCAACTCAGCAATTTTTAATATATTGGATAGGATAATGAAGAATTATTCATTATACAGTCACAGGAAATAAAGTATATTATACAAACGTCTAGAAGCAAGTGACAACCATACAATATATCTGTCCCACTGGATCTCAAAGTTACTTTAAAGGATACTAGGTTAATACTAAATATTATATACGTCTGAAAATTAAACCAAACAGTGTTAGAATTAGATTTTAGAGCTGTCAAATTTTTGTTCTTCCCTCGACGGGATTTGAACCCACACCATTGTTACACTGCAGCACCATTCGCTTAGCCTTACGTCCAGCGCCCTAGACCACTGGACTACATCCACTCCCTAAAAAAGGAGCTTCAATAGTCGTAGTGTTACCTTGTCTCGTAAGGCAAATCTAGGGATAGGCGTAAGACATGTGTATAAGCGTGTGTAGATGGTACATATATACTTAATATTATAATTTGACAGCAATCCAACTCAGCAATTTTTAATATATTGGATAGGATAATGAAGAATTATTCATTATACAGTCACAGGAAATAAAGTATATTATACAAACGTCTAGAAGCAAGTGACAACCATACAATATATCTGTCCCACTGGATCTCAAAGTTACTTTAAAGGATACTAGGTTAATACTAAATATTATATACGTCTGAAAATTAAACCAAACAGTGTTAGAATTAGATTTTAGAGCTGTCAAATTTTTGTTCTTCCCTCGACGGGATTTGAACCCACACCATTGTTACACTGCAGCACCATTCGCTTAGCCTTACGTCCAGCGCCCTAGACCACTGGACTACATCCACTCCCTAAAAAAGGAGCTTCAATAGTCGTAGTGTTACCTTGTCTCGTAAGGCAAATCTAGGGATAGGCGTAAGACATGTGTATAAGCGTGTGTAGATGGTACATATATACTTAATATTATAATTTGACAGCAATCCAACTCAGCAATTTTTAATATATTGGATAGGATAATGAAGAATTATTCATTATACAGTCACAGGAAATAAAGTATATTATACAAACGTCTAGAAGCAAGTGACAACCATACAATATATCTGTCCCACTGGATCTCAAAGTTACTTTAAAGGATACTAGGTTAATACTAAATATTATATACGTCTGAAAATTAAACCAAACAGTGTTAGAATTAGATTTTAGAGCTGTCAAATTTTTGTTCTTCCCTCGACGGGATTTGAACCCACACCATTGTTACACTGCAGCACCATTCGCTTAGCCTTACGTCCAGCGCCCTAGACCACTGGACTACATCCACTCCCTAAAAAAGGAGCTTCAATAGTCGTAGTGTTACCTTGTCTCGTAAGGCAAATCTAGGGATAGGCGTAAGACATGTGTATAAGCGTGTGTAGATGGTACATATATACTTAATATTATAATTTGACAGCAATCCAACTCAGCAATTTTTAATATATTGGATAGGATAATGAAGAATTATTCATTATACAGTCACAGGAAATAAAGTATATTATACAAACGTCTAGAAGCAAGTGACAACCATACAATATATCTGTCCCACTGGATCTCAAAGTTACTTTAAAGGATACTAGGTTAATACTAAATATTATATACGTCTGAAAATTAAACCAAACAGTGTTAGAATTAGATTTTAGAGCTGTCAAATTTTTGTTCTTCCCTCGACGGGATTTGAACCCACACCATTGTTACACTGCAGCACCATTCGCTTAGCCTTACGTCCAGCGCCCTAGACCACTGGACTACATCCACTCCCTAAAAAAGGAGCTTCAATAGTCGTAGTGTTACCTTGTCTCGTAAGGCAAATCTAGGGATAGGCGTAAGACATGTGTATAAGCGTGTGTAGATGGTACATATATACTTAATATTATAATTTGACAGCAATCCAACTCAGCAATTTTTAATATATTGGATAGGATAATGAAGAATTATTCATTATACAGTCACAGGAAATAAAGTATATTATACAAACGTCTAGAAGCAAGTGACAACCATACAATATATCTGTCCCACTGGATCTCAAAGTTACTTTAAAGGATACTAGGTTAATACTAAATATTATATACGTCTGAAAATTAAACCAAACAGTGTTAGAATTAGATTTTAGAGCTGTCAAATTTTTGTTCTTCCCTCGACGGGATTTGAACCCACACCATTGTTACACTGCAGCACCATTCGCTTAGCCTTACGTCCAGCGCCCTAGACCACTGGACTACATCCACTCCCTAAAAAAGGAGCTTCAATAGTCGTAGTGTTACCTTGTCTCGTAAGGCAAATCTAGGGATAGGCGTAAGACATGTGTATAAGCGTGTGTAGATGGTACATATATACTTAATATTATAATTTGACAGCAATCCAACTCAGCAATTTTTAATATATTGGATAGGATAATGAAGAATTATTCATTATACAGTCACAGGAAATAAAGTATATTATACAAACGTCTAGAAGCAAGTGACAACCATACAATATATCTGTCCCACTGGATCTCAAAGTTACTTTAAAGGATACTAGGTTAATACTAAATATTATATACGTCTGAAAATTAAACCAAACAGTGTTAGAATTAGATTTTAGAGCTGTCAAATTTTTGTTCTTCCCTCGACGGGATTTGAACCCACACCATTGTTACACTGCAGCACCATTCGCTTAGCCTTACGTATATATATATATATATATATACAACGTCTGAAAAACCAGTCAACGATCAATCTTACGGGGTGTTGGATCGTTACGGTATAACGATACTATACAAGTAAAACAATTATAAACGTCTAAAATGGTTTGTAAAACAACACCAAGTACACAAAACAAAGTGATAAAGAATTAAACACTTCGTAGAATGACAAAATTTTCGTCCCACCGAGGGACTTTATCAATGTCTTAGACATAAAGAATTAAACACTTCGTAGAATGACAAAATTTTCGTCCCACCGAGGGACTTTATCAATGTCGGACTTTATCAATGTCTAAGACATTGATAAAGTCCCTCGGTGGGACGAAAATTTTGTCATTCTACGAAGTGTTTAATTCTGACATTGATAAAGTCCCTCGGTGGGACGAAAATTTTGTCATTCTACGAAGTGTTTAATTCTGACATTGATAAAGTCCCTCGGTGGGACGAAAATTTTGTCATTCTACGAAGTGTTTAATTCTTTATCACTTTGTTTTGTGTACTTGGTGTTGTTTTACAAACCATTTTAGACGTTTATATATATATATATATATATATAAATAGAAGTCTAGACGATTGTGCAACGATACCGATAAAGCTGTTACAAAATAATATATTGACAAAATTTTCGATCAACAAATGACCTTCCTCAGTGACTATCAAAGTTAGACTGAGTTTGTAAAGATTAGATGGTATAATTACAACTCACTAAATAGTCAGGTGACAAAGTGTTACGTATTAAAAATCTTTAAAAATCTCTAACTCTCTCATTTCACTGTAAAGATATGATGGTATAATTGTCACCTGGTAAAGTTAAAGATTTGTACTCACCACCTTTTATTAACGATTATCCTTAGCATTCTCAACTGCGTCACACTTTACCAGAAAGGAAAATGAAAATTCAAACAGTCATGGTCAACAATTCCACCAATATCCATAAAATTAGCAATTATCTCTCACCTAAAATCATTGAATATTATATATATGGAATTTGAAATCAGGGTTCTGAATTGGTACAAACATAACGAAACAAAAAGCCCAACAATTTTAGCACTCAATAAGAAAGTGATCAATATTTCATGGGTATTAATTATGGTTTATGATTTAGGTTTATGATGTTTAACGCCACTTTCAACAATATTTTGATTTATATCGTGGCGATCAGTTTTATTGGTGGGGGAAACCAGAGTACCCGGAGAAAACCACCGACAATCTGCGTCACATAATGTTGTATCGAGTACACGTCGCCATGAGCGGGATTGGAACTCACAACATTAGTGATAAAGGCACTGATTGCATAGATAATTGAAATCCAACTACCATACGATCACGACCATGATGGTCCCTACGATATCCAGAACCAGTTTCATATTATCAAAATATTAATTTAAATTAAGTTAATAAAATACACTCTAACATTTTTCTAAGTACAGACTACAGCTCTGACAAGGAATGTCTGCGTTAGCGTAGTTTCGCGTTAAATGAACAATTTTTCAGCCATATCATGGCTAATTATAAGGGACGATAATTATGTCCGTTTTGTATTAGTCCGACACGTCTAGTTGGATTTGTATAATGCTAGTTTACAGTGCTTTGGTGGACATGTGGCTCCAACCGGATACATTATCCTGATTCCAAGCCAACCAGTCTGCTCTTATTCCTTAATGATACGTCGTATAAAAAGTATAGAATGATGACCAAAAGGAATAAATACGCTATGCGCCTACGTAGATGTCACACGGCCCAATTTGGATTGAATAAGAAAAACGACCATTCCAATCGATGAACGGATATCCAGGTTAATTTTTCTTTGTTAAAAAAAAGATAAAATACCTGGTTTCTAGGGTAATCTTCTCAATGTGTATGATTGATTGCTATTTAACATCAAGTGACAATTATTTCAGCTGTATTTATAACAAAAACCGATTCACGTGTAGTTTAAAAGGTGACACTGGGATGAACCTTATAAAATTAAAATTAACATAGAAAAAAAGGATACAATTTGCATAGAGTCGTTCAAGCTTACCTTGCATTGGACTATCATCGACCACTCCACCAATAAAACTGACCGCCACGATAAAACTGATATATTGTTGAAAGTGGCGGTAAATACCATAACATCTAACATATCATATGTAGTTTTAACCGCATCGATGGTGTAAAGATTGATATGGCGTAGATCATGGGTTCAATTCTCAGTTCGGTCAAACCAAAGACAATTCAAATGAGCACACAACATTAACGAGTAACAGCAAAGGCTGGTTGGTTGGAAATTAGGACGTGTCCGAGTGGGGCGACATGTTTACCCACATACTTGTTTCGATGAATTAGCACTATAGAATCAAGTTTAGTGTGTTGGTCTAATTCAAAGCAGTCATTATCATATTTTCGAAGGGAGACTTGTTCTCTTTATAATATAGCTGAAAATATGATCACTTGGCGCTAAAGAACTAGCACTCACTCGTAATAATGTTTCCGCATGACACACGATTCGCAAAAAAAATCGTTCGAATTATTTCTCTTCTTATACTATTTGATAATTCTTCTCATCCAATGGATTGTAGCATCATTTCAGAAATAGCATGGTTACAAAATGACGCTAAATCAAATACCAATTGTATAGTCTTTGGTTTCATCATACCAGGGATTTGTATCCACGATCAATTGCCCTCGAGGCGTACACACTAATCATTACACAATCGATGCTGTTTAGGTTTATATGAAGATAAAGTTAGTATTATCATTATTAATATTAATCAAACGTGTTGAATATAAATGATAATATTTACAAGGCAATGAATGAGCAATTGTATAAGGAAAGGAACTTAAACAGTCAGACAGATAGAGACAACTTGCTACTTCCATATAAAGTTAAGCCAGGAAAGTGAGTGGTAATGTATTCGTGTGTTAGGAATTACAATGGTGTGTCTTTCTACGATTTTTCTATTGGATTTTGGAATTGCTCCGATATTGTGGTATTTGTGTTGCATTCTCTTCATGGAAAGGAAACATGAGTTCTGTTGGAAATCCGTGTAACGCTTAGATATTGCAGATTTCAATTGTGAAATAATTGAATTTAATTTACAATTAAATTTAAAAAACAATGCACCAGTAAAATGTCTAAAGATGAGTCTTGAAGTGATAGCAGCTAGGTACCTGACAAGAAACTATGACATTAATAAGAAAGGATATTGATACAAATGAACATCAAAGACTATCTAACTTTATACATTTCACAACCAAAGACGGATCCTTTACAAGAAGGGTTTTATGGTTATGGTGTTTAACGCCACTTTCAACAATATTTCAGTTATATCGTGGCGGTCAGTTTTATTGATGGAGGGCACCGGGGAAAACCACCGACCTACCGGGAGTCACTGACAAACTATATTACATGATGTTGTATGGAGTACACATCGCCTGCGCGGGATTCGAGTTCACAACGTTAGTGGGGATAGGCACCGATTGCATAGGTAGTTATAAATCCAACTATCATTCGATCACGACCACGACTACCCATCAGCAACGAATACAACTTATATCCTATGAGTGTGAAATGACCCTTAGCCTGCATTTGACAAATTCCTCTGTACCTTTAAAGGATGGCTTATTATTGTATTCAGCTTATGAATAAAATAACGACGAAATTCTCCATACAAGTTTTAGAGATGTTCAGTCTGTGGGGTGCATTTGTTTCATAACGTTTTCAGCAATAGGGTAACATGAATTATTTCTCATAGTGACAAATAAATGTCATAAATATTGATCTAAAATCGTATTACTCGCATGGTAGAAGTATCAGTCCATGTATGACGCACAAATGTTGTACATCACCCCGTCTCTAGGGCTATTTGACCTTGTTTTTCATATTTCAAAATAAATGTTAATAACATAAACATTTTATTCCAAAAAAACTAATTATTATATGTAAAAAAAGTTTATCTTTCTATCAGAACATATTTGATTTTAGTGGAAATGTCCATAAGATAATGAGAAGCTGTCTCACTGACCATAACCTGTTGAGAGACAATTCATGAAAATATAATAGGAAATGTTAACCATTCGACTATAAAATAACAAACATATGACGTTCCTGTCGAAAGTAGAAGCATGTTGATTGGCCAACGACCACCTTTTAACAATCAATGGATAATGAAAGTAGAATGGTGATCACCGTATAACTTGGCTTTTTCGTCGTTTTAAAAGATCCAGTGGTCCGACACAGCGTCATATCTGACCTGTTTAGACTAATAACGTATAAGGTAAAAATAAATGGACCATATCCTCTCTTGCCAATATTATACAATCATAGGAAATAAATATCACCATCGTTTTAAGCAAGTTACAGCCATGAAATGTATCTATACCCCCTTTTCCAAAATGATGCTGGGTTGTCCTAAATAGTTTATAACTGCGTCTGAATATTCAGCCTAACACTGTTTTGGTATACTACACCCATAACTGAGACAGTCTAATTCAAATTATATATTAAATTAGACGCCCTTTTCTTACATAATAGGTAATCTTTTAAAAACATCGCTAGTTATCAACCGTTATGAGCATGGTAGCAGCTGTTACTCTATTGTAATCGATTGTGTCGCAATATGTCGCCCACAGAAGTCTTGCCCTCCACAAAACATTTCATCATCCTATTTCCGGTTTTACAGTCGTTGGAAATGTAACAAAAGTAAAGAGAATATTCATACATCTAAAAATATACAACACGACGAACTAAAATTTAAACAAAATGTAATAGAAATACAATAAAAAAACAATAAATATTACGCATTACAGAAATGGTTCGTCGGTATCGTCGGTATCAGAGTGACTTCGCTATTAACACCCCAAACAAATCAGCTGCCAATATCCACCATCTGGGAACGTGCTGATGAACTATGTAGGATTGGGCCCTGGGTACCTTCACCAGTAGCTGAATTGATAAAATATTGGAGAGCTTTTGTGTCTTATCATGCTTTCCTTGGTAGCGGGTTGCTGCTGCTGTTAATAGGGAAACTACTTGACCAAAGGTACCTAGTGGTGAAGTCATCACTATTTCGAAAGTTTGATGGTCGTTATCATGACTTGGCTTTGTCAAAAATGATCATGAATATATCTTAAATACTAAACTGGTTTATTAAATATATTGATATTTAAAATTTACAGTTCCAAAAATGTCATAATTATTAAATCTAAGATTAACCTCCTTAGACATAACTTTTGTAATGATAACCGATTTTTGTTAGCTATCCTATTTGGGCCCTTTGGTTTCATTGAATCAAAAAACTTTTAAGGTATTGTCCTTTCCAAGCTTTTAATGATGAACTTTCCTGACGACGGATATTGGAGAAACACGTCTTTCGCAATGAATAAAAGGTTAAAATAGAGTCAATATAAAAAGAGGATTTCATGATACCATCGAAAATTAAGATGCTTGTTGTTCCTCTACGACTTATACTAGCCCACACGTGCACTTTGTAAGGATGTTTTGGCATCGGTATCAATGGAGCAACGGAAACCTTCAGACGATATACAACAAGCTTATTGTCGTGGAGCTGGATAGAACATTCATCGGTAAAAAGTGGCATCATTGAAGTTGTCGTCATTAGCAATACATGCTTCAGCAATCTCTCGCTTTTCCTTATTGACATTCCTCACCATTAGGCCATATCTCGGAGCAGTTGCAGTAAATCCGGCTGCGTCTATCACTTTTTTTAACAGTAGACTTGCTGGCACGTGTTTCTTTTTGAGCTAGTATGTGTATTAAATCGGTAGATGTATTTGTCGGGTTTTCTGTAAGAGCTGGTTTAACATGATTAATGTCAGAGTCCATAATTGTCTTAAAGGAGGGTAGATGAACTGTATCAAGATGTTTGTATCCGAACTTCCCTTGTTGATATTTACATCGATTCCTTTCTGGTCTAACTTTTTGACAATTGCGTTGACTGACCAACCTTGGCGATATAGCGAAATAATTTGAAGATTGTCGTGGTGCTTGAGTTTGAACTTCGGCATTTTGATAAATGTGCAACTTGATTCCAAGACTATTGAACTACTATATTTAATATGGACAGGACAGTAACTTTTTATAATAAAATGATCTTGACACGTTATTTTGGGGCAAAAAAAAGAGCAAATCCATTACCTATCATCATTATACATGTCAAGTGTCAGTATTGGCAATTTCAGCTTTCCGAAGGCGATTTAACATTTGACCGTTAAAATGTAATGAAATAAATTAAAAAAACAACAAAAACAATAATTAAATAAAAACAAAATAAAAAACAGGAAAAAAATAACACAAAAACAAGAATGAAATGAAAAAATAAAAAGGAAATTATATTGAATAATTCTTAAGCATAATTTCGTTAATTTAAAAACAAATAAAAACATTTTTATGATAGTAACAGAACAAAAGACCCTACTTGTGTTAATAGTCGACCTAAGTCTGTATTTAAAGACCAAGAAGCTGTTAAGTGTCTTTCCTCTCTTCATGACAAATATGTTATCGTTCCTGCGGACAAGACTTCCAACAATATCGTGTTTGTATGTAAATCATATTACTTCGAATGCCTAATCAGATCAGGGAAATAGGCATAAATAGCAACACCTCTAGTAATACCACATACAAACCAACTTCGTTCGACAAAGATAAAATCCTAGCTAACCACAGATCATTCATGACCTCTCTAAGCATTCCCTCTGGTAAAGAGTCTGAGGATTTACCCTAGTTATATTGGATAACTAAGCTCCATAAGACACCATGCAAGGAAAGGAACATAGCGGGATCATCAACTTGTTCGACGAAAGAATTGTCTATTCACCTGACAAAGATTCTGTCTGCAGTAAAAGAGGGACAACATAAATATTGTGAAACTGTTTACTTGTGTAGTGGCATAAATCACATGTGGATTTTGAAAAACTCTAAACATCTTTTGGATAACCTTAAATCAAGATCTTTCTCTCAGGTATCCTCCATCAAAACATTTGATTGTTCAACTCTATATATCACCCTACCGCATGAAAAATTAAAAACCCGCTTAAAAGAAACAATTCATAAAGCTTTCAGTCATAGAAACTATGGCTCAAAATTTGTTGTGTTAGGTTACAATTCCACATATTTTTCAAACAAAATTCAAAAAGGTAAAACATGCTACTCCGAGGAACAAGTGATCAGTATGCTGGAGTTCCTCATCGATGACATATTTGTCTCCTTTGGAGGGACACTGTTTCAGCATGTCGTCGGCATACCAATGGGTACGAATTGTGCCCCTCTTCTAGCCGATTTATTTTTATACTCATATGAGTCGGAATTTCTTCAAAAGCTTGTAAAAGATTAGAAGATTCATGAGACTAGAGCCTTTAATTTCACATACAGGTATATTGATGACGTTTTATCTATCAATAATTCTAGATTTACAAAATTTCTTCCATTGATATATCCTCCAGAGCTGGAAGTTAAAGAGACCACAGATACAGCTTCGTCCGCATCATTTTTGGACTTATATCTCGAATTTGACGACAGTGGTCAACTCAGTACTAAATTGTATGATAAACGGGACGACTTCAATTTTAAAATCATAAATTTTCCAAACATGTGCAGCAATATACCAGCTTCTCCTGCATATGATGTCTACATCTCACAATTGATTCGCTATCCAAGGGCCAATAGCAATTATTCTGATTTCCAGATACGTCATCTTCATCTGAGGAACAGACTACTGGACCAGGGCTATGAAAAGATTCACCTTATTCGATCTCTTAAAAAGTTTATATTCCGATACCAAGATCTTGTCGAAATATATTCCGTCTCTGCAGAAACGATAATAAACGATGCATTTTTAATTAGTGAAAATGTATAAAGATAAGTCAAGAAAAATGTCAAAAATATTGTTTTATCAATGTGTGACGTAAAAGTGTCTTTGACATTTACTTCACTGAATATGGTACTGCTTTGACAACTATTTTACCTATTTTTTTCCTGTATTTAAATACTTTTATAGTGACAGCCGGAACCTTTGAACCGTAATGAAAGCGGGTGGTTTGGCACTTTAAAATCTGATTCAACCCACCATTTCTTTAGAAATGCTTGTACCAAGTCAGGGTCATTACGGTTTTCACAGTTTTGCGGTTGTTGACTGATTTTCTCTGTTTATATACTTACGAGTTTTGACATTCCCTTTGTAACATTGTTCGGAGTTCGGTAATTTTGTTATTACCCTTATCTTTGATCTGTTAATTAATTTCCTTATTTATTTGATATTGTAAAAATTAATATCTAATCACTTAATTACTGAAGGTGGCTTCACAGTATATTATTGATTATTTGTTTTCATTGCAATAAATTAATTGATTGTTTATTTCCGTAGACATTACAATAATTGACTTGATATTGTTTTTACAATAATTGAGTAAATAAGGGTAATAACAAAATTACCGAACTCCGAACAATCTTACAAAGGGAAAGTCAAAACTCATAAGTATATACACAGACAAAATCAGTCAATTGAGTAAATGTCACATTTGAGTAAAGTGGTATAAATATGTGTGCTATTTTAATCATTATTCATAAAAAGCAATTATGTCATCAAGAATTGTTACTCGAGAATTTGGCCACTTTTTGGTCAAGTTTTAAGTTGATGACCGCTATTATGTATGTACCAGAAAAAAGATATTAACAGAAGGTCGAGTCCGTATGGGTGAATATTACAACGTTGTCTGGGGTAGAACCGACGATGAAGCTGATATTGCAGAAGTATTATACACTGGAGACTTGATGGACATGCGACAGAAAATGACAGAGTTTGAAGTACAGTTAAATTCACCAGTTTCCTCGCCATCACCGTCGCCACCAGAATTACCAAGTCAACTCAAGAGAAAAAGATCCGCCGCTAAAACTGAAACAACTAAAAAACAAAAACCCGAGGCGAACATCCTATGCATAGAAGAGGGCATCAACGACCATTACGTCTATCATCCAGAGTCCCCTGCATCGCCACAGCTACCAGCACATCTTTCTGCCCCGTCGCCGTTAATGTCACGCAACAAATAGAGAGTTCAACTCAAACATCACCACCTGCCTTTTAAATTAAAAAAAACACTAGTAGCGATTAAGAAACAGTTAGAAGTAAGCAACTCCAGGCAATCCGAACAGGACAGACTTCTCATCCAACAACAACAGAAAATCGATACCTTGCTTGCTATAACCCGAAGACAACAGAATCCTGCACATGTACCGTTTACTCCAAGTTCGCCACCAGGCACACCACCTTTAGTGCCACGACAACCTATACCAGATTCGCCAAGCACACCAACCATTCAACGCCTGCACACTACAAGTACCAACTCTTCACCGCAACAGCTTACATGTACCTCACCAGTTCCCGAACCTCTACGTCAACACAGCACACCGTTACCAATGCATCTTTTTTATCGTATATCCGAAAACGATTTAAGCATAGCAGTGTACAGCACGATCTCTCCCGGCATGTTAGCAACAAACCTGCTTAGAATCATAGTTCCAGAACCCTTCAACGCCAACAATCTGCGGGTGTATTATTCATACTTTGGTGGAGGTAAGCTCAAGAAGAGATCATTCGATCAACAGTGCAAGTCCTACTTGAAGAGATATTTGGTGACATTTTACACTAATGATAGCACATCAGAAGAAGCATATAATGCACGTGTTGTTAGTAAAATCAATGAGTGTCTTCGTAGAAATGTGCAACCAAAAATGTAGTGACAATTTTGTTTGAATTAATGAAATTGAAATGAAGTTTCGAATTTTTTTACAGTTCTAATACATGTACATTAATGTTATTATTAAGTGTTGTAAACTGTATTGTATATGTCATCTTTATATGTCATCATAGATGTTTATCAGTCTATTAAATAATTGAAGTATAAAGTATTTTCATTTTGTATATTCTTATGTAAAGTAGAAGAAGAAAACAACAACAAAATCAAACAAACAAAACGTAAAAAGACAGAAAACAAAACAAAGAAACTTGAAATATGGACACATTTTTCATATATTTAATCTAAATTATACGTTTTCATTGGGATTTTTTTAAACTCCGCATAAAATAAAAAAATCTCAATGAAAACGTAAAATATAAACATGGAATGTGAAGTCATATGTTAATTTACGAATGAAAGGGGAAAATGTCCGAAGTACAACATAGGAGCAAACTAAAAATAATGATACAAAGAAACACGCATAAACCATAAAATATTTGAAGAAAAGTAGACTCCCAAAAAGAGAAAAAAAGTGCAGAAATGAGGGCGATCGGAATGGTTCTATAAAGAGAACACTTCCAAATAGTCATGGATATTCATGAATCCAGTTGAAAACCGCTGTAAAGTGAAACACGTGTAACTACAATATTTGGAGACCCACATTAATATTAGTTGTTCTTTTTATTTATTTTCTTCCAAATGTTTTATTTTTAACCACGCCTTGTAAATTTTAACACATGCTGCCGCGAGTAAAACGGTAATTACGTATTTGCACAATATTGATTTTTGTGACCTACTTCTATCAAGTACCCACACCTGAAAAAGAAAACGTTACATCTCATGAAATCAACATTGTTTCAACCTGTTTATCACCTGTAACAGGTAGATGTAGATAAAACTAGCCAATCATCGCATAATTAATCTTGTTAATAGCACCCTGCTGTTTCTATACAGGTATTTTATTACCTGTCTCTGTCCGACCTAAGGTCTGACATGTCAGATCCGACACGTCGGACGTCGGACATCTATCGTACCATGTCTCTACCTGTACTGTAGTTGTAAATTCAACTAACATACGATCACAACCACATGACACGACAACGCAAAACAACAAGACATGAATAGGATCAAAAATGAGAAGTTCAATATTGGTAGATATTGCTATTAATGCATAGTCCAATGACGAATTTAATTTTTAATATATTTTAATTTTATCTATTCCTTTGGGTTTTTTTTCGACCAGCAGTTGTCGCGCTTTTACTATAATTGTTTTATTTACATGTATAGCAAACACAAAATCCGAGTTAAGCTGTCACTTCTTCAGCTGTATCCATGACCAGAACCAATTCACAGGTAGGTAAAAATGTGATACTGGGATGAGCCTATGAACGTAAATTAAAATTACCACGGAAAACAAAATAGAATACAGATAGCATATGGTCATTTTAGTATGCCTTGCAATGGACTAGAGTAAACAATTATTTATATATATGGGGCATATATCGTTAGATCAACTGCTTAGCATATAATGTATAGCTTAATAAAACAAAAATAGTTATGAAAGAGTGTAGCCTAAATTGTAATCTGAGAGTGGTACTGCTACTTACAAAATGTTAATTGACATGTACTGCATTTTGTAAACGGTAACAGAGAGTTGATATTTCAGTGGGTATTAATTGTGCTCTTTTTCTATCCTATATTCGTAGGAGGCGAAATACATACAGGGGCTACCACATATATGAGGGGCTGCATCGCATAACAGAGATGAACAAGCTACAGCCTAGTTTCACTGAGAATAGTTGAAGTGTTCTTATGCTATGAATTTCGTTACTGATGTAAAATGTAAGGTATATTATGCAATAGTGTAAAGAAAAATATATTAAAGGAGTTTTCAAAACAAATTGGACATCTAGGCATTTTAATTGATGGACCACTTCTTTCATGGAAGTGCATTGAAATATAAAAAAAAAAAAAAATCAGTCTAAAATTATTTGCATTTCCCAGGAATTCAATTTTAATTTGTATATGGTTTTCAGTTAGTTTCCAACATTATGTTATTGAGTGCATTCGATAATTATGTTAGCTTTGTACTAGACTAACACATTACGTTGGATTTATTAAATAACTGTCCCCGGATAGACACGTCACTTCACTCGTACACTCTTAAGGAGTAAGAGGAAACATTGATTGGCTCAGAATCAGGATGTGTCCGCGTGAAGCAAACCGTTGTTTCCGTGAGCTAGCACTATTAACATATAACTTGAAAAAACCCATTTGGCATAAGACAGCAATCACTCACTCATATTGCATTGTCTGTCCCTACCCACCTGTATTGTTGTAATAATCAATACAGCCAAAGGTTTACCTGATTGACTATGTGTATACTTAGTCTTTCTCTTCATGGGGATAGTTTGACGTTAAGCAATAATTAATGTATTGTTGAAATCAACGATGTTGTCATGATAGGCTACTTTAATTAGAAATGAAAAGATGTGTAATATGTACACTGTGAAGCACAATTTAGTACTTGCTTTCAGAAATGGGAAATAACGGTTTTGATTATCAGATCTACATATTTGTTTCAAACTAACAGCATCTTAAGCATATATAAACAGTCTTCACACTAAAATAAAATTTGAAAACAGTCTGAGAAATTGGATTTTTTATGGTTGCTTGTTATGACACATTTTTGGTAATAGACTCGTCAAATGATTTCGTTGGAGTTCTCTCTCTTCTTATGATATATGCACACTCATTTTAAATGGATTTTTGGCACCAATTCACAAATAGCACGCTCTCAAAATGATGATATTTGACAAATTGTGAAAGGTTAACTTGGTGACAGGAAACTTGGTTATTTTATCTCGCTTGGGGTGGCCTAGTTTTGTAAAATTTTAAATTTTAAATCAAGAATTGTGTTTTCATGTTTGCATAATTATGCCTTAAACTGATTGAGTTGATCTGGAAGTAAAGTTTATTATAATTATTATTATATTAATAAAATTTATTGAATGGCAATGACAATAATTACAATGTAATGATCTAATGACAGTCAGATATCAGTGGTGTAATTGGTAACGTTCTCGACTCGAGTGCGGTAGATCATAGTTTTGAACCCCTGTCTAGTCAATCCAAAGACCATACAATTGATATTTACTGCTTCTCTGTTAAGCATCCAGCTTTAAGGAGAAAGACCAAAGGCTGGTTGACTCGGCATCAGGATAATGTGTTCGAGTGGAGTGACACGTCTACTAAGCGAGTTGGTCTAGTACAAAGTGGACATTATCATCATCTTATCTAATGTAACTTATACTCGTCATCATATAGCTGAAAATTGTCTCGTTTGACATTAAGCAACAATCACTTACTCAAATGAATGTCAAGGAATTGAATTTAAACAGTCAGACAGAGAGCCACAATTTGCTACTCACATATGAACTCAATTCACGATGTCTTCTTGAGAAAAAAATCAGTAGGTTTTTGAAAATGTGTGTAACGCTTACAAATTGTAGTTTATGAAAAAAAACAAATTTAAATGTTCAACATTCACGTTTTTGCTGCTGCAATTTGATACGAAGGTAATGACTTTTTAAGTGGTAATAGTCAAGTTGATTGGTTTATGGTATTTAACGCCACTTTCAACAATATTTCGTTTATATCGTGGTGGTCACTTTTAATGGTGGAATAAACCGGAGTACCTGACATACTTTATCACATAATGTTGTATCGATTACACCTCGTCATGAACGGGGTTCGAACTCACAACATTAGAGGCACTGATTGCACAGGTAATTGTAAATCCAACTACCATACTATCACGACCACAACAGCCCATCATCAAGTTGATAGTTTGTCGTACCAGACAAGACATGAAAAGAGAGGATTAAACAGTGTTGTTCAACATTTCTACCAATATCAACAAAACGAACAACCGTCTATCACCTCAAATAATCTAACCTGAAAAAGACCACGATATATGACATTGCAAATCCAAGTCCTGGTTTGGTACAGGCACATACATTTGGTGGAGATAGATCAATTAACGGAATCCCAACCCTTCCATCTTAATAACTGGGTCTCCAATGGCAACTCATAAATAAACAAAAAGGCCGTGTGATCGTATGGTCGTTGGATTTACAACTACCTATGTAATCAGTACCTATCACCACTGATGTTATGAGTTCGAATCTCGATCAGGGCGAGGTGTACAACATTATGTGATAAAGTTTGTCAGTGACTTGTGACAGCTCGGTGGTTTTCTCTGTGTCCATTGGTTTCTTCCAACAATAAAACTGACCACGATATAACTGAAATATTGTTGAAAGTGGCGTTAAACACCATCAAACAAGCAAACAAACATCTTGGTCATGACAAGGGTTCTAGGCTGCGGACACCCTTGCGTTCCATACATGAAACGACTGGATCGGGAATCCAAACTATACAAACTACGAAAGTACATGCATATGGAGTATATATATCTCAGTCGATCCGCTATTCAAGAGCTTGTGGTTCCTATCATGATATATTTGATAGAGAATTGCTGCTAAAAAGGAAGTTACCGAACCAAGGACTCTTATTGTTTAAGTTGAGGTGATGACTTGATTAACCAATACGGGATATCTGTGTTCCAAATGACCACGAATATGTCCCGTTTGTCGTTTTTTTTCCACAATCAGGTCCTTTCCTTGTTCATTACTTATCACCGGGTTTGTAACAAGATTAACTCATGTGGATACCCCCAAACCCGACCCCCCTGACGCAACAGACGAGTTCGCCCGTGTTAATACCTGTCTTAGTGGAGTTCATGTTGTTAATGGTGACACATTTATGTCTTCATGTTTTTAGTTCCCTGTTGCGATGTCCGGTACGATTTCAGCCAAAAACTATGCTCGATTCATGTGACTTGACTCTAATTTGGTTTGTGGGGGTTCACGTTTTAATTATGTCAATTGTATTTATCTACGTATGCTGATGTCCAACACGATTTCCATATCACATATTGTTCGTATCGTTTAACAGTAACACAACGGGTGCCACATGTGGAACAGGAACTGTTAACCCTTGCGAAGAACACGAGTTCACTCCAGCTGTTAGTGGGGTTCGTGTTTCTCGATCTTCAGTTTTCTGTATAAAGTTTTGTAGATCTTTGTTTGTCCTTTTTTCTTGTTGGCCATTGTGTTGTCATTCCACCGATTTATTCTTCTGATTACCCCTTTGGTATCTTCAAACCTTTTTTATCTAGACTTTTTCATAGAAGAGTTTGAAGATACCAAAAGGGTAATCAGAATCCATATATCGAAGAAGAACATACAACACATGGGGCCAAAAGAAAAAGGACAAAAGGACAAACAGCGACCTACAAAACATACATATCAAACTAAAGATCGATAAACACGAACCTCCCCAAAAAACTGGGGGTGAACACAGGTGCTCCGGAAGGGTGAACAGTTCCTGCTCCACCAGTGACACTCGTCGTGTTAATCTTGTTACAAATCCGGTGATGTCATGAACGAGGAAAGGACCAGGAAGTTCTCACAACAAGTGTAGCATATTCGTGGTCATTTGTGACAAATATATTCTATAGCGTTCAACCAAGTCATGATGGCGACCTTAAAACTTTCGAAGTGATGACCTCAGCTTAACTAAGAGAAACCATTGGTTCCGTAGCTTCCTTGTTAGCAGCAACCCTCTATCAAGGAAATCCTGATAGGAACCACAAGCTCTGGAATATCGTATCAACAATCGAGAGATATATACTCCATATGCAGGTGCTACTGGAATGTTGCTACATATGAATGGAAAGTTCACAATGGGAAAATTGAAATAATCTCTTTTGTCGTTAAATTTCGATCTTAACTGCCCCTGACTGTCAATTTCGAGGTGTAGATCAAGGTGTGAAGCAGATCTATCTGTATCAGTGGCATCCTTTATTTCAAGCTCAATGGGATAGAAGCGATCAACGATATCACCAAACCTGGAATTGTTTAGTGAAAGGACATCATCTATATAGCGGAACGTGTAATTAAAGGATCTGGCTACCTTCTTTTCGTTTTTCTTACACGGTATGAAGTCTGCCTCATACGAATAACAGAGCAAGTCGGCGAGATGAGGGGCACAGTTTCCACATGGGTATGCCGACTGTCTGTTGAAAAACACGTCGAACAAAGATAACAAATATGTTGTCAATCAAAAACTCGAGCATGTTGATGATATCAGTTTCGGAGAACCTTTTGGTAAAATCAGAGTGGTTGTTTACAAATTAAATCTGTCCCTTTTTTATGAAACACAGTTGGACAAACTCCCTTAATTTGTCATTCAGCTTAGAGTGAGGAATAGTTGTGTAGAGGGTAGAGAAGTGAAATGTTTTAATGCTATCGCAGGAGGAGAGGAACCTAGATTGTATGTACTCTAACAGATAATTAGAGTTCTTCAGAATCCGCATCTGATTCACACCACCTCTCGAGTAGCTAGTGGCACAGTAACTATGAAGCTCGGTCTTGACCGCCGATAGAAAACATGTTAATAATTTGGAAAGAGTTTTCGTGGAGCATTTGGCAGACCCAGAAAAATAACGCTGACTGAAAGTACACCCGTGTAATGTAGGAATCCAGTATAGTGATGGTAGATACAGTACCTTTTCTTTGTGACATCAAAATGAATCACACAGAACTATAAAATGTCGTTAAAGTCATCTGGCGACAGGACAATAAAAAAAGAAACTTACTTTGAATTATATTTTATTTACAGCTACTTATTTATAGCAAATCTCTATTTTATGACTTGTGCATATTTGTACAGGATCTTATTTTATTTCGAACCAGAATACCCTTTTTCCTGTGTTACATACAATTATTCCATTTGCACTTTCATCATAACACATTGCTCTTGGACTTGAAATCCAACATACCGCCTTTGCTGCATTTCCATCTGGTGATATAACCACTATGTTTCCAGATTGTTCACCAGACACGAAGACGAAACCCTTGTTATCTACGACAACACCCCGCGGAGAGCGTAAAAATGAAGTGTTTACAAATGACCAGATTTCTTTTCCATTCATATCACAACAGGTTACGGTTTCTGTGTTAGACGTGTAAACCAATTTATTTCCGTCACAGGTAATATATGAAAATTGACCTATACATGCTGGAACCAAGAGTCCATTGCTTGCGGTCTTCAGGTCAAACATTCGAATTCCTTCCTGCTCGTGACAATAATAAAGTTTACCATCACAGTGAGTAATTCCATAGCATGTATGATCGTTCTGAATTGTGTGTACATGTACTATGTTTTGTGGGTAAATATCAACGATATCTATAACGTTATCACGACAAACGGCTATTTTCTTTGTATCGATACAGGTTATATCGTAGATTGATCCGCTGTTGCGATTTAATGCCCGAACGGTGCGAATGAAATTACCATTAATATCATTCAATGTCACACGATCTGTGTTATCATGTAAGTTGTATTCAGAGAGCAGAATTTCTCCGTTATCTAAGATAGAACAACCAGTTAGCTTGTTAGATGTATATCCAGTTATCACCTTTATTTCTTTTCGAAAATTCAAAATGATATCATTGATTGTTCTGCTCGTTAACGGTCCTACGATTTGTGCCTGCTTCTCCTTTTCTTTGACATAAACGATATCACTTTTAATATCATCGACACCAACGTCACCAATCGATTTCATCTTAATAATTTCATCAATTCTTGCAGTAAATATAATACTTTTACGATTGAATTTGCCCTCGCTTCCTAATTTTTCAACATTTTTGTCTTCATCGTTTGCTTTAGCGATCAAATGAGGTAAACTTAAAAAGGTTTGTAAATCAGACGCATGCTCTTTTACTTTGTTCAATTCCAATGTAATATCTGACGTCTTATTTTCTATTTCTGTCAAACTGTTTTTTACGTCACCTAAGATTAAAGTGACGTCATCAACAGTCTTATTTATATTTCCGATCAATTTCTCTTGTAACTGATCGAGGCGGTCATTTAAAGATTTTCGTATTTTGTGAATTTCTTCACAAATTTCTTTTCGTTGAGTTTGAATGTCCTGTATATTCTTTTCCTTGTCATCAGTCAATCTTCTTACAAAAAAATCCAGTTCTTTGAGAATTTGTTCTAGATCCAACATAGCCGGTGATGATTTAACATTCGGGGTGAAATCTTTTATCGGAGCAACACCAGAGCATTCCTTATGTGAGGTTAGAGAGCACCTAATACAACACGGACAGCTATGGACAGGACAGAACGAATCGAGTTTTTCATCGTGATCTTCGCAATGATAGTTCAAGGTTTGGACAACAGCTGGTAAATCATAATAGTCCTCTAATGACATGGTTAGATGATGACGAGATAATTTTGAAGATTTATGGTGTTTTAGACAATCGGAACACCAAAAATCATCACATTCGGGACACCAAACCATTGCTTTAACTGGTGAAGGGTCGCAAAATGAGCAAAACTTTTCATCAGACTGGTTCGATGTTGCCATATTTTTATTCTAAAATGTAATAATTCTACAATTACTTTGATGCATGGTATCAATTACTACAATCATGGTTTTGCTATATGTAATAGACACCCATGTAAGAAAATATGCAATGTACGAACAATGTGATGAATATATAATTCATTTGTATGAACTTTTGGTGAGACTTTCTTTTCTGTTTCGCAGCGAGCCCAAAAAGCGAGTATTAAAACTTATATATCAAATTTAGTGTGCACGACGCGTTTCTAGAATAACCTTCATCAGGTGCGACAAAAGATTGGAAAACCCAATAATTTTCAAGCATTTTGGAGCATGAAAACCTTAGGGCCTAAACAGAATATCCAAAATAGGCTGCGATTACCTATTTCTGAGCTAGGAGAACCTTAGTTGTGATAATAATTCAATAATTTAGGCACCGTAATTTGAGGAAACAAATATATATAATACACCTACTGGGGGCTGGCTGCGGAACCGTAGCCCTTATGGTCCTTGGCCAGTTTTCTGACATTTGTGGACCATAGGGCTACGGATTTCACCCTATCAAAAACTTTCGAAACTGCGCAGTGAAAATGTTGCGCCTCTATTTTGCAAATGCTTGTCAGGAAATCGGGTGCGAGAACGATCAAACATATATATTTCGTTTCGTTAAATATTTATCTACATTCTTCTATACTTACTAACCTGTTAATATTTATTTCCAGCTCATTATCATAACAAATGTCTCGATATTAACTGATCCCGCCTACTTCATTCCGCCATCTGGTCATTGTCATTTTTCAATTGTGTCCTCTATATATATAGCTTACGTTCGCGCTTATAATGTTATCGTTTCTTAATATCGCTCTATATGAATCCGGCACCAGAAAAGCTTTATTAGGTTCATGACTAAATATGACTGAAATGTATTTGACCCCTTTATTTGTACTAATAATCACACAATTACAAAACAATATACAGATAGAGTGACACCTGTATAAACCAAACCCCGAACCCCGAATGAAACGGAATATTGTATAATCCGAGCATTAAGCAAAGTCTATGTGTAAGACCTCCTTGTTAATTTTACCTGTATAAACAAAACAACTGTCTACGTTGAGCACCTGAAGAGGTTCACTGTATTTGCAAAATAAAATAATTCACATGTGATAGTTACATCTGTGGTTATGTTATCTCAATTGTTGGTTTGTTTTTCGGTATATAAACTGATTAGATAAATATAAAAGGACAATACACAATATCATAATAAAGTCTTTAAATGTCTACTGTTATTATAATTAGTTGTAATTATACATTATCTGTAGAGGTTAAGAAGGTTAGAAATGTATTATGTAGTTAAAAAAGTAAGACAAGCACAAAAGATAAACATTTTGGAAATAAGGAACAATATTCTTATTTTTGATTACTGAAAATTGAAAAACTGTTAGAAAGTATGAATTGGATCAGAAATACGGGAAGCTGAAAAGCAATACCTTATCTTATTCTACAAAAAATGCCAAGATGATGGCATGTAGTATAACGAACTTTGCATGGTGTTTCTCCAGTCAAATAATACAAGAATATCTTGGTTGTATTTTACATTACATATATTATCTTATTAAACATTCTATGTTTCGTAGAGGTAAGAATGGTCCACTTACAATTAAAGACAGCAGTTCCACATGGCAAACATTTAACCACCAAGACATATTTTATAGCATATGTATCACATGTGGCAGAGAACCCATTCTCTTTAATAACTATTTATATTTAATACAGATATCTTATATTTCACTATAGATATTTAAATATTTTCTCTTTAATAACTCTATTAAAAATTTCTTACTGAAAAAAGATAAAGGTAAATCAAAATTAGAAGGAATGGTATATAAGAAGTAAGACACACTCCGGATAGATTATTGATCAGTTGGTTGTTTCTCAGACGAACATTATTACAAGTTTGCTCATTACGATAACACGTCTACAAACGACAGACCACGTAGGTAAAACGGTGACACTGTGATGAAACATTGGATGAAAATGGTAGATAAATAATTCGATAGGATAATTGCTTTGCCTTGCCCTCATCAGCGATTATTCTTAGTGATGAACAAGCTATATCATGTTTCTATACAATGAGGTTCTTCCGGGTGCAAACCAGGATAATGTTACACACAGAACAACATAAAACAACAATAACTAGTTAAATATAGCAAACATACTTATGTATTGTATATTCATCATGTAATGTGTATGTATGCATTATATGTATAAGATTATAAACTGATTTAATCCCTAGATAGTCAGATAGATTTCACACGGAATTTTTGAAAAAAACTCAGATTCTCATTTGAATAAAATATAATTGTTTTGTTAAAATAAACAACAAGAATAAAAAGTAATCCCATAAGATACCAAATGTTTTAAAGCATCATCAAACTTGTGGGGGTTCCTTTCTTTGTTTTTTTTTGTTTTGTTTTTGTTTTGTTTGTTTGGCTTCTGTTTTTTGCTTAGTTTGTTTGTTTTCTTTTTATTGTTTTTTTTTTTTTTTGCACCAGTTATTGGTTTTCCAATTCAATCACAAGAACAAGTTTTTATATTTAGTACTTTTTGTATACCAACATGAAAAACCTTAAAATCAGTGATCATATTAAAGAGATTGTTTTGGAATTAACAACATTAAAATCAGCGGGTCCTTATGAACGTGCATTATGGGAAAATTACCGGAAGGACGATATAAAAGTAATAACAAAGAAAGAGTGTTAGACATAAGCTGATTGGATTGTATCAGAAATTTTGCTTTACTAACTTTACATATTATGAATGATATACTGGAACAATTCCGGAGCATCTGAGTTCACCCTCGATTTTAGTGGGGTTCGCGTTGCTAAATGCTTAGTTTTCTGTGTAGTGTTTTGTACATCATTGTTTATTCTTTGTCCTTTTTCTTTGGTCATTGTATTGTCAGTCTATCTTCGATTTATGGCTTCTGATTACTAGTACCTCTTTGCTTTGCAAATCAAATCGTTAATTGCTCAGAATGGAACTTTGAGGATCTACTAAGATTTGCTGAGATTGAGTCCCATGCTATTTTATCAATTAAGATTATAATGGATCTACTAAGATTTGCTGAGATTGAGTCCCATTCTATTATATTAATTAAGCTGATAATGGATCTACTAAGATTTGCTAAAAAAAAAATCTTGGTTTTGAAAGCTATTTTAGCGAGTTCAATTTCACTGTGTATAATTGATCCTCTGCATAAAATCTTTCTACGGTCACATGAAATATACACGTGTTAAATTGGAGTGGTGAAATAATAAGAAATACTACCTAAGCATGTATTTTTATAGTCAAAGTTATTCAATGTGTTATGAATGGTATTTTTTATTTTTTTAACTTGATATTTAGTTTATGGATCACTGCATACCATGTATTTATAATCAATATATCACAGATAACTCTGAGTGCATTTTTTTCTAACACAAACGATACAAACGACTACGCGCGTACGCGTTTAGAGCATTTTTGTCTAACATACGGTTGTAAAGTTTGCACAAATTTGGACAAACTATGTACTCGCTAAACGTGAGTCTACAGTTTGTCGCTTATCGTTTGTTACATTTATTTCTATTCTCAACGCTGAATCAATTATAGACACGTGGAATTTTCCCGCTAAAACAAGATGGAATCTAACAAAAGAAGAGAAGGTATGTATAATATTATTGATTTCCAATTAATGAGTGGTTTATCAGAGCATAAAAATGGGGGCCCGGGTGGCTCAATGAGTTTGGACGTTAGATCTATCACCAATATTTACCAGCAGCATGTGTATACATATCAGGTCCATCAGGGTAAGTAAACTCTGATTAAACGATGTATTTGTTTCTACTTTTGCAGCGTTTAACAAACGACACACAACGTTTGCAAAACTTTGGTTAGACAAAAATGCACTCTTAACCTGGCCAGGTAATGCATTGAGAATACTATTATTTATTTAACTTAACAACAAAAAATATATTCGTTTCCAAGCCTCGTGGTGAGATAACAATGTAAATAATGAAGGTGATAACAAATCTTGATGTTTTTTTTTTGTTTTCTTTTAATACATATCATGTTCTATTCAGTGGACAGGTATGTTGCATTTTGGCTGCTGTAAACAAAGGTAACACGCTGGTTATAATAAAGTAAGCACAACATTCTGTAGAAAGACAATAATAAATCATTGACGTGTCAAACAAATTACTGAATTTCTAAACATTTTAGAACTAATTTTAGTAAAAATTACCTTTATCTTGCCTCTTGTTCAATCAAAATATTATCAAATCTAGAAGGAAATTCTTCAATTCAGCTATTCATGCCAAGTCATGTAATCATATTGATTATTTTGGTGAAACGTGACAACATTCAGATTTGTCTGCTCGTCATCCAGGTCCATAACCTTTTCATGTTTCTATCTTATTCCCAGAGAACAGTTGCCCGAGTGCCCGCCCAATTATATTTAACAACATCCCAGTAGGATCTGCATATGAAATATATATATATTCTCTTTTTTTAAATAAATATTATATTTTATACATTGAAAAGGTATTTTACATATTGGCTGCCGTAAGCAAAGGTAACACAAAGGTTATCATAAAGAAAGTACACCTTTCTATAGAAAGGCAATAATAAATCATTGACGTGTCAAACAATTTACTGAAAACATTTTTGAACTGATTTTAGTAAAAATTACCTTTATCTTGTCTTTTGTTCAATCAAAATATTCTCAAATCTAGAAGAAAGTTCTTCAAATCAGCTATTCATACCAATTAATGTGATCATTATTTCACCACTCCAAATAATACGTGTGTATTTCATGTGACCTTAGAAAGATTTTATATAGAGGATTAATTATACACAGTGTAAATTGAACCCATTAAACTAGCTTTCAAAAACATATTTTTAGTAAATCTTAGTAGATCCATTATAAGCTTAATTGGTATAATATCATGGGGCTCAATCTCAGCAAATCTTAGTAGATCCATTATAAGCTTAAATGATATAACATCATGGTGGTCAGGTCGTGGGCTTCCATTCTGAACAAAATAAACAATTTGCAAAGTAAAGAGGTACTAATAATCATAAGCCGTAAATCGAAGATAAACTGGCAATACAATGGCCAAAAGAAAAAGGACAAAGGCCAAACAATGATGTACAAAACACTACACAGAAAACTAGGCGTTTTGCAACGCGAACCCCACTAAAATCGAGTGTGAATTCAAATGCTGCTGATATATATAGACGTCCGTTTCTCACATAATGAATAGTCTTGTAATAACATCGCTTATAAAATCAACCGTTATCATCATTGTAATAGTTGTTATTTCATTGTATTCGATTAGTTTTGTGAAAATAACTTTTTCAACTAAGCGTGTTGCTCTAGTACAGAGCGGATATCATCATCATGTCATCGAATGTAACGTGTTCTCATCATGATAAAGCTGCAAGATTACTCATTTGGCGTTAAACGACCATCACTCACTCATAGTTTGTTAACATATATATATATATATCATAGTTCGGGTGGATATGGTTATAAGACTGTATTAAATGTACAATTGTGATATAATTTTACTGTTCTAAATTGGGATTTGAATACTTTTAGCCTAATACACAATCCTTGTTCATACTATTCTACTCCGGAAAATAGCAACCATTTCTTGTTTTATTGCACAAACTATTTTATGAAGACTATTTACCAGTAAGCAAAAAGGAAAATTCAAACAGTGATGGTCATCAATTCCACCAATATCAATAAAATGAACTACCACCTCTCGCCTACAATCAGTGAAGAGGATATATATGGGATTGAAAAATCAAGGTTCTGAATTGGGACAAGCACAACAACAAAAAAACAACAATTTTAAGACGCAATAAGAGGGGGTTATTATGTTTAACGCCACTTTCATCAATATTTCAGTTATATCGTAGCGGTAAGTTTTATTGGTGGATGAAACCGGTGTACCTGGAGAAAACCACTGACCTTTCGCAAGTCACTGACAAACTTTATCAGATAATGCTGTATCGAATACACCTCTCCATGAACGGGTTCAAAATTACAACCCACATATTGTTGACATAGCTGTATCAGTATAAAATATGCAGATCATTGTCCGCTAAGCATGCTGTAGTTACAATATTCTATTGATGTGTATCATATGTTTCAATATTTATGATCTATTTAATAAAAGAAAAAGAAATCCACGTAGCATGAATAGACGTGCCAATAATCAATATTTCACGGGTATTAATTATAGTTTAGGTTTATGGTGTTCAACACCACTTTCATCAATATTTGAGCTATATCGTGGCGGATATCAGACTACCCGCAGAAAACCACCGTCCTGCCGTAAGTTACTGACAATCTTCGTCACATAATTTTCTTCCGAGTACACCTCGACATGAGCGGGATTCGAACTCATAACATTAGTGGTGAAAAACACTGATTGCATGGATAATTGTAGATCCAACTACCATACGATCACGACCATGATGGTCCTTACGAAAACCAGAGCCAGTTTCATATTATCAAAATATTAATTTGAATTAAATTAATAAAATACACTCTAACATGTTTCTAAGTGCAGACTACAGCTCTGACAAGGAATGTCTGCTTTCACTATTGGGGTGAGTCAGCGTTGTTTCGTGTTTTCATGGTTACTATAAATGCGACGATAATGATGTTCGTTTTGTATTAGTCCGACACGCCTAGTTGGATATTTGTAATGCTAGTTCACAGTCCGTTGGTGGACATGTGGCTCAAACCGGATACATTATCCTGATTCCATGCCGACCAGTCTTTGTTCTTACTCCTTAATGCTACACTATTATTCGTATTAAAGGAATATATACTATATGTACCTACCTAGATGTCACACGGCCCAATTTGGATTGAATAAGAAAAACGACCTTTCCAATCGATGAACAGATTTCCAGGTTAATTTTTCCTTGTTAAGAAGAAAGATAAAATACCTGGTTTCTAGGGTAATCTTCTCAATGTGTATGATTGATTGCTGTTTAACGTCAATTGACCATTATTTCAGCTGTATTTATAACAAGAACCGATTCACGATTCACGTGTAGGTAAAAAGGTGACACTGGGATGAACCTTATTAAATTAAAATTAACATAGAAAAAAAAGGATACAATTTGCATAGAGTCGTTCAAGCTTACCTTGCAGTGGGCTATCATCGACCACTGCTAAAATCATATTCTAATAATTATTGTATACTTAAAGAATATATTTTCAGATCGGCTGCTTAGCATATATGCATAACTTAATCACACATATTTGTATTTTTTCTTCACCAATAAAACTGACCGCCACGATATAACTGAAATAGTGTTGCAAGTGGCGTTCAACATCATAACCATAACCATAACCTCTCTTGTGAACTTCTGTAAGTTGTTTTTGATATACATGGATAATTCGCTATATACGATATTGAAGCTGCTCGCTTTATTACATATTGAATTGGCAGGTCGTGGTTTTCTCCGAGTACTCGGTTTCCTCCACCAATAAAACTGACCACCACGATATAACTGATATATTGTTGAAAGTGGCGGTAAATACCATAACATCTAACATATCATATGTACTTTTAACCGCATCGGTAGATCATGGGTTCAATTCTCAGTTCGGTCAAACCAAAGACAATTAAAATAAGCACACACAATTAACGAGTAACAGCAAAGGCTGGTTGGTTGGAAATTAGGACGTGCCCGAGTGGGGCGACATGCTTACCCAAATACTTGTTTCGATGAATTGGCACTATAGAATCAAGCTTAGTGTGCTGGTCTAATTCAAAGCAGACATCATCATATTTTCGAAGGGAGACTTGTTCTCTTTATAATATAACTGAATATATGATCACTTGGCGTTAAACAACAAGCACTCACTCGTATTAATTTTTCCGCATGACACACGATTCGCAAAAAAAAATCGTTCGAGTTATCTCTCTTTTTATACTATTTGATAATTCTTCTCATCCAATGGATTGTAGCATCAATTCAGAAATAGCATGGTTACAAATAAAGGTAATAACAAAATTACCGAACTCCGAACAATCTTACAAAGGGAAAGTCAAAACTCATAATTATATAAACAGACAAAATCAGTCAACAACCGGAAAACTGTGAAAACCGTAATGACCCTGACTTGGTACAGGCATTTCTAAAGAAATGGTGGGTTGAATCAGATTTTAAGGCGCCAAACCTCCCGCTCTCATTACGGTTCAAAGGTTCCGGCTGTCACTGTAACAGTATTTAAATACAGGAACAAAATGACGCTAAATCAAATACCAATTGCATAGCCTTTGGTTTCATCATACCAGGGATTTGCATCCACGATCTATTGCCCTCGAGGCGTGCACACTAACCATTACACAATCGATGCTGTTTAGGTTTATATGAAGCTAAAGTTGGTATTATCATTATTAATATTAATCAGACGTGTTGAAAATAAATGATAATATTTACAAGGCAATGAATGAGCAATTGTATAAGGAAAGGAATTTAAACAGTCAGACAGATAGAGACAGTTTGCTACTTCCATATAAAGTCAAGCCAGGAAAGTGAGTGGTAATGTATTCGTGTGTTAGGAATTACGATGTTGTGTCTTTCTACGATTTTGCTATTGGATTTTGGAATTGCTCCGATATTGTGGTATATTTTTCATTCTCTTCATGGAAAAGAAACATGAGTTCTGTTGGAAATCTGTGTAACGCATAGATATTGCAGATTTCAATTGTGAAATAATTGATTTCAATTTACGATTAATTAAAAAATAATCAACAGTAAATTATCTAAAGATGAGTCTTGAAGTGATAGCAGCTAGGTTCCTGACAAGAAACTATGACATTAATAAGAAAGGATATTGATACAAATGAACATCAAAGACTATCTAACTTTACACATTTCACAACCAAAGAAGGATCCTTTACAATAAGGGTGTTAGGGTTATGGTGTTTAACGCCACTTTCAACAATATTTCAGTTATATCGTGGCGGTCAGTTTTATTGGTGGAGGGCACCGAGGAAAACCACCGACTTACCGGAAGTCACTGACAAACTATATTACATGACGTTGTATGGAGTACACATCGCCTGCGCAGGATTCGAGCTCATAATGTTAGTGGGGATAGGCACCGATTGCACAGGTAGTCATAAATCCAACTATCATTCCATCACGACCACGACACCCCCTCAGCAACGAATACAACTTATATCCTATGAGTTTGTCACTCAAAACCAGTAAGATTCCAGATGATTGGAGATATGTTAGTATCTGTCCTGCATTTAAAAAAGGTGATAAAAACAACGCTATAAATTATAGACCGATCTCACTTACATGTATCATCTGCAAACTTTTTGAGCATGTTGTAACAAGCAGTATCATGACACATCTAGAATACAATAATATATTTTACGATCTTCAGCACGGGTTCAGATCATCCCGTTCTTGTGAAGCACAACTAGTATCATTCATTCAAGACCTGGCCAAATCATCAGATCAAATCATCCAAACTGACCTCATAATAATGGACTTCGCTAAGGCTTTCGACAAAGTGTCACATAAACATCTAATGTACAAAATCAGCTACTATGGTATAAACTGCAACGCTTTTCGCTGGATAAAAGACTTTCTTACAGACAGAACACAAACGGTTATCCTTGAGGGAGAAACATCTAACAAAATACCTGTAACATCTGGTGTCCCTCGATGAACAGTACTTGGACCTATATTATTTCTCATATTCATAAACGATCTAGCATAATACATCCAGCACAGCACTCTCCGTTTATTTGCAGACGACAGCATCATATACAAACAAATTAAAAACAAAGAAGATGCAATAAAACTCCAACAAGACCTCGAAGCTGCAGGTTAATGGGAACAAGACTGGCTCATGCACTTCCACCCAGACAAATGCACAGTAGTAAGGGTAACACAAAAGTGGAAAACAATATCGCATACATATCAATTGCATGGGCACACACTAGAAAAAGCTGACTCTGCAAAATATTTAGTCATTACAATTCAGAATAACTTAAAGTGGGACAAACATATCAACACGATAACAGCTAAAGCTAATCAGTCACTATGATTCATTGAAAGAAATTTAAAAGTACATTTACCAGCCATCAAAGAACATGCATTCAAAGCTTTAGTCCGACCGAAATTGGAATATTGTAACACCATTTGGGACCCACACACACAACAGCAAAAACTTCAAATTGAAAAAATTCAACGGAGAGCAGCCCGCTATGTCAGTAACAGGTACCACAATACAAGCTCTGTAACAGATATGATGTCTGACTTAAATTGGGCCCCACTTGAGGGGCGCCGCATAAGGTACAGACTCATATTCTTTTGCAAAGTCATACACCACTTAGTTGCCATACCATATTCAAGCCTATTAATTCCAGTTGACACCAGAACCAGACACACAAATCCAAATTCATTCAGGCACATACAGACATCAAAAGACTGCTACAAATACTCGTACTTCCCCAGGTCTATCACACTTTGGAATCAACTGCCTACAACATTTACCACTGCAGACACAGTTGACGGTTTCAAGAGCATGATCCCAGTATCTGCCTTGATTCCAATTTTCACACCATAATCACTCATACTCATAGTAGTTATCAAATGTATACAGTTGTAAATCCAACTACCATACGATCACAACTATATGATAACCTCATCGACTATAAGATAACCAATAATAAAAAATATGTGACCATGTTGCGTTGAACAATTAAAATCTACACTCGAAGGATTGTCGTCGGTTCTCCATTTAGAACTCAATATCTTTGTGAAAATATTAAAATCTTCAAATTGCTGTAAATTTTGAGAGAACAATATAACAGGAATTACGATAAATATGATGAATGCATAAACATTAATGAAAAATACGATATTTCTATTAATGGTTTTCCTGCAACCTTTGAAAACATAGTCTAAATAAGACAATCCAAGGAAATAGATATTGGATTTTATATTGAAGGCAATATTTTAGTAAATCCTAATTTCTAGTCATTTGGTTTTATTCGTCATATCAGTTATCACGTTGAAAGTGGCCTTAAATATCATAATTTTAACCCTAACCCCTTTATAAACTTCTGTAAGTTGTATGAGACTTCGCTATATAAGTTATTGAAACTGTTTGCTTTATTACATTTTGAATTTAAACCGCCTCGGTGGTATAATCGTTGACGTGCTCGCCTCGAGTGTGGTGAATCATGAGTTCGAGCTTCGGTCCAGTCAAACGGAAGGCTATCAAAATTCTGACTAGTATTTCTTGCTTTTCCGATAAGCACACAATATGGAGGAGTTAGAGCAGGAGTAAGACCAAAGATTAGTTGGCTCGGAATCTGGATAATGTGTCCGAGTGGGGCGACATGTATACCCACAAACTGTTCTTTCAGTGAGTTAACACTTTAGAAATCCAAATTAGTGGGCTGGTCTAGTACATAGTAGACCTCATCATCTCACCAAAATTTAACTTGTAATCGCAATGTTACGCTCAATCACTCATTCATCTTGATTTTTCAGACTCTACCATTTTCGTGACAATCAAAGCACCCATCAGTAGCCACCCATCAGCAACACAGATTTACCTGGTATTTTATTTTTCTCTTCATGGAGATAGCTTGACGTTAAACACCAATCAATCAATTATTGAAATCAATCAAGAACTTGACGATCATGTTATGATATGTCGTTTTATTAAAAACAAAAACACGTATACAGATTTCAGAAATGAGGAAGAGCAGTATTGCCTTTTTCTTTAATTCAGATCTGATTATTTTGGCCACTAGTTGAGCTGAAACTGCTTACCACCTCGAATATTTGTAGGGTCCGTGTTGCTCGATCTTTTTCTGTTTGGTGTTTTGTGGACCATTGTGTCTTTTTATTTTGGTCCTTTTTACTTTTGGCCATTTTATTGTGTCCTTCTGCGCGTAACGGTTTCAGATTACCTCTTTGTTATTTTCAAGCTATGTTAAAACCAACCTAGTCTAAGACATATATAAACAGTTTTCACACTACAATAAAAACATGTTTGCTTTGGTAATTGATTTATCGAATAATTTCCGTAGTGTTATCTACCTTCGTATGCTATATACACACTGTTTCATCCAATATAATTATCAAGGGTCAACATGAATACATTCGGTGTCTATCGGGTGCGTTCCAAAACACATTATGCTTGTCTTGTCTGCTGGAATTTGTAGAAGAGTCGTTGATCGATCAATTTATGATGCACACGATTTGATCCTAGATACGACCCTACAGGAGCGTTTTCAGATCTCCCACTGGGCGACTAGTAATCAACCGATAGAAAATAGGGAGCAAGTGCAGAGATCGAAAGACTATAAAATTAATATTTACAGCTTCCTTGCACTACGTGCAGCTTTAAGGAGTAAGACCAAAGACTGTTTGACTCGGAAGCAGAATAATGTGTCCGAGTGGAGCGACATGTCTACTAAACGAGTTAATCTAGTACAAAGCGAACATTGTTATCATCTCATCGAATGTAACTTGTACTCGTCATGATATAGCTGAAAGATTTCTCGTTTGACATTAAGCAACAATCACTCACTCAAATGAATGTCAAGGAATTGAATTTAAACAGTCAGACAGAGAGCTACAAGTTACTACTCACATATCAACTCAATTCACCATGTCTTCTTGAGAAAAAAATCAGTAGGTTTTTGAAAATGTGTATAACGCTTAAATATTGTAGTTTAAATTATGAAAATAAATTATCAAAATTTTCAACATTCACGTTTTTGTTGCTACAATTTGATCACAAAGGTAATGACTCTTTAACTGGCAATAGTCAAGTTGATTTGTTCATGGTGTCTAACGCCACTTTCAACAATATTTCGGTTATATCGTGGCGATCACTTTTAATGGTGGAGGAAACCAGAGTACCTGACAAACTGTATCACATAATGTTGTATCGATTACACCTTGTCATGAAAGGGGTTCGAAGTCACAACATTAGAGGCACTGATTGCACAGGTAGTTGTAAATCCAACTACCATACTATCACGACCACGACAGCCCCTAATCAAGTTGATAGTTTGTCATACCAGACAAGACATTTTGAAAAGAGAGGATTAAACAGTGTTGGTCAACATTTCTACCAATATCAACCAAACGAATGTCCTGGTTGGGTACAGGCACAAAACATTTGGTGGAGATAAATCAATAAACGAGATCCCAACCCTCCCATCTTAATAAATTATCTCCAACGGCAATTCATATTTAAACTAAAAGGCCGTGATCATAAGGACGTTGGATTTATTACTACCTATGCAATCAATGCCTATCACCACTGATGGTGTGAGTTCGAATCTCGATCAGGTCGAGGTGCACAACATTATGTGATTAAGTTTGTCAGTGACTTGCGGCAGGGTGGTGGTTTTCTCTGTGTCCTTTGGTTTCCTCCACCAATAAAACTGACCACGATATAACTGAAATATTGTTGAAAGTGGCGCTAAACACCATCAAACAAGCAAACAAACATCTTGACCATGACAAGGGTGCTAGGCTGCGGACACCCTTGCGTTCCATACATGAAATGATTGGATCGGGAATCCAAACTATGCAAACTGTACGAAAGTACCTGCATATGGAGTATATATATCTCAGTCTATCCGATATGCAAGAGCTTGTGGTTCCTATCATGATAGAGAATTGCTGCTAAAACGGAACCTACCGAACCAAGGGCTCTTATTATTTAAGTTGAAGTCATGACTTGATTAACCAATACGGGATATCTGTGTTCCAAATGACCACGGATATGTCCCGGTTGTCGTTTTTTTGTACCACAATCAGGTCCTTTTGTTGTTCATTACTTATCACCGTGTGTGTAACAAGATTAACTCCTGTGGAACCCCCACACCACTGCCGCAACAGACGAGTTCGCCCGTTTTAATACTTGTCTTAGTGGAGCTCATGTTGTTAATGGTGACACATGTATTTATGTCTTCATGTTTTTATTTCCGTGTTGCGATGTCCGGTACGATTTCCGCCTAAACACGATTGTCGATTCATGTGTTTTGACTCCAATTTGGTTTGTGGGGGGTTCACGTTTTAATTATGTCAATTGTATTTATCTACGTATGCTGATGTCCAACATGATTTCCATATCACATGATGTTCGTATCGTTTAACAGTAACACAACGGGTGCCACGTGTGGAGCAGGAACTGCTAACCCTTGCGAAGCACACGAGTTCACTCCAGCTTTTAGTGTGGTTCGTGTTTCTCGATCTTCAGTTTTCTGTATAAAGTGTTGTAGATCCTTGTTTGTCCTTTTTCTTTTTGGCCATTGCGTTGTCTGTCCTACGACTTATTCTTCTGATTACCCCTTTGGTATCTTCAAACCTTTTTATCTAGACTTTTTTATTGAAGAGTTTGAAGATACAGAAAGGGTAATCAGAATCCATATATCGAAGACGAACATACAACACATGGAGCCAAAAGAAAAAGGACAAAAGGACAAACAACGATCTGCAAAACATACATATCAAACTAAAGATCGAGTAATACGAACCTCCCCAAAAACGGAGGTGAACACAGGTGCTCCGAAGGGTGAGCAGTTCCTGCTTCACTAGTGACACCCGTCGTTTTACTCTTGTTACAAATCCGGTGATGTCATGAACGAGGAAAGGACTAGGAAGTGTTTACGACAAGTGTAGCATATTCGTGGTCATTTGTGACACATATATTCTATAGCGGTCAACCAAGTCATGATGGGGACCGTAACACTTTCGAAGTGATGACATCAACTTAACTAAGAGAAACCCTTGGTTCAGTAGCTTCCTTGTTAGCAGCAACCATCTATCAAGGAAATCCTGATAGGAACCACAAACTCTGGAATATCGTATCAACAATCGAGAGATATATACTCCATATGCAGGTGCTGCTGGAATGTTGCTACATATGAATGGAAAGTTCACAATGGGAAAATTGAAATCATCTCTTTTGTCGTTAAATTTCGTTCTTAACTGCCCCTCACTGTCAATTGTGAGGTGTAGGTCAAGGTATGAAGCAGACCTATCTGTATCTGTGGTATCCTTTATTTCAAGCTCAATGGGATAGATGCGATCAACGATATCACCAAGCCTGGAATTATTTAGTGAAAGGACATCATCTATATAACGGAACGTGTAATTAAAGGATCTGGTTACCTTCCTTTCGCTTTTGTTTAGAAGCACCGGTATGAAGTCTGCCTCATACGAATAAAGGAGCTAGTCAGCGAGATGAGGAGCACAGTTTACCCATGGGTATGCAGACTGTCTGTTGAAAAACACGTCGACCAAAGATAACAAATATGTTGTCGATCAAAAAGTCGAGAACCTTTTGCTAAAATCAGAGTGGTTTTTAATAAATTAAATATGTCCCTTCCTTGAGTGAGGAATAGAGAAGTGAACTGTTTTAATGATATCGCAGGAGGAACCTAGATTGTATGTACTCTAATAGATAATTAGAGTTCTTCAGAATCCACATCTGACTCACACCACAGTAACTCTGAAGCTCGGTCTTGACCGCCGATAGAAAACATGTTAATAATTCGGAAAGTGTTTTCGTGGAGCATTTGGCAGACCCAGGAAAATAACACTGACTGAAAGTACACTCGTGTAATGTAGGAATCCAGTAGAGTGATGGTAGATACAGTTCTTTTTCTTTGGAGACATGAAAATGAATCACACAGAACTATAAAATGTCGTTAAAATCATCTGGCGACAGGACAAAAAAAAAGGAAACTTACTTTGAATAATATTTTATTTACAGCTACTTGTTTATAGTAAATCTCTATTTTATGATTTGTACAGGATCTTATTTTATTTCGAACCACCATACCTTCTTTCCTGTATTACATACAAGTATTTCATTTGCACTTTCAACATAACACATTGCTCTTGGACTTGAAATCTGATATACTTCCTTTGCTGCATTTCCATCTGGTGATATCACCACTATGTTTCCAGATTGTTCACCAGACACGAAGACGAAACCCTCATCATCCACGACAACACCCCGCGGAGAGCGTAAAAGTGAAGTGTCTTCAAATGACCAGATTTGTTTTCCATTCATATCACAACAGCTCACGGTTTCTGTGCTAGACGTGTAAAACAATTTATTTCCGTGACAGGTGATGTATGAAAATTGACCTATACATGTTGGAACCAAGAGTTCCTTGCTGCTGGTCATCAGGTCAAACCGTCGAATTCCTTCCAGCTCGTGACAATAATAAAGGTTACCATCACAGTAAGTAATTCCATAGCATCTATTAGTATGCTGAAGTGTGCGTTCAATGTTGTGTTCAATATTAACGATACCTATATCTTTATCACGAGAAACGGCTATTGTCTTTGTATTGATACTGGTTATATCGTAGACTGATCCGCTGTTTTGTTTTAATGCCCCAACGGTACGAATGAAATTACCATTAATATCATTCAATGTCACACGATCTGTGTTAGCATGTAAGTTGTATTCAGAGAACAGAATTTCTCCGTTATCTAAGATAGAACAACCAGTTAGCTTGTTAGATTGATATCCAGTTGTCACCTTTATTTCTTTTCGACAATTCAAAATGATATCATTGGTTGTTCTGCTCGTTAACGGTCCTACGATTTGTGCTTGCTTCACCTTTTCTTTGACATAAACGATATCACTTTTAATATCATCGACACCAACGTCACCAATCGATTTCATCTTAATAATTTCATCAATTCTTGCAGTGAATATAATACCTTTACGATTGAATTTGCCCTCGCTGCCTAATTTTTCAACATTTTTTTCTTCATCGTTTGCTTTAGAGATCAAATGAGGTAAACATAAAAAGGTTTGTAAATCAGACGCATGCTCTTTTACTTTGTTGAATTCCAATGTAATATCTGACGTCTTATTTTCTATTTCTGTCAAACTGTTTTTTACGTCATCTAAGATTAAAGTGACGTCATCAACAGTCGTATTTATACTTCCGATCAATGTCTCTTGTAACTGATCGAGGCGGTCATTTAAAGATTTTCGTATTTTGTGAATTTCTTCACAAATTTCTTTTCGTTGAGTTTGAATGTCCTGTATATTCTTTTCCTTGTCATCAGTCAATCTTCTTACAAAAGAATCCAGTTCTTTGAGAATTTGTTCTAGATCCAACATAGCCGGTGATGATTTAACATTCGGCGTGAAATCTTTTATCGGAGCAACACCAGAGCATTTCTTATGTGAGGTTAGAGAGCACCTAATACAACACGGATAACTATGGACAGGACAGAACAAATCGAGTTTTTCATCGTGATCTTCGCAATGATAATTCAAGGTTTGGACAACAGCTGGTAATTCATTGTAGCCCTCTAATGACATGGTTTGATGATGTCGAGATACTTTTGAAGATTTATGGTGTTTTAGACAATCGGAACACAAAAAATCATCACATTCGGGACACCAAACCATTGCTTTAACTGGTGAAGGGTCGCAAAATGAGCAAAACTTTTCATCAGACTGCTTCGATGTTGCCATACTTTTAATCTAAAATGTATTATTCTACAGTTACTTTGATGCATGGTATCAATTACTACAATCATGGTTTGTAATATGTAATAGACTCCGATGTAAGAAAATATACAATATACGAACAATGTGGTTATTCCAATTGAGGTGAACTCTCATTCAACATTTTCAAGTTTTCCATGTAAGCAAACCGAACACATGTTTTGATGTTAAAGAGATCTCTCAAAAGTGACGTGACCTCAAAGCGAGAATACCACAATGACAAGATGGCAGAACGAAGTAGGCGGGATCAGTTAATATCGATACATTTGTTCTGATGATGAGCTGGAAATGAATATTAACAGGTAAGTATAGAAGAATGTAGATAAATATTTAACGAAACGAAACGATCATTCTCGCACCCGATTTCATGACAAAAATTTTGCAAAAAAGTGGCGCAACATTTTCACTGCGCTGTTTCGAAAGTTTTTGATTGGGTGAAATCCGTAGCGCCTATGGTCCGAAAATATCAGAAAGCTGGCCAAGGACTATAAGGGCTACGGCTCCGCAGCTAACTGGGAGGATGATGCCCTCGGGGATTACTAGTCCACCAGCAGAGGTATCGACCCATTGATAGTAATAAAAACATAGATATAAAATTTAGTGTGAGCGATGCGTTTCAGGAGTAACCTTCATCAGGTTCGTTCAATATCAACAGATTGGGAAGCCACATCAGTTTAAAGTATTTGGGAGACTGACAATCAAGGGGCTTAAACAGGATAGCCACAAACAGGATATGCCCGAGGAAAGAGAACCTTGGCTTAGCCTATGCATATCTTGTTTATCTTGCAATGTCAAAAGTCCAAAACATTTGGAAAAATGTGAAAAAAAGCAGAAACAAGCGTTGTTTAATATTTTTCAATTGTGTCCTCTATATATATAACTAACGTTCGCGCTTATAATGTTATCCTTTCTTAATATCGCCCTATATTAATCCGGCACCAGAAAAACTGTATTAGGTCCATAACTAAATATGACTGTAATTTATTTGACCGCTTTATTAGTACTAAAATTCACACAATTACAAAACAATATACAGATATAGTGACACCTGCATAAACCAAACCCCAACCCTGAATGAAACGGAATCTTGTATAATCCGAACTTTAAATAAAGTCCATGTGTAAGACCTCATAGTTAATTTATCCTGTATAAACAAAACATCTGTCTATTCTGAACGTGTTGGTCGTGAAGACGTTCACTGTATTTGCAAAATAAAATAATTCACATGTAATATTGACATCTCTGGTTATGTTATCTCAATTGTTGTGTTGGTTTTCGGTATATAAACTGATTAGATAAATACGATTGTTTAAGTGTAGTTCAGAGTACATTGTTACTCTAATTTGTACATGGTAGAATACATTTGATTGAGCATGAACGGGCAGATCAGATCAGGAAAGGCTTTAAAAGAATAAATTGGAATTGATAGTCTCATTATGTGAGAAATTCTACTTTATCTCCATTTAGAAACTTGTTGTTTTTCCTAAAATGAAAAAACAAAACAAATACCATACTGTCGGAACAGTTCCAAAATCCAATAGAAATATTATAGGACAATACACAATAGCATAATCTAATCTTTAAATGTCTACTATTATTATAATTAGTTGTAAATATACATTATCTTTAGAGGTTAAGAAGGTTAGACATATACTATGTAGTTAAAAAAGTAAGACAAGCAAAAACGATAAACATTTTAGAAATAAGGAACAATATTCTTATTTTTGATTACTGAAAAAAATTGAAAAACTGATAGAAAGTATGAATTGGATCAGAAATACAGGAAGCTGAAAAGCAATACCTTATCTTATTCTACAAAAAATGCCACGATGATGGCATGTAGTATAAAACGAACTTTTCATGGTGTTTCTCCAGTCAAATAATACAAGGATATCTTGGTTGTATTTTGCATTACATATATTATCTTATTAAACATTCTATGTTTCGTAGAGGTAAAAATGGTCCACTTACAATCAAAGAGAGCAGTTCCACTTGGCAAACAATTAACCACCAAGACATATTTTATAACATATGTCTCACATGTGGTGGAGAACCCATTCTCTTTAATAACTATTAATATTTATTACAGATATCTTATATTTCACTATAGATATTTAAATATTTTCTCTTTAATAACTCTATTAAAAATTTTCTTACTGAAAAAAGATAAAGGTAAATCAAAATAAGAAGGAATGGTATATAAGAAGTAAGACACACTCCGGATAGATTATTGATCAGTTGGTTGTTTCTCAGACGAACATTATTGCAAATTTGCTCATTACGATAACACATCTACAAACGACAGACCACGTAGGTAAAACGGTGACACTGTGATGAAACATTGGATGAAAATGGGAGATAAATAATTCGATAGGATAATTGCTTTGCCTTGTCATCAGCGATTATTCTTAGTAATGAAAATGCTATATCATGTTTCTATACAATGAGGTTCTTCCGGGTGCAAACCAGGATAATGTTATACACAGAACAACATAGAACAACAATAACTAGTTAAATATAGCAAACATACTTATGTATTGTATATTCATCATGTAATGTGTATGTATGCATTATATGTATAAGATTATAAACTGATTTATTCCCTAGATAGTCAGATAGATTTCACACGGAATTTTTTAAAAAAGCTTTGATTCTCATTCGCATAAATATAATTGTTTTGTTAAAATAAACAACAAGAATAAAAAGTAATCCCATAAGATACCAAATGTTTTAAAGCATCATCAAACTTGTGGGGGTTCTTTTCTTTGTTTTGTTGTTTGTTTTTGTTTGTTTGGCTAAGATTTGCTGAGATTGAGTCCCATACTATTTTATCAATTAAACTTATAATGGATCTACTAAGATTTGCTGAGATTGAGTCCCATACTATTTTATCAATTAAACTTATAATGGATCTACTAAGATTTGCTGAGATTGAGCCCCATGCTATTATATCAATTAAGCTGATAATGGATCTACTAAGATTTGCGAGTTCAATTTCACTGTGTATAATTGATCCTCTACATAAAAATTTTCTACAGTCACATGAAATATACACGTGTTAAATTGGAGTGGTGAAATAATAAGAAATACTACCTAAACATGTATTTTTATAGTCAAAGTTATTCAATGTGTTATAAATGGTATTTTTTATAACTTGATATTTAGTTTATGGATCACTGCATACCATGTATTTATAATCAATATATCACAGATAACTCTGAGTGCATTTGTTTCTAACACAAACGATACAAACGACTACGCGTGTACGCGTTTAGAGCATTGTTTTCTAACATACGGTTGTAAAGTTTGCACAAACTTGGACAAACTATGTACTCGCTAAACGTGTGTCTACAGTTTGTCGTTTATCGTTTGTTACATTTGTTTCTATTCTCAACGCTGAATCAATTATAGACACGTGGAATGTTCCCGCTAATACAAAGATGGAATCTAACAAAACAAGAGAAGGTATGTATAATATTATTGATTTCCAATTAATGAGTGGTTTATCAGAGCATACACATGGGGGTTCGGGTGGCTCAATGAGTTTTGACGTTGGATCTAACTCACAGAAGCCTATCACCAATATTTACCAGCAACATGTATATTTGTTTCTACTTTTGCACCGATTAACAAACGACACACAACGTTTGCAAAACTTTGGTTAGACAAAAATGCACTCTTAACCTTGTCAGGTAATGTATTGAGAATACTATTATTTATTTAACTTAACAACAAAAAATATATTCGTTTCCAAGCCTCGTGGTGAGATAAAAATGTAAATAATGAAGGTGATAACAAATCTTGATGTTTTTTTTTGTTTTCTTTTAATACATATCATGTTTTGTTCAGTGGACAGGTATGCTGCATTTTGGCTGCTGTAAACAAAGGTTATACGCGGGTTATTATAAAGTAAGTACACCTTTCTGTAGAAAGACAATAATAAATCATTGACGGGTCAAACAAATTACTTAAAACATTTTAGAACTAATTTTAGTAAAAATTACCTTTATCTTGTCTCTTGTTCAATCAAAATATTATCAAATCTAGAAGGAAATTCTTCAATTCAGCTATTCATACCAACTCATGTAATCATATTGATTATTTTGGTGAAACGTGACAACATTCAGATTTGTCTGCTCGTCATCCAGGTCCATAAACTTTTCATGTTTCTATCCTATTCCCAGAGAACAGTTGCCCGAGTGCCCGCCCAATTATATTTATCAACATCCCAGTAGGATCTGCATATGAAATATATATATATATTCTCTTTTTCTAAATAAATATTATATTTTATACACTGGAAAGATATTTTACACAAAGGTTATCATAAAGAAAGTACACCTTTATGTAGAAAGACAATAGTAAATCATTGACGTGTCAAACACTTTACTGAAACATTTTTGAACTAATATTACCTATATCTCGTCTTTTGTTCAATCACAATATTCTCAAATCTAGAAGAAAGTTCTTCAAATCAGCTATTCATACCAATTCATGTCATCATTATTTCACCACTCCAAATAATGCGTGTGTATTTCATGTGACCTTAGAACGATTTTATATAGAGGATTAATTATACACAGTGTAAATTGAACCCATTAAAATAGCCTTCAAAAACATTTTTTTTAGCAAATCTTAGTAGATCCATTATAAGCTTAATTGATATAATATCATGGTGGACAACTCGTGGGCTTCCATTCTGAACAAAATGAACGATTTCCAAAGTAAAGAGGTACTAGTAATCAGAAGCAATAAATCGAAGATAGACTGACAATACAATGGCCAAAAGAAAAAAGGACAAAGGACAAACAATTATGTACAAAACACTACACAGAAAACTAAGCATTTAGCAACGCGAACCCCACTAAAATCGAGGGTGAACTCAGATGCAGCTGATATATATAGACGTCCTTTTCTTACATACTAAATAGTCTTGTAAAAACATCGCCTTTAAAACCGTTATCATCATTGTAACAGTTGTTATTTTATTGTATTTGATTAATTTTGTGGAAGTAACCTTTTCAACTAAGCGTGTTGCTCTAGTACAGAGAGGATATCATCATCATATCATCGAATGTGACTTGTTCTCATCATGATAAAACTGAAAAATTAATCATTTGGCGTTAAACGACAATCACTCACTCATAGTTTGTTTACATAAATATATATAGCATAGTTCGGTTGGATATGGTTATAAGACTGTATTAAGTGTACAATTGCGATATAATTTTACTGTTCTAAATTGGGATTTGAATAATTTTAGCTTAATAAGGGTAATAACAAAATTACCGAACTCCGAACAATCTTACAAAGGGAAAGTCAAAACTCATAATTATATAAACAGACAAAATCAGTCAACAACCGGAAAACTGTGAAAACCGTAATGACCCTGACTTGGTACAGGCATTTCTAAAGAAATGGTGGTTGAATCAGATTTTAAGGCGCCAAACCTTCCGCTCTCATTACGGTTCAAAGGTTCCGGCTGTCACTATAACAGTATTTAAATACAGGAACAAAATAGGTAAAATAGTTGTCAAAGCAGTACCATATTTGGTGACGTAAATGTCAAAAATATTTTTACGTCAAACATTGATAAAAATATATCCTTGACATTTTTCTTGACTTCTTTATCTTTATACATTTTCACTATATGTAAATGCATCGCTTATAATCGTTTCTACAGAGACGAATATATTTCGACAAGATCTTGGTATCGGAATATAATAAACCTAGTTCATACGATTCTACTCCCGAAAATAGCGACCATTTCTTGTTTTATTGAACAAACTATTTTATGAAGACTATATACCAGAAAAGTAAAAAGAAAATTCAAACAGTGATGGTCATCAATTCCACTAATACCAATAAAATGAACTACCACCTCTCGCCTACAATCATTGTAGAGGATATATATCGGATTGAAAAATCAAGGTTCTGAATTGGGACAAGCACAAAAACAAAAATCAACAAAAATTTAGACACAATAAGAGGGTGTTTTACGCCATTCTCATCAATATTTCAGTTATATCGTAGCGGTAAGCTTTATTGGTGGAGGAAACCGTGTACCTGGAGAAAACCACTGACCTTTCGAAAGTCACTGACACACTTTATGACATAATGTTGTATTGAGAACACCTCGCCATGAACGGAGTTCAAAATTACAACCCACATATTAATGACATAGCTGCACCAATATAAAAGATACAGATCATTGACGGCTAAGCATGATGTAATTACAATATTCTATTGATGTGTATCATATGTTTCAATATTTATGATTTATTCAAAAAAAGAAAAAGAAATCCGCGTAGCATGAATAGACGTGCCAATAATCAATATTTCACGGGTATTAATTATGGTTTATGGTTTAGGTTTATGGTTTATGGTTTATGGTGCTTAACGCCACTTTCAACAATATTTGAGCTATATCGTGGCGGTCAGTTTTATTGGTGGAGGAAATCGGACTACCCGCAGAAAACCACAGTCCTGCCGTAAGTTAGTTCGTCATATAATTTTGTTCCGAATACACCTCGACATGAGCAGGATTCGAACTCACAACTTTAGTGGTGAAAAACACTGATTGCATAGATAATTGTAGATCCAACTACCATACGATCACGACCATGATGGTCCTTACGAAAACCAGAGCCAGTTTCATATTATCAAAATATTAATTTGAATTAAGTTAATAAAATACACTCTAACATGTTTCTAAGTGCAGACTACAGTTCTGACAAGGAATGTCTGCTTTCACTATTGGAGTCAGTCAGCGTTGTTTCGTGTTATCATGGTTAATATTAATGCGACGATAATGATGTTCACGATTCACATGTAGCTAAAAAGGTGACACTGGGATGAACCTTATTAAATTAAAATTAACATAGAAAAAAAGGATACAATTTGCATAGGGTCGTTCAAGCTTACCTTGCGGTGAACTATCATCGACCACTGCTAAAATCATATTCTAATAATTATTGTATACTGTAAGAATACATTTTCAGATCGGCTGCTTAGCATATATGCATAATTTAATCACACATATTTGTATTTTTCCTTCACCAATAAAACTGACCGCCACGATATAACTGAAATAGTGTTGCAAGTGGCGTTCAACATCATAACCATAACCCTAACCTCTCTTGAGAACTTCTGTAAGTTGTTTTTGATATACATGGATAATTCGCTATATACGATATTGAAGCTGTTCGCTTTATTACATATTCAATTGGCAGGTCGGTGGTTTTCTCCGAATACTCGGTTTCCTCCACCAATTAAACTGACCACCACGATATAACTGATATATTGTTGAAAGTGGCTGTAAATACCATAACATCTAACATATCATATGTACTTTTAACCGCATCGGTGGTGTAAAGATTGATATGGGGTAGATCATGGGTTCAATTCTCAGTTCGGTCAAACCAAAGACAATTAAAATAAGCACACATAATTAACGAGTAACAGCAAAGGCTGGTTGGTTGGAAATTAGGACGTGTCCGAGTGGGGCGACATGTTTAGCACTATATAATCTAGTTTAGTGTGTTGGTATAATTCAAAGCAGACATCGTCATATTTTTGAAGGGAGACTTGCTCTCTTCATAATATAACTGAAAACATGTTCACTGGGCGCTAAACAAGCACTCATTCATTATTCATTTTTCCGCATGACACATGATTCGTAAAAAGATCGTTCGAGTTATCTCTCTTTTTATACTATTTGATAATTCTTCTCATCCAATGGATTGTAGCATCAATTCAGAAATAGCATGGTTACAAAATGACGCTAAATCAAATACCGATTGTATAGTCTTTGGTTTCATCATACCAGGGATTTGTATCCACGATCTACTGCACTCGAGGCGAACACACTAACCATTACACAATCGATGCTGTTTAGGTTTATATGAAGATAAAGTTAGTATTATCATTTCTAATATTAATCAAACGTGTTGAATATACATGATAATATTTACAATGCAATGAATGAGCAATTGTATAATGAAAGGAATTTAAACAGTCAGACAGATAGAGACAGTTTGCTACTTCCATATAAAGGCAAGCCAGGAAAGTGAGTGGTAATGTTTTCGTGTGTTAGGAATTACGATGTTGTGTCTTTCTACGATTTTCCTATTGGATTTTGGAATTGCTCCGATATTGTGGTATTTATTTTTCATTCTCTTCATGGAAAAGAAACATGAGTTCTGTTGGAAATATGTGTAACGCTTAGATATTGCAGATTTCAATTGTGAAATAATTGATTTTAATTTACAATTAAATTTAAAAAAAGTCACCAGTAAAATGTCTAAAGATGAGTCTTGAAGTGATAGCAGCTAGGTTCCTGACAAGAAACTATGACATTAATAAGAAAGGATATTGATACAAATGAACATCAAAGACTATCTAACTTTACACATTTCACAACCAAAGAAGGATCCTTTACAATAAGGGTGTTAGGGTTATGGTGTTTAACGCCACTTTCAACAATATTTCAATTATATTGTGGCGGTCAGTTTTATTGATGGAGGGCGCCGGGAAAAACCACCGACCTACTAGAAGTCACTGACAAACTGTATTGCATGATGTTGTATGGAGTATACATCGCCTGAGCGGTATTCGAACTCACAACGTTAGTGGGGATAGGCACCTTTTGCATAGGTAGTCATAAATCCAACTACCATTCGATCACGACCACGACGCCCCCCTCAGCAACGAGTGGAATGTATATCCTATAATGAGATGGTTTAGTATTGTATTCAGCTTATGAATAAATTAACGACAAAAATCTCCATACCAGTTTTAGGGATGTTCATTATGTGGGGTACATTTGCTTCATATCGTTTTCAGATATAGCCCGTTTCATACATAATAGGTAATCTTGTAAATACATCGCTAGTTATCAACCGTTATGAGCATGGTAGCAGCTGTTACTCTGTTGTAATCGATTGTGTCGGAATTTGACACCCACATAAGTCTTGCCCTCCACAAAACATTTCGCCATCCTATTTCCGGTTTTCCAATCGTTGAAAATGTAACAAAAGTAAAGAAATATTTATACATCTAAAAATGTACATTACCACGAACTAAAATAAAAATAAAATGTAATAGAAATACAATGAAAAAAACAATAAATATTATGCATTACAGAAATGGTTCGTCGATATCATGACGAAAGCGTTCAGAGTGACTTCGTTATTAACACCCCCAAACAAATCAGCTGCCAACTTCCACCACCTGGGAACGCGCTGATGAACTCTGTAGGATTGGGCCCCGAGTACCTTCACCAGTAGCTGAATTGATAAAATATTGGAGAGCTTTTGTGTCTTATCATGCTTTCCTTGATAGAGGGTTGCTGCTGCTGTTAGCAGGGAAATTACTTAACTAAAGGTACCTAGTGGTGAAGTCATCACTACTTCGAAAGTTTGATGGTCGCTATCATGGCTTGGCGTTGTCATGACTTGGCGTTATCATGACTTGGCGTTGTCATGACTTGGCGTTATCATGACTTGGCGTTGTCATGACTTGGCGTTATCATGACTTGGCGTTGTCATGACTTGGCGTTATCATGACTTGGCGTTGTCATGACTTGGCGTTATCATGACTTGGCGTTGTCATGACTTGGCGTTATCATGACTTGGCGTTGTCATGACTTGGCGTTATCATGACTTGGCGTTATCATGACTTGGCGTTATCATGACTTGGCGTTGTCATGACTTGGCGTTATCATGACTTGGCGTTGTCAAAAATGATCATCAATATATCTTAGATACTAAGCTGGTTTATTAAATATATTAATATTTAAAATTTACAGTTCCAAAAATGTAATAATTATTAAATCTAAGATTAACCTCCTCAGATATAGCTTTTGTAATGATAACCGATTTTTGTTAGCTATCCTATTTGGGCCCTTTTGTTTCATTGAATCAAAAAAACGTTTAAGGTATTGTCCTTTCCAATCTTTTAATGATGGACTTTCCTGACGACGGTTATTGGAGAAACACGTCTTTCGCAATAAATAAAATATCTACGTTTTTTTATTACTATCACGCAGTCGATACTTCTGCTGCTGGGCTATTGGTCGGCGAGGGTATCATCCGCCCAGTATACAGTGTTGCGGCAGTGACATGCTTTATTAGATATATTCATATTTGGAATTTACAGTTTGTAAATAATGTATGTATTATTAAAACAAAGATCAGTTTCCATCAGACTTTTAGATTATTTCAAAACTTTTTAAATTATTTGGCTTTCCAACCTGTCGATTGTGAGCGTACCTGATGAAGGTTATTCCAGAAACGCGTTGCGCGCACTAATTTTGATATCTACGTTTTATTGACATTCCAATCATTTGTCTATGAGCATATCACGATGAAGGTTGTTCCAGAAACGAAGCAGACACAGTAAATTACATATCTACGTTTTCGTTCCCAACAACAAACCTTCTTTCGGGGCCGTCGTTGTCGTGATCGTATGGAAGTTGGATTTACAACTACCTATGTAATCAGTGTCTGCAGGCACTAAAGTTGTGAGTTTCCATGCCGCTCATGGCAGTTCGGTGGTTTTCTCCGGATATTCCGATTTCTTCCACCAATAAAACTGAGTCCAGGATATAGCTGAAATATTGTTGAAAGTGGCGTTAAGCACAATAATCCCGTCCTTCGCTCCTTGTTTTTGACTTGTCACTAAATTATAACATGAGAAAGACGACGGGTGTCACTAGAGAAACAGAAACTGATTAGCCTTCCAGAACAGCAGTTAATCCCCGGTTATTAGTAGGGTGCATGTTGCTAAATAGTTAATTTTCTTCTATGTAGTGTTTCCTGTGCCATTGGTTTTCTTTTTATACCTTTTGTATTGTATTGTGTTGTCTGCCCTTCGATTTACTTCTTCTGGTTGGAGTTGAAATATTATTTTACGGATATTGTAGAAGATATAATATAAAAACACCTAGTAACACACATGAACATTAAGTGTGAACTCCTTATCCAAAGAAAGTGCTAAAATCAAATTACACAACCCAAATGGGATTAATGCACTGAACATAATTTGTACATTGCGTGTGGTAGATTGTGGGACCGGTCGAGTAAAACAAAAGATTATAAGCTTGGTATTCGTTGGTCCTCTAAGCACGTAGCATTTAGGAGCGAGGGCAAATATTGGTTGGTTGGGTATAAGGATAAGGATAATGTGTCTGACTGGAGCGACATGTCTACACTCAGACTGTTGTTTCAGTGAGTTAGCACAATGAATATTTAACTAATATGTGTGTGTGTCTAGTACAATGCGAACATCATCATCTCATTGAATGTAAGCTGTTCTCACCATGATTAAGTTGAGAAATTATTCATCTTGCGTTAAGTAACAATCACTCGCTCACTTATTGGTTTTGTTTACATATACATGGTATAGTTCAATTGGAGATAATTATAAGAGTGTATTATACGTACATTTGTGGAATAATTTTAATGTTATATATTGGGATTTGATAATACACAATTCTTGTTCATGCGACTGTGCTCACGAAAATAGCGACTATTTCTTGTTTTATTGCATAAACTATTTTAAGAAGACTATTTTCCAAAAAAGAAAAAAGAAAATTCAAACAGTGATGGTCATCAATTCCACCAATACCAATAAAATATACTACCATCTCTCGCCTACAATCATTGAAGAGGATATATATGAGATTGAAAATCAGGGTTCTGAATTGTGACAAGCACAACAAAAAAAACCAACAATTTTAAGACGCAATAAGAGGGGGTTATGATGTTTAACGCCACTTTCAACAATACTTCAGTTATATCGTGGCGGTCAGTTTTATTGGTGGGAGAAACCGGAAAAAAACGCCAACCTGCCGTAAGCCACTGACAATCTTTATCACATAATGTTGTATCGAATTCAAACTCACAATCTACATATTGATGACATAGCTGCACCCATTTAAACGATACAGATAATTTACTGCTAGATAGGCTGTAATTACAATAATCTATATGTATCATATGTTTCAGTATTAATGGTGTGGTTATATAATCCATTTAGCATGAACATACGTAACAATAATCTATATTTCACCGCATTAATTATGAACCAAACGGTTAAATAAACTAAAACTAAAGTAATTCTACCGATACCAGTTGATTGATTGGTGTTCAGCTATATCGTGGCGTGAACAATTTTTTTATTTATTAGCTTAGACACCTACCCTTAGAAATAAAACATACTTGTCTATAAAACAGCCAAGATCAAATGTATAAATAAGAGAAATATTAAAAGGATAAATCCATATATTCAAAATGTATGTTATCAAAGTATATTTTTGCATATAAATTAATTTCTTTTAGAAATTTCAAAATTGTGTCGCCTGTGACATTTGTAAATAAATTAGATATATTGTTGACATTGTAGAATGTCTCCCAGACATCAGCAACATTTACACAGTCAATTAAATATGTTTTAAAATTGAATAATTGGAATTACACGGAATACATCAGCCCTCTCACTAATATCATTCCACATAAAACACCCACTATATATGACGTTAGTAATTCAGGTCCTCGCTAAAGTATCAACAAAATAAAAATATGCTAAACTTCTTTGCATAATTATGGGAACGGCATGCATGCTATAGATGTTTTGTAGATCGTTGTTTGTCCCTTTCTTGTTGGTCATTGTGCTGTTTATCCTTCTTCCATTTTCGGATTATGATTACCCCTTTGGTATCTTCTAACTCTTCTTAGCAAAGTTGTATTTATTATATCAAATAATGTCCTTTGAAAACATTGTATCAGCACCACCAAGCCACTCAACACATTACAAAATTACATGTTTCTACAACAACAACTATTAGAGTTATTAACTCTATGCATTCATCATTCAAAATTAGTACTGGTAATCACGTGATATTTTCTAAAGAAAGCAGTTGTCATTTATATCGGTGAACCTCGTCTTTATCCCAGTTTTTAAGCGTCATACACATCAACTTTAGATTTAAATACACTGCACTAATATTGTCTATATATATATATATATATGACCCCATCAAGGCAAAGGATATTTCGACCGGTCTACACTATTTCATCAGATCTTTATTGAAAAATGACATTCGGAATTCGGGAATTTTGTTATTACCCTTATTTACATGTCACATATGCTCTGATAAAGTTCTTTATTATATAACAAGATGAACGAGTAAAGCTGGGCACATAATGGATAGCATATTCCGTATTTCTTGTATTTCATTAATTTTGGTACGTTGTAATTATTCATTAACTACATCCCTGTTCGTGATACTTGATTTACACACATATGTATGAATACAGACATAAGTATAATTACTCACGTATGCAAATACGGGTAATGACCGCATTTGCATAGGTATGTAAATTTACAGTATAGAGTAAATTTGCATCGAGTCTGGAGTTAGTGCAAAAGTAGATTTGCACAGCATACAAATTTGCATGATATGATTTGATTTTTATTGTGTTTAACGCCACTTTCAGCAATATTTCAGCTATATCATGGCGACCAGTTTTAGGGGTGGAATAAGCCGGAATACCCGAAGAGAACCATCGACCATTGGCAAGCAAATGGGAAACTTTATCACTTGCGGCTGCGAGTCGAGTGCACCATTTTTGTAACTTACAAAACAGGGCACGAACCCACGCCCTATTGGTGATAGGCTTGTATGAGTTGTTAGGTAATCCAACTACCTAACTCATTGAGCCTCCCGGGCCCTTGCATGATATGCAAATGTGTTCATGAACACACTGTAGTAAATGTACGTAATAATCTAAGCCGTGGCCTCTATTCTTGGAAGATAGTCTTACTATATATGCAAGTCAATAGAACAGATTATTGCTTCATCACTAGGAAGAGTTTGCAGATACCATAGGGGTAATCAGAATCCGTAAATCGAAGAATAACAGACAACATAATGGCCAAAAGAAAAATGACAAAAGGACAAAGAACGATCTACAAAACATACATATAAAACTAAACATCGAGTAACACGAACCCCACTAAAAACCGGGGGTGAACTCAACTGCTCCGGAAGGGTAAGCAGTAGAGAAGTTCGACATATAATACGACACCACGATAGATATGCAATCTGACAATTCTTTTAACAATCCTTTGATAGTTGTCGATTCTTAGAGCCTCTGGTCGTGAATGCTTGATTAAATGTAGTCACTTAATATATATTGTGCTAATACAGATTAGAGTCAGTGGATATAAAATGGAAAATGAACAGGCTGTGTTTCAGAACGCAGAGAATTTTGCTGAATTATGCTTTCGAAATTGGTGGAATGCAAATATTAAAGGGCATATCTATTAAAATCTTGAAATATAATTTTGTGCTGAGAACTTTTGAAACCATCCAGTGATGTAAATTATATATCAAGCTAAACTATTTTGGCCATGACAAGGATTCTAGGTTGCAGGCGCCCTTGCGTTCCCTACTCGAAAATATTGGATCGGGACTCCAAACTATACATATTTTACCAAAGTACCTGCATATGGAGTATATATATATCTCAGTTGATCCCATATTCCAGAGCTTGTGGTTTCTGTCATGATTTTTTTGGATAGAGGAATGTTGTTAACAAAGGTTTCAAGTGTTTAATTCGTTTATGACTTATCACCGGGTTTGTGGAGCTTACCCTTTCGCAGCACCTGAGTTCTACCGTTTTTGTACTTCTCTTAGTGGAGTTCGTGTTGTTCATGCTGACACGTGTTCACATGTCTTCATGTTTTTAGTTCCGTGTTGTGATGTCCGGTACGATTTCCGCGTAAATCGATGCTCGATTCATGTGTCTTGAATCCCATTGTCATTCTGGGAGTTCACGTTTTATTTATGTCAATTGTATTTATTTACGTATTCTGGTGTCTACGATTTCTATATCAGATGATGCTCGTGTCGTTTAACAGTAGCACAATGGGGGCCACATGTGGAGCAGAAAATGCTAACTCTTGCGAAGCACATGATTTCACTTCAGCTTTTAGTGGGGTTCGTGTTTCTCTGCAGTTTTCTGTATAATGTTTTGTAGATCGTTGTTTGTCCTTTTTTGGAGGGGGTCATTGTATAGTCTGTCCTACAATTTATTCATCTGATTACCCTTTTGATATCTTCAATCTTTTTTTCTAGAATTTTGTTTTAAATTTTACTCTTCTCAGTTATTTTTTCTGTATTTATTTCTTTGTTCTTTCCTTGCTGACCGAAAGTTAACTGAATCGACGAACATCTGTATACTTTTTCGTCTGCACTCGCTGAACCCAACGTATCCTCAGTTTTTAATAGGAACCAGCAAGTAATATCAACGGCAGATCCATCTCTTTCTGGAAAATATTATTAAAATTGCGTGAAAATCTACTAAACACGAACTTTAAATCCTCGGGAACCGTCGTTAAAGAATTTCTATATCCGCCGCCCATGAATATGTCATTTTACCTGAAAATGCTAAGTGATCACATGTGAAGACCGTTAATATCAAAATTTTTCCTACGAATACGAAAATCCACACAAGGGAAATCACAACATTCTTATAACAGTTCATTGGATCGCAGCATTATACGAAGACGGAAAGATGTGCAAATTCACAATCGCAATTATCACGTTTTCTTCAGCAAAGCTTTATGAAGAATGAATTTTGTCCGACTATCGGATATTCTGATTAACGAACAGTCGAACTACCAGGGCATCATATTACAGCTACCACCCTTTAAGCCTGAACTTCAGTTGACGACTTTACATACGTGGTCTATTTTTCAGATGAATGCAATGTAAATTTGGTTCTACACCGGATTTGTAACTAGATTAGTACGACGGGCGCCACTAGTGGAGCAGGAACTACTTAACCTTCCGGAGCACCTAAGCTTAACCCCCGGTTTTTCAGTGGGGTTCGTGTAAATTGATCTTTAGCTTTATGCCTATGTTTGTAGATCGTTGTTTGTCCTTTTGTACTTTTTCTTTTGGCCATTGTGTTATCTGTTATTCTTCGATATACGGATTCTGATTACCCCTTTGGTATCTTCAAACTCTTTTTACATAAACATGCAATTTTTCACACTGGATAATTTTGGACACATGGACAGGGCTTAAATCTAAAAGCGGACATGATGGTATTATTTTCTAAGTCCAATAGTGGACATGATGTAATTATTTACTAAGTCCAATATCGGACATGGTGTAATTAATTACTAACTCAAGTAACAATCATGATGTAATTATTTACTAACTCAAGTAGCATTCATGATGCAATTATTTACCAAGTCAAGTGGCAATCATGATTTAGTTATTTAGTAAGTCAAGTGGCAATCATGATTTAATTATTTAGTAAGTCAAGTTGCAATCATGATGTAAGTATTTACTTAAGTGAAGTAGCAATCATGATGTAATTATTTAGTTAGTCCGGTAGCGGTCATATTAGTACGACATCAAGCAACCTCCAGACATAATTCACTACAATTCAGATGTAAGCATGTAGAAATTGTTACATGTGCAGTCATCCATGGTCCTTGATTTTAGCGTATTCATACTCGATAAAATTAATACAATATGCACTCATGTAGAACCACGTTAGAATAAGCATGTAGATTTTTCATTAACATGTTAGTTCGTTGCAAGTGTGAAGTGGGTTAAAATTTTAGAACATCATCTTTGAGAAGTGACTGTGACACTAGGCCAGTGCTAAAAAACATTGTTATCATGGAATACGATAGCGTTATTCACAAAATCGGTGGATTTGGCAAATATCAAAAGACTTTTCTGTTTGTCGTGTCACTAGCTTCAATTTTCAATGCCATGACAACATTTGGGCTAACTTTCGCTTTCGGAGAACATGTCCATAGGTAAGTATGTTTTGCATATATGGAAAAAAAACGTAATAATCAATCCATATATACGACTGAAAATTATATCATACAGTGCAAAGGAAAAAGAGTTGACATTGTTTTTGTTTCGACGGGATTCGAACTAACATTTGATGCACTAGAACTGCAACACCAATCGCTTAGCCTTATATGCAGAGCTCTAAACCACTTAGCCACATCTGCTATGAAAAAAATAAAGCTTCAAATTCGAAGTATTTTTTTTTCTCGCATAGCCGTTCTAGAGAAAGACATAAGGCATGTGCTTAAGCGTATGCAAATTGTACATATATGTATATTAATCTAACAACTATGCAATTTTAATACATTTTAGATTATTTGTTGCAAACTCGTACGGACTTAAATTATTTTTTTTTAATTCCCCATTGCGCAAACTCATCAGACAAATGCATATAACCCCTTTGGTATCTTCAAACTCTTCTTATTCTTGGTTGCTCTCACTAACTTGTTATTTTGTCTTGCGAAAGAACTTTTTATGCAAATATGATTATTCATTGCATATAAAATATAACTTGTTACTAGATCTTTAGTTTTATATGTGCGTTTTGTAGATCGTAGTTTGTGCTTTTGTACTTTTTCCTTTGGCCATTGTGTTGTCTGTTCTTCGATAAACTGATTCTGATTACCCCTTTGGTATCTCCAAACTCTTATAACTTAGATCATCATCAATTTAAATACATATAAAAAAATATGCACTCTTGTTTCCGTAACGTAATTACTGTCAGCACATTCGGTTTTAAAATTATTGCAACGGCCTTTTAAATATCAATTAAATAAATCAGCCTGGAAAAATACCACCAAAATTTTATTTTGCAAAATAAACCTGTGACTATTAAAAACCCGGTTATCACACTATAAAAACAGGTTACCCGAATCTATGTTTAGAATAAGTTTTATTTTTAGCGAAAGTTCCGTGTCAAAAGAAAAATAAATACATGCATATATATACGACTGAATATTCAAGCAAACAGAATTAGCAATTGATATTTCAGTTGACAAATTTTTCATGTCTATGACCACTAATCCCGCTAATGGTGAGATGTACTCGAGACAACATTGTGTGATAAAGTTTGTCAGTGACTTGTGGCTTCTCGATTGTTTTATCCGGGTACTCAAAATTTCTCATCAAGTAAAATGGCTCTCACGATATAGCTAAAATATTGCTGAGAGTGGCGTTAAACACCATAACCCGCAACCTCCCAGGCTGTGAATAAGAACGCAGAGATTGTTGCTGAATTATGTGTTCGAAATTGGTGGAATGCAAATATGAAAGGGCATATCTTTTAAAATCTTGAAATATAATTTTGCGCTGAGAACCTTTCATAGCATCCAGTGATTTAAATTATATATCAAGCTAAACTATTTTGGCCATGACAAGGGTTCTAGGTTGCAAGTGCCCTTCCGTTCCTTACTCAAAAAGATTGGATTGGGATTCCAAACTATACATAGTTTACCAAAGTACCTGCATATGGAGTATATATATATCTCAGTTGATCCTATATTCCAGAACTTGTGGTTTCTGTCATGATTTTTTTTGGATAGAGGAATGTTGTTAACATAGGTTTCAAGTGCTTAATTCGTTCATGACTTATCACCGGGCCTGTGGAGATTACCCTTCGGCAGCACCTGAGTTCTACCGTTTGCTTACTTCTCTTAGTGGAGTTCGTGTTGTTCATGCTGACACGTGTTTACATGTCTTCATGTTTTTAGTTCCGTGTTGTAATATCCGGTACGATTTCCGCCTAAATCGATGCTCGATTCATGTGTCTTGAATCCCATTGGCATTGTGGGAGTTCACGTTTTATTTATGTCAACTGTATTTATTTACGTATTCTGGTGTCTACGATTTCTATATCATATGATGTTCGTGTCGTGTAACAGTAGCACAACAGGTGCCACATGTGGAGCAGAAACTGCTAACCCTTGCGAAGCACATGAGTTCACTCCAGCTTTTAATAAGGTTCGTGTTTCTCGATCTTCAGTTTTCTGTATAATGTTTTGTAGATCGTTGTTTGTCCTTTTTGGGGGGTCATTGTATTGTCTGTCCTACGATTTATTCATCTGATTACCCATTGGTAACTTCAAACTTTTTTTTCTAGACTTTTCTTTCATATTTTATTCTTCCTCGGTTATTTTTCTGTATTTATTTCTTTGTTCTTTCCTTGCTGACCGAAAGTTAACTGAATCGACGAACATTTGTATAATTGTTCGTCTGCACTCGCTGAACCCAACGTATTCTCAGTTTAATTAGATATTCGCAAGTAATACCAACGGCGGATACATCTCTTCCTGGAAAATATTATTAAAATTGCGTGAAAATCTACTAAACACGAACTTTAAATCCTCGGGAACCGTCGTAAAAGAATTTCTATATCCGCCGCCCATGAATGTGTCCTTTTACCGGAAAATGCTAAGTGATCCCCTGTGAAGACCGTTAATATCAAAATTGTTCCTACGAATACGAAAATCCACACAAGGGAAGTCACGACATTCTTATAACAGTTCATTGGATCGCAACATTATACAAAGACGGAAATATGTGCAAATTCACAATCGCAATTATCACGTTTTCTTCAGCAAAGCTTTATGAAGAAAGAATGTTGTCCAACTGTCGGATATTCTGATTAACGGACAGTCGGACTACCAGGGCATCATATTACAGCTACCACCCTTTAAACTTGAACTTCAGTTGACGAATTTACATACGTGGTCTATTTTGTAGGTGAACGCAATGTATATTTGGTTTTACACCGGGTTTGTAACTAGAATAGGAGGACGGGTACCACTAGTGGAGCAGGAACTGCTTATCATTGCCCTGCTCCTAAGTTTACCCCCGGTTTCTTAGTTGGGTTCGTGTTAATCGATCTTTAGCTTTATGTGTGTGTTTTGTAGATCGTTGTTTGTCCTTTTGTACTTTTTCTTTTGGCCATTGTGTTATCTGTTATTCTTCGATATACGGATTCTGATTACCCCTTTGGTATCTTCAAACTCTTTATACATGAACATTCAATTTTACACACTGAATAATTTTTGACACATGGACAGGGCTTAAAGCCAAAAGCCGACATGATGTAATTATTTCCTAAGTCCAATAGCGAACATGATGGTATTATTTACTAACTCAAGTAACAATCATGATGTAATTATTTACTAACTCAAGCAACAATCATGATGTAATTATTTACTAACTCAAGTAGCAATCATGATGTAATTATTTACCAAGTCAAGTGGCAATCATTATTTAATTATTTACGAAGTCAAGTAGCAATCATGATGCAATTATTTACTAAGTCAAGTAGCAATCATGATTTAAATATTTAGTAAATCAAGTTGCAATCATGATGTAAGTATTTAGCTAGTCCGGTAGGGGTCATATTAGTAGGACATCAAGCAACTTCCAGACATAATGCACTAAAATTCAGATGTAAACATGTAGAAATTGTTACATGTGCAGTCATCCATGGTCCTTGATTTTAGCGTATTTATACTCGATAAAATTAATACAATGTGCACTCATGTAGAACCACGTTAGAATAAGCATGTACATTTTTCATCAACATGCTAGTTCGTTGCAAGTATGAAGTGGGTGCAAATTTGAGAACATCATCTTTGAGAAATGACTGTGGCACCAGGCCAGTGCTAAAAAACATTGTTATCATGGAATACGATAGCGTTATTCACAAATCGGTGGATTTGGCAAATATCAAAAGACTTTTCTGTTTGTCGTGTCACTAGCTTCAATTTTCAATGCTATGACAACATTTGGGCTAACTCTCGCTTTCGGAGAACATGTTCATAGGTAAATATGTTTTGCATATATGGAAAAAAACGTAATAATCAATCCAGTTGTCATTATATATATATATATATATATATATATACGTCTGAAAATTATACCATGAAGTGTTAAGGAAAAAGAATTGACATTGTTTTTGCTTCGATGGGATTCGAACTCACACTTTATGCACTAGAACTCCAACACCAATCGCTTAACCTTATATGCAGAACTCTTAGCCACTTAGTCACATCCGCTATGAAAAAAAATAAAGCTTCAAAATTTGAGTTATTTTTTTTTCTCGTATAGCCGTTCTGGAGATAGACATAAGGCATGTGCAAAATGTACATATATGTATTTCAATCTAACAACTATGCAATTTTAATATATTTTAAGTTATTTATTGCAAACTCGTCCGGACTTAAATTATTTCTTTTTTAATTCCCCATTGCGCAAACTCATGAGAAAAATGCATGTAACCCCTTTGGTATCTTCAAACTCTTCTTAATCTTGGTTGCTCTCACTAACTTCTTATTTTGTCTTCCGAAAGAACTTTTTTATGCAAACATGATTATTCATTGCATATAAAATATAACTTGTTACTAGATCTTTAGTTTTATATGTGCGTTTTGTAGATCGTTGTTTGTGCTTTTGTACTTTTTCTTTTGGCCATTGTGTTGTCTGTTCTTCGATATACGGATTCTGATTACCCCTTTGGTATCTTCAAACTCTAATAACTTAGATCATCATCAATTTAAATAAATGTAAAACAATATGCACTGTAGTGTCCGTAACGTAATTACTGTCAGCACATTCGGTTTTAAAATTATTAACGGCCTTTTAAATATTAATTACAAAACCAGGCAAGACATATACCACCAAAACTGTTATTGTGCAAAATATACCTGTGACTATTAAATACCTAGTTATTCACACTATAAAAACAGGTTTTCCGAATCTATGTTTAAGAATAACTTTTATTTTTAGCGAAAAATGCCGTGTTAAAAGAAAAATAAATACATGAATATATATACGACTGAATATTCGAGCAAACAGAATTAGCAATTGATATTTCAGTTGACAATGTTTGCATGTCTATCACCACTAATACGCTGTTGGCTAGATATACTCCATACAACATAGTGTGATAAGTATATCAGTGACTTGTGGCTTCTCGATTGTTTTATCCGGGTACTCCAAATTTCTCATCAAGTAAAATGGCTCTCACGATATAACTAAAATATTGCTGAGAGTGGCGTTAAACACCATAACCCGCCCCCTCCAATGCTGTGTTTCAGAACACAGATTGTTGCTGAATTATGTGTTCGAAATTGGTGGAATGCAAATATGAAAGGGCATATCTTTTAAAATCTTGAAATATAATTGTGTGCTGAGAACCTTTGACAGCATCCAGTGATTTAAATTATATATCAAACTAAACTAGTTTGACCACGACAAGGGTTCAAGGTGCAGACACCTTTGCGTTCCTTACTCGAAACGATTGGATCGGGATTCCAAACTATACATATTTTACCAAAGGACCCGCATATGGAGTATATATATATGTCAGTCGATCCTATATTACAGAGCTTGTCGTTTCTGTCATGATTTTATTTGGATAGAGGAATGTTGTTAACAAAAATTGCAAGTGCTTAATTCGTTCATGACTTATCACCGGTTTTGTGGAGCTTACCCTTCGGCAGCACCTGAATTCTACCGTTTTTATACTTCTCTTAGTGGAGTTCGTGTTGTTCATGCTTTTAGTTCCATATTGCGATATCCGGTACGATTTCCGTGTAAAAACGATGTTCGATTCATGTGTCTTGACTCCCATTTGCTTTGTGGAGGGTTCCGTTTTATTTATGTCAATTGTATTTATTTACGTATTCTGGTGTCCAACACGATTTCTATATCAGATGATGTTCGTGTCGTGTAAAAGTAGCACAATGGGTGCCACATGTGGAGCAGAAACTGCTAACCCTTGCGGAGCACATGATTTCACTCCAGCTTTTAGTGGGGTTCGTGTTTCTCGATCTTCAGTTTTCTGTATAATGTTTTGTAGATCCTTGTTTGTCCTTTTTCTGTTGGTCATTGTATAGTCTGTCCTACGATTTATTCTTCTGATTACCCCTTTGATATCTTCAAACTTTTCTTCCAGACCTTTCTATCAAATTGAACTCTTCTTCAATTCTTTTTTCTGCACTTATTTCTTTGTTGTTTCCTTTCTGATCGAAAGTTAACTGAATCGAAGAACATTTGCATAATTTGTCGTTCGCACTCGCTGAAACGAATTTATTCTTAGTTTAATTAGGTGTATGCAAATAATATCAATGGCGGATCCGGAGGATCATTAGCTGGAAACCCTCGATCTCTTCCTAAAAAATATTTGTAAAATTGCGATGAAAAAATGCTAAATTGAACTCCATATTCCCTGGAACCGACGTTAAACAATTTCTTCTGAATATGTCCTTTTACCGGAAAATGCTCAATGAAATATTCCTTGGGAAGAACCTTAAAATTAATATTAATATTGAAAGACGGAAAGATGTGCAAATTTACAATCGCAATTATCACGTTTTCTTCAGCAAAATTTTGTGAAGAATGAATGTTGTCCGACTATCGAATAATCTGATTAACGGACATCATAGTACAGCTACAACCCACTAAACTTGAACGTCAGTTGACGAATGTACATACATGATCTAATTTTCAGGTGCACACAATGTAAATCTGGTCTTACACCGGGTGTGTAACTAGATTTACACGACAAGTGCCACTAGTGTAGCAGGAACCGCTTACCTTTCCGGGGCACATAAGTTTACCCCCGGTTTTTTAGTGGGGTTCCTGTTAATCGATCTTTAGTTTTATGTGTATGTTTTGTAGATCGTTGTTTGTACTTTTTCTTTTGGCCATTTTTTTTATCTGTTATTCTTTGATATACGGATTCTGATTATCCCTTTGGTATCTTCAAACTCTTCTTACATAGCATGCAATTTTACACACTGAATAACTTTGCACACATGGTCAGGGATTAAATTCAATAACGGACACGGTTTTATTATTTACTAAGCCAAGTAGCAATCATGATGTAATTATTTACTAAGTCCAATAGAGGACATGATGTTATTTCTTTACTAAGTCAAGTAGAAAATCATGATGTAATTATTTTGTAAGTCAAGTAGCAATCATGATGTAATTATTTTGTAAGTCAAGTAGCAATCATGATGTAATTATTTTGTAAGTCAAGTAGCAATCATGATGTAATTATTTACTAAGTCAAGTAGCAATCATGATTTAATTATTTACTAAGTCAAGTAGCAATCATGATGTAATTATTTACTAAGTCAAGTAGCAATCAAGGTGTAATTATTTACTAAGTCAAGTGGTAATCATGATGTTTAAGATTTAAGCATATTTTATTGTTTTATAAATGTAGAATTAGATTGGAAACAAGTTATATCAATTTAGTACATCCGCTCCATACAATAATGTCATACACATAAATATGAAAATGAAAATGACAGCAAGTATGCATACTATATTTGATAAACAGAAGTGGTGGGGGAAAGGGGAGAAGGAAATTGAGTGCAAATGCTGTAATTATTTAGTTAGTCCGTTAGAGGTCATATTAGTACAACATCAAGCAACAAATCAAGACATAATACACAACAACTCTAATGTAAATTTTGTTATATGTGAAGTCACCCATGGTCCTTGATTTTAGCGTATTTATGATCGATAAACTGAATACAATAAACACTCCTGTAGAACTACGTTAGAATAAGCATTTAAATTTTCGTTACAAGTGTGAAGTGGGTGCGAATTTATTTAAGAACATCATTTCTTGAGAATTGACTGTAGCACTACGCCAGTGTTGAAAACATTGTTGTCATGGAATACGATAACGTTATTCTCAAAATCGGTGGATTTGGCAAATATCAAAAGACTTTTCTGTTTGTCGTGTCACTAGCTTCAATTTTCAATGCTATGACAACATTTGCGATAACTTTCACTTTCGGAGAACATGTCCATAGGTGAGTATGGTTTTGCATATATGAAAAATAATCGTAATAATCATTCCAGTTGTCATTATATAATATATATATGTATATTTATATAAACGTCTGAAAATTAAACCAAACAGTGTTAGAATTAGATTTTAGAGCTGTCAAATTGTTGTTCTTCCCTCGACGGGATTTGAACCCACACCATTGATACACTGCAGCACCATTCGTCTAGCCTTACGTCCAGCGCCCTAGACCACTCAACCACATCCACTTCCTTATATACGTCTGACAATTATACACAGCAGTGTTAGGGAAAAAGAGTTGACATTGTTTTTGTCTCGACGTGATTCGAACTCACACCTGATACACTACTACTGCAACACCAATCGCTTAGCCTTATATATAGAGCTCTAAGCCACTTAGCCACATCCGCTATGAAAAAAATAAAGCTTCGACAGTCGAAGTATTATTTTGTCTCGTATAACCGTTCTAGAGATAGACATAAGGCATGTGCTTAAGCATATGCAAATTGTACATATATATATTTTAATCTAACAACTATGCAATTTTAATACATTTTAAATTATTTGATGCAAACTCGTCCTGACTTAAATTATTTTTTAATTCCCCATTGCGCAAATTCATGAGACAAATGCATATAACCCCTTTGGTATCGTCAAACTCTTCTTAATCTTGGTTGCTCTCACTAACTTCTTATTTTGTCTTGCGAAAGAATTTTTTATGTAAACATAATTATTCATTGTATATAAAATATATAAAATATAACTTGTTACTAGATCTTTAGTTTTATATGTGCGTTTTGTAGATCGTTGTTTGTGCTTTTGTACTTTTTCATTTGGTCATTGTGGTGTTTGTTCTTCGATATACTGATTCTGATTACCCCTTTGGTATCTTCAAACTCTTATAACTTAGATCATCATCAATTTAAATACATATAACAAAAATATGCACTGTAGTGTCCGTAACGTAATTACTGTCAGCACATTTGGTTTTAAAATTATTGCAACTGCCTTTTAAATATGAATTAAAAAACCAGCCTGGAAATATACCACCACAACTTTTCTTGTGCAAAATATACCTGTGACTAATACAAACCCAGTTATTCACACTATACAAACAGGTTAACCGAATCTGTTTAAAAATAACTTATTTTTAGCGAAAATGTCTTGTTAAAAGAAAAATAAATACATGCATATATATACGACTGAATATTCGAACAAACAGAATTAGCAATTGATATTTCAGTTGACAATTGTTGCATGTCTATCACCATTAATCCCGCTAACGGTTAGATGTACTCGATACAACATTGTGATAAAGTTTATCAGTGGCTTGTGGCTTCTCGATTGTTTTACTCCAAATTTATCATCAAGTAAAATGACTCTCACGATATAACTAAGATATTGCTGAGTATGGCGTTAAACACCATAACCCCCCCCCCCCCCCCAAGCTGGGCTTCAGAACGCAGAGATTGTTGCTGAATTATGTGTTCGAAATTGGTGGAATGCAAATATGAAAGGGCATATCTTTTAAAATCTTGAAATATAATTTTGTGCTGTAAACCTTTGATAGCATCCAGTGATTCAAATTATATATCAAACTAAACTAGTTTGGCCATGACAAGGGCTTTAGGTTGCAGACACCTTTGCGTTCCTTACTCAAAATGATTGGATCGGGATTCCAAACTATGCATATTTGACCAAGGTACCTGCATATGGAGTATATATATATCAGTTGATCCTATATTACATAGCTTGTGGTTTCTGTCATGATTTATTTTGGATAGAGGATTTGTTGTTAAGAAAGGTTTCAAGTGTTTAATTCGTTCATGAATTATCACCGGGCTTGTGGATCTTACCCTTCGGCAGCACCTGAGTTCTACCGTTTTAATACCTCTCTTAGTGGAGTTCGTGTTGTTCATGCTGACACGTGTTTACATGTCTTCATGTTTTTAGTTCCGTGTTGTGATGTCCGGTACGATTTCCGCGTAAAAACTATCTTCGATTCATGTGTCTTGACTCCCATTTGCTTTGTGGGGGGTTTCGTATTAATTATGTCAATTGTATTTATTTACGTATGCTGGTGTACAACGCGACTTCCATATAAGATGATGTTCTTGTCGTTTAACAGTAGCACAACAGGTGCCACACGCGGAGCAGAAACTGCTAACCCTTGCGAAACACATGAGTTCTCTCCAGCTTTTAGTGGGGTTCGTGTTTCTCGATCTTCAGTTTTCTTTATAATGTTTTGTAGATCCTTGTTTGTCCTTTTTCTTTTTGGTCATTGTGTTGTCTGTCTTACGATCTATTCTCCTGATTACCCCTTTGATATCTTCAAACTTTTTTTTCTAGGCCTTTCTATGAAATTGGACTCTTCTTCAGTTTTTTTTTCTGCACTTATTTCTTTGTTGTTTCATTTCTCATCGAAATTTAACTGAATCGAGGAACATTTGCATAATTTGTCGTCCGCACTCGCTGAACCGAATGTATTCTTAGTTTAATTAGGTATACGCAAATAATATCAATGGCGGGTCCGGAGGATCATAGGCTGGAAACCCTCGATGTCTTCTTGAAAAATATTTGTAAAATTGCGATAAAAAAAGGCTAAATTGAACTCCAAATTCCCTGGAACCGACGTTAAACAATTTCTCCTGAATATGTCCTTTTAGCGGAAAATGTTCAATGAGATATTCCTTGGGAAGACCCTTAGAATAAATATTAATATTTAAAGACGGAAAGATGGGCAAATTTACCATCGCAATTATCACGTTTTCTTCAGCAAAACTTTGTGACGAATGAATTGTGTCCGACTATCGGATGATCTGATTAACGGACATCATATTACAGCTACAACCCATTAAACTTGAACTTCAGTTGACGAATTTACATACATGATAAATTTTTCAGGTGAACACAATGTAAATTTGGTTTTACCCCGGGTTTGTAACTAGATTTACACAACGGGTGCCACTAGCGGAGCAGGAACCGCTTACCCTTCGGAGCACCCACGCTTACCCCCGGTTTTCTTAGTGGAGTTCCTGTTAATCGATCTTTACTTTTATATGTATGTTTTGTAGATCGTTGTTTCTACTTTTTCTTTAGGCCTTTGTGTTATCTGTTATACTTTGATATACGTATTCTGATTATCCCTTTGGTATCTTCAAACTCTTCTTATATAACGTGCAATTTTACACACTGAATAACTTTGGACACAAGGTCAGGGTTTAAATCCAATAACGGACACGGTTTTATTATTTACTAAGTCAAGTAGCAATCATGATGTAATTATTTACTAGGTCAAGTAGCAATCATGATGTAATCATTTACTAAGTCAAGTAACAATCATGATGTAATTATTTTGTAAGTCAAGTAGCATTCATGATGTAATTATTTACTAAGTCAAGTAGCAATCATGTTGTAATTATTTACTAAGTGAAGTAGCAATCATGATGTAATTATTTACTAAGTCAAGTAGCAATCATGATGTAATTATTTACTAAGTCAAGTAGCAATCATGATGTAATTATTTTCTAAGTCAAGTAACAATCATGATGTAATTATTTACTAATTCAAGTAGCAATCATGATGTAATTATTTCGTAAGTCCAATAGAGGACATGATGTTATTTATTTACTAAGTCAAGTGGTTAAGTCAAGGTTAAGCATATTTTATTGTCTTATAAACGTATAATTAGATTGGAAACAAGTTATATCAATTTAGTACATCCGCTCCATACAATAATGTTATACACATAAATATGAAAATGAAAATGACAGCAAGTATTATACATAATATATCTGATAAACAGAAGTGGTGGGGGGAAAGGGGGGAAGGGAATTGAGTGCAAATGAAGTAATTATTTAGTTAGTCCGGTAGAGGTCATATTAGTACAAGATCAAGCAACAAACCAAGACATAATACACAACAACTCTGATGTAAAAATGTAGATTTTGTTACATGTGAAGTCATCCATGGTCCTTGATTTTAGCGTATTTATGTTCGATAAAACTAATACAATAACCACTCATGTAGAACTAAGTTAGAATAAGCATGTACATTTTTCATTAAAATATTAATTGTTAATATCTTATTAGAGTTCGTTACAAGTGTGAAGTGGGTGCGAATTTATTTAAGAACATCATTTTTTGAGAATTGACTGTAGCACTACGTCAGTGTTAAAACATTGTTATCATGGATTACGATAGCGCTATTCTCAAAGTCGGTGGATTTGGCAAATATCAAAGGACTTTTCTGTTTGTCGTGTCACTAGCTTCAATTTTCAATGCTATGACAACATTTGCGCTAACTTTCGCTTTCGGAGAACATGTCCATAGGTGAGTAGGATTTTGCATATATGACAAATATTCGTAATAATCAATCCAGTTGTCATTTTATATATATATATATATATATATATAAACGTCTAAAATGGTTTGTAAAACAACACCAAGTACACAAAACAAAGTGATAAAGAATTAAACACTTCGTAGAATGACAAAATTTTCGTCCCACCGAGGGACTTTATCAATGTCTAATTAAATAAAATCTCGAAACAATATGGCGACTTTTCAAATTTCAAAAAAGTTTTTGACGGTCCATGTACGGCACAAAAGAACCAGAAGATGCACATATGAAACTACATGCATAAAAGAATGGAAATCCTACATATAAATTAATAAAAGTACAATAACAATAATATAAATATACAATAGGGCTACACATTTAAATAAATGTTAAATTAGAAATAAAAATAAATATAAAAAATTATTGGTAAATGAAAACAGGTTATCCGAATCTATGCTTAAAAATAACTTAGCGGAAAATGTCGTGTTAAAAGAAAAATAAATACGACTGAATATTCGAGCAAACAGAATTAGCAATTGATATTTCAGTTGACAATTTTTGCATGTTTATCACAATTAATCCCGCTAATGGTTAGATGTACTCGATACAACATTGTGTGATAAAGTTTATCAGTGACTTGGGGCTTCTCGATTGTTTTATCCGGGTACTCCAAATTTCTCATCAAGTAAAATGGCTCTCACGATATAACTAAAATATTGCTGAGAGTGGCGTTAAACACCATTACCCGCCGACTCCCAGGCTGTGCTTCAGAATGCAGAGATTGTTGCTGAATTACGTGTTCGAAATTGGTGGAATGCAAATATGAAAGGGCATATCTTTTAAAATCGTGAAATATAATTTTCTGCTGGGAACCTTTGACAGCATCCAGTGATTTAAATTATATATCAAACTAAACTATTTTGGGCATGACAAGGGTTCTAGGTTGCAGACACCTTTGCGTTCCTTACTCGAAAAGATTGGATCGGGATTCCAAACTATGCATATTTTACCAAAGTACCTGCATATGGAGTATATATATATCTCAGTTGATCCTATTTTACAGAGCTTGTGGTTTCTGTCATGATTTTTTTTGGATAGAGGAATGTTGTTAACGAAGGTTGCAAGTGTTTAATGCGTTCATGACTTATCACCGGGTTTGTGGAGCTTACCCTTCGGCAGCACCTTAGTTCTATCGTTTTTTTAACTTCTCTTAGTGGAGTTCGTGTTGTTCATGCTTTTAGTTCCCTGTTGCGATATACGGTACGATTTCTGCGTAAAAACGATGTTCGATTCATGTTTCTTGACTCCCATTTGCTTTGTGGCGGGCTCCGTTTTATTTATGTCAATTGTATTTGTTTTGGTATTCTGGTGTCCAACACGACTTCTATATCAGATGATGTTCGTGTCGTGTAAAAGTAGCACAATGGGTGCCACATGTGGAGCTGAAACTGCTAACCCCAGCTTTTAGTGGGGTTCGTGTTTCTCGATCTTCAGTTTTCTGTATAATGTTTTGTGGATCCTTGTTTGTCCTTTTTCTGTTGGTCATTGTATAGTCTGTCCTACGATTTATTCTTCTGATTACCCCTTTGATATCTTCAAACTTTTCTTCCAGACCTTTCTATCAAATTGAACTCTTCCTCAGTTCTTTTTTCTGCACTTATTTCTTTGTTGTTTCCTTTCTGATCGAAAGTTAACTGAATCGAAGAACATTTGCATAATTTGTCGTCCGCACTCGTTTAAAACCGAATTTATTTTTAGTTTAATTAGGTGTACGCAAATAATATCAATGGCGGATCCGGAGGATCATTGGTTGGAACCCCTCGATCTCTTCCTGAAAAATATTTGTAAAATTGCGATAAAAAAAAGGCTAAATTGAACTCCAAATTCCCTGGAACCGACGTTAAACAATTTCTCCTGAATATGTCCTTTTAGCGGAAAATACTCAATGAAATATTCCTTGGGAAGAAATTTAAAATTAATATTAATATTAAAAGACGGAGAGATGTGCAAAGGACAGAAATTGGCTTAAAAAATAGACAAATTATAAATGAAACGTATAGCTTTCGTTGTTTCTTGATTTTATAAGACCTTTACCCCAACTACTATTTTGGTAACAATTTTCCATATCTGCACGTGCGATGACGTTACACTAGTCAATGAAAAGTCTATCGTTTCGTGAAAATATATGAAATCTAACAAGAAATGTGTATTTAATGTCAATTTTCAGTATAACCACAAGTAGGTACCACCGGCATATTTTAGTATGCTGTTTAATATACATAAACACATATCTCATTTTCTTTTTGTGTTGGTGCCCGAGTGTGGAGAGTATGAAATCTGCAATCAAAAAATAATTTTAAGGTCGATTTCTCGTCAGCGGCCATTTTTTATTGACCGTTTTCATTCGTAATAGACAGAAATAGAAATCGACCTTTTAATCTCATCCAAAATAAAGTTGGTTATCGTAGTTGTTTTGCTACGGGAGTAAAACTTAAACATTTTTTATGAAACAGTTTTGACGTTAAATAAATTTTGGAGGTGATTTACTGCCGACCTGATTGTGCATTGAGTCCGACGTGTTTTTTTTCTAACCCTCAGTGGAATTTCATGTGTTACTATGCTAAAGTATACTTTAATATTATCCCCACAATTCACAAAAAGTACAGAAAATAAAACAAGCAACCAAAAAGAAAAGTAGTACGTCAGATTATCTTAAAAATTAATTCATTGGACATGTAAACACATCTGAACTTTCTATTATTAGTAGTCCCTTTACTCTTTATTTTTTTTTCTTTAGCAAATATATTTTATTTTGCTCTTTCGCAAAGTGAATTCCCGATGAATAATTGTATTAACGTAAATTTGATTTATATATAGCTTAATATTAACGTTGCGGTGGCGTAATGGTTTAGCGCACATGACTGCCGATAACAACATCGTGAGATCAATATTTTATTCTTACTTATTTCAATAAAGTATGGAAAAACAAACAGTATATTTGATCATTCATAATTCATCTAATACAGTACATATAACGATATAACATGCATGTTTTAACATAGTACATGGATGTCAGGTTTGATTTACATATTCGGTGTTTTGTTTATAATGGTCCTTTTGTTATACTTACTAAGAATGTCATTGATATAGTCTATCGTTTATGAGTCAGTGATAAATGTGCAGTATTATTTGGAATTTTAGTGGTATGATTTTACTTTAATGGGCCATGACCGATAATACAGTATTACCAAGCATTCTATTTATATAATCCATCACGTTTTACTTTTCTCAACAAAAAAGTTTGAAGATACCGTAAATATAAATTACCCTCTTCCAATCAAAGTATACTACCGTATTTGTACTCTTAGACATATCAGAATCGAAATAAATCATGGAAGCCAGAATGTGTTTTGAGCTTTAACATGGATTGGCAGATATTAGTAAATTGTATCCCTCGCTTCTGGCTCGGGATAAAATACTATTCTCTGATGTTCTCGTGGCAAGTAGAATTTTGATTGGCTAAAAAGGTACTTTTAAAATTTCAGGGAAGCCGTGCGGGGACAGAAAATCAATAATCGCTCTCACCTATGTGCTGTCCATTTACATTGTGCACAGCAGACGACACACATTTCACAAGATGACAGAAAATCAATAATCGCTCTCTGTGATCTTTGTCCAAAGATACACGTATTTATGTTTTTCCTATAATAAGGACATACTTATTAATGTTGGAACATTCAGATAAAAATGTTATCAGTCTCTAGATGTTATATATCCCGTTTTAAAGGGATATATAACATCTCGAGACTAATAACGTATAATATCCGCCAATCCATGTTAAAACTCTGGTTTCCATGATTTATTTCTTAATTATTCAACATGGATTATATCCTCTCCTGCCCATTTGCTGCTGCTGTAGCGCTGCTTTACCATGGTATGCAGTTGACTTGGTTCCTTTGACATTCTAATTACTGAGAATAATTTCCTCTCATGATTTAAAAAAATAAAAAGATCAACATTCGGTTATAAAAAGATTTAAAAAAAGCAATTTACAGAGCTCAGCATTGACGAGTTGCTGCGGTTGCTAGGGATAATATTTGGTTACTAGGGACATTGTAAGGTTTAAGGAATTCTTATAATATATACTGGTTAGTAAATGATAAGATGTCTCTAGATCTGCTAAGGTGCTGTTGTAGAAATTTTTTTCTTGATTAAATAAAAGGTCCACGAGATCTACAGGAAAATACTGTGCATAGGGAAACCTGTTGCTATGGACGGGGCATAAATATGAATATAAATATCAAAATGTATTTTTGAAATATGAAATGACATTTTGTAGTGTGTATAGCTTGACAAAAATGTACCGCTTAATCAAATATCAAGTCAAAGGATCGTAGATGTCAAAATTCAACCATTAATTGCAATAATATAGGCTAATTTAATGTTTACAAAACGTTACTAGGGTGACAAAACTACACAAAAATACTATATGCTACCATAGGAAATTGGAATATTATTTTCAGAGTGTACATACAAAGAATATAACATTTTGTCGAAAATACTATGCAGGATATGTAAAATAAAACCACCTTATTTGAATTTCCAATGATTAATTGGACCCTCCTCCATTTACGTTGCTAAGTAACAAAGGACAAAGTGAAATCATACAAAAAAATTTGTTCTTACCTTTCAATGATTTTGTTTAATATTATATCTATATAAGCAGTTTCTGAGATTGGGCCGAAATCTACCCTTATCATACTCACTCCTTTACAATCGCAATTATCACGTTTTCTTCAGCAAAATTTTGTGAAGAATGAATTTTGTCCAACTATCGGACATCATAGTACAGCTACAATCCATTAAACTTGAACGTCAGTTCACGAATTTACATACATGATCTATTTTGCAGGTGCACGCAATGTAAATTTGGTTTTACACCGGTTGTGTAACTAGATTTATACGAAGGGTGCCACTAACGGTACAGGAACCACTTACCTTTCCGGAGCACCTATGTTTACCCCCGGTTTTCTTAGTGGGGTTCCTGTTAATCGATCTTTAGTTTTAATGTGTATGTTTTGTAGATCATTGTTTGTACTTTTTCTTTTGGCTATTTTGTTATTTATTATTCTTTGATATACGGATTCTGATTATCCCTTTCGTATCTTCAAACTCTTCTTACATAACATGCAATTTTACACACTGAATAACTTTGGACACAAGGTCAGGGTTTAAATCCACGGTTTTATTATTTACTAAGTCAAGTAGCTATCATGATGCAATTATTTACTAAGTCCAATAGAGGACAAGATGTTATTTATTTACTAACTCAAGTAGCAATCATAATGTAATTATTTACTAAGAAAAGTGGCAATCATGATTTAATTATTTACTAAGTCAAGTGGCAATCATGATGTAATTAATCACTAAGTCAAGTAGCAATTATGATGTAATTATTTACTAAGTCAAGTAGCTATCATGATTTAATTATTTTGTATGTCAAGTAGCAATCATGATGTAATTATTTTGTATGTCAAGTAGCAATCATGATGTAATCATTTACTAAGTCAAGTAGCAATCATGATTTAATTATTTACTAAGTCAAGTAGCAATCATGATTTAATTATTTAGTAAGTCAAGTAGCAATCATGATGTAATTATTTTGTATGTCAAGTAGCAATCATGATGTAATCATTTACTAAGTCAAGTAGCAATCGTGATTTAATTATTTACTAAGTCAAGTGGCAATCATAATGTAATTATTTACTAAGTCAAGTGGCAATCATGATTTAATTATTAACTAAGTGAAGTGGCAATCATGATGTAATTAATCACTAAGTCAAGTAGCAATTATGATGCAATTATTTACTAAGCCAAGTAGCAATCATGATGTAATTATTTACTAAGTCCAATAGAGGACAAGATGTTATTTATTTACTAACTCAAGTAGCAATCATAATGTAATTATTTACTAAGAAAAGTGGCAATCATGATTTAATTATTTACTAAGTCAAGTGACAATCATGATGTAATTAATCACTAAATCAAGTAACAATTATGATGTAATTATTTACAAAGTCAAGTAGCAATCATGTTGTAATTATTTTGTAAGTCAAGTAGCATTCATGATGTAATTATTTTGTAAGTCAAGTAGCAATCATGATGTAATCATTTACTAAGTCAAGTAGCAATCATGATTTAATTATTTAGTAAGTCAAGTAGCAATCATGATGCAATTTTTTTGCATGTCAAGTAGCAATCATGATGTAATCATTTACTAAGTAAAGTAGCAATCGTGATTTAATTATTTACTAAGTCAAGTGGCAATCATAATGTAATTATTTACTAAGTCAAGTGCAATCATGATTTAATTATTAACCAAGTCAAGTGGCACTCATGATGTAATTAATCAATAAGTCAAGTAGCAATTATGATGTAATTATTTACTAAGTCAGGTAGCAATCATGATGTAATTAATCACTAAGTCAAGAAGCAATCATGATGTATTCATTTACTAAGTCAAGTAGCAATCGTGATTTAATTATTTACTAAGTCAAGTGGCAATCATGATGTAATTAATCACTAAGTCAAGTAACAATTATGATCTAATTATTTACTAAGTCAAGTAGCAATCATGATGTAATTATTTAGTAAGTCAAGTAGCAATCATGATGTAATTATTTTGTAAGATAAGTAGCAATCATGATGTAATCATTTACTACGACAAGTAGCAATCATGATGTAATTATTTACTAAGTCAAGTAGCAATCATGATGTAATCATTTACTAAGTCAAGTAGCAATCGGGATTTAATTATTTACTAAGTCAAGTGGCAATCATAATGTAATTATTTACTAAGTCAAGTGCAATCATGATTTAATTATTAAACAAGTCAAGTGGCAATCATGATGTAATTAATCAATAAGTCAAGTAGCAATAATGATGTAATTATTTACTAAGTCAAGTGGCAATCATGATGTAATTAATCACTAAGTCAAGTAACAATTATAATGTAATTATTTACTAAGTCAAGTAGCAATCATGATGTAATTATTTAGTAAGTCAAGTAGCAATCATGATGTAATTATTTTGTAAGATAAGTAGCAATCATGATGTAATCATTTACTAAGACAAGTAGCAATCATGATGTAATTATTTACTAAGTCAAGTAGCAATCATGATGTAATCATTTACTAAGTCAAGTAACAATCATGATGTAATTATTTACTAAGTCAAGTAGCAATCGTGATTTAATTATTTACTAAGTCAAGTGGCAATCATGATTTAATTATTAACTAAGTCAAGTGGCAATCATGATGTAATTAATTACTAAGTCAAGTAGCAATTATGATGCAATTATTTACAAAGCCAAGTAGCAATCATGATGTAATTATTTACTAAGTCCAATAGAGGACAAGATGTTATTTATTTACTAACTCAAATAGCAATCATAATGTAATTATTTACTAAAAAAAGTGGCAATCATGATTTAATTATTTACTAAGTCAGGTGGCAATCATGATGTAATTAATCACTAAGTCAAGTAGCAATCATGATGTAATTATTTAGTAAGTCAAGTAGCAATCATGATGTAATTATTTACTAAGTCAAGTAGCAATCGTGATTTAATTATTTACTAAGTCAAGTGGCAATCATGATGTAATTATTTACTAAGTCAAGTAGCAATCATGATGTAATTATTTTCTAAGTCAATTAGCTGTCATAATGTTTCATTTATGGCTAAATAACAAGGCGCTGCGCCTTACAGTTTTCATCAAAATATCAATTGATAGTATTTTATTAGAGTTCGTTACAAGTGTGAAGTGGGTGCAAATTTATTTAAGAAAATCATTTTTTGAGAATTGACTGTAGCACTATGCCAGTGCTAAAACATTGTTATCGTGGAACACGATAGCATTATTCTCAAAATCGGTGGATTTGGCAAATATCAAAAGACTTTTCTGTTTATCGTGTCACTAGCTTCAATTTTCAATGCTATGACAACATTTGGAATAACTTTCGCTTTCGGAGATTATGTCCACAGGTGAGTATGGCTTTGCATAAATGAAAAATAATCGTAATAATCAATCGAGTTGTCAGCGGATGTGGTCGAGCGGTCTAGGGCGCTGGACATAAGGCTAAGCGATTGGTGCTGTAGTGTATCAATGGTGTGAGTTCAAATCCCGTCGAAGGAAGAACAAAAATTTGACAGCTCAAAAATGTAATTCAAACACTGTTTGGTTCAATTTTCAGACGTACATATATTATAAGTTATTTACGTTCCTATCCGTAGAGATTTTAACAACCTGAAGTAGCAAAGTGCATCCTGAGGCGCAACCGATGGGTGTACAGGCAACTGAAGGGTGTTAAAATCTCCATATCTACGGATAGGAACGTAAATAACGAATTTATCCCCGGTTATGGTCAAAAATGAGACATTTTGGACCCCGGTGACCCACGTAAAAGTGACGTTTTCTTGGTTTTTGGAAAGAATAAGTAAAAAATATGAAAGTTTCGAGTGTGTCTTACCCGGTGTAGGGTACTACCTTTAGTAGAACCATACAGTTGATCAAAGTAACAGCTTTATATTCAATATTTAGCCAAAATTAACTAAATTTGATTTTGGAGCGCAACGTCGCGAGCTTTAACGTCAATATTTCCCCCGTTTTGAAAATTATAGCAACGTTTAATTGGTTAATGGCTAGTTACACCCGGTAATAGGGCCTAGCAACACCCGGTAATATGGGTTTTTCATAGCCGGGGTTTTAACCAATCAAAAGTTGTTATAATATTTAAACCGGTGATAAATATCTATATATACGTCTGCAAATTATACACAGCAGTGTTAGGGAAAAAGAGTTGACATTGTTTTTGTTTCGACGGAATTCGAACTCACACCTGATGCACTAGTACTGCAACACCAATCGCTTAGCCTTATATACAGAGCTCTAAGCCACTTAGCCACATCCGCTATGAAAAAAAATAAAGCATAAAGTATTATTTTGTCTCGTATAGCCGTTCTAGAGATAGACATAAGGCATGTGCTTAAGCATTTGCAAATTGTACATATATGTATTTTATTCTAACAACTATGCAATTTTAATACATTTTAAATTATTTGATGCTAATTCGTCCGGACTTAAATTATTTCTTTTCTAATTCCCCATTGCGCAATCTCATGACACAAATGCATATAACCCCTTTGGTATCTTCAAACTCTTCTTATTCTTGGTTGCTCCCACTAACTTCTTATTTTTTCTTGCGAAAGAACTTTTTATGCAAACATGATTAATCATTGCATATAAAATATAACTTGTTACTAGATCTTTAGTTTTATAGGTACGTTTTGTAGATCGTTGTTTGTCCTTTTGTACTTTCTCTTTTGACCATTGTGTTGCCTGTTTTGCGATATACGATTCTGATTACCCGTTTGGTATCTTCAAACTCTTATAACTTAGATCATCATCAATTTAAATAAATATAAAAAAATATGCACTGTAGTGTCCTTAACGTAATTACCGTCAGCACATTCGGTTTTAAAATTATTGCAACGGCCTTTCAAATATCAATTAAAAAAACCAGCCTGAAAAAATACCACCAAAACTTTTCTTGTGCAAAATATACCTGTGACTAGCGGAAAATTCCTTGTCAAAAGAAAAGTAAATACATGGATATATATACGACTGAATATTCAAGCAGGCAGAATTAGCGATTGATATTTCAGTAGACAATTATTGCATGTCTATCACCACTAATACTGCTAATGGTTAGATGTACTCGATACAACATTGTGTGATAAAGTTTATCAGTGACTTGTGGCCTCTCGATTGTTTTATCCGGGTACTCCAAATTTCACCTCAAGTAAAATGGTTGTCACGATATCACTAAAATATTGCTGAGAGTGGCGTTAAACACCATAATCCGCCCCCTCCCTCCATTGAACTAACTTTTTTTATGTGCAATCAATTTTCCTTTTTAGTGGATAAAACATGCAAATTAATGTATTACGGATTGGTGCATTGCTTCCTGTTTTACAAGGAATACATTACAAATCTATTTCAGTTTGTGCATAATACTTAATCACAAGAGGAAAAAATTGCTTAACGCCAAATGAGCAATGTTTATGGTATGTCATAGCGAGAACAAGTTACTTTTAATGAGATTATTATGATATCCCCTTTGTACTAGACCAACGCGCCTAGCTATATTTGCATAGTACAAGCTCACTGAAGCAATTAACAGTCTATATGATCTTTGCTTTATTTTATTATGTTGTGTTCTGATATTGTTTTGCATATCATTATGATTTATTTTAATGTTTTTCCATCATTGATTATTCTTAACATATTTTTGCTTTTTTATTGCTACTGAGTTGCTGTTGATGATTGCAAACAGCTGTCTAGAGCGGCACTTGCCACATGGATTGCTGTTTGTGATTGCCAATAGTACATCTATTTTGCATGTTTGTTTAAATGTACTGTAATTGCTATTATTTTATGTACCGCTTGACATAAGTTGTTATGTTTATATCTGTAAATTCGGTTTAAGAGCACTTTAGGGCTCATGTTGATTTGTTGTCTATGTATATATATACCGACTCTAAATAAAATTTACTTACTTACTTACTTACTTATGGGTAGACATGTCGCGTAACTCGGATACCTTATTCTGATTTTTAATCAACCAGTCTATCATCTTTCTCCTTAATGATGTTGCTTATCGGAGAAGCCACAACAACAAATGTCTTGAGTCTTTGGTTTGAACCGAGTGTGACTCGAACCCACGATCCACCACACTTGAGGCGAGCACGCTAACCATTACACCATCGACGCAGTTTCCGACGAATTATATCAGCATACTAGTACACTAAATGTAGAATCAATAGTTCCAACGCGTCGACAACGGGAATAACCTTCATATTGTACGCACAAGGTCAAAAGATTTAAAAGCCAAGCAATTTAAATCTTTACCAGTTGACGCAGAGCATGGTATCAAACTTATTAATATATGATGATGTAGAAAGTAATTTTTCAACGGTAAATGCTTGCACAGATCGCTTAAAGTTATTATTTATTAATGCGTTCTATTTTTTACTATTAAACTGCACAGTCAAACAAACCTATTGACAGTTTAAAATATAGTTCTTTAGAAATTCCTATTTTCAAATAGTATATGTTATTCCGTGTTTAGACAAGGTATATATATATATATATATATATATACGTCTGAAAATTAAACCAAACAGTGCTAGAATGAGATTTTTGAGCTGTCAAATTTTTGTTCTTCCCTCTACGGGATTTGAACTCACACCATTGGTACACTGCAGCACCATTCACTTAGCCTTACGTCCAGCGCCCTAGACCACTCGACCACATCCCCTCCCTAAAAAGGAGCTTCAATAATCGTAGTGTTACATTATTTCCTAAGGCAAATCTAGGGATAGACATAAGAGTGTGTAGATGGTACATATATACGTAATATTATAATTTGACAGCAATCGAACTCAGCAATTTTTAATATATATTGTATAGGATAATGAAGAATTCATTATACAGTCACAGGAATTACAGTATATATTTATTTTTATATATATAGACTAGTAATGTCACATTCTCGGCTTCGGGTTTGTAATATAGGTAAAATGTTATATTGTGGTCAATAAGTGACATTTACCATATCCTAGTGTAATGTTATTGAATGAAAAATATCGTAAAAGCTTTGTATAAGAATAATTTGAAGACACAGAAGAAAATCAGACAATTCAAAGGCCAAAAGGAAAAGTTTAAAAAGACGCAAAATATAATATTCATGTTGTCTTATGTTTGCTGAATTAAGATCCCAATGATAAACAAACGCAGTGGACATCAACATGTGTACAGTGCTGGTACACAAAATGCTAAATGTCGTGTGTATGATAGTTCCAGTGTTAGCGCAACAAATGCAAGACTATACCTTTGCGGATTAATTAATTACCAAAGCGTATGCCACAAACATTATGTACGACACGAAGTAATTTCAATCATGTTATAACCGCCTCAGTAGAGTAATGGTTAGCATGTTCACCTCGAGTGAGATAGATCGTGTGTTCGAGCCTCGGTCGGGTCAGTCTATAGACTATGAAAATGGCATTTGTTTCTTCAACGCTCGGCATGCAGTCTTAAACAGTAATATCAAAGACTAACTGGTTGTCTCAGAATCAGGAGTAGGGCGACTTGCATACCCACGGACAGAAGACATTTCTAAGTTGTAAAACTTGTGTCTGATCCATTTGTTGTTATTATGAACAATAAAATAAGTTTAAATCAACGGACTGTTATTATTGCAGCAAGTTAGCGCTATGACAATCCAATTAAGCTTGTTGGTCTGGTACGAAGTTGACACACATCATGTCATTGAGTGTAGCTTCATATACATTAAAATTTGACCATTTGGCGTTCAAAACACTCACTCACTCAATCATGTTATGATATGTTTATGACCCGTAAATCCAACTACCATACGTTCACGGCCACAACGTTGTCTTCATTTCGAGCAAGTTGTAGTTCGATTTGACAATGATGGTGACGATGATGTCCGCTTTGTACTAGACCAACACGTTGAGTTGAATTTTAATAATGCTATCTCGTTTAAGCAAAAGTAAGGGATAGCCATTTCATCGCTCGGACACATTGTGATTGTGAGGCAAACATTCTATGATTTTACTTCTTAATGTTGCGTGCATAGCAGAGAAGAACTTGCAAATACCAATTTCATAGTCTGTGGTTTGACCCAACCGAGGCTCGAACCCACGATCTACCCTACTGGAGGCGAGCACGCTAACCATTATACCACCGAAATTGTTTTCATTATTGTAGCTTTACGCTAAAATTTGTAAATAAAACATACATCGTGAAGGTCATTGTAGTACTACATTGCTACTCGATTTATTGTTTGTTATTCTCTTCTTGACATTGATATTCTTAGTCATTTGCAGATGAAATATTATTACTTGGACATTAAACGACATTGAATCATTTAAATAACTCATTGACACGTGAATCGTAAGCTTACTAAAACGCAAAGGAGACAATGCCAGAAGCTGAGAGAAAGCTGGGTCAAGGACAAGATTGACTTAGAGTTCCCAATCATAAACAAATATAAAAGCTCATTGGCTCGTGAATTGTAAACTTACTAAAACGCAAAGGAGACAACGACAGCAATCGATGGAAATCTGGGTCAAGGAGAGGATTAACTTAGAGTTTCCAATCATAAACAAATATAAACTTACTAAAGCGCAAAGGGGACAACGACAACAGCTGATTGAAATATAGGTCAATGAAAGGATTGACTTAAATATTCCGATCATAAACAAATATAAACTTACTAAAGCGTAAATGAGAAAACGACAGCAACTGGTTGAAATTTGGGTAAAGGAGGGGATTGACTTAAAGTTTCCAATCATAAACAAATGTAAAAACTCATTGGTCCGTAAATCGTATCTTACTAAAACGCAAAGGGAACAACGACAGGAGCTGATGGAAATCTGGGTCAAGGAGAGGATTGGCTTAGAGTTCCCAATCATAAACAAAAATATAAACTTACTAAAACGTAAAGGAGACAACGACAACAGCTGATACAAATCTGGGTCAAGGAGAGGATTGGCTTAGAGTTCCCAATCATAAACAAATATAAATTTACTAAAATGTTAAGGAGACAACGACATCAGCTGATGGAAATCTAGGTCAAGGATAGTATTGACTTAGAATTTCCAATCAGAAACAAATATAGAAACTCATTGACTCGTGAATCGTAAGCTTACTAAAATGCAAAGGGAACAACGATAGAGGCTGGTGGAAATCGGGGTCAAGGAAAGAATTGACTTAGAGTTTCCAATCATAAACAAACATAGGCAAACAATAAATAAATCAGAACAGATTCGCTTCATCTCGGAAATGATACCTGCTATCACATCCAATTTATATAATGATAAAATCTTTAACTTACATTTCTAAGAGATTAAATACTGATTGGCTATAAATATCTAGGGAAATTAATGATATTCATGAAGGTTAAAAAGTGAACTAGGTGATACAATTGAATTTGTGATCATAGCAACACTTTTCAACAATGCAACATATCACACGATCAGGATAAGCAAAGTAAGATTAGTGAAATATGCATTATCAATTTGAGAACGGTACGATACATTATAATCTAGCGGTCAGTTTAGTAATGGAGGAAACCGGAGTACCCAGAGAGAATCACCGACCTCTTGCAAGTCACTGACAAACTGTATCACATAATGTTGTATCGTGTACATTTCGCCATCAGTGGGATTCGAACTGACAACCTTAGTGGAAATAGGCACTGATTATACAAGTAGTTGTAAATCCATCTATCATACGATCACGACCACGACGACCCCTACAATCTAGAGAGAACGGTACAAAATACCACAATCCAGATAGACAAATCAATAACACTTAATAATAAAATACAATAAATAGTAAATGTGAAACAAAAAAATAAGCATGTCAGTGCCGAAACACCCACTACTAACGGATGGTACGCTCTGGGGCTAATTGTCTACCAGCAGAGGCATTATTCCCAGTGATACATGACTATATAGTAATACAAACGTAGATATTTACTTTAGTGCGCACGGCGCGTTTCTGTGATCGTCTTCATCATGTATGCTCATAGTGAAATAAGTAGAAACGTCGTAATATCCTTACTGATCAATATGAAACAATTACAAGTGAGATCCCTTGTCCTAATATATTAATCTACGTGTATTGGAGATGAAAAACTGCTAAAGATGGTGTCAAACACCAGTCACTCAATTAAAATCAAGGTAAAAAATCAATTTTTTTAAAATGGGTATATGACTCTGATCTTTGATCTAATTATCTTGATATAAGAAAACGTAAATCGATTGTTGAACATGTTCTTTGAACATAAACAGTACACAACTGCTGAATGACACAAATAATATTTTAAATTAGGTCGATGTTCTAGTTGTGTTCTGCTTTCAAAGAAAAATCTTTGTCGATCCACTGTTCGATACAGTGTAAAGTATTGATTCACAAAGAAAATGAACAACATCACTCATGCATATAATAGTTTGCAAGCAAAATAGTAGACTTGTTTAATTTATCATAACCAAACCAATTACATGTCACGATTCTAGACGACGGAACATGCACATTACCGTAAGCGACACGCAGTTTACTAACCGATCAAATATCCCTTATATCAAGGTTAAAACGACAATATGTTATAAAGATGAACCACAGCTATAAACGAAAACACTTTTGTGTAAATATTATTTAATATCGATAGTATGTTTCTGTTGCTTCATAAAATTAAATAAAATGCTGTAATGTCGTTCTCTAGTTACATTTCAATACCACATGATACTGGGAAAAATGTCACTGTCCTAAAATAGTAACGGCGTGAACAAACAAATGCATTCTATTGCTTTTTTTTTATCCAAAAGAGAATGCTATCAACTGAAATATTGTTGAAAATGGCGTTTAACACCATAATCTTAACCTTGGAAGAATTATTATAGCTTCCGATGGGGCGCGAATGGCTCAGTGAGCTAGGTCGTTGGATCTAACAACTCATACAAGCCTACCACCAATACGGCGTAGGTTCGCGCCCAGCTTTTTAAATTACAAAAAAGTATGCACTCGACTCGCAGCGGCAAGTGATACAGTTTACCAGTTGCTTGCCCAGGGTCGGTGGTTCTCTCCGGGTCCTGCGGCTTCCTCCACCACTAAAACTGGTCGACATGATATAGCTGAAATATTGCTGAAAGTGGCGTTAAACACCAAAAATTCAAAAAATCATTCTTAAAATTTTTTTAGCAGAAAAAGATCGGATTCTATCCCTTTTACAAATTAAGAATCGTTCAACACATACATCTTTTACATTGCTCATCTCCGACAAAAAGATATCCATAACAATGTATATAGTGCGCACGATACGCTTACGGAATAACCATCATCAGGTACGAATAAGCTCATAGACAAAATATAAGATAGTAAAATCTTTGGGAATAAGAGTACCAGAGCGCCTAAACTGGATTGTTGCCAAAAAAGAAAAATCGACAAAGGTTACCTATGTAGGAATTGCAAGTTCCAAGTATGAACATATCTCATAAATCATGTGAATACTGGATTGATTACACTACGCAATTCAGATGTAATACCTCTTCTTTAGAATTGCATACCTTTCCGGAGCACCTGAGTCCATCTTCGGTTCTTAGTGGTGTTCGTGTTACTCGATCTGTAGTCTTATGTGCATGTTTTGTAGAACGTTGTTTGTCCTTTTGTACTTTTTCCTTTTATTCCGTTGTGTTGTCTGTTCTTCTTTGATATACGATTGTGATTACCCTTTTGATATCTTCAGACTCTTCTTTCAAAAACAACAACAGTTTGAAGATACTAAACTGGTAATTTGAAGCCGTAATTCGAAGAGAGGCAAATCATACCATGGCCAAAAAACAAAACAAAAAATGGTCGACACACTACTACACAAAAAACTAAAGATTCATCAACGCGAATCCCATTAACAAAATGGGCTTGAACACGTGTGCTCCAGAAGGGTGACCAACTCTTGCTCCATTAATGGCACCACAAGGGTTAAGGTTATGGCGTTTAGAGATACTCTCAACAGTATTGCAGTTATATCGTGGTGGTAGTGACACCACCATTGTAGTATTGATAAAAACATGCTATATACAAATAAATCAATCATTCAAACGTTCTCGTGTGTGCAATTAGCGCTATTGCTGCTTCCACATGTGTTTAGTGATACCACGGACACGAGTATAGCCGGAAATTCCGAGTACACAGAAGCTGATAGAATCTTAGGTTGATCCCTTCGGCGTAGACAACACATTGGTTTCAAAATAGAATACAATAAAAGACAATTATTTACACAATGATTGATTGATTGATTGATTTATTTATTGGTGCTCAATGCCAACTTTAGCAGTATTTCAGCTATATCGTGGCATGAACAAATTTTATAAATTAATCCTCTCAACAGCAAGACCCTTAGAAATACAATATGTTCGTGTATGTAGAAATAAAAGACAAATTAAATGGACAAAACCATATATTTTAAATATACAAATATGACATGACCTAACCCACTGACCATTTGACCTTTCTTAATATTAAAGATAATGCATTAGTGACGACTACAAGTCACTTTGAGGTATGGCTTTTTGTTGATTAATATCTACTTCTTCAGATATATGTCAGTTGATAACCCTTACAATATGTCATCATATCATGTTGGTCCAAATGAGATAAAATTGCAATAATATGGGGGAATAAATACCACACTATCGGAACAGCTCCAAAATCCATAGGGAAAATCGTTAAAAGAGGCAAAATCGAAATACTTAGCACACTTATGCATGCCCACTCACTTTGCTGGTTCTATAACAAAAAGTGGTGGGGTTAAACTTGCCAAGCCAAATCTTAATGCATTCAACATTTTAGACAAAATTTTGGTTCGATACGATTTTCGCTGTAGAATGATTAGGGTACGCATTGGAAAATGGACAGAGGACTTGCATATCTGTTGCGCTTCGATGGTGTAAAACATCCAAGAGTTGTCCCCACAATTGCATAAACTACATATTTGTTCTAAGGTTGTGCATTATTAAGGTTATGACATCATGTCCCCGAAGGTATCATTTGCTTGTAAGTTAAGTGTTCTGCACTGGCATGGTCTATTAGATATATTTATTATTGAAATTTACATTTCCTAAATAATGTATTTATTATCAAAATTAAGGATCTGCTCTCTGAGGAATATGCGATCTTAACCTATTTCAACACTCAAGGTTAACCCCTTTTGTTTTCGTGCTTCCAAAGACATAAATCTTTAGAGGTTGTGTGGACGTGATGAAAGTTATTCAACAAACTGAATCATATGTTGCGTTGTATTGTGGAAAACAATGTAATACGTAATTCATCAATGAAATGTGTTTAAACCAACAAACGGGTCGTTCCTGCTAAAATCGAAAACTACGATTTTATTAGTTTAATTTGATGTTATTTATTAAATATTCAAATTCTTCTACATTGTTGATAAAATAAATCACGGTTAATTGCTTACACACTCTTTACGGTATGAATGGGATTTTTAATCAATAAATATCTTGCACGACATCATCATTTCACTAAAAGGGACATACTATATTGAAATTCTTAAATTATTAAAATGAAATGTTGTAGGAGTGGTATGGCTCACCATGAATCGTTCATTAAACCTGTGAAAGTTCAAGCATCTTTCTAAGATCATTATTTACTAATAAAACAGGCCATTTAAGCGACGAAAATTAAGCACTGTAGCGGATATGGTGTAGAAAACGTACAAATATAATTTAAAAAACTTAATTATGTTTATTTAAATATTGTACGTGTCTGAATCTGAATGTAAAGAATATAATCTAGCCTGGGGGTATAGACAAATGTCTAATGTAGTACCCACGAGGGTTTCTTGAAATAACGTCATTGGGTACGATCATACTCAAAAGATAATTTAAGCGTATTCTGGGGCAAGTAAACCAAAGGGCCTAAAAAGGATAGACACAATCTGCTAATAAAACGTAGATATCACATTTAGTACCCAGGACTGGTTTCTGAAATAACCTTCATCAGGTACGCTCTTATGCAAAGGACTGTAAATCAGAAAAATTGAACATCTTCGGGAGCAAGTAAACCAAGGGACCTAAACAGATACGTTAATAAAAACGTAGATATCAAATTTAGTATGGACGACGCGTTTCTTGACGCACATTCCCTAAAATCGTTCAAAATAGAAAGAAAGGTAACCCATATAATGAAATTATGTTTTGGAGCAAGTAAATTAAAGGGCATAAACAGGATTGTTAAGGTCTGCTAAGGTTATCTAAGCCTGTGTTAGATTGACAGAATTTTAATCAATTAATTTCTAAGGAAATGATACCGGTATTTCAAGCATTAATATATCTAATAAACCATGTCAGTCCCGAAATACGGCCTACTACTTGATGGATGATAACTTCCTTGACAAATAGTCCATCAAAAGATGTATATAATCACACATGTATTAAGAGGTCACATTTGGAACAAAGACAAAATTGCATACCTTATAAGCAAATTCATATGAAATTTTCTATGACTGTACAAGAAAAAGGTGACATTTTAATACATATGTCTGTTTAATAAAGGTGATCACTTCGCCCTGGGAGGCTTGACTCTATTCATTGACCCAGGTTAGCCTTATTAATAACACGAGCTATAATCTGGATTATTCCAGAACATTCGCCGGTAATAAAGTCCACTTTAATACCGACAAGAGCTTAGCCATGGGGTATATATTTGCCTGAATTCAAGAACCCATGGGTTGGATAAAAAACATGTGAGTCATCAAATCTTTAAATATACCTAAGTTATATATAGGTTGAAAACATCATTAGCCAGAAGACCTTTCTAGAAAAAAACAATTAAGTTGTGAAATATTAATGAAATCGATAAGAAGTTCAAGGAATGGCTTCATGTCCCATAAAATTATCTGAAGAAACAAATTGATCGTATGTGTCATTGCTCTAATCTCCAGAATCCTTCACCTTTAAATGTTTAATATATTGTTGCTAAATCGACTTCGCTAAATAAACGTTAGAGAATACCGAAGGGGTAATTAAAATTGGATAATCCTGAGAAACTGGCAACATAATGTACACATGACGAAGAAAAACAAAGCAAAGACACAACACAATATGCATGTTAAACTGCTTATGCTTTCTAACTACACTGTAGATGTTTATAGAGATGTTCTTATATATACACTTTGTCATAAGTTAGGGACCACCGAATTTGAAATGGAAAATTTTATTACATGGCACTTTTTTCTTGTTAAAATATATATGTCTTATACATAAACATATATTATTTCATAGTACCTGTAATTTTTTATCGATTGAATAATTAAAGAGCGACGAAACAGGTTTTTATAAGTTCACCTGTACCTTTAAAAAACTCAAGTTTGGAGGGGAATTTCAAATCAGTATCTGCACATGCCGTACAGGTAAATCTTTAAGCTTTCTGAACTTATTTCAACATGGGACGTCGAAAACTGTCACATGCATAGAGATGGCAAACGGTTGGAATGGTAAGGGGTGGTATGTCCTACAGACAGATTGCTGAAGGATTCAATGTAAACCACTCGGTCATTGTTCGATTGAAGCAGCGCGTGAACCAAACCGGGAGTGTAAAAGAACGCCAAAGGACAGGAAAGCCTCTGAAAACGACTCTAAGAGAAAATAGACTATTTTCAAAAATTTTCTTTTGGAGAACAAACACATAGGTAAGTTAGTATTTTATATAATTCTCATTATTTTGTACCTATCACCACTAAAGTTGTGAGTTCGAATCCCGCTCATGGCGAGCTGTACACGATACAACATTATGTGATAAAGTTTGTCAGTGAATTGTGGCAGGTCGGTGGTTTTCATCTGGTACTCCGCGGTCAGTATTATTGATGGCGGAAACCGGAGTACCCGGAGAAAACCACCGACCTACCACAAGTCCCTGACAAACTTTATCACATAACATTGTATCGAGTACACCTTGCCATGAGCGGGAGTCGAACTCACAACGTTAGCGGTGATAGGCACTAATTGCATTGGTAATTGTAAATCCAACTCCCATAAGATCACGACCACGACGGCCCTTACATTTATAACCTAACTACAAAGATGCCTCATAATGAGCTGAGCCGTTCAAATGATAGTATGTTCCAATTCTGAAAGATAAACTAGCAAATCTAATAAAAACAAACCAAATTATAAAAAAAACCACAGTACTTTGCTACACAACGGCAATGAACTACCACAGGATGCATAAATTTTCTCTCATCTTGAAAATGAAAATTCATTACGTAAGGCCTCATATGCCTTTGCTAGGCTACTTATATCTGGGCTAAGGCTCCTTATGCATCGGCTACTATTGTCTGGGCTAAGGATACTTGTGTATGGCTACTTATAACTGGACTAAGGCTATTTGTGCCTGGGATAAGACTATGTATGTCTGAGATAAGGCTATTTATGTCTGGACCAAGGCTGTTTATGTCTGGGATAAGGCTATTTATGTCTGGACCAAGGCTGTTTATGTCTGGAATAAGGCTATATATGTATGTGCTATGGCTGCTTATGTCTGGACTATTGTTTGGGCTGCTAAGCTATTAATGCCAGGGCTAAGACTGCTTATCACTGGGTTGTGTATTATTGGTTAAAAGCCTATTTTAATAAATGGATGGCTAGGTTTGGTTTATAGTGCTTAACACCACTTTCAAAAATATTTCAGCTATATCGTGGCGGTCAGTGTTATTGGTGGAGGAAACCGGAGAACACCACCGACATGTTGCAAGTATCGAGTACAGGAAATAAATGGGATTATTCTAAATGTGTATAAGGAAAAAAAATATTAATTATACAAATGTATGAAGCAATTAAAAAACAAACATATCTCTAGTTTAGATCACACAACTTAATAAGACGATAATATCATTTTCAAATTTAAATTAACGAATAGATATATAAAATGTATAAAATATATTATATCATGCAACAATACGATTATTATCCTCCTCTTCACATTGATTGGGCTATTATTTTTAATATTAGTTGTTTTTATGGTTTAAATGAGGAAATTAAAGATTAGCTATGAAATATCAAATATCATTCGTTAACACTTTTCTGCATCAGTGAGTAATACATGTAAATTAATCATTTGTAGAGTGCCCCTGTCGTCATGAATATCAATCAACAATCAACATACTCCCTTTACATAGACAAAAGGACAACTTATTATTCCCCGGGGGTATCTTCCGCCAGTGGGGTCAGTGTTTTACCACTGACAATGGTTTATTATATATAATTATTATTGAAATGTAAAGTTCTTAATTTTTCGATCTTTAGCGTACCTGATGAGAGTTATTCCAGAAAAAGGTCGTGTGCACTAAATTTCCTATTTATTTTATATTACTATCACGGGGTCGATGTATCTGCTGGTAGAAATTAGTCCCCGAGGGTATCATCCACCCATGCTGGTAGAAATTAGTCCCCGAGGGTATTATCCACCCAGTACTCAGTGTTTCGGCATTGACATAGTTTATTACATATATGTATTATTGAAATTCACAGTTCCTAGCAAATTTCATTATTAAAACTTAGGATCCACTCCTTCGAGTATAGGTGATCATAGCTGATTTTTGACTATCTTGCTTATGCCTTTTGGTTAACCTGCTCTCAAGATTTTAAATTATTTGGCCTTCCAACCTTTCGACTATGAGTGTACCTGATGAAGGTGATTCCAGAAAACGTGTCGTGTGCATTAAATTAGATATCTACGTTTGCATTACCACATCTCTATAGTAGTGCTACGAGGTTGGAATATGCTACGATTGTTGTACATAAATAAAAGGAAACATATCTCCATATGAGTGTTGCGTGGTTGGGAAATGCGCTAACCATAATCTTTATAGTCGTTTTTCTATGTAATACGCTACCGCTCTGGATTGAGGTTAGAGTTATGGAGTTTAACACCACTTTCAACAATATTTCAGTTATATCGTGGTGGTAAATACATAGACAATTATTTGATGTATCTGATTGATTAATATAAAAATACATACATTACAATTCACTCAAGGAATAAATTGTTCTCAACGTTTAAATGACAAATATCTAATACATAGAAAAGAAAAATCACGCCATGCTAAATTTGTATTTATCATTCATATTTGATTAAACATGTTGAACACGTGCTTTAGCTTGCATGATCTCCTAATCGACTGGTGAATGTCTTTTCATTTAACGGTTTTACAAATTCAGATACTTCAAAGGGAGAACATTTTAACTTAATAAGTTAAAATAACTCATCACCTTAATTTGAACCCGAACTATTGATTTGCTTTTGGATTTATGCCTAATACAGTAAATAACTGTGTGGATGGCTGATTGTACTTACTAGTCCGTATGTGGCATGTGCCGACATGAAGATTTACCAATATATTAAATGTTGATATTCATTAAAGGGCTCGCCATACCATATCTAACACCCGATGAGAATATTGAAGTAATTGCTTCAGTTCAAAATTATAGGCATAATACTGAGGGACTCGGGTAGCGAATATTAATTACTTATATATAATTATTAAATGATCAGGAATTTTGCCTTTCGCTGATTGGCCTAAACAGCATTTTCTCAACTCTACCTGAGAGTGAGTATACCTCGCGTGCAGTGAGTACACCTCGCGTGAGGTATATTCGGGACTGTGTCTATTTTTGTCTATTGCCTATTCGGTGTTTCAACGTTGTCCAACCAGAGACGAGATTTCATTTCCAGTCGGCCAATCCAATCGCAAAAAAAGGTCAATTTTTTTTGTAAGGTCAAAATTTTCAAGAAATTTCATAAAAATGTTATAAATTGAAAAAAATTCAATATTTATAAAATTTCAAAACTTTAAAAAAATTCATAAGATTTAAAAATCTTCATCATATTTCAACATTTTAATATTTAAATAATCTTGAAAAATGATAAAACAATTGTAGCCTATTTTGTGGAATATACTGTTGAAAAGTTTGAAAAATTCCTTATTATTTAATAAAGCAGTTATTGACTTTTAATTTCAGTCTACTAATGACTATACGGATCTGGTCAATGATTGATTAACCTCGGCCGTTGGCCTCGGTCAATCAATCATTGATCATGACCAGGTCCGTATAGTCATGAGTAGACCTCATTAAAAGTCAATAATTGTCTAATATTTACATACGTCTGAAAATTTACCCCAACAGTGTTAAAGTTAGATCTTTGAGCTGACAAATCTTTGTTCTTCCCTTCACGGGATTTGAACTCACACCATTGAAACACTGCAGCAATATATATAAATTGTTATTCTGGTAAACCTTTGCAAGTACAATGATATACATATACCGGTATGCAACTATACAATAAATAAAAATTAAACATAAGTACATTAATAAACATAAAATATGTACACTATATACAACCTGGTGAAGCTATGCATACCAGAAGGACACACACTGTTGTTAATAAAGCTATGCATACCAGGAGGACACACACTGTTGTTAATAAAGCTATGCATACCAGGAGGACACACACTGTTGTTAATAAAGCTATGCATACCAGGAGGACACACACTGTTGTTAATAAAGCTATGCATACCAGGAGGACACACACTGTTGTTAATAAAGCTATGCATATACCAGGAGGACACACATTGTTGTTAATAAAGCTATGCATACCAGGGGGACACACACTGTTGTTAATAAAGCTATGCATACCAGGAGGACACACACTGTTGTTAATAAAAGTAGTGCTATGATACGATATATATGTTGACTTGTTGTGTTGATCGTGAAGCCAAATGATTCAATTCGCTTGCATAGCATGAACAAATATTGTTAATAAATGTAATGCTATGATGCTATAAATATGTTAACTTATTGTGTTGATCGTGAAGCCAAATGATTTATCATGCTTGCATAGCATGGACGAATATTGTTATTAAATGTAATGCTATGATTCTATGCATATGTTGACTTATTGTGTTGATCATGAAGCCAAATGATTTAATTTTCTTGCATAGCATGAACGACATATCTAGATAACATAGACTCGAAACGCTGCACATCAATTCTTGTTTTTGTTCTTGTTCAATGTTGGTAGTTAGTTTGTTTTTTTTTGCTTGCTTGTAAGTCTTTGTCCATCAATTGTTGTTTCTTTTATTCTTTGTATTATGTTGGTTGTTTTGGTTTATTTTGTGTATGTTTGTTTTTGTTTTTGTTTTTTGTTTGTTGGTTTGTTTTTCATTATTCTTATTTCTATTATTTTACTTTTGTTTTTGTTTTTTTTTGTGCTTGCTTGTTTTGCTTGTTTTTTGTTTGTTTGTTTGTTTTTTTGTTTGTCTGTTTTTTTTTCTATATATATTTTGTTTTTTTGCTTTTGCTTTTTTTTCGGCTTGTTTGTCTTGTTTTTTCTTTCATTTATTTATTTAATCTGATTTCATTAACATATTGATATACGAATCTCACTATACTTCTATTGTAAATATCTAATACGAATCGTGCGTGACTTACAACCACGTGTAAGCGTATACAAATCCCAAATACATTATCCAATTATAGCCTTTTGATGAGGTCAATACATGGATTTATCAACCCGTTAAAAGTATATTGACCGAGGACGAATTTGTTTTAGGAAACATGAGGTTTACAATTTTATTGTAGCATGCTAAACGTGTTAATATATTTTATCACGTGTCACAAATTACTCCAATCAATGAAATATAATTACAAAGAAAAATAATAAAATAAATTATTAATAAAAGTGAATTTAATATTTATTTCATTTTCATGGCATCTATTAATGGGTTCACTATTAGAAGATGTATTTGATAGACACATGGGAAATTTACCAAGATTTCAATTCCATTTAATGTGAAGGCCACGGGTAGATTTTACGCAACATCGACATGAAAGGTTATACATTCATTGACCTTCCTATTGTAATGTCTATATTTATGTTGTCATTCATTTTTGTGATAGTCTTTTTTGAGTTGAAGTTGAAGTGAATCTGTGTAGGTTTTTTGTATATGTACACATGTGTTTTGTCTTTGGAGATACAGTTAACAAGATAGGAGGATTGAGATCCCTTGGCCGGTTTAACCCCGCCACGTTTGTGTATCTGTAACAAGCCAGGACCCGGAGTCCAATCATCATGTGCCCTGGTTTCTTTTATGTTCATTGAGTTGAAGTGAGAGATGATTTTTTTGTTGTTGATATTGGTGGAATTGTTGACTATCAGTATATGAACTTTGTTTTCCTAATAATATGTCATAGTTAGGACCGTCGTGGTCATGATCGCATGGTAGTTGGATTTACCAAGGTTGTGCATTCGAATATCACATATAGTTAGGCGTACTCGATACAACATTATATGATAAAGATTGTCGGTGGCTTGCGGCAGGTTGGCGGTTTTTTCCGGTTTTTCCCACCAATAAAACTGACCGCCACAATCTAGCTGAAATATTGTTGAAAGTGGCGTTAAACACCATACCTCTAACCTTAACCCATTACAAAATCTGATATGGTTGTTTTTAATGTTTCATTTGACATAAACTTATTCGCTTTATGGTAACTAAGTCGGAGAGGGTTAATTCATTGCCACGAGTGTCTGTAGTTCTTCGTAGGTAAGGCAGTCCAAGTCAAACAGTTTTCCTAGCAACAGGAAACGAACGACCACTCTTAGCAAACTGCTGCCCATTCAGAGCTGTTGCAAATGGTCTTTTTTGCATTCACTATACACGAGACACTCGTATTCGTCCATTGCTATTGGCCATGTACATGTATTTGGCTCGTCTAGTAGAGGAGCGGACGCGTGTCAGGAGAGATTCTTTCAATGACATGTATTCCAAAGTTTCCATTCTTACGACACGGTATTCCCGTGGGGGGGGGAGGGGGTGGTGAATGCAGACACAAAGCCATGGTCATGTTAACTAGTCGTCAGTAATGATTAAAATACAGTCGTACCCAATACGGACTTGGTTGCACAAACAACAATCAGATTTAAGTCTCAACTAAACCTTAAGTGTGAATTAATGTCATGTAGAATCTCACAGTTTTACCCCCCCCCACCCCCCCCCCCCCCCCGCCCAACTGTTCTCTCCACTTTTAAAGCTTGACTCTCGCCTATGTAACCGGTGTTTCGCCATTGCATATGCAAAATGTGCATAAGGACAGTCGAACTTTAGAGATTTAAAAAGTCGAGATTGAAAAAATTGACAAATTACAAGTGATTGCTCGAGATAATATAAAACTTTTTAGGCTTGCTTAATATATAGTGCATATGTACATTATGTGGAGCAATGAAAGGTACTGTCATTTTGTGCAACATCCCTATTGTGACCTTATTTTCGCACCTTTAACCCTCCCTCTTTTCCCAACCCTAACATCTCCCTCTTTTTCCATCCTTAACCCTTCCCTTCCAGTTTCCCCAATCTCAACACTCTCCTCTCCCACTTTTCCCACTCTGAGCCCTTCGGTTTCATGCCGTTTCCACGTCCACTTTTCCCATCCTTAGGGCTTCCCTTCCCTCTCCCCCTTTTCCCACCATAATGCCCTTCCTTTACCACTTTTCCCTTCTCCCCCCTTTTACACCTACCATTTTATCATTTCCCATCCTTTACCTTCTCCCTTTCTTTACTCATCCTTAGCTCTTCCCCCCTTTATCCATATTCAGGATTGGACCCTTATTCTGAGGACCAGATACATACAGAGTGTTATAAAGACCAATGTGCAATGGACCCATAACAGCTATAAGAACTGGATTTGCAAAGATAAAAATGTAATATAAATTATTATAAAATTCATGATATTTGTATAGAGGAGGAAGACGTGGCAAGTCATTCTAGCAAAGAAACTATTATTTAAAAGGTCATTACAACAAAAATTAGTTTAATATGTTAAGCCTGTGATTATAGAATTTGTTCATATTTCAACTTTTGACAAAGATGTCTTGAAAAAATGCTAAGCTATAATTTTCGAAATACTGTTTCAAAATATGGGCAGTAATGTTTTTCTTAATAGGTATACCTGTACATGTACTGTCTTCGCTTTGCTGTAGGGCATATAATACAGTTCTTTAGTTAATTTATACTCATTTTGATAATAACAATATAAAAAAGGTAAATATATTGTAAACATTTCTGAAATAAGATGGATATTATGGATGTTTATGTGTTCAGTTTGTGATTTCATGGATTGCTATACTTTTCTTGAATGACGCGGGAATGATACACACACGTTTATCGTTAATCTGATACTTATTTAGCGGAAATTCACGAAAAAAATGGAAAAAGGTACACATTGTTGGTTAAAGACAAATGATACCGACAGGTATATTTGTTTGTAAATTAATAATGACAATGTCCAGAAGCACAATCAGCTGATGATATTAATGAGGTCAGATTTCTGTCATTCTGTAGAAAATAAAAATTAGATCTTTAGACCTGGAACTTTTACACTTTTCTACCAACACTTACGTGATCCTTTTTAGAGACCTAGATGTTTGATTCGCAGTATCCATTATGTTGTCATAAATGAATCATGCAAGTTAATATTAAAAGGAAAATAATCAATTAACTGACTAAAAAGATTAAAAAGCCACTAAAGAAAAGTTTGATGCATAATTAAAAAGAATTCAAATGGGTAGGTGATCTTATTTATTTTTATAATTCACAGCTATGTCATGTCATTTCTTTTCTTTACAAGTGAACACAAACAAAATGTAGGCCAAGTACCTACTGACACCAATTATAGTCTCTGTTATTTTACTAAGATTTTGTCTCTGTTTTACTCATTTAAGAATGTTGTGACAATGTGATATTGTCTTCGTTTATTCATCACTGATTAACATAATAATAATAATAATAATAATAATAATAATAATCTGTCAAGAAAATTTACACGTGATAATAAACCAGTGGTACGGTCTCTATTACACGTACATTTTTTTTTAATGTATTGCACTTAAACATGTATTAACACATGTTACGACAAATGCTATTATGTCTCTCTTATACGTACTTCTCTTTTGTATTGTAATGTTGTCTTCTGTTCAACACGGCACTTAAACGTATATTAACATATTTTACAACGAATGATACAGGTCTACGTTCTCTGTGAATGGGTAATAAAGCATGCATGAGAAATTTAATGAGTGGGCACAATTGTCATAAAACCCACAATGATTCAGACCCAACACGATAAATTACAGTAAGCATTCATGTCTTAAATGTTTTTATATTTAAAAATAGATATTTTTTATATTGATTGTATGCGTGATCATATGGAGTTTTAATACTGCAGTCGTTCTATTTGAGCAGTCAAATTGCATTGATCGACATTATATCTTCCTGGTACCCTTTTCACATAATTATATCTTGCCTATTGAGCTTTTAGAACTTGATTTTAAATCCAGTTCACTTCCCGTTGACAGAAAATAGCAAAAGGGACAATCAAGGGATTATTGTATAATTTTATTGAATTCAAAATATTACCGCACATGGATGAATATGATTTTCTTTTTTCTGTATTAAATGCAATGCCTTCAAATATAAAGTTAATGTGTATTCTTCGCAAAACTGGGGGAAAGTGTGTAAACCTCGCCATTGTTCCAGCCTTGAAGCCATTATATTTTAAGACAATGCACTAATATTTTACATTTATATATATCTAAAAAAGCAATCATTGTTATTAAGATTCAAGATTCAAGATTCTTTATTCTCATAAACCAATGCATTACAATGGTACAGAGATATTAAGAGTTGTCATTTCGCAGCAAAAGCAGGATATATTTCATTGATTAATTGGTGTTTAACACCATCTTTAGCAGTACTTAAGCAATATTTTGACGTGGGATGTATTTCAGAAAAAAGGTTTACTAGATACATGTTACTTGTATATACAATCGGTGTTATTGCCACGTTCGTGTAGGTTTGTTTGTTGTTTAACACCAAATTAGGTATTCAGATATATTCATGATCAGAACAAGCTTACAAATTCATACACGATTGTAAATGTATTTTGGATTGCTTTATAGGATAGCGGGTTTGGTTGTCACTTGTAAAAAGGGAAGAATATAGCTGACAAGTTTGGAAGTTAACAGGCCACGAACGACAACTCATAATTAACCATTGAATATCAGTAGCGGCTGTAGGTTGCCCTTTACGTGTAAGGAGCCTGATATTCTAAATAAATATACATCCTGTTCTTGAAATATCTATCCTATTCGCAACAACAGCTTCAGAGTGGCAGGGAAACTAATTTATACTCCTATGTCCTCGAGGGAATATCATAAGGCAACACATTCAATCAATCAATCAATCAATCAATATTAATAAGATTCAGTTATAGATATACTTGCAATCTTGATATAGACAAGCAATAAAATGGAATTTAATTTATATATATGGATATGCACACTATTTGATACAAATCTGTAATATCGAACATCTTGTTTTTAACAACCTCCTCTACTGTCTAAGACTCGATGTTGACTGTTTTGTGTATGCGTGTCGAACATCCTGCTTTTAACTACCGGTAGTCCCTCTACTATCTCGACTCGCATATAATCGATTTTAACTGCTGTGTGTTTATATACTCCATGAAACATGTTCTACATAGATATGTACCGTCCTTGAAATACATAAATACGTTAAAAAAACGATTGTATTATATAACATCATGACAAATGATGTGGAACCATTACCACCAGCTGATTTTAACCTTGTTGGTGTTTATCTAAGTTAAATCAAGGGATGACAAATACATGAAAGGGGATATTGTATGATAAAATATTGTCCTCTATGAAATAGTGTCCATGAACACAATTTCATTAAATTTTATTATGAAATTTTGTCCGGGACATTGTCAGCTGCTAGAAATTTAGTCAATTCAATGGACAATATTTCATGTAAAATAATGTCTACAAATGGAAAACTTACCCATTGAGAAAATGTACTAAAGAAATATTTTAAATAAATTCCATCTGAGAAATTCTGAATATTAAATGTTACCAAACTTAAACGGCACAATATAAAAAAAATACAACAAAATATGGAATGCGAAAAGTATTTAGTAATGAAATGTAAATATATCATACAAATTAATCAACATTTGTTATCGTTATATCTAGTAATATTCAAACATGCTGTTCTTCCTGTCCTTTTTTTCACTCATATAATCCTAAAGGTGTTTATACTCCTGACCCTCCATTATTTGTACTTAAATTTGCATTCAATCAATTAGAAACTTTATTGTAATAAGTATTCAAAAGTATAATAAAACATCTTAATGACTTGAATATAATTTCCTTTAAAAGGACAAAATGTCATGATAATCTCAACAGGGACAATTTTTCATAAACTAGGACTACATTTCATATTACAAATCTATGAAATGTTGTCCTAATGGACATTATTTCATAGGACATTATACATGAAAGGGGATATAACTGTTTAATTTTCAATTGATAAAGAATGAATTTACTGTTTTTGGAAGATGGAGGATTGCCATTGGTTGATACTGTTGCGGTTGTTTATATTGTCTACCATTACTGTAGAATGTTCTTTGTTTTGTTACTGTAATAAATTAACATTCTTAAATAATTAATTCATCTAATCGATTATAACCACAAATATGACATGTCGGGTGAACGAATTACGCTTTAACTAAATGATGCGCGTAAAGTAATTCGGAAAAGAGTGACACATTTTTGATAACCGATCAAACAGATGAAGGTGTTCATGTTTATTTTACAAATAAACTTTGGAGAAAACTAAATGGCAAATCAAAAATGGACAATCCAGAGACATTGGCAACATTGGGCACACAAGACAGAGGACCACACAAACACAACATAAAACACATGATCCGTTTTATATGAATTTAGAACAAAGCCAACATTGAAAAAACATATCGTTGAGGTAAAGTTTTACAGAGCTAACTCACTGAAACCACAGTCTGCGAGAAGAAACGTCGCTCCACTCGGACACATTATCCGGATTCCAAGCCAACCACAGTTTTCACTCTTGCTTCTAAATACTGCGTGCTTAGTGAACAGCAGCAAATACCAATTGTATAGATTTTGGCTTAACCCGACCGGTGCTCGAACCCACGACTTACCGCACTCGCGGCGAGCACGATAACCATTACTCTACAGAGGCGGTTATAATAATATAAATCGGTAGATGTTATCTAGTTTCTTGTCTATCAACTGGATTGTGATTTTATGTTACAATGCTAACATACATATTCAATTATAATCATTTGTGTCTTCAAGCTCTGTCCGTAAAAAGTAATACAACAATATTGTATCACATTTATAATGAAGTCTAATCATTTGACAATACATTATATGTTGATCCACACCAAAAAGGTCCACGAAAATTTAAAAGCTTTAATTGCTCGCTCTCAAAGACTTTGTAGTTATTCAGCTTTCCAGTCTTTCAACTTGAGAGAATCTTATGAAGGTTATTCCAAGAGCGCGTCATGCGCAGGTCATTAAATACACGGCGTAGGAGGGAACCTGAAAGTGGGAGGGGCAAGCTTTTGAAATGCCAAAGAGTGGGAGGACGTCAAGCTTCATGAGGGAGTTTTATAGTGGGAGGGATCGAAATCGTTTGAAGTGGATCGAAAAGTGGGGCAAGCTTCATGTAAGGGTGGGGCAAGTTTTCAAAACTAACAAGCAAAAAAAATAATATAAAAAAAAGTCCTTTGGTGTCATTTTTTGATTTGTCGGACATTTTCTGCTTCCGTAATGTAAATTCAGTTTTCACTAAATGTTTACCAGAAAAAATTGGGGAAGGGGGAGCGACAAAAACAGTAAAGCGGGGATCCTACATCTTCTTTGTCCCCTGCTACCCCGGCTCTTACGACCCTGCTTTATACATGCAATTTATTTGTGATTGATTATGATCCTAGTATACCTTAATGAAATACATATTATACATTTACCGCCACCCTTCACGTCTTTCCCACTAAAACGATATCTATTTTTTTTCATTTCAGATGTAAGACTCCTAATGAAAATGACTATTACACACCCCCGGGAGAAGTATTATTTAATACATCGCATGGTGTACAGTCTTATAATGTTACAGAATGTCACATACAGATCAATGGGACTATGTCTAAGTGTAACAGATGGGTATACGACAAGAATCTGTTTACTGCTACTATAATATCGAAGGTAATACAATGATTGATTGATTGATTGGTGTTTAACGCCACATTTAGCAATATTTCAGTTATATCATGGCGTGGTTAATACTATGACAAACAAACAAAACAAATGCGACGCTGTCAGAGCGGTTCAGAAATGAACACGAAACACGTAGAAAAATGCAAAATTGATACTTTAGCGCACATATATTGTCCGATCGCTTTCCTTGCTTGATACGGGCAATTCAATAAAGAGAAGCTAAATAGTTTCATGAGCATGTAAATATGAAGAGTTTTAACGGTCCATTGCAGAATTCTAACGGTACATGAAATAATACTTCAGTTACTTAGTGGTGGAAATTTGAGTGATCAATTACAATGAAGACAGTATATCCAAAAAATCTAAACCAATCCGTAACTAACAGACAAAAGTTATTACAAAACGTTGTATTGGGTACAACTGGACACCGAAAGATAACATGCGTAAACAAATATGCATCTACCATGTGAATGATCACAGTGACCACGTACGTATTGTGGAGCAAGCGTATAAATCTGAATTTGTTTTCATCAGCACTGCGTTGTTCTATTTTATACCTGTTATATGCAAGTTTACGCGAAAAGATAGTCATATGCTATAGCTACCTTTAGCTATTTTTAATATGACAATTTCGACATAAAATGTAACAGGCGTTTATTGTTAACCAGTATATATAAGGAGCAACCATTATGCTCGTTGCGGCTCGCCACAAAATAATAAAGCCATAGGTTTTTTCTAAAATTATTCATAATAACATATTCAACACTAAAAATGCAAAATGAACATAAACAAGATATATTCATATACAATTTTCGCCAAGAAATACATTAATAAATTGAAACCAAAATATCAAGAAAATACATTCGTACAACGAATCGTCATTGAATACAAAATGTACATTCGCCCTCCAAAAATCGCCAATAAATGCATTCATACAAGGTGATTAGCTTGTTGAACGAAACTAATAATATTTCAGCTATATCGTGGCGGTCAGTTTTATTGGTGGAGGAAACTAGAGTACCCGAAGAAAACCACCTACCTGTCGCTAGTCACTGACAATGGTTATCACATTGTTGTATCGAGTACACCTCGTCATGTGGGGTATTCGAACTTTAGTGGTAATAGGTACTGATTGCACAATACATATGATCTCCACCACGACGGCCCCTGTATTCATACAAACTCGAATGCATAGCCAATAAATACATTCATACCATATGGTTTTCATGCTCTTTTCTGGAAACTTAAAAAAATTAACATGACAAAAATACACAATTGAAACAAAAAGAAGGGTCTGCAAAAAGACCTTCATTTTTCATGCAGGATTATTCTATTTGCAGCTTGCAAAGTTTGAATACTCATTGTTCTCTGCATTTATTAGATTCATCTGATTACCTGTGACAGGTAAATAAGCATAGTATACAGTAATATTGAAGCAAAGAAAACGGCCCATATTGGAAAAAAGAAGCCCGTTATATCCAATACGGGCAGCTTCTTTTGTTTCAAAAGTAATGTATCTAAAGCTTAGCTTGCACAAAAATGATGCTATAATTTATATAATAAAAAAATATGTTTTGCTTGTGAACGAGTTTCCTATTACAAAATTTGGCAAATTCTTACGCTCGTTTATAATAAGAACTACAAAAACATCCGCCTGTAACTAATATTAGAAGCATCATTTAGAATAACATTGCTGGGGATTTCATTGTACAAACTCAAAATCTATATTTTAATCCAGTAAGTCAGTAATTGCTAACGCCAAATGAGCAATTTTTCAGCTATATCATGGCGAGAACAAACTATATCCGATTAGAAGATATTTGGTGTGTACTAAACTAACACGCTTAGTTGAATTTTTATAGCGCTAGCTCCATGAATCAAAAGTTCACTGGAAGAAAAATCGCTCTACTTTGAAACATTATCCTGAGTCTGAACCTATCAGTCTTTGTTCTTATTCATTAATCATGCGTGCTTAGCGGAGAAGCAACATATACCAATTGTACAGTATTTTGCTTGACCGGGACTCGAACACACGATCTACTGTACTCAAGACGAGCACGATAAGCATTGCACCGCCGATGCGGTTTTAATCCAATAAGAAACGTTGCCTTATGACATGTGACCATACATTTCATTCGGATTGTACAATCGGAAGTCGTATTTTTCGTATTATACCTCCAGGAGAAATCCCTTCAAAAACATCAAACAGAAAATATTTGTCTTTAATAACATCCATTTACCCCCACAAATAACCATTTCACGTAAAACTTACACACGTACTGTGTAAAACAAAATAATAAAAAAAACCTTGGAATAACGTGTTAATTGTAACAGGTATTCTACATAGTCGGAATAAAACAAAGAATAACATTAATATCGACAGCCTCATTTGTATTTCGTCACGACAATTCCATTTGTATTACGACACGACAATTCCATCTGTATTACGACAGTTCAACTTGTATTACGACTGCTCCATTTGTATTACAACTGTTTCACTTGTAGTACGTACGGCTGTTACATTTGTATTACAACTGTTTCACTTGTAGTACGTAGGGCTGTTACATTTGTATTACAACTCTTTCACTTGTAGTACGTACGGCTGTTACATTTGTATTACAACTCGTTCACTTGTAGTACGTACGTTGTTACATTTGTATTACAACTGTATCACTTGTAGTACGTAGGGCTGTTACATTTGTATTACAACTGTTTCACTTGTGGTACGTAGGGCTGTTACATTTGTATTACAACTGTTTCACTTGTGGTACGTAGGGCTGTTATATTTGTATTACAACTGTTTCACTTGTAGTACGTACGGCTGTTATATTTGTATTACAACTGTTTCACTTGTAGTATGTACGGCTGTTACATTTGTATTACAACTGTTTCACTTGTAGTACGTACGGCTGTTACATTTGTATTACAACTGTTTCACTTGTAGTACGTAGGGCTGTTACATTTGTATTACAACTGTTTCACTTGTAGTACGTAGGGATGTTACATTTGTATTACAACTGTTTCACTTGTAGTACGTAGGGCTGTTACATTTGTATTACAACTCTTTCACTTGTAGTACGTACGGCTGTTATATTTGTATTACAACTGTTTCACTTGTAGTACGTACGGCTGTTATATTTGTATTACAACTGTTTCACTTGTAGTACGTACGGCTGTTACATTTGTATTACAACTGTTTCACTTGTAGTACGTACGGCTGTTACATTTGTATTACAACTGTTTCACTTGTAGTACGTAGGGCTGTTACATTTGTATTACAACTGTTTCACTGGTAGTACGTAGGGCTGTTACATTTGTATTACAACTGTTTCACTTGTAGTACGTACGGCTGTTATATTTGTATTACAACTGTTTCACTTGTAGTACGTACGGCTGTTACATTTGTATTACAACGGTTTCACTTGTAGTACGTACAGCTGTTATATTTGTATTACAACTCTTTCACTTGTAGTACGTACGGCTGTTATATTTGTATTGGGAATTAAGGTGAACTCAAACATTAATTGTCAAGTACAAGCAACACATATAATCTTCAGTTAACGTACTTGATAACTACACTTTGTAATAGACCATTCGAATATTCCGGACTTTGATTATAAAAATATGCATTTTACAGGAGATATTTCCCTTTAAACCAGGAAAAATGGTCCCCTTTGATACACAGTCAAATAAAAACATGTTTGCTTTCATAATCTTATCAGAATGTAGCAACAACTTGTGAATTTTATATATGCTATACAATTATCCTCTGAATTTTACAAGGTTCAAATATCTACACTGCCACGATATAACTGAAATATTGTTGAAAGTGGCGTTAAACATCATAACCCTAACCCTCAAATATCTACAAATAATGAGAAAATCAAATTCAAATTCGCTGTCCTTTCCGTTGCACTTTCTAGACGGGGTACCATTTTTCTCTTAGTAGGGTACATAACTCATATGAAAAAATATTAAAATGTATAATTTTAGAATCAAATTGGGAATGTGCAAAATGTCTATTGTTGCGGAAATTTTCTATGAGGATTTAATTATATGCATTTATTTGCAACAATCTACATACTACATTTAGTGGAGGAAAATTCTAGTTTAAGCATGTTTAACCATTAAATATATTTTGTTTTGCAGTTTGACATCGTTTGTGAGAAGAAATTTTTCCGCGCCCATTTCTTAATGGCTCATTACATAGGACTCCTCGTTGGTTCAGCGGTTTGTGGAGTTTTGTCTGACACGTATGTATTACAAGTTTATGTATGTTTTAAAAATGTTTTAAGACCCCGAGAGTCAATGAAAAGCGCTAATCGAAGGACAAACAACACGATGGCCAAAAGAAAAAGGACAAAAGGACAAACAACGATCTACAAAACACTACACAGAAAACAAAAGATCGAGCAACGCAAACCCCATTAAAACTTGGAGTGAACTCATGTGATATGGAAGTGTAAGCAGTTCCTGCTCCACTAATGACACACGTAGTGTTACTTTATTAGTAATTTCACTCTTATTTGAAAATGTTTAAAGTGAACAAATGCAATTATATTAATAATATATATACATTGCTTAAACAGTAAGCAATTCCTTTACACACTGGGGTAGTCATGGCCGTGATCGTATGGTAGTTGGATTTACAACTACCTGTGCAATTAATGCCTAACTACTAAAGCTGTTAGTTCTAACCCAGCTCATGGCGATGGGTACTCGATACAACATTATGTGATACCGACCGTCACGATTTAACTGAAATATTGTTGAAAGTGGCGTTAAGCACTATACACCCTCTTTACACACATATAAATTAAAAATATCGTGCCCGTGACATAAACAAACAAAAATAATAATTGAACTAAGAATGACCTCTTTCATGACAAGGTTAAAAACCATATGTTAACCTTTTCAACCTCAGTTCATTCTTCATTGTAGAAAGTAACATTCTTATAGCTCACCTATATTTTTCCAATTTCCCATATTTCACAGAAACATGCATAAACGAGTGCAATAAATTATATCAATAATAATTCATGACCAAACACGTGTTATATTTATTATCTATCATTCCATCATATCACCACACAAACCAAAACAAAACAAGCAAACAACAGAAAACAAAAACAAACCAAATAAACGCAAAGCAAAAAAAGCAACAACCAAACACGTGTTACATTTATTATCAATCATTTCATCATATCACTACACAAACAAAAACAAAATAAAGGAAACAAAACAAAACAAAAACAAACCGAAAAAAGCAACAACAAAAAAGCAAAAAAAAGAACCAGTCTATATGAATAACATTTGAATTTTACAGCTAGATTATGATGTTATTACTTGATGATATATTTGTTAATTAACCATAAAATATTGTCTCTATTTTAACGTTGATACGTATGCAAAATGTAGAGAGAATTCGGAATAACAATATTGGCATGATCAACGTTGGCCGAGTTGTACTATCTTTATCACAAAAGAAGTTTTCATTTTATTTATGTAAATATAACAGTAGCTAATTAATAATTACTTAGAGTACACATTTCAGATAAAAGAGAAATCAAAATAACACTAGAAAACCGAATAAGAAATTATTGGAAAACACTCAAAATATATGACTAGTACAAAACACAAGCTTAAATCTATCAAATATGTGTACCTGTCCCAATATAATATTGTTTTTTGCATAATTACACACAGGATTGGCCGTAAACCAGTCATGATTGTTGGTATAATCATGCTTCTAATATCAATGGGAACCAGACCTTTTATGCCCAACTTGACACTGGTGACAATCTTAGAGTTTTTCAATGGAGCTGGTAGCATAATATCTTATATGTCACCGTTTGTACTACGTGAGTATTATGAAATGAGATCTAGTGAATTAATGGCGTCTGTAAGTTACTTTTGTCCTAAGCACTTTTCATAAACGTCAGAGGACACCGAATGGGCAGGTAAAAAATGGACAATCCAGAGAAACTGGCAACATTGGGTACACATGACCGAGGACGAAGAAAAACACATCACTCTACACAAACAACTGGAGGAAAAGACAAACCGAACATTTTTTTATGCGGAAATCGTAATAACAATAAATATACAGTATACATGTAAATGGGTATAGAAAGCAAGTGAAACGATGATGGTTGCCGCTAGTGGAGCAGAAAAAGCTTACCATTCCTGATCAACTGGGTTCATACTCGATTTTTAATAAGATTCGTGGTATTCTGTGTATTATTCTGTGGAAAATGTTTGTCTCTGTCACCTTTTGGCCATTGCACCGTCTGTCCGAGCTCGGTTGACGGCTTTTTGTTATCAGCTTGGCATTTTCAAACTTTTCTAAATTGAATAAACGCCAATGAACAGATCAATAGTTTGACTAGCCAATTCTCATGGGAGCAATGCTATTGACACCTAATACATTTGAAGCTGTCGCGTTGTGAGTTCGAATCGCGCCTATTGCGAGGTGTACTCAATACATTATTTTGTGATAACATTTGTCCGTGACTTTCAGCGTATATGTGGTTTTCTCTGGTACTCCGGTTTCCTCCACCAATAAAATAGACCGCCAGGAAATAACTGAAATATTGTTTGCAGTGGAATTCAACAATATAACCCACCACTCACCAAAGTTGTGAATTCGAATCCAGCTAATGGCGTGGTATACTCTATACAACATTATGTGATAACGTTTGTCAGTAACTTACGACAGGTAGGTGGTTTTCTTCGGTTTCATCCACCAATAAATCTGACCACCATGATATGACGAAAATATTGTTGAAAGTGGCGTTAAGCGCCATAACCCTAATTCTTGATTTATGCGTTGTGTTATATTTCTTGGCGCAACACACATATATAACATGCATAGTTCTTTATTCGCATGTTGTTGTATAATACCTGGTTTAAATTTTACAGTAACGGAGATGGTGGGACCAACGAAAAGACTGTTTGCATCATTTTGTGTCTACGTTTCATTTTGTATAGGGAATTACATCTTACTATTGATGGCGTTCCTAATTCGTGACTGGACAGTATTATATTGGGCCATCACTGTACCTATAGCAGCATACATCATCGTTTTATTGTGAGTAATAAACAAATTGATTAAAATCAGACCTCTCACTCTTTCCCTCCTTTTCTAATATGTCGCGGCGTGGAGATCTGGGGAACCCCAATACGGGTCGCATGCGAGTGGTCCTATGCATAATCCAATGAAAATAGTGATTGCGAATCTATGAAAGTGTTATTAAACTGCTTGCATTCTACGAGCTATCCGATTGGTCGAATAAAGGGGAGATAATGGGAGATAGAATTTTAATCAGATTGAATAATAAACAAATTCAGATAAATTCAATCGAATAATGGCGCATTTCAATAGAAGACCAGAGTGCGGGTTTTTGATGTAGATAGTTACATTCAGCAATGTGTCAGCTATATTGAGATTACAATATTTAATGGGGACGGAGTGGTAAGTATCCCTTAACGCCATAACAACATTGTTTCAGCTAAATCATGGCAAGAACGAGTTCTTTTTCGCTTATGTCCGCTTTGTACTAGTTGGACAGTTATTTTATCAGTACCAGTTCACTGACACAACAGACCGCAGGTAGACATGTCACTCTACTCAACTACTCGGAAACATTATACTGACTCCGAGCCATCCAGTTTTGCTTATACTTCTTAATGCTACTACTCAGTGGTGAAATAAATATGTTGATTTGCAATTTTATGTACCAAATAAGAAATCACAAAATAATGTGATTTGGATATATGTGGTGTTCAATTTCATATGTACAATTTGTTCCCGCCATGATATAGCTGAATTATAGATAAAGTTGGTGTTAAACACCAATCAATCAATCTATCATTTTTTTTTATCAAAGATGACTTCCAGTGTCGACATGTTGGGGTAGGAGCGTGCTGCTGCAATAGGCAAAGCCATTTATTACAAACGAGTAGTATAACATTACTCTATATTTGTTCTTGTTGTATACAATATAAAATCACATTATATTATAATACACTGGTTTACTATTTTTCATTAGTTTTATCTCAGAATCACCTAGATGGTTGTTAAGCAGAGGACGGGCAAAAGAAGCTATTGTAATTTTAGAGAAAATGGCACGTTTTAATGGGAAAAGTGTCCACATATCTCCTGATGATATCATAGTGAAAGATTTTCATAGAACATCATTTAAAGATTTTATAACGGATATGGTGAAGTGTAAGAGATTAATGTGTAGACTAGCCGTCATTAGTCTTAATTGGTATGTACAGGAATGTATTTTCACACTTTTGGAAAACAAATGAATGACTGAATCAGTTCACAAAGAAGGGAGAATTAGTCCAATAACACTAATTTAACCCCGCGACTTTATATTGAAGTGCCTATACCACCAGAACCGGCCTTAAACCAATTAGCTCCAAATATGGTATCGCGCTTAAGGGGCCCCGAGCTGGAATTATCTACTTTTGGCTGCTTATGGACCAAAAACAATACGCTGCAGGTTTAACAGGGAACATAATTGGGCCGGTCCTGTATACCAAGACAGAAAAGTGAGCGGTCATGTATATGTATTTTGGGGTATAGATTGTGCCTCTTTCTATCATTTTTCTACTGGCTTTTGAAAATATTCCATTAGTGTTGTGTTTATCTTGATTTGTTTCTTTTTTGTTTGTTTTCTCATTTTATCTTTCATCCGCTAGTCAGAGTGAGTGAACGACATCCATATCATTTACAAACGCTTAAGATTCTGAATTAAAGAATGTACCATGAATATTGGAAAATCGGAGAAAGAATCAGAATCAATACATCAAACACTAATATATATTACCACTCACTCTACAGGTACTTCAATAATAAAAAAGTGGCGCGGTTAAGCTATTTTTAAATGTCCAACCTCCCATCTTTGTCAAAGGAAGCGGTAAAGCATGTGTTTTCCACTATGAATAAAACGCTGGATCTCACTTATAAGTAGGTGAAGAACGTTAAATTCTAATCCTGAGCCATAAAAAACATATATATATAACCATCTCGCCTCAAAAATTGTCGAGTGTATAATATAGTTCAGCAAAAATAGTTCATGGCCTAAACCATCATATCAATAAACGCTAGAGAAAACCGAAGGGCAAATCAAGAATTGACAATCCAGAGACACTGGCAAGTTTGGGCAAACAAGAGACACAGGACGAAGACAAGCGAAACACTAAAAAAAACAGAAAACTAAAAAGATGGGCAACACGGACCCCACCAAAAAACCGTGGGTGAATCCAGGTGCTCGCGAAAGGTAAGCAATGTCTGCCTCTTATAAGACACCGCCATGTTACTCATATAGTCCAGACGTATATTATTGTACGCACTGTAATACATATATAATACCCATTATTTACTACAAAACAGACAGGTCATATGATATAAAGACAATTTAATAAACTGTCCTTAAAACTAATGTATATAAAATAATATATGATAGAACCAAAGAGATGTTCAGAGATGGTAATATGAAAATTATGTACATCAACGGATATGTTAAGAAAAGAAAGCTTAAACAGCAATGGTCAACTATTTTACCAATATCTACAAAACAAAAGCAAGCTTAAACAGTGATGGTCAACTAGTCCACCAATATCAACAAATCAAAACAAAGCTTAAACAGTGATGGTCAACTATTCCACCAATATCAACAAATCAAACAACTACCACTCATTTTAACTCAATGCATACAAAAAGGAGGATGGGGAACATGACATATGACATTGGAAATCCAGGTTTTGGATTGGGACAGGCACAACAATGTTTAAGTAATTGTTATTAAACTGTATTTATCCCAGATAGAATACTATAGTAAAGAAATATGTTAAAGTTTCTCAGATACGAGGGGCATTTTCAACACACGTTCGCAGCCGCAAGTGATTAAGTTTACCAGTTGCTTGCCCGTGGTCGGTGGTTCTCTCCGGGTACCCCTGCTTCTTCCACCACTAAAACTGGTCGCTATGATACAGCTGAAATATTGCTGAAAGTGGCGTTAAACACAATAAATCAAATCAAATCAAAATACAACACACGTGTAGAAAGGAGGGAGGGTTACTTGTTGTAGTTAATAAGTTAAACAATATGAATTCTGTATAATTCGTGGTGTACAATGTGCCAATTTTCGAAGATTTCGTGTGTCGTATCAAGTCACGAATGTAAGAATAAAGCGAAATATGTGCTGACTATAGGGGAGTGACTGAGTGAGTGATTGTAGCTGCCAACGCAGCAATTTTTCAGCTATATTATGGCGAGAAAAAGTTACCTTTCAATGAGATTATGATGAGGAAAAGTACTAGACCAATACTCTTAGTTGTATTGTGTTAGTAGTGCTAGCTCAATATATCGTTGGGGCCGTCGTGGCTGTGATCGTATGGCAGTTGGATTTATAACTATCTGTGAAATCAGTGCCTATCAACACTAAAGTTATGAGTTCGAACCCGTTCATGGCGAGGTGTACTCGATACAACATTATGTGAGAGGTCGGTGGTTTTCTTCGGGTACTCTGGTTTCCTCCAACAATAAAACTGACCGCCACGATATATCTGAGATATTGTTGAAAGTGGCGTTAAGCATCATAAACCAAGCAAATCAACACATCGTTGAATACAATGAAGTTATTCCAGAAATGCATCATGCACACTAAATTAGATATCTACCTGTCTTTTAAATTTTATTATTTTTTCATTTTTTTTTATTCACTGTTCACAGCTTGATAATAGTAAACCATCATATAATTAGAATGATGTACAGTGTAACAGATTGTATGTTAATGTAATGCATAGTTTAATTTTGTTTTGAACTAAAACACTTCAAAATTTGCTAATGTCTTTTTTCTTCTTCTTCTAGGTTTGCCTTGAATCTAACTTACTATGGTATATCAATGAATGTAGCTAAATTTGGAGGAAATATCTTTATTAATTTTGCCATCTCTTCATTAGCTGAAATATTGGGACTTATAGTATGTGTAATGATTGTTGATCGATTAGGACGAAAATATTTATTTTGTTCAAACATGATTTTGAGTGGAATCACTTGCATTTGCACAATTTTTACATCGCTATACGGTGATGATTGTAAGTATACAGTAGATTCTATTCATAGCATAATTGCTAAAACTAAGTATTAATAATGTGAGGTCACATAAGTTCATGGACTCCCCTTTGCGTTACGGTTAGGGTGCTTGGCGCCAATTTCAACTATATTTCAGTTATATCGCGGCGGTCTGTTTTATTGGTGGAGGAAACCGGAGAAACCCACCGGCCTGCCGCATGTCGCTGACAAACTTTATCACATAATGTTGTATCAAGTACACCTTGTCTCAGCGGGAATCGAACTCCCAACTTTGATTACATATACATTGGACGTAATAATGTGAATAATATAATAATATTATTCGAAAACATCTAAGCATCTAAGTTTATACTAATGTATGAAATTTATCCGTAACTCCCGCGCGAAAGATCGTTAGTTGTAGTCGGTGTCGGTTCAAACCAAAGACTATACAATTGGAACTTGTTCCTTCTCAGATTGGAATGCAAAATTAATTAGCAATAGCAAATAATGATTAGCTCGGACTCAGGATAATGTTAACAACTACCCTAGCAATGGTTGGGAAATTCGTCCACACCTTCACGTTCTTCATAGTATACACCTTTACAGCAGAATTATTTACCGTATTTCTCCTTGTCTAATATACATATTTGTTATTTCACCATGTATTTACAGCTCTAAGTTGGTTAACAACTACCCTAGCAATGATTGGGAAATTCTTCAACACCTTCACGTTCTTCATAGTGTACATCTACACAGCAGAACTATTCCCTACAGTTCTAAGGGCATCCGTGTTAGGTGTATCGAGTATGGCGGGGCGTGTAGGATCAATATCATCGGCATATATTGGTGAATTGGTAAGAGTTGATTTACGTACACTGTGCATGTACATATTTTGATTTGCACTCTTTTAAATGTTAGTTTAAGCATATTTTTATTAATAAACATAACATTAAAGGGATTCGAAAACAAGTTTTTGAATGTTGCCGTATCTTGTGAGTGTAATTCCATAAACACGCCGTGTGCACTCGGATGAATGGCTCCATTGTTATTAAATTTAAAGTCAAACGTTACCATGTGGTCACCTCTATCAAGCAGTCACCTGTATTAAAAAATCACCTTGTCTTGTCAGAAAATGTCATATGATTTGAACATTTTCAGTCACCTGTCTTATGAAGCCACGTTTTCATTGTTCTAAATGTGACCTCTTAATACATGTTTCACTCTCAGATATTAAAAATATATTTTGCTGAAATGGTTTTGTTCCCTGTGTGGGTCCGAGGGACTACGAATAGGCCCACAGCACCCTCTTGCTTGTCGTAGAAGTCGGACTAAATGTTGCAACACGTTTGCGGTGTGTTGCGACCTATGATGGTGGAGGACGGGATCCTGCTGGTTGAAACACACCTCTTTAGCCCTTACTTCACCTAGACGGGAGGTCGAATGGACCCGATTCGATCAATCGGCTGGTCACGTCAAGCCCTTTAACTGATCCTGTAAACACTGTTTATACGTTTTAATTATTCTAACTTGATGAATGATGTTATCTAAATAGCTAAGAGATGGGATTGTTAAAGAAGGCGGTGGCTAATGGGTCAATCGAGTAGTTGATATTTCGAACGGTTGTTTCATTGGGGAACCAGCCCTAATACGAAGCTTGCGTTCATAATAGAAAATCTACTGTTCGAGTATACCATCCTTGGAATTCCTGATACTTTCCGACGGAGATCCTCGGAATTCAAGTATCGCCCGTGTTGGCACTCCGTGGTGGGTGGGGACAAGGATGGTGAATTATTATACATGGCATCATGGAGCCCTCTTTGTTGTATCAAAACCAAAACCCAACATCTTCTAAAAAAAGGGAAAATATAATTGAAGAAGAATTCGAAGTAGGAAATTGGTCACAATTTATAGTTCTAACATCTAATCAAAAACCTTTAGCTAAAATTTCTCCATTTATCATAGAAAAAACAATTAAAGGATGTGCCGGGGAGGTAAAGAATGTAACCAAGTTGAGATCTGGCAGTTTGATGATTGAATGTTTTAGGAAGCAACAATCGTTAAATTTGCTAGCACTCAAGCATGTTAATGACATCAACATCTCTGCCTCACCGCACAGAACTCTCAGCAGCAGTCGTGGAATCATTCGTTATAGAGACGATGATTTGTCCGAATTAACAGATGCTGAAATATGCAAAGAATTAGAGCCTCAGGGTATTATAAATGTCAAGCGATTCATTTCTCGGAAAACAGGACAAGAAGTCAAATTAAACACCTTTTTGATCACGTTCAACACACCTAACATACCAACTTCCATTCGCATTGGACTTTATAACGTCAAGGTAAACCCATATATTCCAAACCATGTACGTTGCTTCAAATGTCAGATATTTGGACATGGACACGGTCAATGCAAAGGGAAAATAATCTGTTTCAAGTGTTCATGATGGCTACACTTGTGAAAATGCTCACAAGTGTGCCAATTGTGGGGAATCTCATATGGCCTCCTCTAAAGACTGTCAATTCTTCATAAAAGAAAAAAAAATTCAGACAATAAAAGTAGAAAGAAATATTTCATACCCCGAGGCACGAACGTTCGTCTCTGTGACGAATGATTCGTCTGCTCAAAAGTCGTACGCCAGCGTGACCAAACCAGTTTTCACTTCGGTGGAAACCCAAACAGACATCACCTGGCTTAACAAAGCAGACAAACCAACACGACCGATGGTTAAGAATACAGAAAAAAATGTAAATTCATAAAAAAAGGTTACAAATTCTTCACAAACTACATCTTCATCACGAACAACTACTACTTCAGATTCTAAATCATCAACTAGTTCAAATTCTTCTTCTCATCAAAATAAAAAAGAACAAAAACCTAAAGCTCAAAACCGAAGCCTGTCGCAACGACAGAGCAAGGCAGAAAAGGACCCTGTCCAGGTCCATTACAGATATGGACGTCTTGATGATGCGGAGGAGTCCGTATGGAATCTTCCTCCGGATGATTCCCCATCTCCAATGGATGAGTCGCCATCAGAAACGATCTCCAAAGGGAGGACGGCGGAAGGGTTCTCAACGGAAGAAAAACTTTTCCCCGATCCGACACCCATAATTGCTTCGATCATCCAATGGAATTGTCGAGGTCTGAAGGTTAATTTTAGGGAAATCACATTACTAGTCCAAGCACTTCTACCTGTTGCATTTTGTCTTCAAGAAACACATTTAAAAAGAAGTGATAATATAAATCTAAAACATTATTCAGTGTACAGCACCTATGTAGATGAGGATGAGCGAGCTGCAGGCGGCTCAACAATCCTCGTTCGAGATAATATTTTACATAGTTATGTTAATCTCAACACAGATCTGCAGGCTGTTGCTGTGCGCATCACTTTAGATAAAACAATAACCTTGTGTTCGGTTTACATACCACCAAATTCATCACTAAGCTTAACTCAACTCAAACATTTAGCTGATCAATTACCTACCCCGTTCATCATCATGGGCGACTTTAATGGACATAACCCCTTGTGGGGCAGTAAAACAACCACCGACAAAGGCAAACAACCTGAAGACTTTATCTCCCAGGAAGGATTATGTATCTTTAACGACGGTACTGATACATATTTACATCCTGGGAATGGATCTTATTCAGCTATTGATCTTACTGTTACTGATCCATCTCTTCTTCTAGATTTCTCATGGAAAGTCCATGATGATCTCTGTGGCAGTGATCATTTCCCTATTATCCGAGAAAGCTTACATTCTACTGTAGGTGAAAGACCTACACGGAATAGATTTGACAAAGCTGACTGGCCCCGGTACGAACAGATGTGCAGTGGAAATCTTCAAACGGAAATGATCCGAAATTCCACCGATCCAATTTTGAAGTTTAACGAAACAGTAATATCGATAGCTGATACCAGAGACCTCGACAAATCCAAAACACCCAGGAAAACCATGGTTTAATGATGAGTGCAAAGATGCCATCATAAATCGCAAAAAGGCCGAACGACGGTTCGGAAAACATCCAACATTGGACAACCTCGGCAATTTTCGCATCTTCAGGGCGAAAGCTCGAAGAACATTGAAGCAAAATCGGAGCACTTCCTGGCGTAATTTCTAAATTAAATTGCCATACACCATGGTACAAAATATTAAAGGCAAAAATAATAAAACAAACGTCCATCATTTAAAAGATGGACATGACACATTAACATCTGAACAGGACATTTCAAATAAATTAGGACAAATATTTTCACAAAATTCTTCTACCCAAAATTACCATCCCAAATTTCAAAAATTTAAAAAGCAAAAGGAAAAAACTAATTTGAATTTTAAATCAAAGAATTTGGAGGAATACAATCGCCCGTTTTCACTTGATGAATTGAGAAAATCGTTGGATAAGGCGCATGACACTGCATGTGGCCCCGGCGATATCCATTACCAGCTTCTTAAACATCTTCCGGAATCGGCACTCCAAATTCTTTTAGATCTCATGAATGACATTTGGGAAACAAGCGACTTGCCATCAATTTGGAAATTAGCTAATGTCATTCCTATTCCAAAACCTGGTAAAGACCATTCCGAACCGTCGAATTATCGGCTTATTGCACTAGTTAGTTGCGTGTGTAAAACCATGGAAAGGATGATCAATGCTCGCCTTGTATGGTTTCTTGAATCCAATGGACTCTTGTCCAATATACAGTGTGGATTCCGTCAAGGTAGAAGCACATTAGATCATCTTGTTCGTTTTGAAACTTTTATTCGAAACGCCTTTGCCAAAAAGGAACATGCTGTGTCTATCTTTTTCGATTTAGAAAAAGCATACGACACAACATGGAAATATGGCATTTTAAAAGATCTCTTTGATATGGGGTTGAAAGGTAAGCTACCTAATTTCATTTCAAATTTTCTATCTGACAGAGAATTTAATGTCAGAGTTAATTCAACCTATTCTGACATTCAGGAACAAGAGATGGGAGTTCCCCAGGGAAGCATCCTCTCTGTTACATTATTCAGTATTAAAATAAACAGTCTTGCTAAAGTTTTAAACGATAACATTGAGGGTTCTCTCTGTGTAGATGACTTCCTGATATGCTATCGGGGCAAGAATATGAACAACATTGAAAGACAATTACAACTATGTCTAAATAAGATAGAAAAATGGGCAATGGAGAATGGATTTAAATTCTCCAGCTCAAAAACTCTAGCAATGCACTTTTGTAATAAAAGAGGACTCCATCCAGACCTGGAGTTAAAATTATATAATTCCCCTATTAAAATAGTTTCAGAAACTAAATTTTTAGGTTTTCTTTTTAACAGTAAACTTACCTTTCTACCCCATATTAAAATGCTTAAAAATAAGAGCCTTACCGACTGGGGTGAAGATAGCACGGTTTTATTAAAGTTATATAGATCGTTGATTCGATCCAAATTGGATTACGGATGTATCGTTTACGGTTCATCCCGTCCATCGTATATCAAATTGCTAGATACAGTCCATCATCAAGGATTACGACCCTCACTTGGAGCGTTCAGAACGTCTCCAGTTGAGAGTTTGTATGTTGAAGCAAACGAGCCTTCCCTTGAAAACAGACGTATCAAACTTGGTATGCAGTATGCAACCAAATTGAAGGCTTATCCTTCAAATCCTGCACATGACTGTGTTTTTAATCCTCTATATGAAAATGTTTACGATAAACAACCCAATACAATTCAACCTTTTGGACTCCGAGTAAATACACATTTTGAAAATTCTTATATAAATTTGGATGGCATAGCACATATTGTAAATCCTGAAAACCCTCCATGGTTAAATCCGAAACCTACTTTTAACTTTGAACTTACACAACACAAAAAATCAGAAACAAACCCTTTACTAATTCAGCAACATTTTGCTGAAATTAGATCGGTAACATCTGAATACTCTGCAATATATACTGATGGTTCAAAGGATGGTGATAGAGTAGCGTCGGCAGCTGTTTTTGGACAGCAGGTCTACTCTGCTCGAATACCGTCTGCCAGTTCGATCTTCAGTGCAGAAGCTAATGCAATACCTCTTGCCTTGAAGTTCGTTGCCTCTTCTGAAAAGAGTAAATTCATGATCTGTTCCGATTCTCTTTCTTGCCTGTTAGCAATTTGAGAGTTGTAAAACTCAAAACCCTTTTATTTTAAAAATTGTTGAAATTTATAAAAGCCTTGTTGTTATTGGTAAGCATGTAATTTTCACATGGATCCCTAGTCATATAGGTATTCATGGGAACACAGTCGTTGACCGGGAAGCCAAGAACGCATTGGATGATCCTGTATCCAATTGTTCTATTCCTTATACAAATATTAAACCTTTTATAGTGAAATATATTTTAAAACGTTGGCAAGATAGCTGGGACCAGCAAATTCATAACAAATTACACGAAATGCATTCCCTAGTTGGCAAGACTCCTTGTTCTTACGGTCAAAATCGGAAGGAACAGGTAGTCTTGACCAGATGTCGTATAGGTCATAGTAGACTTACTCATAGCTATTTGCTAAATAATGAGGAACGACCGGAATTTATTCCGTGTAATTCTAATTTTTCATTAAAACATGTCTTGATTGATTGTGTGGATGTTGCCGATGTTCGGCAGACATTCTACAATGCCAACAGTTTATCTAATTTATTTACAAATGTCGCAGGCGACACAATTTTGCAATTTTTAAAAGAAATTGATTTATATACAAAAATATAGTTATATAACATGTTCTAGATGTATGTTTTTTATCTTTTTAATGTTTCTTTTATTTGTACAACCCCCCTCATAGAAGGTGTGTCGGGATTAGAATAGGCACCAGGTTTCTCCGCCCTAGAGGCACTAGTTCTCTAAAAGGGGTCAACCCAGCGGGAACCCCGGGGTATAGAAATGGGACCGAGAGCTTCTTCGGCTTGAAGGGGCGTCCGTCGGTTGTGCGGGATGCATAAATTCACAACCAACCCGTCCTGCGGATGAGACATAAATAAAACCGAGGTCCCGTGTTGAGAGATTGCCACCCTCTCCGCACGTTAAATAACCCAGTGTAACAGCTCATTATGAGCATTATGCTCATGATGAGTGTTCCATAAGAGACCTGTTGCACTGGCAACATTATCCGTCACTACCCATCACCTTTCCTTGTTTCGAGTCCCGTGGCGTTTAAATTTTTAAATCTTCTCTTCCTGAATATAGCTGAAAAATTGTTCGCTGGACGTTAAACACCAATCAATCAATCAATCAATTAATCAATCTTATTCATCAAGTTGACTGGAAATGTTATGTTTAATGCTATGAATTTGCAAAACTAATCAAAGATCATTTGACCCACCTGTGTATGCCGCGTTGATATGGGGTCATGCTTGGGGTCAGGCTTGGAGTCGTGGTGCTTAACGCTACTTTCAACAATATTTCAGCTGTATCGTGGCGTCCAGTTTTATTTGTGGAGGAAACCAGAGTACACGGAGAAAACCACAGACCTGCCTCAAGTCACTGACAAACTTTATCACATAATGTTGCATCGAGTGTACCCCGTCATGACCGGAATTCGAACTCACAACGTTAGTGGTGATAGCAACTTATTGCATAGGTAGTGGTAAATCCAAATATCATACGATCACGACCACGGCGGCCCGTAAAATATATAATGTAAACATAAATTTCCAAATACGATTAACTTTGAATAATTTTATAATCTTTTTTTTTTCAAGGGATCAGTAATTCCGACAAAAGTTGGAATAGCTTTACCACTAATCATCTTAGGAACAGTAGGATTAGTAGCGGGATTGCTAGCACTTACCTTACCGGAAACTACGAATACTCTACTTCCGGAATCAGTTGGTGATGCAAAGGCGATAGAAACGTAAGTTTTATGATTCTAAGACATACCAGATCTATACAGTTAAACCTTCCCATGCGGTCACCTCTATTAAGTAGTCACCGGTATCAAAGGTCACACCTTTCTTGTCCTGTCATAGAAAATTTCATATGAATTGATCCTCTTTTAAGAGGTCACCTGTCTTAAAAGGCCGATTTTTTCTGGGACCCAAAGGTGACCTCTTAATACATTTGACTGTATAGTGTTACGGATATAGTTGATTGACGCCAATTATATAATATTGATTGACGGAAGAAACCAGAATATCCAGAGAAAACAATGAACCAGCCGGAAGATACTTAGAAACTTTATCACATATCGCCATGAGACATTGGACACCGTTGGCAAAGGTATATGGTAATCGAAGATCGCGGCCATGACCCCTAAATGAGATTTGCATAATGTGGACAAAATAAATCTTAATTTTTATTTGTAAGTAAAGTAAGCTGCAATGATAATATATTGAAACATTCAATACTAGATACGAAAATTCGATAACTATAAAGTTAGATCAACGACGTACAACATCAAAGCGGAATAAGCTGATCACGCATCATTACTTGACAATTTGTCATAATGAATGACCATATTGTTTTTACGTTTTAATGTTCAAAGAAAGATAACTCTCTCAAACAAGGTGTGCAAATACAGGAATAAAAAAAGACACATATTAGCGATTTCTATACATGTATATCACATTTCCAAATACTAACCATACACGATTATATCAAGTATTTCAGAATATGTGTCCATATTGTCAAAGAACCTTAATTTGTATTGCAGGAGAAAATATGAAAGTGAAGCAGAAAGCCAGGAATTAGATTCGCTTACAGAAAAAAATTGACATATCAACTGGTTTATATATTTAGACTTCTAAGAAATTGACAACATAGCCTAATATATTACTATTGCTCATTTCATTGTTAGAGAAATTACTTTATATTGTTGTTAGAGAGGTTCTTTTCATATTACCTCAATGTATGATCAAAGGGGGATGTAAGCCATTTTCATTTCTCATAAATCGTGATATCACTTTTGAGGACTCGTACCCCCCTTAATTAAGAAAATTAAGAAATTAAATTAGAGTGTAACACGGTACAGTAATTAAATAAACATTGGAAGATGGTACAATAATGAAATAAACATTTTGTTTCCTTGGAATACATGAACAGGAATCATTTATTAAAACCCATAGCATATTTATATGAAGTTTGGAAACGTGAATCAAAGGATATGGATAGTATCTGATCGTAGACAACATATCTATTTATATCCACATAAATTGTAATCAATTTTTAATTCAATTAATATAATATAAATGTTTTCTTTATCTTCGTTCTGTTTCTTGAACCCGGTGTTGCATGTATCTTTGGATTGTCCATTCGGTTTTCTCTCACCTTTATCTAGAAATACAATATGTACCACATTTTATTGTTTAAGAATCTTTACAACTTGATACAAATTGTATCTCTATTACGGACAAGCATGGAAACTCACTGGCTACTCGATGTGTCTTATTTGGTTCACTATTGTAATTTTACAATGGAAGTAACTCACACACAAATATCACAATCTCAAATGTTTTCGTGTCGTTTTTAGAATTCTCTATGACACTTCAGGTTCAAAGCTTTAAGATAAAGATGCAAACGTTTCTATATACTGGTTGATGTTGGCTGTGTGTGGGGAAAACCTGGTGTCTTTTACATTGAATTAACCAAACCACTTCGGTTGTGGAATGGTCAACATGATCGCCGCGACTGCTACAAATAGTGGATCCGAACCACCCTCCGAACCAAACAAAATAAAATTTGGAGTTCTCCGGAAAGCACGCATTATAAAGTAACACAGCCAAGACTAGTTGGCATGGACTCAGGATAATGTGTCCGAGTGGTTAACATGTCTACCAGTGGACTGTTGCTTCTGTGAACTATCACATTAAAAAATCCAGCTAATCGTTTTTGGTCTAGTACAATGCGGACATCATCATTAAATCATCGAAAAGTAACTTGTCCTCGCCATGATATTGCTCACTTGGTGTTAAATATCAATCACTCACTCGCTCACTCAGGTTGTAATTGTTTTTTGAGGTATATATAATGGAAAATAAAATAGTAAATAAAGCAATGATGTGATATATTTCTTTTATAACCCGGTAACACATGTCTTTCTTTTATAAAAATGTATATTAGAGACTCGTTATACTCTGTATGAATGTATCGCTTGATCAATTCACAATTATCAAAACTAAACCATTCTCTGAACTACTAAAAATCTATGTGATTTGTTTATACTATTGTAAACATGGCAGCGTTGACCAATTAAGTAAAGGCGCATCGTTCAATAATATTTTCTTGTCTAAAACAGAAAACCTAATTGGAGATATCCATTAGTTCTAGTTATGCCACAACATTAGTGCACTAATTAATGATGTAGAATATAAGACTGACATAGCTTTAAAAATAGAAATAATCAGGATATATGCAAATTATTTAGAATGTTACTGTATAATTAATGCATAGAATTTGTTCACGCCACGATTTTACTGAAATACTGCTGAAGTTGGCGTTAAACATCAATCAATTAATCAGTTAATCAAATGTATAGAAGGATTCAAAACCAAGCAAAACCATTCACAAATCTTATATTAATTGTACATGATTTATGTTTGTAATTCATGAATTAAGTTTGTATTATATATTTATGTAAATATTTTATTAAATCTTTTTATTATAACACTGTTTCTTACTTCTCTTTTTAAGACTGACCTCCACAATATAACTGAAATATTGTTAAAAGTGGCAATAAACGCTATAACTCTCTTCTTCCTCTTTTAACTTCCTTTTACTGCATGGATCTCTATATTTCCAAATGGAGCAACCGGGTGCATATATAGCACGCAGAGGTTTAGCACTGCGTGGAACAATACACCCAGAAGGGCATGCGGTGCATGTGCAGTACCAATCAAATACATCGCATGTCATTAGGAAGGGTCGTAAATTAGAGCCTTGTGCTTAGGAAATGACACGCGCCTTCCGCATGTCGGACAAACAGCAGCAGTATTTTGTTAGGGATGGTCGTTGTCAGCCTGTTGTCAGGCTATTTTGTTGGGTTCGCTTTGCTCATTCCCTAGTTTTTTGTGTAGTGTTTTATTGATTATCGTTTGTCTTTTTGTCGTTTTTAATTCTTTTGGTCATTGTATTGTCTGTCCTTTTGACTGGTTTTAGAAAATGTATATCAGGGGCGGATCCAGGATTTCAAGTAAGCGGGGGGGGGGGGGGCGCACTTAAAAAAAATTGAGCCGAGCGGAGGGAGCTGCGAAAAGGTTTGGGGTATTTCGTGTGAAAAATCACGATTTTACGCAAAAAAATCATATTTTTTCGAATTTTAGAGGGTGCACCGGGTGCGCCCCCCCTCCCCCTTGGATCCGCCCCTGCATATCTGCTGTCATCACTTAAAATCGTTAACTTAGCATAGTTTTTGAGCTACTCAGTATAAAGATTACCTGGTCCTTTTAGAGGCCGTCGTGGTTGTGATCGCATGGTAGTTGGATTTACCACTACCTGTGCAATCAGTGCCTTCCACCACTGAAGTTGTGAGTGCTGTGATATGCGACAGGTCGGTGGTTTTCTCTGGGTACTCCGGTTTCCTCCACCAACCTCACGATATAACTGAAATATTGTTGAAAGTGGCGTTAAGCACCATAACCAACCAAATCCTTTTGATTATTATGAACCTTAATAGAACTATTATCATAAATATGACAACTTATTTGTGCCAAAGAATAAATATATTATGCATAAAGTGCAAGATTAGAGCATTCTTCATGGCAACGCTGCACATCCAGTAATTTGCGAGAGCTTTACTCGCATGTTGAAACCACTTGTCTAGTTATATCATTTCACTAAGATCGGAGTCTTGGCGCATAAAACCTCTTTAACCCCGCCACTTATTCTTCATTACGAGCCTGTACCAAGCCTGGATATAATTTTTTTATATATTTATGTGTTCTGAGTAATGATTGTTGCCTCTTTTTTGGAAATTGTTCCAACAGTGTAGCGTTTATGTTTTTATCTTATTTTATTACGTTTGATTATCGAAGTCAATGACAAACCATTTCATAGACGATTAAATATTTAGTACACTCGCCCCCATACATGTACCAGGTAGATATATATAATTAAACGTTTGAAAGAAAATGCAGAATGGGCAATCAAAAATGGACAATCCAAAGAAACTGGCAATATCGGGAAAACAACACCGTTTTAATAATAATAATGTAACTGATTGTTATCTATGTATATATATCTACCAAAATGTGTGAGTTCGTCCGCCGCATGTGGCTATATGAACCGAATGCAACCATATCTGGTTAGATACAGAAGCTATCTGGTTTGTCACCTGGTACTCAGGAAACTCACCACAATATAACTGAATTATTGTTAAAACTTGCGGATGACAAACTTATGTATATGTGATATATTCCACGATATTCTTTCCAAACGGTGTGGGTGGTGTAATAGTTTGCGTGCTCATCTTGGGTGTGGTCCACGATCGGGTCAAACCAAAGACTATTAATTGGTATTTGCTGCTTCCTAGCTACGGACGACGTAGTAAGAAGCAATAGCTAGATGTCATGATAAAGTGTACCAGTGAATTGACTGGTCTACTGTGGAATATTATTCCAGTGAGCTAACACTGTATCAATCCATTTCAGCGTATTGTTCTAGTACCAAATATACATCCTCATCCTTATCAATATATACATGTATCTTGTTCACGATAGCTACCAAATTGCCCACTTGACGTTAAACAACAATCACTCATTCACCATGGTAATCTTTCAATAATTTAATGCACGTTTTTGTTTTTCTTATAATGTATCAGATGGTTAGTATGCTACCCCAAAAGAGCGGAATGGTCTTCATTTTATTTATTTATTGTCGGTGTTATGTCGTATCTTTCTTTTTTTCTGATTTACTATTTTGTTTTTGTATCGCAACTTGTCGATATAAACATGTTCTATTCTAGTGAATTGTCAAGCAACTATTTTCCTGAGAATTGGAAATAAAATCCACGGTCGCTGATTTTAATGTTTACTTATAAAATCCATAACCACTGAAGTGGAACGGTTTTTTTTTCATTATAACATATGTCTGGAAATATTCTTGGTGTAGTGTCAACTTAATTCACGTTACTTATTTCCGTCATGGATTATGACAGCATAATTAACACAATTGGTGGATTTGGCAAATATCAAAAGGTGTTTATAATAGTTGTGTCACTGTCATTTTTGTTAAACGTCATGACAACGTTTGTGCTTAATTTTGTTTTTGGTGAACACGCACATACGTATGTTGGATTTGTTTAAAAAAAAAATTGCAAGATCTTTCTAGCGTTCCAGGTGATCCAATATCATTAAAGCGTGGTCTGTTGTGTTTTTTTGTAAATCAGTAGAAAGTCTAACGGAACATGAGTGGTTTCCTGTTCTCACGCCATTTTGAATGGTATTGTTCAGGGTGATAGCCTTCTTAATATAATTACACGGAAATGTTGAAAATACCAAAGGTATAATCAGAAACCTTAATTCAAAGGACAGACAATACATTGATAAACAGACAAAGGGACAAAAAGACATACAGAAAATTAAAGGATGAGCAAATCTAATAGTTACGGAGTACCTGTGTCACAATAATGACCACGGATATGTTTTTTTGTCGTAATAACTATCCACTCCTTTCCTCATTCAGGATTTATCACCGGGTTTGTAACAAGAGTATCACGATGGGTGCCACATGCAAAACGATATCTATTTGTTTTTATTTCAGATGTAAGACTCCTAATGAAAATGACTATTACACCCCCCCGGGAGAAGTATTATTTAATACATCGCATGGTGTACAGTCTTATAATGTTACAGAATGTCACATACAGATCAATGGGACTATGTCTAAGTGTAACAGATGGGTATACGACAAGAATCTGTTTACTGCTACTATAATATCGAAGGTAATACAATGATTGATTGATTGATTGGTGTTTAACGCCACATTTAGCAATATTTCAGTTATATCATGGCGTGGTTAATACTATGACAAACAAACAAAACAAATGCGACGCTGTCAGAGCGGTTCAGAAATGAACACGAAACGCGTAGAAAAATGCAAAATTGATACTTTAGCGCACATATATTGTCCGATCGCTTTCGTTGCTTGATACGGGCAATTCAATAAAGAGAAGCTAAATAGTTTCATGAGCATGTAAATATGAAGAGTTTTAACGGTCCATTGCAGAATTCTAACGGTACATGAAATAATACTTCAGTTACTTAGTGGTGGAAATTTGAGTGATCAATTACAATGAAGACAGTATATCCAAAAAATCTAAACCAATTCGTAACTAACAGACAAAAATTATTACAAAACGTTGTATTGGGTACAACTGGACACCGAAAGATAACATGCGTAAACAAATATGCATCTACCATGTGAATGATCACAGTGATCATGTAGGTATTGTGGAGCAAGCGTCTAAATCTGAATTTGTGTTCATCAGCACTGCGTTGTTCTATTTTCTACCTGTTATATGCAAGTTTACGCGAAAAGATAGTCATATGCTATAGCTACCTTTAGCTATTTTTAATATGACAATTTCGACATAAAATATAACAGGCGTTTATTGTTAACCAGTAAATATAAGGAGCAACCATTATGCTCGTTGCGGCTCGCCACAAAATAATAAAGCCATAGGTTTTTTCTAAAATTATTCATAATAACATATTCAACACTAAAAATGCAAAATGAACATAAACAAGATATATTCATATACAATTTTCGCCAAGAAATACATTAATAAATTGAAACCAAAATATCAAGAAAATACATTCGTACAACGAATCGTCATTGAATACAAAATGTACATTCGCCCTCCAAAAATTGCCAATAAATGCATTCATACAAGGTGATTAGCTTGTTGAACGAAACTAATAATATTTCAGCTATATCGTGGCGGTCAGTTTTATTGGTGGAGGAAACTGGAGTACCCGAAGAAAACCACCTACCTGTCGCTAGTCACTGACAATGGTTATCACATTGTTGTATCGAGTACACCTCGTCATGTGGGGTATTCGAACTTTAGTGGTAATAGGTACTGATTGCACAATACATATGATCTCCACCACGACGGCCCCTGCATTCATACAAACTCGAATGCATAGCCAATAAATACATTCATACCATATGGTTTTCATGCTCTTTTCTGGAAACTTAAAAAAATTAACATGACAAAAATACACAATTGAAACAAAAAGAAGGGTCTGCAAAACGACCTTCATTTTTCATGCAGGATTATTCTATTTGCAGCTTGCAAAGTTTGAATACTCATTGTTCTCTGTATTTATTAGATTCATCTGATTACCTGTGAAAGGTAAATAAGCATAGTATACAGTAATATTGAAGCAAAGGAAACGGCCCATATTGGAAAAAAGAAGCCCGTTATATCCAATACGGGCAGCTTCTTTTGTTTCAAAAGTAATGTATCTAAAGCTTAGCTTGCACAAAAATGATGCTATAATTTATATAATAAAAAAATATGTTTTGCTTGTGAACGAGTTTCCTATTACAAAATTTGGCAAATTCTTACGCTCGTTTATAATAAGAACTACAAAAACATCCGCCTGTAACTAATATTAGAAGCATCATTTAGAATAACATTGCTGGGGATTTCATTGTACAAACTCAAAATCTATATTTTAATCCAGTAAGTCAGTAATTGCTAACGCCAAATGAGCAATTTTTCAGCTATATCGTGGCGAGAACAAACTATATCCGATTAGAAGATATTTGGTGTGTACTAAACAAACACGCTTAGTTGAATTTTTATAGCGCTAGCTCCATGAATCAAAAGTTCACTGGAAGAAAAATCGCTCTACTTTGAAACATTATCCTGAGTCTGAACCTATCAGTCTTTTGTTCTTATTCATTAATCATGCGTGCTTAGCGGAGAAGCAACATATACCAATTGTACAGTATTTTGCTTGACCGGGACTCGAACACACGATCTACTGTACTCAAGACGAGCACGATAAGCATTGCACCGCCGATGCGGTTTTAATCCAATAAGAAACGTTGCCTTATGACATGTGACCATACATTTCATTCGGATTGTACAATCGGAAGTCGTATTTTTCGTATTATACCTCCAGGAGAAATCCCTTCAAAAACATCAAACAGAAAATATTTGTCTTTAATAACATCCATTTACCCCCACAAATAACCATTTCACGTAAAACTTACACACGTACTGTGTAAAACAAAATAATAAAAAAAACCTTGGAATAACGTGTTAATTGTAACAGGTATTCTACATAGTCGGAATAAAACAAAGAATAACATTAATATCGACAGCCTCATTTGTATTTCGTCACGACAATTCCATTTGTATTACGACACGACAATTCCATCTGTATTACGACAGTTCAACTTGTATTACGACTGCTACATTTGTATTACAACTGTTTCACTTGTAGTACGTACGGCTGTTACATTTGTATTACAACTGTTTCACTTGTAGTACGTAGGGCTGTTACATTTGTATTACAACTCTTTCACTTGTAGTACGTACGGCTGTTACATTTGTATTACAACTCGTTCACTTGTAGTACGTACGTTGTTACATTTGTATTACAACTGTATCACTTGTAGTACGTAGGGCTGTTACATTTGTATTACAACTGTTTCACTTGTGGTACGTAGGGCTGTTACATTTGTATTACAACTGTTTCACTTGTGGTACGTAGGGCTGTTATATTTGTATTACAACTGTTTCACTTGTAGTACGTACGGCTGTTATATTTGTATTACAACTGTTTCACTTGTAGTATGTACGGCTGTTACATTTGTATTACAACTGTTTCACTTGTAGTACGTACGGCTGTTACATTTGTATTACAACTGTTTCACTTGTAGTACGTAGGGCTGTTACATTTGTATTACAACTGTTTCACTTGTAGTACGTAGGGATGTTACATTTGTATTACAACTGTTTCACTTGTAGTACGTAGGGCTGTTACATTTGTATTACAACTCTTTCACTTGTAGTACGTACGGCTGTTATATTTGTATTACAACTGTTTCACTTGTAGTACGTACGGCTGTTATATTTGTATTACAACTGTTTCACTTGTAGTACGTACGGCTGTTACATTTGTATTACAACTGTTTCACTTGTAGTACGTACGGCTGTTACATTTGTATTACAACTGTTTCACTTGTAGTACGTAGGGCTGTTACATTTGTATTACAACTGTTTCACTTGTAGTACGTAGGGCTGTTACATTTGTATTACAACTCTTTCACTTGTAGTACGTACGGCTGTTATATTTGTATTACAACTGTTTCACTTGTAGTACGTACGGCTGTTATATTTGTATTGGGAATTAAGGTGAACTCAAACATTAATTGTCAAGTACAAGCAACACATATAATCTTCAGTTAACGTACTTGATAACTACACTTTGTAATAGACCATTCGAATATTCCGGACTTTGATTATAAAAATATGCATTTTACAGGAGATATTTCCCTTTAAACCAAGCAAAATGGTCCCCTTTGATACACAGTCAAATAAAAACATGTTTGCTTTCATAATCTTATCAGAATGTAGCAACAACTTGTGAATTTTATATATGCTATACAATTATCCTCTGAATTTTACAAGGTTCAAATATCTACACTGCCACGATATAACTGAAATATTGTTGAAAGTGGCGTTAAACATCATAACCCTAACCCTCAAATATCTACAAATAATGAGAAAATCAAATTCAAATTCGCTGTCCTTTCCGTTGCACTTTCTAGACGGGGTACCATTTTTCTCTTAGTAGGGTACATAACTCATATGAAAAAATATTAAAATGTATAATTTTAGAATCAAATTGGGAATGTGCAAAATGTCTATTGTTGCGGAAATTTTCTATGAGGATTTAATTATATGCATTTATTTGCAACAATCTACATACTACATTTAGTGGAGGAAAATTCTAGTTTAAGCATGTTTAACCATTAAATATATTTTGTTTTGCAGTTTGACATCGTTTGTGAGAAGAAATTTTTCCGCGCCCATTTCTTAATGGCTCATTACATAGGACTCCTCGTTGGTTCAGCGGTTTGTGGAGTTTTGTCTGACACGTATGTATTACAAGTTTATGTATGTTTTAAAAATGTTTTAAGACCCCGAGAGTCAATGAAAAGCGCTAATCGAAGGACAAACAACACGATGGCCAAAAGAAAAAGGACAAAAGGACAAACAACGATCTACAAAACACTACACAGAAAACAAAAGATCGAGCAACGCAAACCCCATTAAAACTTGGAGTGAACTCATGTGATATGGAAGTGTAAGCAGTTCCTGCTCCACTAATGACACACGTAGTGTTACTTTATTAGTAATTTCACTCTTATTTGAAAATGTTTAAAGTGAACAAATGCAATTATATTAATAATATATATACATTGCTTAAACAGTAAGCAATTCCTTTACACACTGGGGTAGTCATGGCCGTGATCGTATGGTAGTTGGATTTACAACTACCTGTGCAATTAATGCCTAACTACTAAAGCTGTTAATTCTAACCCAGCTCATGGCGATGGGTACTCGATACAACATTATGTGATACCGACCGTCACGATTTAACTGAAATATTGTTGAAAGTGGCGTTAAGCACTATGCACCCTCTTTACACACATATAAATAAAAAATATCGTGCCCGTGACATAAACAAACAAAAATAATAATTGAACTAAGAATGACCTCTTTCATGACAAGGTTAAAAACCATATGTTAACCTTTTCAACCTCAGTTCATTCTTCATTGTAGAAAGTAACATTCTTATAGCTCACCTATATTTTTCCAATTTCCCATATTTCACAGAAACATGCATAAACGAGTGCAATAAATTATATCAATAATAATTCATGACCAAACACGTGTTATATTTATTATCTATCATTCCATCATATCACCACACAAACCAAAACAAAACAAGCAAACAACAGAAAACAAAAACAAACCAAATAAACGCAAAGCAAAAAAAGCAACAACCAAACACGTGTTACATTTATTATCAATCATTTCATCATATCACTACACAAACAAAAACAAAATAAAGGAAACAAAACAAAACAAAAACAAACCGAAAAAAGCAACAACAAAAAAGCAAAAAAAAGAACCAGTCTATATGAATAACATTTGAATTTTACAGCTAGATTATGATGTTATTACTTGATGATATATTTGTTAATTAACCATAAAATATTGTCTCTATTTTAACGTTGATACGTATGCAAAATGTAGAGAGAATTCGGAATAACAATATTGGCATGATCAGCGTTGGCCGAGTTGTACTATCTTTATCACAAAAGAAGTTTTCATTTTATTTATGTAAATATAACAGTAGCTAATTAATAATTACTTAGAGTACACATTTCAGATAAAAGAGAAATCAAAATAACACTAGAAAACCGAATAAGAAATTATTGGAAAACACTCAAAATATATGACTAGTACAAAACACAAGCTTAAATCTATCAAATATGTGTACCTGTCCCAATATAATATTTTTTTTTGCATAATTACACACAGGATTGGCCGTAAACCAGTCATGATTGTTGGTATAATCATGCTTCTAATATCAATGGGAACCAGACCTTTTATGCCCAACTTGACACTGGTGACAATCTTAGAGTTTTTCAATGGAGCTGGTAGCATAATATCTTATATGTCACCGTTTGTACTACGTGAGTATTATGAAATGAGATCTAGTGAATTAATGGCGTCTGTAAGTTACTTTTGTCCTAAGCACTTTTCATAAACGTCAGAGAACACCGAATGGGCAGGTAAAAAATGGACAATCCAGAGAAACTGGCAACATTGTGTACACATGACCCAGGACGAAGAAAAACACATCACTCTACACAAACAACTGGAGGAAAAGACAAACCGAACATTTTTTTATGCGGAAATCGTAATAACAATAAATATACAGTATACATGTAAATGGGTATAGAAAGCAAGTGAAACGATGATGGTTGCCGCTAGTGGAGCAGAAAAAGCTTACCATTCCTGATCAACTGGGTTCATACTCGATTTTTAATAAGATTCGTGGTATTCTGTGTATTATTCTGTGGAAAATGTTTGTCTCTGTCACCTTTTGGCCATTGCACCGTCTGTCCGAGCTCGGTTGACGGCTTTTTGTTATCAGCTTGGCATTTTCAAACTTTTCTAAATTGAATAAACGCCAATGAACAGATCAATAGTTTGACTAGCCCATTCTCATGGGAGCAATGCTATTGACACCTAATACATTTGAAGCTGTCGCGTTGTGAGTTCGAATCGCGCCTATTGCGAGGTGTACTCAATACATTATTTTGTGATAACATTTGTCCGTGACTTTCAGCGTATATGTGGTTTTCTCTGGTACTCCGGTTTCCTCCACCAATAAAATAGACCGCCAGGAAATAACTGAAATATTGTTTGCAGTGGAATTCAACAATATAACCCACCACTCACCAAAGTTGTGAATTCGAATCCAGCTAATGGCGTGGTATACTCTATACAACATTATGTGATAACGTTTGTCAGTAACTTACGACAGGTAGGTGGTTTTCTTCGGTTTCATCCACCAATAAATCTGACCACCATGATATGACGAAAATATTGTTGAAAGTGGCGTTAAGCGCCATAACCCTAATTCTTGATTTATGCGTTGTGTTATATTTCTTGGCGCAACACACATATATAACATGCATAGTTCTTTATTCGCATGTTGTTGTATAATACCTGGTTTAAATTTTACAGTAACGGAGATGGTGGGACCAACGAAAAGACTGTTTGCATCATTTTGTGTCTACGTTTCATTTTGTATAGGGAATTACATCTTACTATTGATGGCGTTCCTAATTCGTGACTGGACAGTATTATATTGGGCCATCACTGTACCTATAGCAGCATACATCATCGTTTTATTGTGAGTAATAAACAAATTGATTAAAATCAGACCTCTCACTCTTTCCCTCCTTTTCTAATATGTCGCGGCGTGGAGATCTGGGGAACCCCAATACGGGTCGCATGCGAGTGGTCCTATGCATAATCCAATGAAAATAGTGATTGCGAATCTATGAAAGTGTTATTAAACTGCTTGCATTCTACGAGCTATCCGATTGGTCGAATAAAGGGGAGATAATGGGAGATAGAATTTTAATCAGATTGAATAATAAACAAATTCAGATAAATTCAATCGAATAATGGCGCATTTCAATAGAAGACCAGAGTGCGGGTTTTTGATGTAGATAGTTACATTCAGCAATGTGTCAGCTATATTGAGATTACAATATTTAATGGGGACGGAGTGGTAAGTATCCCTTAACGCCATAACAACATTGTTTCAGCTAAATCATGGCAAGAACGAGTTCTTTTTCGCTTATGTCCGCTTTGTACTAGTTGGACAGTTATTTTATCAGTACCAGTTCACTGACACAACAGACCGCAGGTAGACATGTCACTCTACTCAACTACTCGGAAACATTATACTGACTCCGAGCCATCCAGTTTTGCTTATACTTCTTAATGCTACTACTCAGTGGTGAAATAAATATGTTGATTTGCAATTTTATGTACCAAATAAGAAATCACAAAATAATGTGATTTGGATATATGTGGTGTTCAATTTCATATGTACAATTTGTTCCCGCCATGATATAGCTGAATTATAGATAAAGTTGGTGTTAAACACCAATCAATCAATCTATCATTTTTTTTTTATCAAAGATGACTTCCAGTGTCGACATGTTGGGGTAGGAGCGTGCTGCTGCAATAGGCAAAGCCATTTATTACAAACGAGTAGTATAACATTACTCTATATTTGTTCTTGTTGTATACAATATAAAATCACATTATATTATAATACACTGGTTTACTATTTTTCATTAGTTTTATCTCAGAATCACCTAGATGGTTGTTAAGCAGAGGACGGGCAAAAGAAGCTATTGTAATTTTAGAGAAAATGGCACGTTTTAATGGGAAAAGTGTCCACATATCTCCTGATGATATCATAGTGAAAGATTTTCATAGAACATCATTTAAAGATTTTATAACGGATATGGTGAAGTGTAAGAGATTAATGTGTAGACTAGCCGTCATTAGTCTTAATTGGTATGTACAGGAATGTATTTTCACACTTTTGGAAAACAAATGAATGACTGAATCAGTTCACAAAGAAGGGAGAATTAGTCCAATAACACTAATTTAACCCCGCGACTTTATATTGAAGTGCCTATACCACCAGAACCGCCTTAAACCAATTAGCTCCAAATATGGTATCGCGCTTAAGGGGCCCCGCGCTGGAGTTATCTACTTTTGGCTGCTTATGGACCAAAAACAATACGCTGCAGGTTTAACAGGGAACATAATTGGGCCGGTCCTGTATACCAAGACAGAAAAGTGAGCGGTCATGTATATGTATTTTGGGGTATAGATTGTGCCTCTTTCTATCATTTTTCTACTGGCTTTTGAAACTATTCCATTAGTGTTGTGTTTATCTTGATTTGTTTCTTTTTTGTTTGTTTTCTCATTTTATCTTTCATCCGCTAGTCAGAGTGAGTGAACGACATCCATATCATTTACAAACGCTTAAGATTCTGAATTAAAGAATGTACCATGAATATTGGAAAATCGGAGAAAGAATCAGAATCAATACATCAAACACTAATATATATTACCACTCACTCTACAGGTACTTCAATAATAAAAAAGTGGCGGGGTTAAGCTATTTTTAAATGTCCAACCTCCCATCTTTGTCAAAGGAAGCGGTAAAGCATGTGTTTTCCACTATGAATAAAACGCTGGATCTCACTTATAAGTAGGTGAAGAACGTTAAATTCTAATCCTGAGCCATAAAAAACATATATATATAACCATCTCGACTCCAAAATTGTCGAGTGTATAATATAGTTCAGCAAAAATAGTTCATGGCCTAAACCATCATATCAATAAACGCTAGAGAAAACCGAAGGGCAAATCAAGAATTGACAATCCAGAGACACTAGCAAGTTTGGGCAAACAAGAGACACAGGACGAAGACAAGCAAAACACTAAAAAAAAACAGAAAACTAAAAAGATGGGCAACACGGACCCCACCAAAAAACCGTGGGTGAATCCAGGTGCTCGCGAAAGGTAAGCAATGTCTGCCTCTTATAAGACACCGCCATGTTACTCATATAGTCCAGACGTATATTATTGTACGCACTGTAATACATATATAATACCCATTATTTACTACAAAACAGACAGGTCATATGATATAAAGACAATTTAATAAACTGTCCTTAAAACTAATGTATATAAAATAATATATGATAGAACCAAAGAGATGTTCAGAGATGGTAATATGAAAATTATGTACATCAACGGATATGTTAAGAAAAGAAAGCTTAAACAGCAATGGTCAACTATTTTACCAATATCTACAAAACAAAAGCAAGCTTAAACAGTGATGGTCAACTAGTCCACCAATATCAACAAATCAAAACAAAGCTTAAACAGTGATGGTCAACTATTCCACCAATATTAACAAATCAAACAACTACCACTCATTTTAACTCAATGCATACAAAAAGGAGGATGGGGAACATGACATATGACATTGGAAATCCAGGTTTTGGATTGGGACAGGCACAACAATGTTTAAGTAATTGTTATTAAACTGTATTTATCCCAGATAGAATACTATAGTAAAGAAATATGTTAAAGTTTCTCAGATACGAGGGGCATTTTCAACACACGTTCGCAGCCGCAAGTGATTAAGTTTACCAGTTGCTTGCCCGTGGTCGGTGGTTCTCTCCGGGTACCCCTGCTTCTTCCACCACTAAAACTGGTCGCTATGATACAGCTGAAATATTGCTGAAAGTGGCGTTAAACACAATAAATCAAATCAAATCAAAATACAACACACGTGTAGAAAGGAGGGAGGGTTACTTGTTGTAGTTAATAAGTTAAACAATATGAATTCTGTATAATTCGTGGTGTACAATGTGCCAATTTTCGAAGATTTCGTGTGTCGTATCAAGTCACGAATGTAAGAATAAAGCGAAATATGTGCTGACTATAGGGGAGTGACTGAGTGAGTGATTGTAGCTGCCAACGCAGCAATTTTTCAGCTATATTATGGCGAGAAAAAGTTACCTTTCAATGAGATTATGATGAGGAAAAGTACTAGACCAATACTCTTAGTTGTATTGTGTTAGTAGTGCTAGCTCAATATATCGTTGGGGCCGTCGTGGCTGTGATCGTATGGCAGTTGGATTTATAACTATCTGTGAAATCAGTGCCTATCAACACTAAAGTTATGAGTTCGAACCCGTTCATGGCGAGGTGTACTCGATACAACATTATGTGAGAGGTCGGTGGTTTTCTCCGGGTACTCTGGTTTCCTCCAACAATAAAACTGACCGCCACGATATATCTGAGATATTGTTGAAAGTGGCGTTAAGCATCATAAACCAAGCAAATCAATACATCGTTGAATACAATGAAGTTATTCCAGAAATGCATCATGCACACTAAATTAGATATCTACCTGTCTTTTAAATTTTATTATTTTTTCATTTTTTTTTTATTCACTGTTCACAGCTTGATAATAGTAAACCATCATATAATTAGAATGATGTACAGTGTAACAGATTGTATGTTAATGTAATGCATAGTTTAATTTTGTTTTGAACTAAAACACTTCAAAATTTGCTAATGTCTTTTTTCTTCTTCTTCTAGGTTTGCCTTGAATCTAACTTACTATGGTATATCAATGAATGTAGCTAAATTTGGAGGAAATATCTTTATTAATTTTGCCATCTCTTCATTAGCTGAAATATTGGGACTTATAGTATGTGTAATGATTGTTGATCGATTAGGACGAAAATATTTATTTTGTTCAAACATGATTTTGAGTGGAATCACTTGCATTTGCACAATTTTTACATCGCTATACGGTGATGATTGTAAGTATACAGTAGATTCTATTCATAGCATAATTGCTAAAACTAAGTATTAATAATGTGAGGTCACATAAGTTCATGGACTCCCCTTTGCGTTACGGTTAGGGTGCTTGGCGCCAATTTCAACTATATTTCAGTTATATCGCGGCGGTCTGTTTTATTGGTGGAGGAAACCGGAGAAACCCACCGGCCTGCCGCATGTCGCTGACAAACTTTATCACATAATGTTGTATCAAGTACACCTTGTCTCAGCGGGAATCGAACTCCCAACTTTGATTACATATACATTGGACGTAATAATGTGAATAATATAATAATATTATTCGAAAACATCTAAGCATCTAAGTTTATACTAATGTATGAAATTTATCCGTAACTCCCGCGCGAAAGATCGTTAGTTGTAGTCGGTGTCGGTTCAAACCAAAGACTATACAATTGGAACTTGTTCCTTCTCAGATTGGAATGCAAAATTAATTAGCAATAGCAAATAATGATTAGCTCGGACTCAGGATAATGTTAACAACTACCCTAGCAATGGTTGGGAAATTCGTCCACACCTTCACGTTCTTCATAGTATACACCTTTACAGCATAATTATTTACCGTATTTCTCCTTGTCTAATATACATATTTGTTATTTCACCATGTATTTACAGCTCTAAGTTGGTTAACAACTACCCTAGCAATGATTGGGAAATTCTTCAACACCTTCACGTTCTTCATAGTGTACATCTACACAGCAGAACTATTCCCTACAGTTCTAAGGGCATCCGTGTTAGGTGTATCGAGTATGGCGGGGCGTGTAGGATCAATATCATCGGCATATATTGGTGAATTGGTAAGAGTTGATTTACGTACACTGTGCATGTACATATTTTGATTTGCACTCTTTTAAATGTTAGCTTAAGCATATTTTTATTAATAAACATAACATTAAAGGGATTCGAAAACAAGTTTTTGAATGTTGCCGTATCTTGTGAGTGTAATTCCATAAACACGCCGTGTGCACTCGGATGAATGGCTCCATTGTTATTAAATTTAAAGTCAAACGTTACCATGTGGTCACCTCTATCAAGCAGTCACCTGTATTAAAAAATCACCTTGTCTTGTCAGAAAATGTCATATGATTTGAACATTTTCAGTCACCTGTCTTATGAAGCCACGTTTTCATTGTTCTAAATGTGACCTCTTAATACATGTTTCACTCTCAGATATTAAAAATATATTTTGCTGAAATGGTTTTGTTCCCTGTGTGGGTCCGAGGGACTACGAATAGGCCCACAGCACCCTCTTGCTTGTCGTAGAAGTCGGACTAAATGTTGCAACACGTTTGCGGTGTGTTGCGACCTATGATGGTGGAGGACGGGATCCTGCTGGTTGAAACACACCTCTTTAGACCTTACTTCACCTAGACGGGAGGTCGAATGGACCCGATTCGATCAATCGGCTGGTCACGTCAAGCCCTTTAACTGATCCTGTAAACACTGTTTATACGTTTTAATTATTCTAACTTGATGAATGATGTTATCTAAATAGCTAAGAGATGGGATTGTTAAAGAAGGCGGTGGCTAATGGGTCAATCGAGTAGTTGATATTTCGAACGGTTGTTTCATTGGGGAACCAGCCCTAATACGAAGCTTGCGTTCATAATAGAAAATCTACTGTTCGAGTATACCATCCTTGGAATTCCTGATACTTTCCGACGGAGATCCTCGGAATTCAAGTATCGCCCGTGTTGGCACTCCGTGGTGGGTGGGGACAAGGATGGTGAATTATTATACATGGCATCATGGAGCCCTCTTTGTTGTATCAAAACCAAAACCCAACATCTTCTAAAAAAAGGAAAAATATAATTGAAGAAGAATTCGAAGTAGGAAATTGGTCACAATTTATAGTTCTAACATCTAATCAAAAACCTTTAGCTAAAATTTCTCCATTTATCATAGAAAAAACAATTAAAGGATGTGCCGGGGAGGTAAAGAATGTAACCAAGTTGAGATCTGGCAGTTTGATGATTGAATGTTTTAGGAAGCAACAATCGTTAAATTTGCTAGCACTCAAGCATGTTAATGACATCAACATCTCTGCCTCACCGCACAGAACTCTCAGCAGCAGTCGTGGAATCATTCGTTATAGAGACGATGATTTGTCCGAATTAACAGATGCTGAAATATGCAAAGAATTAGAGCCTCAGGGTATTATAAATGTCAAGCGATTCATTTCTCGGAAAACAGGACAAGAAGTCAAATTAAACACCTTTTTGATCACGTTCAACACACCTAACATACCAACTTCCATTCGCATTGGACTTTATAACGTCAAGGTAAACCCATATATTCCAAACCATGTACGTTGCTTCAAATGTCAGATATTTGGACATGGACACGGTCAATGCAAAGGGAAAATAATCTGTTTCAAGTTTTCATGATGGCTACACTTGTGAAAATGCTCACAAGTGTGCCAATTGTGGGGAATCTCATATGGCCTCCTCTAAAGACTGTCAATTCTTCATAAAAGAAAAAAAAATTCAGACAATAAAAGTAGAAAGAAATATTTCATACCCCGAGGCACGAACGTTCGTCTCTGTGACGAATGATTCGTCTGCTCAAAAGTCGTACGCCAGCGTGACCAAACCAGTTTTCACTTCGGTGGAAACCCAAACAGACATCACCTGGCTTAACAAAGCAGACAAACCAACACGACTGATGGTTAAGAATACAGAAAAAAATGTAAATTCATAAAAAAAGGTTACAAATTCTTCACAAACTACATCTTCATCACGAACAACTACTACTTCAGATTCTAAATCATCAACTAGTTCAAATTCTTCTTCTCATCAAAATAAAAAAGAACAAAAACCTAAAGCTCAAAACCGAAGCCTGTCGCAACGACAGAGCAAGGCAGAAAAGGACCCTGTCCAGGTCCATTACAGATATGGACGTCTTGATGATGCGGAGGAGTCCGTATGGAATCTTCCTCCGGATGATTCCCCATCTCCAATGGATGAGTCGCCATCAGAAACGATCTCCAAAGGGAGGACGGCTGAAGGGTTCTCAACGGAAGAAAAACTTTTCCCCGATCCGACACCCATAATGGCTTCGATCATCCAATGGAATTGTCGAGGTCTGAAGGTTAATTTTATGGAAATCACATTACTAGTCCAAGCACTTCTACCTGTTGCATTTTGTCTTCAAGAAACACATTTAAAAAGAAGTGATAATATAAATCTAAAACATTATTCAGTGTACAGCACATATGTAGATGAGGATGAGCGAGCTGCAGGCGGCTCAACAATCCTCGTTCGAGATAATATTTTACATAGTTATGTTAATCTCAACACAGATCTGCAGGCTGTTGCTGTACGCATCACTTTAGATAAAACAATAACCTTGTGTTCGGTTTACATACCACCAAATTCATCACTAAGCTTAACTCAACTCAAACATTTAGCTGATCAATTACCTACCCCGTTCATCATCATGGGCGACTTTAATGGACATAACCCCTTGTGGGGCAGTAAAACAACCACCGACAAAGGCAAACAACCTGAAAACTTTATCTCCCAGGAAGGATTATGTATCTTTAACGACGGTACTGATACATATTTACATCCTGGGAATGGATCTTATTCAGCTATTGATCTTACTGTTACTGATCCATCTCTTCTTCTAGATTTCTCATGGAAAGTCCATGATGATCTCTGTGGCAGTGATCATTTCCCTATTATCCGAGAAAGCTTACATTCTACTGTAGGTGAAAGACCTACACGGAATAGATTTGACAAAGCTGACTGGCCCCGGTACGAACAGATGTGCAGTGGAAATCTTCAAACGGAAATGATCCGAAATTCCACCGATCCAATTTTGAAGTTTAACGAAACAGTAATATCGATAGCTGATACCAGAGACCTCGACAAATCCAAAACACCCAGGAAAACCATGGTTTAATGATGAGTGCAAAGATGCCATCATAAATCGCAAAAAGGCCGAACGACGGTTCGGAAAACATCCAACATTGGACAACCTCGGCAATTTTCGCATCTTCAGGGCGAAAGCTCGAAGAACATTGAAGCAAAATCGGAGCACTTCCTGGCGTAATTTCTAAATTAAATTGCCATACACCATGGTACAAAATATTAAAGGCAAAAATAATAAAACAAACGTCCATCATTTAAAAGATGGACATGACACATTAACATCTGAACAGGACATTTCAAATAAATTAGGACAAATATTTTCACAAAATTCTTCTACCCAAAATTACCATCCCAAATTTCAAAAATTTAAAAAGCAAAAGGAAAAAACTAATTTGAATTTTAAATCAAAGAATTTGGAGGAATACAATGGCCCGTTTTCGCTTGATGAATTGAGAAAATCGTTGGATAAGGCGCATGCAACTGCATGTGGCCCCGGCGATATCCATTACCAGCTTCTTAAACATCTTCCGGAATCGGCACTCCAAATTCTTTTAGATCTCATGAATGACATTTGGGAAACAAGCGACTTGCCATCAATTTGGAAATTAGCTAATGTCATTCCTATTCCAAAACCTGGTAAAGACCATTCCGAACCGTCGAATTATCGGCTTATTGCACTAGCTAGTTGCGTGTGTAAAACCATGGAAAGGATGATCAATGCTCGCCTTGTATGGTTTCTTGAATCCAATGGACTCTTGTCCAATATACAGTGTGGATTCCGTCAAGGTAGAAGCACATTAGATCATCTTGTTCGTTTTGAAACTTTTATTCGAAACGCCTTTGCCAAAAAGGAACATGCTGTGTCTATCTTTTTCGATTTAGAAAAAGCATACGACACAACATGGAAATATGGCATTTTAAAAGATCTCTTTGATATGGGGTTGAAAGGTAAGCTACCTAATTTCATTTCAAATTTTCTATCTGACAGAGAATTTAATGTCAGAGTTAATTCAACCTATTCTGACATTCAGGAACAAGAGATGGGAGTTCCCCAGGGAAGCATCCTCTCTGTTACATTATTCAGTATTAAAATAAACAGTCTTGCTAAAGTTTTAAACGATAACATTGAGGGTTCTCTCTGTGTAGATGACTTCCTGATATGCTATCGGGGCAAGAATATGAACAACATTGAAAGACAATTACAACTATGTCTAAATAAGATAGAAAAATGGGCAATGGAGAATGGATTTAAATTCTCCAGCTCAAAAACTCTAGCAATGCACTTTTGTAATAAAAGAGGACTCCATCCAGACCTGGAGTTAAAATTATATAATTCCCCTATTAAAATAGTTTCAGAAACTAAATTTTTAGGTTTTCTTTTTAACAGTAAACTTACCTTTCTACCCCATATTAAAATGCTTAAAAATAAGAGCCTTACCGACTGGGGTGAAGATAGCACGGTTTTATTAAAGTTATATAGATCGTTGATTCGATCCAAATTGGATTACGGATGTATCGTTTACGGTTCATCCCGTCCATCGTATATCAAATTGCTAGATACAGTCCATCATCAAGGATTACGACCCTCACTTGGAGCGTTCAGAACGTCTCCAGTTGAGAGTTTGTATGTTGAAGCAAACGAGCCTTCCCTTGAAAACAGACGTATCAAACTTGGTATGCAGTATGCAACCAAATTGAAGGCTTATCCTTCAAATCCTGCACATGACTGTGTTTTTAATCCTCTATATGAAAATGTTTACGATAAACAACCCAATACAATTCAACCTTTTGGACTCCGAGTAAATACACATTTTGAAAATTCTTATATAAATTTGGATGGCATAGCACATATTGTAAATCCTGAAAACCCTCCATGGTTAAATCCGAAACCTACTTTTAACTTTGAACTTACACAACACAAAAAATCAGAAACAAACCCTTTACTAATTCAGCAACATTTTGCTGAAATTAGATCGGTAACATCTGAATACTCTGCAATATATACTGATGGTTCAAAGGATGGTGATAGAGTAGCGTCGGCAGCTGTTTTTGGACAGCAGGTCTACTCTGCTCGAATACCGTCTGCCAGTTCGATCTTCAGTGCAGAAGCTAATGCAATACCTCTTGCCTTGAAGTTCGTTGCCTCTTCTGAAAAGAGTAAATTCATGATCTGTTCCGATTCTCTTTCTTGCCTGTTGGCAATTTGAGAGTTGTAAAACTCAAAACCCTTTTATTTTAAAAATTGTTGAAATTTATAAAAGCCTTGTTGTTATTGGTAAGCATGTAATTTTCACATGGATCCCTAGTCATATAGGTATTCATGGGAACACAGTCGTTGACCGGGAAGCCAAGAACGCATTGGATGATCCTGTATCCAATTGTTCTATTCCTTATACAGATATTAAACCTTTTATAGTGAAATATATTTTAAAACGTTGGCAAGATAGCTGGGACCAGCAAATTCATAACAAATTACACGAAATGCATTCCCTAGTTGGCAAGACTCCTTGTTCTTACGGTCAAAATCGGAAGGAACAGGTAGTCTTGACCAGATGTCGTATAGGTCATAGTAGACTTACTCATAGCTATTTGTTAAATAATGAGGAACGACCGGAATTTATTCCGTGTAGTTCTAATTTTTCATTAAAACATGTCTTGATTGATTGTGTGGATGTTGCCGATGTTCGGCAGACATTCTACAATGCCAACAGTTTATCTAATTTATTTACAAATGTCGCAGGCGACACAATTTTGCAATTTTTAAAAGAAATTGATTTATATACAAAAATATAGTTATATAACATGTTCTAGATGTATGTTTTTTATCTTTTTAATGTTTCTTTTATTTGTACAACCCCCCTCATAGAGGGTGTGCCGGGATTAGAATAGGCACCAGGTTTCTCCGCCCTAGAGGCACTAGTTCTCTAAAAGGGGTCAACCTAGCGGGAACCCCGGGGTATAGAAATGGGACCGAGAGCTTCTTCGGCTTGAAGGGGCGTCCGTCGGTTGTGCGGGATGCATAAATTCACAACCAACCCGTCCTGCGGATGAGACGTAAATAAAACCGAGGTCCCGTGTTGAGAGATTGCCACCCTCTCCGCACGTTAAATAACCCAGTGTAACAGCTCATTATGAGCATTATGCTCATGATGAGTGTTCCATAAGAGACCTGTTGCACTGGCAAAATTATCCGTCACTACCCATCACCTTTCCTTGTTTCGAGTCCCGTGGCGTTTAAATTTTTAAATGTTCTCTTCCTGAATATAGCTGAAAAATTGTTCGCTGGACGTTAAACACCAATCAATCAATCAACCAATTAATCAATCTTATTTATCAAGTTGACTGGAAATGTTATGTTTAATGCTATGAATTTGCAAAACTAATCAAAAATCATTTGACCCACCTGTGTATGCCGCGTTGATATGGGGTCAGGCTTGGGGTCAGGCTTGGAGTCGTGGTGCTTAACGCCACTTTCAACAATATTTCAGCTGTATCGTGGCGTCCAGTTTTATTTGTGGAGGAAACCAGAGTACACGGAGAAAACCACAGACCTGCCTCAAGTCACTGACAAACTTTATCACATAATGTTGCATCGAGTGTACCCCGTCATGACCGGAATTCGAACTCACAACGTTAGTGGTGATAGCAACTTATTGCATAGGTAGTGGTAAATCCAAATATCATACGATCACGACCACGGCGGCCCGTAAAATATATAATGTAAACATAAATTTCCAAATACGATTAACTTTGAATAATTTTATAATCTTTTTTTTTTCAAGGGATCAGTAATTCCGACAAAAGTTGGAATAGCTTTACCACTAATCATCTTAGGAACAGTAGGATTAGTAGCGGGATTGCTAGCACTTACCTTACCGGAAACTACGAATACTCTACTTCCGGAATCAGTTGGTGATGCAAAGGCGATAGAAACGTAAGTTTTATGATTCTAAGACATACCAGATCTATACAGTTAAACCTTCCCATGCGGTCACCTCTATTAAGTAGTCACCGGTATCAAAGGTCACACCTTTCTTGTCCTGTCATAGAAAATTTCATATGAATTGAACCTCTTTTAAGAGGTCACCTGTCTTAAAAGGCCGATTTTTTCTGGGACCCAAAGGTGACCTCTTAATAAATTTGACTGTATAGTGTTACGGATATAGTTGATTGACGCCAATTATATAATATTGATTGACGGAAGAAACCAGAATATCCAGAGAAAACAATGAACCAGCCGGAAGATACTTAGAAACTTTATCACATATCGCCATGAGACATTGGACACCGTTGGCAAAGGTATATGGTAATCGAAGATCGCGGCCATGACCCCTAAATGAGATTTGCATAATGTGGACAAAATAAATCTTAATTTTTATTTGTAAGTAAAGTAAGCTGCAATGATAATATATTGAAACATTCAATACTAGATACGAAAATTCGATAACTATAAAGTTAGATCAACGACGTACAACATCAAAGCGGAATAAGCTGATCACGCATCATTACTTGACAATTTGCCATAATGAATGACCATATTGTTTTTACGTTTTAATGTTCAAAGAAAGATAACTCTCTCAAAAAAGGTGTGCAAATACAGGAATAAAAAAAGACACATATTAGCGATTTCTATACATGTATATCACATTTCCAAATACCAACCATACACAATTATATCAAGTATTTCAGAATATGTGTCCATATTGTCAAAGAACCTTAATTTGTATTGCAGGAGAAAATATGAAAGTGAAGCAGAAAGCCAGGAATTAGATTCGCTTACAGAAAAAATTTGACATATCAACTGGTTTATATATTTAGACTTCTAAGAAATTGACAACATAGCCTAATATATTACTATTGCTCATTTCATTGTTAGAGAAATTACTTTATATTGTTGTTAGAGAGGTTCTTTTCATATTACCTGAATGTATGATCAAAGAGGGATGTAAGCCATTTTCATTTCTCATAAATCGTGATATCACTTTTGAGGACTCGTACCCCCCTTAATTAAGAAAATTAAGAAATTAAATTAGAGTGTAACACGGTACAGTAATTAAATAAACATTGGAAGACGGTACAATAATGAAATAAACATTTTGTTTCCTTGGAATACATGAACAGGAATCATTTATTAAAACCCATAGCATATTTATATGAAGTTTGGAAACGTGAATCAAAGGATATGGATAGTATCTGATCGTAGACAACATATCTATTTATATCCACATAAATTTGTAATCAATTTTTAATTCAATTAATATAATATAAATGTTTTCTTTATCTTCGTTCTGTTTCTTGAACCCGGTGTTGCATGTATCTTTGGATTGTCCATTCGGTTTTCTCTCACCTTTATCTAGAAATACAATATGTACCACATTTTATTGTTTAAGAATCTTTACAACTTGATACAAATTGTATCTCTATTACGGACAAGCATGGAAACTCACTGGCTACTCGATGTGTCTTATTTGGTTCACTATTGTAATTTTACAATGGAAGTAACTCACACACAAATATCACAATCTCAAATGTTTTCGTGTCGTTTTTAGAATTCTCTATGACACTTCAGGTTCAAAGCTTTAAGATAAAGATGCAAACGTTTCTATATACTGGTTGATGTTGGCTGTGTGTGGGGAAAACCTGGTGTCTTTTACATTGAATTAACCAAACCACTTCGGTTGTGGAATGGTTAACATGATCGCCGCGACTGCTACAAATAGTGGATCCGAGCCACCCTCCGAACCAAACAAAATAAAATTTGGAGTTCTCCGGAAAGCACGCATTATAAAGTAACACAGCCAAGACTAGTTGGCATGGACTCAGGATAATGTGTCCGAGTGGTTAACATGTCTACCAGTGGACTGTTGCTTCTGTGAACTATCACATTAAAAAATCCAGCTAATCGCTTTTGGTCTAGTACAATGCGGACATCATCATTAAATCATCGAAAAGTAACTTGTCCTCGCCATGATATTGCTCACTTGGTGTTAAATATCAATCACTCACTCGCTCACTCAGGTTGTAATTGTTTTTTGAGGTATATATAATGGAAAATAAAATAGTAAAGCAATGATGTGATATATTTCTTTTATAACCCGGTAACACATGTCTTTCTTTTATAAAAATGTATATTAGAGACTCGTTATACTCTGTATGAATGTATCGCTTGATCAATTCACAATTATCAAAACTAAACCATTCTCTGAACTCCTAAAAATCTATGTGATTTGTTTATACTATTGTAAACATGGCAGCGTTGACCAATTAAGTAAAGGCGCATCGTTCAATAATATTTTCTTGTCTAAAACAGAAAACCTAATTGGAGATATCCATTAGTTCTAGTTATGCCTAAACCTTAGTGCACTAATTAATGATGTAGAATATAAGACTGACATAGCTTTAAAAATAGAAATAATCAGGATATATGCAAATTATTTAGAATGTTACTGTATAATTAATGCATAGAATTTGTTCACGCCACGATTTTACTGAAATACTGCTGAAGTTGGCGTTAAACATCAATCAATTAATCAGTTAATCAAATGTATAGAAGGATTCAAAACCAAGCAAAACCATTCACAAATCTTATATTAATTGTACATGATTTATGTTTGTAATTCATGAATTAAGTTTGTATTATATATTTATGTAAATATTTTATTAAATCTTTTTATTATAACACTGTTTCTTACTTCTCTTTTTAAGACTGACCTCCACAATATAACTGAAATATTGTTAAAAGTGGCAATAAACGCTATAACTCTCTTCTTCCTCTTTTAACTTCCTTTTACTGCATGGATCTCTATATTTCCAAATGGAGCAACCGGGTGCATATATAGCACGCAGAGGTTTAGCACTGCGTGGAACAATACACCCAGGAGGGCATGCGGTGCATGTGCAGTACCAATCAAATACATCGCATGTCATTAGGAAGGGTCGTAAATTAGAGCCTTGTGCTTAGGAAATGACACGCGCCTTCCGCATGTCGGACAAACAGCAGCAGTATTTTGTTAGGGATGGTCGTTGTCAGCCTGTTGTCAGGCTATTTTGTTGGGTTCGCTTTGCTCATTCCCTAGTTTTTTGTGTAGTGTTTTATTGATTATCGTTTGTCTTTTTGTCGTTTTTAATTCTTTTGGTCATTGTATTGTCTGTCCTTTTGACTGGTTTTAGAAAATGTATATCAGGGGCGGATCCAGGATTTCAAGTAAGCGGGGGGGGGGGGGGGGGGGGGGGCGCACTTAAAAAAAATTGAGCCGAGCGGAGGGAGCTGCGAAAAGGTTTGGGGTATTTCGTGTGAAAAATCACGATTTTACGCAAAAAAATCATATTTTTTCGAATTTTAGAGGGTGCACCGGGTGCGCCCCCCCTCCCCCTTGGATCCGCCCCTGCATATCTGCTGTCATCACTTAAAACCGTTAACTTAGCATAGTTTTTGAGCTACTCAGTATAAAGATTACCTGGTCCTTTTAGAGGCCGTCGTGGTTGTGATCGCATGGTAGTTGGATTTACCACTACCTGTGCAATCAGTGCCTTCCACCACTGAAGTTGTGAGTGCTGTGATATGCGACAGGTCGGTGGTTTTCTCTGGGTACTCCGGTTTCCTCCACCAACCTCACGATATAACTGAAATATTGTTGAAAGTGGCGTTAAGCACCATAACCAACCAAATCCTTTTGATTATTATGAACCTTAATAGAACTATTATCATAAATATGACAACTTATTTGTGCCAAAGAATAAATATATTATGCATAAAGTGCAAGATTAGAGCATTCTTCATGGCAACGCTGCACATCCAGTAATTTGCGAGAGCTTTACTCGCATGTTGAAACCACTTGTCTAGTTATATCATTTCACTAAGATCGGAGTCTTGGCGCATAAAACCTCTTTAACCCCGCCACTTATTCTTCATTACGAGCCTGTACCAAGCCTGGATATAATTTTTTTATATATTTATGTGTTCTGAGTAATGATTGTTGCCTCTTTTTTGGAAATTGTTCCAACAGTGTAGCGTTTATGTTTTTATCTTATTTTATTACGTTTGATTATCGAAGTCAATGACAAACCATTTCATAGACGATTAAATATTTAGTACACTCGCCCCCATACATGTACCAGGTAGATATATATAATTAAACGTTTGAAAGAAAATGCAGAATGGGCAATCAAAAATGGACAATCCAAAGAAACTGGCAATATCGGGAAAACAACACCGTTTTAATAATAATAATGTAACTGATTGTTATCTATGTATATATATCTACCAAAATGTGTGAGTTCGTCCGCCGCATGTGGCTATATGAACCGAATGCAACCATATCTGGTTAGATACAGAAGCTATCTGGTTTGTCACCTGGTACTCAGGAAACTCACCACAATATAACTGAATTATTGTTAAAACTTGCGGATGACAAACTTATGTATATGTGATATATTCCACGATATTCTTTCCAAACGGCGTGGGTGGTGTAATAGTTTGCGTGCTCATCTTGGGTGTGGTCCACGATCGGGTCAAACCAAAGACTATTAATTGGTATTTGCTGCTTCCTAGCTACGGACGACGTAGTAAGAAGCAATAGCTAGATGTCATGATAAAGTGTACCAGTGAATTGACTGGTCTACTGTGGAATATTATTCCAGTGAGCTAACACTGTATCAATCCATTTCAGCGTATTGTTCTAGTACCAAATATACATCCTCATCCTTATCAATATATACATGTATCTTGTTCACGATAGCTACCAAATTGCCCACTTGACGTTAAACAACAATCACTCATTCACCATGGTAATCTTTCAATAATTTAATGCACGTTTTTGTTTTTCTTATAATGTATCAGATGGTTAGTATGCTACCCCAAAAGAGCGGAATGGTCTTCATTTTATTTATTTATTGTAGGTGTTATGTCGTATCTTTCTTTTTTTCTGATTTACTATTTTGTTTTTGTATCGCAACTTGTCGATATAAACATGTTCTATTCTAGTGAATTGTCAAGCAACTATTTTCCTGAGAATTGGAAATAAAATCCACGGTCGCTGATTTTAATGTTTACTTATAAAATCCATAACCACTGAAGTGGAACGGTTTTTTTTTCATTATAACATATGTCTGGAAATATTCTTGGTGTAGTGTCAACTTAATTCACGTTACTTATTTCCGTCATGGATTATGACAGCATAATTAACACAATTGGTGGATTTGGCAAATATCAAAAGGTGTTTATAATAGTTGTGTCACTGTCATTTTTGTTAAACGTCATGACAACGTTTGTGCTTAATTTTGTTTTTGGTGAACACGCACATACGTATGTTGGATTTGTTTAAAAAAAAAATTGCAAGATCTTTCTAGCGTTCCAGGTGATCCAATATCATTAAAGCGTGGTCTGTTGTGTTTTTTTGTAAATCAGTAGAAAGTCTAACGGAACATGAGTGGTTTCCTGTTCTCACGCCATTTTGAATGGTATTGTTCAGGGTGATAGCCTTCTTAATATAATTACACGGAAATGTTGAAAATACCAAAGGTATAATCAGAAACCTTAATTCAAAGGACAGACAATACATTGATAAACAGACAAAGGGACAAAAAGACATACAGAAAATTAAAGGATGAGCAAATCTAATAGTTACGGAGTACCTGTGTCACAATAATGACCACGGATATGTTTTTTTGTCGTAATAACTATCCACTCCTTTCCTCATTCAGGATTTATCACCGGGTTTGTAACAAGAGTATCACGATGGGTGCCACATGCAAAACGATATCTATTTGTTTTTATTTCAGATGTAAGACTCCTAATGAAAATGACTATTACACCCCCCCCGGGAGAAGTATTATTTAATACATCGCATGGTGTACAGTCTTATAATGTTACAGAATGTCACATACAGATCAATGGGACTATGTCTAAGTGTAACAGATGGGTATACGACAAGAATCTGTTTACTGCTACTATAATATCGAAGGTAATACAATGATTGATTGATTGATTGGTGTTTAACGCCACATTTAGCAATATTTCAGTTATATCATGGCGTGGTTAATACTATGACAAACAAACAAAACAAATGCGACGCTGTCAGAGCGGTTCAGAAATGAACACGAAACGCGTAGAAAAATGCAAAATTGATACTTTAGCGCACATATATTGTCCGATCGCTTTCCTTGCTTGATACGGGCAATTCAATAAAGAGAAGCTAAATAGTTTCATGAGCATGTAAATATGAAGAGTTTTAACGGTCCATTGCAGAATTCTAACGGTACATGAAATAATACTTCAGTTACTTAGTGGTGGAAATTTGAGTGATCAATTACAATGAAGACAGTATATCCAAAAAATCTAAACCAATCCGTAACTAACAGACAAAAATTATTACAAAACGTTGTATTGGGTACAACTGGACACCGAAAGATAGCATGCGTAAACAAATATGCATCTACCATGTGAATGATCACAGTGATCATGTAGGTATTGTGGAGCAAGCGTCTAAATCTGAATTTGTGTTCATCAGCACTGCGTTGTTCTATTTTCTACCTGTTATATGCAAGTTTACGCGAAAAGATAGTCATATGCTATAGCTACCTTTAGCTATTTTTAATATGACAATTTCGACATAAAATATAACAGGCGTTTATTGTTAACCAGTAAATATAAGGAGCAACCATTATGCTCGTTGCGGCTCGCCACAAAATAATAAAGCCATAGGTTTTTTCTAAAATTATTCATAATAACATATTCAACACTAAAAATGCAAAATGAACATAAACAAGATATATTCATATACAATTTTCGCCAAGAAATACATTAATAAATTGAAACCAAAATATCAAGAAAATACATTCGTACAACGAATCGTCATTGAATACAAAATGTACATTCGCCCTCCAAAAATTGCCAATAAATGCATTCATACAAGGTGATTAGCTTGTTGAACGAAACTAATAATATTTCAGCTATATCGTGGCGGTCAGTTTTATTGGTGGAGGAAACTGGAGTACCCGAAGAAAACCACCTACCTGTCGCTAGTCACTGACAATGGTTATCACATTATTGTATCGAGTACACCTCGTCATGTGGGGTATTCGAACTTTAGTGGTAATAGGTACTGATTGCACAATACATATGATCTCCACCACGACGGCCCCTGCATTCATACAAACTCGAATGCATAGCCAATAAATACATTCATACCATATGGTTTTCATGGTCTTTTCTGGAAACTTAAAAAAATTAACATGACAAAAATACACAATTGAAACAAAAAGAAGGGTCTGCAAAAAGACCTTCATTTTTCATGCAGGATTATTCTATTTGCAGCTTGCAAAGTTTGAATACTCATTGTTCTCTGTATTTATTAGATTCATCTGATTACCTGTGACAGGTAAATAAGCATAAGATACAGTAATAATGAAGCAAAGGAAACGGCCCATATTGGAAAAAAGAAGCCCGTTATATCCAATACGGGCAACTTCTTTTGTTTCAAAAGTAATGTATCTAAAGCTTAGCTTGCACAAAAATGATGCTATAATTTATATAATAAACAAATATGTCGTGCGAACAGTTTTGCTTGTGAACGAGTTTCCTATTACAAAATTGTAATAAGAACTACAAAAACATCGGCCTGTAATTGATATTAGAAGCATCATTTAGAATAACATTGCTGGGGATTTTATTGTACAAACTCAAAATCTATATTTTAATCCAGTAAGTGAGTAATTGCTAACGCCAAATGAGCACTTTTTCAGCTATATCATGGCGAGAACAAACTATATCCGATTAGAAGATATTTGGTGTGTACTAAACTAACACGCTTAGTTGAATTTTTATAGTGCTAGCTCCATGAATCAAAAGTCCACTGGAAGAAAAATCGCTCTACTTTGAAACAGTATCCTGATTCTGAACCTATCAGTCTTTGTTCTTATTCATTAATTATGCGTGCTTAGCGGAGAAGCAACAAATACCAATTGTACAGTCTTCTGTTTGACCGGGACTCGTACACACGATCTACTGTGCTCAAGACGCGCACGATAAGCATTGCACCGCCGATGCGGTTTTAATCCAATAAGAAACGTTGCCTTATGGCATGTGACCATACATTTCATTCGGATTGTGCAATCGGAAGTCGTATTTTTCGTATTACAAGTTGAACTGTCGTAATATAGATGGAATTGTCGTGTCGTAATACAAATGGAATTGTCGTGACGTAGAAATCCCCTCAAAAACATCAAACAGAAAATATTTGTTTTTAATAACATCCATTTACCCCCACAAATAACCATTTCACGTAAAGCTTACACACGTACTGTGTAAAACAAAATAATAAAAAAAAACTTGGAATAACGTGTTAATTGTGACAGGTATTCTACATAGTCGGAATAAAACAAAGAATAACATTAATATCGACAGCCTCACTTGTATTACGTCACGACAATTCCATTTGTATTACGACACGACAATTCCATCTATATTACGACAGTTCAACTTGTATTACGACTGCTCCATTCGTATTACAACTGTTTCACTTGTAGTACGTACGGCTGTTACATTTGTATTACAGCTGTTTCACTTGTAGTACGTACGGATGTTACATTTGTATTACAACTGTTTCACTTGTAGTACGTAGGGCTGTTACATTTGTATTACAACTGTTTCACTTGTAGTACGTACGGCTGTTATATTTGTATTACAACTCTTTCACTTGTAGTACGTACGGCTGTTATATTTGTATTGCGAATTAAGGTGAACTCAAACATTAATTGTCAAGTACAAGCAACACATATAATCTTCAGTTAACGTACTTGATAACTACACTTTGTAATAGACCATTCGAATATTCCGGACTTTGATTATAAAATTATGCATTTTACAGGAGATATTTCCCTTTAAGCCAAGCAAAATGGTCCCCTTTTATACACAGTCAAATACAAACATGTTTGCTTTCATAATTTTATCAGAATGTAGCAACAACTTGTGAATTTTACATATTTAATACAATTATCCTCTGAATTGTACAAGGTTTAAGTTTAGTTTAAACATATTTTATTTGCCAATTAAACAGACAAAATGGATTAGACACAAGTTAAACAAACTTATGAAGTCTTCTCCAAATTACAATATGTTACAATAAAGAAGTACATAAAAGACATGCATTAACTATATGTAGCACTAATAACGAATCAATGATAAATATTCACAAACAGAAAGGAAAATAAAATTAAAATGGATTCATATGATGTGCATGTTCACCCAATTCAATTCCAGTTATACAATAAGGAATCTTTTTGAACATTTAATATAATCAAAAACATATTTAAATATAATACAATTTTGTTCATAAGTTAAATTATCATTGCCACATGTCAGAAATTCAATATCTAGAGTGTAACAAGTTGTAACCCTGTTGATATTACCTATCAATATAGTTCTGGCTTGTATGTATATAGGACAATCCAAAAAGAAATGCTTTAAATTTTCAAGGGCTACACCACATCGACAAGATGGGTCAGATACGATTCCAACTCGAAATAAATCAAAATTCAAAAACGAAGCTGAATTTCTTAGCTGAGTTAAAATAATATTTAATTTTCGAGGACCACAGAAAAAATGCTTAGGGACAGAATGATTTTCAGTTTCGTCGATTTTCTTTAATTCAGATTTGAATTTTGATAAAGTATCAACGTTTCGAATATTGTTATTTAAACTATTCCACATTTTTATTGTAGAGGGGATAAAGGAATCACTAGTCGAAGACAGTCTACAGAAAGGTAAAATAATATCATTCCCAGTTCTCAACGGATACACTGACGTACGTTGTATGGTGGGGGGAATCAATGTACAAAGATAATTAGGGGTATTTTTATTAACTATATTATAAAAAAGTTGAAGTTTCCTTCTCTTCCGTCTCGCAGATAATAATTCCCAACCTGTCTCTCTATATAAAATTTGAATTTGGGTAAAAATAGGTAAGCCTGTAACAATTCTGGCAGCTTCCAGTTGAAGTTGTTCCAGTTTTTGTGAATTTCCAATCCCACAGTTATCCCATAGTTCACATGCATATTCAAATAGTGGTCTAATGTACACAAGATATAGTTTATCTAAATTAGTGCGACTAAGACGGTATTTCAATTTACGTAGAATGTTCAAATGTTTAGATACACTACTTTTAATATTATCAACATGGTTATTCCACTTAGCATCATTGCTAAATGTAACACCTAAGTGTTTATGAGAAGTGGTAATGGGCAAGGTTTAAGTATCTACACTGCCACGATATAACTGAAATATTGTTGAAAGTGGCGTTAAACACCATAACCCTAACCCTCAAATATCTACAAATAATGAGAAAATCAAATTCAAATTCGCTGTCCTTTCCGTTGCACTTTCTAGACGGGGTACCATTTTTCCCTTAGTAGGGTACATAACTCATATGAAAAAATATTAAAATGTATAATTTTAGAATCAAATTGGGAATGTGCAAAATGTCTATTGTTGCGGAAATTTTCTATGAGGACTTAATTATATGCATTTATTTGCAACAATCTACATATAGTGGAGGAAAATTCTATTTTAAGCATGCTTAACCATTAAATATATTTTGTTTTGCAGTTTGATATCGTTTGTGAGAAGAAATTTTTCCGCGCCCTTTTCTTAATGGCTCATTACATAGGACTCCTCGTTGGTTCAGTGGTTTGTGGGGTTTTGTCTGACACGTATGTATTACAAGTTTATGTATGTTTTAAAAATGTTTGAAGACCCCAAGAGTCAATGAAAAGCCGCTAATCGAAGGACAAACAACACAATGGCCAAAGGAAAAAGAACAAAAGGACAAACAACGATCTACAAAACACTACACAGAAAACAAAAGATCGAGCAACGCACACCCCATTAAAACTTGGAGTGAACTCATGTGATATGGAAGAGTAAGCAGTTCCTGCTCCACTAATGACACACGTCGTGTTACTTTATTAGCAATTTCACTCTTATTTGAAAATGTTTAAAGTGAAAAAATGCAATTATATTAATAATATATATATATTGCTTAAACAGTAAGCAATTCCTTTACACACGGGGGTCGTCATGGCCGTGATCGTATGGTAGTTGGATTTACAACTACCTGTGCAATCAATGCCTAACTACTAAAGCTGTTAGTTCGAACCCCGCTCATGGCGATGAGTACTCGATACAACATTATGTGATACAGTTTGTCAGTGACTTGCGACAATTCGGTGGTTTTCTCCGGGTTCTCCGGTTTCCTCCACCAATAAAACCGACCGTCACGATTTAACTAAAATATTGTTGAAAGTGGCGTTAAGCACCATACACCATTTTTACATATAAATTAAAAATATCGTGCTCGAGACATAAACAAAAAAAACCTAATAATTGAACCATGAATGACCTCTTTCATGACAAGGTTAAAAGCCATATCTTAACCTTTTCAACCTCAGTTCATTCTTCATTGTAGAAAGTAACATTCTTATAGCTCACCTATATTTTTCCCATTTCCCATATATCACAGAAATATGCATAAACGAGTGCAATAATTTATATCAATAATAATGCATGACCAAACACGTGTTATATTTATTTTCTATCATTTCATCATATCACCACACAAACCAAAACAAAACAAGCAAACAACAGAAAACAAAAACAAAAGCAAACCAATAAAACGCAAAGCAAAAAAAGCAACAGCCAAACACGTGTTTTATTTATTATCTATCATTTCATCATATCACTACACAAACAAAAACAAAATAAAGGAAACAAAACAAAACAAAAACAAACCGAAAAAAGCAACAACAAAAAAGCAAAAAAAAGAACCCAGTCTATATGAATAACATTTGCATTTTACAGCTAGATTATGATGTTATTACTTGATGATATATTTGTTAATTAACCATAAAATATTGTCTCTATTTTCACGTTGATACGTATGCAAAATGTAGAGAGAATTCGAAAGACCAATACTGGCATGATCAAAGTTGGCCGAGTTGTACTATCTTTATCACAAAAGCAGTTTTCATTTTATTTATGTAAATATAACACTAGCTAATTAATAATAACTTGGAGTACACATTTCAGATAAAAGAGAAATCAAAATAACACTAGTACAAATATAATAACAAAAGAACACCGAATAAGAAATTATTGGAGAACACTCACAATATATGACTAGTACAAAACACAAGCTTAAATCTATCAAATATGTGTACCTGTCCCAATGGAATATTGTTTTTTGCATCATTACACACAGGATTGGCCGTAAACCAGTCATGATTGTTGGTATAATCATGCTTCTTATATCAATGGGAACCAGACCTTTCATGCCCAACTTGATACTGGTGACAATCTTAGAGTTTTTCAATGGAGCTGGTAGCATAATATCTTATATGTCACCGTTTGTACTACGTGAGTATTATGAAATGAAATCTAGTGAATTAATGGCGTCTGTAAGTTACTTTTGCTCTAAGCACTTTTCATAAACGTCAGAGAACACCGAATGGGCAGGTAAAAAATGGACAATCCAGAGAAACTGGCAACATTGGGTACACATGACGCAGGACGACGAAAAACACATCACTCTACACAAACAACTGGAGGAAAAGACAAACCGAACATTTTTTTATGCGGAAGTCGTAATAACAATAAACATATAGTATACATGTAAATGGGTATTGAAAGCAAGTGAAACGATGATGGTTGCCGCTAGTGGAGCAGAAAATGCTTACCATTCCTGATCAACTGGGTTCATACTCGATTTTTAATAAGATTCGTGGTATTCTGTGTATTATTCTGTGGAATTTTTTGTCTCTGTCACCTTTTGGCCATTGCACTGTCTGTCCGAGGTCGGTTGACGGCTTTTTGTTATCAGCTTGGCATTTTCAAACTTTTCAAAATTGAATAAATACCAATGAACAGATCCATACTTTGACTAACCCATTCTCATGGGAGCAATGCTATTGACACCTAATAAATTTGAAGCTGTCGCGTTGTGAGTTCGAATCGCGCCTATTGCGAGGTGTACTCAATACATTATTTTGTGATACAATTTTTCAGTGACTTTCAGCGGATAGGTGGTTTTCTCCGGTACTCCGGTACTCCACCAATAAAATTGACCGCCACGATATAACTGAAATATTGTTTGCAGTGGAATTCAACAATATAACCCACCACTCACCAAAGTTGTGAATTCGAATCCAGCTCTTGACGTGGTATACTCGATACAACATTATGTGATAACGTTTGTCAGTAACTTACGACAGGTAGGCGGTTTTCTTCGGTTTCATCCACCAATAAAACTGACCGCCATGATATGACGAAAATATTGTTGAAAGTGGCGTTAAGCGTCATAACCCTAATTCTTGATTTATGCGTTGTGCTATATTTCTTGGCGCAACACACATATATAACATGCATAGTTCTTTATTCGCATGCGGTTGTATAATACCTGATTTATATTTTACAGTAACGGAGATGGTGGGACCAACGAAAAGACTGTTTGCATCATTTTGTGTCTACATTTCATTTTGTATAGGGAATTACATCTTACTATTGATAGCGTTCCTAATTCGTGACTGGACAGTATTATATTGGGCCATCACTGTACCTATAGCAGCATACATCATCGTTTTATTGTGAGTAATAAACAAACTGATTAAAATCAGACCTCTCACTTTCTCCCTCCTTTTCTAATATGTCGCGGCGTGGAGATCTGGGGAACCCCAATACGGGTCGCATGCGAGTGGTCCTATGCATAATCCAATGAAAATAGTGATTGCGAATCTATGAAAGTGTTATTAAACTGTTTTGCATTCTACGAGCTATCCGATTGGTCGAATAAGGGGGAGATAATGGGAGATAGAATTTTAATCAGATTGAATAATAAACAATTCAGATAAATTCAATCGAATAATGGAGAATTTCAATAGAAGACCAGAGTGCGGGTTTTTGATGTAGATAGTTACATTCAGCAATGTGTCAGCTATATTGAGATTACAATATGTAATGGGGAAGGAGTGGTAAGTATCCCTTAACGCCATAACAACATTGTTTCAGCTAAATCATGGCGAGAACGAGTTCATTTTCGCTTATGTCCGCTTTGTACTAGTTGGACAGTTATTTTATCAGTACCAGTTCACTGACACAACAGACCGCAGGTAGACATGTCACTCTACTCAACTACTCGGAAACATTATACTGACTCCGAGCCATCCAGTTTTGCTTATACTTCTTAATGCTACTACTCAGTGGTGGAATAAATATGCTGAATTGCAATTTTATGTACCAAATAAGAAATCACAAAATAATGTGATTTGGATATATGTGGTGTTCAATTTCATATATACAATTTGTTCCCGCCATGATATAGCTGAAATACAGATAAAGTGGCGTTAAACACCAATCAATTAATTTATCTTTTTTTTTTTTATCAAAGATGACTTCCAGTGTCGACATGTTGGGGTAGGAGCGTGCTGCTGCAATAGGCAAAGCCATTTATTACAAACAAGTAGTATAACATTACTCTATATTTGTTCTTGTTGTATACAATATAAAATCACATTATATTACAATACACTGGTTTACTATTTTTTTCATTAGTTTAACCCCAGAGTCATCTAAATGGCTGTCAAACATGACATTCAGTGTCGATTAGTTTGGGGGTAGTAGCGTGTTGCTGTCACAGGCAGAGCCGTTTATTACAAACGAGTAGTATAAGAAGAGTTGGAAGATACTAAAGAGGTCATCAGAATCCGTAAGAAGGGAGAATTAGTCCAATAACACTAATTTAACCCCTCGACTTTTTATTGAAGTGCCTATACCACCAGAACCGGCCTAAAGCCAATTAGCTCCAAATATGGTATCGGGCTTAAGGGGCCCCACGCTGGAGTTATATACTCTTGGCTGCTCATGGACCAAAAACAATACGCTGCAGGTTTAGCAGGGAACATAATTGGGCCGGTCCTGTATACCAAGACAGAAAAGTGAGCGGTCATGTATATGTATTTTGGGGTATAGATTGTACCTCTTTCTATCATTTTTCTACTGGCTTTTGAAACTATTCCATTAGTGTTGTGTTTTTCTTGATTTGTTTCTTGTTTGTTTGTTTTCTCATTTTATCTTTCATCCGCTAGTCAGAGTTAGTCAACGACATCCACATAATTTACAAGCGCTTAAGATTCTGAATTAAAGAATGTACCATGGATATTGGAAAATCGCAGAAAGAAAAAGAATCAATACATCAAACACTAATATATATTACCACTCATTCTACAGGCACTTCAATAATAAAAAAGTGGCGGGGTTAAGCTATTTTTAAATGTCCAACCTCCCATCTTTGTCAAAGGAGGCGGTAAAGCATGTATTTTCCACTGTGAATAAAACGCTGGATCTCACTTATAAGCAGGTGACGAACGTTAAGTTCTAATCCCTAGCCTTAAAAAACATATATTGACTCAAACATTGTCGAGTGTATAATATAGTTCAGCAAAAAGAGTTCATGGACTAAACCATCATGTAAATAAACGCTAGAGAAAACCGAAGGGCAAATCAAGAATTGACAATCCAGAGACACTGGCAAGTTTGGGCAAACAAGAGACACAGGACGAAGACAAGCAAAACACACAAAACACCCAGAAAACTAAAACAATGGGCAACACGGACCCCACCAAAACACCGTGGGTGATTCCAGGTGCTCGCGAAAGGTAAGCAATTTCTGCCTCTTATAAGACACCGCCATGTTGCTCATATAGACCAGACGTATATTATTGTACGCACTGTAATACATATACCCATTATTCACTACAAAACAGACAGGTCATATAATATAAAGACAATTTAATAAACTGTCCTTAAAACTAATGTATATAAAATAAATATATGATAGAACCAAAGAGATGTTCAGAGATGGTAATATTAAAATTATGTACATCAACGGATATGTTAAGAAAAGAAAGCTTAAGCAGCAATGGTCAACTATTTTACCAATATGTACAAAACAAAAGCAAGCTTAAACAGTGATGGTCAACTATTCCACCAATATCAACAAATCAAAACAAAGCTTAAACAGTGATGGTCAGCTATTCCACCAATATCATCAAATGAAAACAAAGCTTAAACAATGATGGTCAACTATTCCACCGATATCAACAAATCAAACAACTACCTCTCATTTTAACTCAATGCATACAAAAAGGGGGATGGGGAACATGACATATGACATTGGAGATCCAGGTTTTGGATTCGGACAGGCACAACAATGTTTAAGTATTGTCATTAAACTGTATTTATCCCAGATAGAATACCATAGTAAAGAAATATGTTAAAATTTCTCAGATACGAGGGGCATTTACAACACACGTTCACAGCCGCAAGTGATAACGTTTACAAGTTGCTTGCCCATGGTCGGTGGTTCTCTCCGGGTACCCCTGCTTCTTCCACCACTAAAACTGGTCGCCATCATACAGCTGAAATATTGCTGAAAGTGGCGTTAAGCACAATAAATCAAATCAAATAAAAATACAACACACGTGTAGAAAGAGGGGGGGGGGGGGTTACTTGTTGTAGTTAACAAGTCAAACAGTATGAATTCTGTATAATTCGTGGTGTACAATGTTTCAATTTTCGAAGATTTCGTGTGTCGTATCAAGTCACGAATGTAAGAATAAAGCGAAATATGTGCTGACTATGGGGGAGTAACTGAGTGAGTGATTGTAGCTGCCAACGCAGCAATTTTTCAGCTATATTATGGCGAGAAAAAGTTACCTTTCAATGAGATTATGATGAAGAAAAGTACTAGACCAATACTCTTAGTTGTATTGTGCTAGTAGTGCTAGCTCAATATATCGTTGGGGTCCTCGTGGATGTGACCGTATGGCAGTTGGATTTATAACTATCTGTGAAACAGTGCCTATCAACACTAAAGTTGTGAGTTCGAACCCGTTCATGGCGAGGTGTACTCGATACAACATTATGTGAGAGGTCGGTGTTTTTCTCCGGGTACTCTGGTTTCCTCCAACAATAAAACTGACAGCCACGATACATCTGAGATATTGTTGAAAGTGGCGTTAAGCATCATAAACCATGCAAATCAATATATCGTTAAATACAATGAAATTATTCCAGAAACGCATCATGCACACTAAATTAGATATCTACCTCTCTATTATTTTTTTTTTTTTTTATTGTTTTGTATTCACTGTTCACAGCTTGATAATTGTAAACCATCATATAATTAGAATTATGTACAGTGTAGCAGATTGTATGTTAATGTAATGCATAATTTATTTTTGTTTTGAACTAAAACATTTCCAAAAATGTTTCTTCTTCTTCTAGGTTTGCCTTGAATCTAACTTACTATGGTATATCAATGAATGTAGCTAAATTTGGAGGAAATATCTTTGTTAATTTTGCCATCTCTTCATTAGCTGAAATAGTGGGACATCTAGTATGTGTAATGATTGTTGATCGATTAGGACGAAAATATTTATTTTGTTCAAGCATGATTTTGAGTGGAATCACTTGCATTTGCACAATTTTTACATCGCTATACGGTGATGATTGTAAGTATACAGTATATTCTATTCATAGCATAATTGCGAAAGCTAATTATTAATACCGTGAGGTCACAAAAGTTCATGGACTCCCCTTTGCGTTACGGTTAGGGTGTTTGGCGCCAATTTCAACTATATTTCAGTTATATCGTGGCAGTCTGTGTTATTGGTGGAGGAAACCGGAGAAACCCACCGACCTGCCACATGTCGCTGACAAACTTGATCACATAATGTTGTATCAAGTACACCTTGTCTCAGCGGGAATCGAACTCCCAACTTTGATTACATATACATTGGACGTAATAATGTGAATAATATAATAATATTATTCGGAAACATCTAAGCATCTAAGTTTATACTAATGTATGAAATTTATCCATAAATGGTCATATCGGTAGTGTACTTATTAGCGTGGGCGCCTCCCGCGTGAAAGATCGTTAGTTATAGTCGGCGTCGGTTCAAACCAAAAACTACACAAATTAAGTAGCAATAGCAAATAATGATTAGCGCAGAATCAGGATAATGTTAACAACTACCCTAGCAATGGTTGGGAAATTCTTCCACACCTTCACGTTCTTCATAGCATACATCTTTACAGCAGATTTATTTACCGTATTTCTCCTTATCTAATATACATATTTGTTATTTCACCATGTATGTACAGCTCTAAGTTGGTTAACAACTACCCTAGCAATGGTTGGGAAATTTTTCATCACTTTCACGTTCTTCATAGTATACATCTTTAGAGCAGAATTATTTACCGTATTTCTCCTTGTCTAATATACATATTTGTTATTTCACCATGTATTTACAGCTCTAAGTTGGTTAACAACTACCCTAGCAATGGTTGGGAAATTCTTCATCACTTTCACGTTCTTCATAGTGTACATCTACACAGCAGACCTATTCCCTACAGTTCTAAGGGCATCAGTGTTAGGTGTATCTAGTATGGCGGGGCGTGTAGGATCAATAACATCGGCATACATTGGTGAATTGGTAAGAGTTAATTTACGTACATTGTGCATGTACAAATTTTGATTTGCACTCTTTTAAATGTTAGCTTAAACATATTTTTATTAATAAACATAACATTAAAGGGATTCGAAAATAAGTTTTTGAATGTTGCCGTGTCTTGTGAGTGTAATTTCATAAACACGCCGTGTGCACTCGGATGAATGTCTCCATTGTTATTAAATTTATAGTCAAACCTTCCCATGTGGTCACCTCTATCAAGCAGTCGCCTGTATTCAAAAATCACCTTGTCTTGTCAGAAAATGTCATATGATTTGAACATTTTCCAAGAAGTCACCTGTCTTATGAAGCCACGCTTTCATTGTTCTAAATGTGACCTCTTAATACAGGTTTCACTCTCAGATATTAAAAATATATTTTGCTGAAATTGATTTCTTCTTATTTATCAAGTTGACTGGAAATGTTATGCTTAAATGCTATGAATTTGCAAAATTAATCAAAGATCATCTGACCCACCTGTGTATGCCGCATTGATATGGGGTCAGGCTTGGGGTCATGGTGCTTAACGCCACTTTCAACAATATTTCAGCTGTATCGTGGCGTCCAGTTTTATTGGTGGAGGAAACCAGAGTACACGGAGAAAACCACAGACCTGCCTCAAGTCACTGACAAACTTTATCACATAATGTTGCATCGAGTGTACTTCGTCATGACCGGAATTCGAACTCACAACGTTAGTGGTGATAGCAACTTATTGCATAGGAGTGGTAAATCCAAATATCATACGATCACGACCACGGCGGCCCGTAAAATATATAATGTAAACATAAATTTCCAAATACGATTAACTTTGAATAATTTTACAATCTTTTTTTTTTCAAGGGAACAGTAATTCCGACAAAAGTTGGAATAGCTCTACCACTAATCATCTTAGGAACAGTAGGATTAGTAGCGGGATTGCTAGCACTTACCTTACCGGAAACTAGGAATACTCTACTTCCGGAATCAGTTGGTGATGCAAAGGCGATAGATACGTAAGTTCTATGATTCTAAGACATACCAGATCTATACAGTTAAACCTTCCCATGCGGTCACCTCTATTAAGCAGTTACCGGTATAATAGGTCACACCTTTCTTATCCTGTCATAGAAAATTTCATGTGAATTGATCCTCTTTTAAGAGGTCACCTGTCTTAAAAGACCAATTTTTTCTGTGACCTAAAGGTGACCTCTTAATACTTTTGACTGTATAGGGTTACGTATATAGTTGATTGACGCCAATAATATAATATTGATTGACGGAAGAAACCAGAATACCCAGAGAAAACAATGAACCTGCCGGAAGATACTGAGAAACGTTATCACATATCGCCCGGCCATGAGACATTGGACACTGTTGGTAAAGGTAGATGGTAATTGAAGATCGCGGCCATGACCCCTTTATGAGATTTGCATAATGTGGACAAAATAAATCTTAATTTTTATTTGTAAGTAAAGTAAGCTGCAATGATATATTGAAACATTCAATACTAGATACGAAAATCCGATAACTATAAAGTTAGATCAACGACGTACAACATCAAAGCGGAATAAGTTGATCACGCATCATCATTTGACAATTTGCCATAATGAATGACCATATTGTTTTTACGTTTTAATGTTCAAAGAAAGATAACTCTGTCAAACAAGGTGTGCAAATACAGGAATAAAAAAAGACACATATTAGCGATTTCTATACATGTATATCACATTTCCAATTACTAACCATACACGATGCTATCAAGTATTTCAGAATATGTGTCTATATTGTCAAAGAACCTTAATTTGCATTGCAGGAGAAAATATGAAAGTGAAACAGAGAGCCAGGAATTAGATTCGCTTACAGAAAAAATTTGAGATATCAACTGGTTTATATATTTAGACTTCTAAGAAATTGACAACATAGCCTAATATATTACTATTGCTCATTTCATTGTTAGAGAAATTACTTTAAATTGTTGTTAGAGAGGTTGTTTTCATATTACCTCAATGTATGATCAAAGGCGGATGTAAGCAATTTTCATTTCTCATAAATCGTGATATTACTTTTCAGGACTCGTACCTCCCTTATTCACGCAAATTAAGAACATAAATTAGAGTGTAACACTGTACAGTAATTAAATAAACATTGGAAGACGGTACAATAATGAAATAAACATTTTGTTTCCTTGGAATACATGAACATGTCATTAGGAATCATTTATTAAAACCCATAGCATATTTATATGAAGTTTGGAAACGTGAATCAAAGGATATGGATAGTATCTGATCGTAGACAACATATCTATTTATATCCACATAAATTTGTAATCAATTTTTAATTCAATTAATATAATATAAATGTTGTCTTTGTCTTCGTTCTGTTTCTTGAACCCGGTGTTGCATGTATCTTTGAATTGTCCATTCGGTTTTCTCTCACCTTTATCTTGAAATACAATATGTACCACATTTTATTGTTTAAGAATCTTTACAACTTGATACAAATTGTATCTCTATTACGGACAAGCATGGAAACTCACTGGCTACTCGATGTGTCTTATTTGGTTCATTATTGTAATTTTACAATGGAAGTAACTCACACACAAATATCACAATCTCAAATGTTTTCGTGTCGTTCTTAGAATTTTCTATGACACTTCAGGTTCACAGCTTTAAGATAAAGATGCAAACGTTTCTATATACTGGTTGATGTTGGCTGTGTGTGGGGAAAACCTGGTGTCTTTTACATTGAATTAACCAAACCACTTCGGTTGTGGAATGGTTAACATGATCGCCACGACTGCTACAAATGGTGGATCCGAACCACCCTCCGAACCAAACAAAATAAAATTTGTAGTTCTCCGGAAAGCACGCATTATAAAGTAACACAGCCAAGACTAGTTGGAATGGACTCAGGATAATGTGTCCGAGTGGCTAACATGTCTACCAGTGGGCTGTTGCTTCTGTGAACTATCACAATAAAAATCCAGCTAATCGTTTTTGGTCTAGTACAATGCGTACATCATCATTAAATCATCGAAAAGTAACTTGTCCTCGCCATGATATTGCTCACTTGGTGTTAAATATCAATCACTCACTCGCTCACTCAGGTTGTAATTGTTGTTTGAGGTATATATAAAGGAAAATACAATGGTAAAGCAATGATGTGATATATTTCTTTTATAACCCGGTAACACATGTCTTTCTTTTATTAAAATGTATATTAGAGCCTCGTTATACTCTGTATGAATGTATCGCTTGATCAATTCACAATTATCAAAACTAAATCATTCTCTGAACTCCTAAAAATCTATGTGATTTGTTTATACTATTGTAAACATGGCAGCGTTGACCAATTAAGTAAAGGCGCATCGTTCAATAATATTTTCTTATCTAAAACAGAAAACCTAATTGGAGATATACATTAGTTCTAGTTATGCCACAACCTTTGTGCACTAATTAATGATGTAGAATATAAGACTGACATAGCTTTAAAAATAGAAATAATCAGGATATATGCAAATTATTTAGAATGTTACTGTATAATTAATGCATAGAATTTATTCACGCCACGATTTTACTGAAATACTGCTGAAGTTGGCGTTAAACATCAATCAGTTAATCAGTTAATCAAATGTATAGAAGGATTCAAAACCAAGCAAAACCATTCACAAATCTTATATTAATTGTACATGATTTATGTTTGTAATTCATGAATTAAGCTTGTATTATATATTTATGTAAATATTTTATTAAATCTTTTTATTATAACACTGTTTTTTACTTCTCTTTATAAGACTGACCTCCACAATATAACTGAAATATTGTTAAAAGTGGCAATAAACGCCACAACTCTCTTCTTCCTCTTTTAACTTCCTTTTACTGCATGGATCTCTATATTTCCAAATGGAGCAACCGGGTGCATATATAGCACGCAGAGGTTTAGCACTGCGTGGAACAATACACCCAGAAGGGCATGCGGTGCATGTGCAGTACCAATCAAATGCATCGCATGTCATTAGGAAGGGTCGTAAATTAGAGCCTTGTGCTTAGGAAATGACACGCGCCTTCCGCATGTCGGACAAACAGCAGCAGTATTTTGTTAGGGATGGTCGTTGTCAGCCTGTTGCCAGGCTATTTTGTTAGAGATGGTCGTTGTCAGCCTGTTGCCAGGCTATTTTGTTAGGGATGGTCGTTGTCAGTCTGTTGTCAGGCTATTTTGTTAGGGATGGTCGTTGTCAGCCTGTTGTCAGGCTATTTTGTTAGGGATGGTCGTTGTCAGCCTGTTGTCAGGCTATTTTGTTAGGGATGGTCGTTGTCAGCCTGTTGCCAGGCTATTTTGTTAGGGATGGTCGTTGTCAGCCTGTTGTCATGCTATTTTGTTAGGGATGGTCGTTGTCAGCCTGTTGCCAGGCTATTTTGTTAGGGATGGTCGTTGTCAGCCTGTTGTCAGGCTATTTTGTTAGGGATGGTCGTTGTCAGCCTGTTGCCAGGCTATTTTGTTAGGGATGGTCGTTGTCAGGCTATTTTGTTAGGGAAGGTCGTTGTCAGCCTGTTGCCAGGCTATTTTGTTAGGGATGGTCGTTGTCAGCCTGTTATCAGGCTATTTTGTTAGGGATGGTCGTTGTCAGCCTGTTGCTAGGCTATTTTGTTAGGGATGGTCGTTGTCAGCCTGTTGCCAGGCTATTTTGTTGGGTTCGCTCAATCCCTAGTTTTTTGTGTAGTGTTTTATTGATTATCGTTTGTCTTTTTGTCGTTTTTAATTCTTTTGGTCATTGTATTGTCTGTCCTTTTGATTGGTTTTAGAAAATGCATATCAGGGGCGGATCAAGGATTTATTGAGCCCAGCGGAGGGAGGCGCGAAAAGTTTTGGGGTATTTCGTGTGAAAAATCACGATTTTTACGCCAAAAAATCATATTTTTTCGAATTTTAGAGGGTGCGGCGCGTGCGCCCTCCCTCCCTGTATCCACCCCTGCATATCTGCTGTCATCATTTAAAACCGTTAACTTAGCATAGTTTTTGAGCTACTCAGTATAAATATCAGATTGTTTACCTGGTCCTTTTAGAGGCCGTCGTGGTTTCGATCGCATGGTAGTTGGATTTACCAGTACCTGTGCAATCAGTGCCTATCACCACTGAAGTTGTGAGTGCTGTGATATGCGACAGGTCGGTGGTTTTCTCTGGGTACTCCGGTTTCCTCCATCAACCCCACGATATAACTGAAATATTGTTGAAAGTGGCGTTAAGCACCATAACCAACCACATCCTTTTGATTATTATGAACCTTAATAGAACTATTATCATAAATATGACAATTTTTTTGTGCCAAAGAATAAATATATTATGTATAAAGTTCAAGATTAGAGCATTCTTCATGGCAACGCTGCACATCCAGTAATTTGCGAGAGCTTTACTCGCATGTTGAAACCACTTGTCTAGCTATATCATTTTACTAAGATCGGAGTCTTGGCGCATAAAACCTCTTTAACCCCGCCACTTTTTCTTCAATATGAGCCTGTACCAAGCCTGGATATGAAGTTTTTATATATTTATGTGTTCTGAGTAATGATTGTTGCCTCTTTTTAGAAATTGTTCCAACAGTGTAGCGTTTATGTTTTTTTCTTATTTTATTACGTTTGATTATCGAAGTCAATGACAAACCATTTCAGAGACGATTAAATATTTAGTACACTCGCCCCCATACATGTACCAGGTAGAAATATATAATTAAACGTTTGAAAGAAAATGCAGAATGGGCAATCAAAAACGGACAATCCAAAGAAACTGGCAATATCGGGAAAACAACACCGTTTTAATAATAATAATGTAACTGATTGTTATCTATGTATATATATCTACCAAAATGTGTGAGTTCGTCCGCCGCATGTGGCTATATGAACCGAATGCAACCATATCTGGTTAGATACAGAAACTATCTGGTTTGTCACCTGGTACTCAGGAAGCCCACCACAATATAACTGAATTATTGTTAAAACTTGCGGATGACAAACTTATGTATATATGATATATTCCACGATATTCTTTCCAAACGGCGTGGGTGGTGTAATAGTCTGCGTGCTCATCTTGGGTGTGGTCCACGATCGGGTCAAACCAAAGACTTAATTGGTATTTGCTGCTTCCTAGCTACGGACGACGTAGTAAGAAGCAATGGCTAGATGTCATGATAAAGTGTACCATTGAATTGACTGGTCTACTGTGGAATATTATTCCAGTGAGATAACACTGTATCAATTCATTTCAGCGTATTGTTCTAGTACCAAATATACATCCTCATCCTTATCAATATGTACATGTATCTTGTTCACGATAGCTACCAAATTGCTCACTTGACGTTAAACAACAATCACTCATTCACCATGGTAATCTTTCAATAATTTAATGCACGTTTTTGTTTTTCTTATAATGTATCAGATGGTTAGTATGCTACCCCAAAACAGTGGAATGTTCTTCATTTTATTTATTTATTGTCGGTGTTATGTCGTATCATTCTTTTTTTCTGAAATTACTATTTTGTTTTTGTATCGCAACTTGTCGATATAAACATGTTCTATTCTAGTCAATTGTCAAGCAACTATTTTCCTGAGAATTGGAAATAAAATCCACGGTCGCTGATTTTAATGTTTACTTATAAAATCCATAACCACTGAAGTGGAACGTTTTTTTTTTCGTTATACCATATGTCTGGAAATATTCTTGGTGTAGTGTCAACTTAATTCACGTTACTTATTTCCGTCATGGATTATGACAGCATAATTAACAAAATTGGTGGATTTGGCAAATATCAAAAGGTGTCTATAATAGTTGTGTCACTGTCATTTTTGCTAAACGTCATGACAACGTGTGCTTAATTTTGTTCTTGGTGAACACGCACATAGGTATGTTGGATTTGTTTAAAAAAAAAAATACAAGATCTTTCTAGCATTCCAGGTGATCTAATATCATTAAAGCGTGGTCTGTTTTGTTTTTTTGTAAATCAGTAGAAAGTCTAACGGAACATGAGTGGTTTCCTGTTCTCACGCCATTTTGAATGGTATTGTTCAGAGTGATGGTCTTGTTAATATAATTACACGGAAATGTTGAAAATACCAAAGGTATAATCAGAAACCTTAATTCAAAGGACAGACAATACATTGGTAAACAGACAAAGGGACAAAAAGACATACAGAAAATTAAAGGATGAGCAAATCTAATAGTTACGGAGTACCTGTGTCACAATAATGACCACGGATATGGTTTTTTTTGTCGTAATAACTATCCACTCCTTTCCTCATTCAGGATTTATCACCGGGTTTGTAACAAGAGTATCACGATGGGTGCCACATGCGAAACACAAACTGCTTGCCCTACAGCGGCACGTTTTGTAGATCGTTGTTTGCCCTTTTTCTTTTGGCCATTCTATTTTCTGTCCTTCGATTAACGGCTTTTGGTTACCCCTTTTGGTATCTTCAAACCTTTCTTCATCCTAGAAACGGGGGAGAGGGAAATTATAAACGATTTATTTGCCTTTATGCTATAACGAGTACTATTTGGGTATATACTAAAAATATTATCATAGTCAGAATAGTGGGAAGGGTTATGGCGTTAAAAGCCACTTTCACCAATATTTGAGATATATCGTAATTTAAAGAAAAAGAGGCGGCATTCAACTAGCTTTCTTGACCTAATCTTCCCCTCTTTCTATTTTCATGATAGATAATCATTAAAATATCATGTTCCACAACATTCTTATCTTTATCAAATAAAACATTTTTGCGACAACCCCATAAAGACTAAGCACATGATTACGCTGCCATTGAGCTTGTACGGAATATTTTTTTATTTTATTATTCTAGACGAAACGTGGTACACGATATCAGCACTAAAACAATTAACCATGTTCGTATCATGACCGGAAGCGTAGGGCATGGTACACTGTGATTCATAGTACAAAAGTACACAATTCTCATTGTGGTAAATGATTGTGCTATTGACCAGATTATATACAGTAATAACTCACGAAAAAGGGCTAGAGTGAAATTCAGAGGAAATGAAATAGCTTACTATCAACATGCATAAATCTAGATATTAAATTTTGAAGCCAAGGAATTAAATTTTAATTGTTGAAGATGTGAAATGTATATCATTCTATGAAGCAACACTACTTTTCCTTTAACAGGTCACATAAAGATATTTAAACTGAAAATGATAGACATGAAATTAAAGTAAAAAATAATTTCTATCAATCTGTATTCTAGCTTCATATTGTATGGCTGCCCTTCTTTTGTTCGATAGTGTTTTTATTCCTTTAATAAAATATCTAGCCAGGAAAGTGAGCGGCAATGTACATGCATGTGACAGGTATCAATTTTGTTTGGTTCTACGTTTTGCGATTAGAATTTGGGACTTCTCTTGGTGGAGTTCGTGTTGTTCATGCTGACACGTGTTTACATGTCTTCATGTTATTAGTTCCGCGTTGCGATGTCCGGTACGATTTCCGCGTAAAAACGATGTTCGATTCATGTATCTTGACTCCCATTTGCTTTGTGGGGGGTTCCGTTTTATTCATGTAAATTGTATTTATTTACGTATTCTGGTGTCTTCGATTTCTATATCAGATGATGTTCGTTTCGTTTAACAGTAGCACAACGGGTGCCACATGTGGAACAGAAACTGCTAACCCTTGCGAAGCACATGAGTTCACCCCAGTTTGTAGTGGGGTTCGTGTTTCTCGATTTTCAGTTTTCTGTATAATGTTTTGTAGATCGTTGTTTGTCCTTTTTCTTTTTGGAGGGTCATTGTATTGTCTGTCCTACGATTTATTCATCTGATTACCCCTCTGGTATCTTCAAACTTATTTTCTAGACTTTTGTTTTCAATTTTACTCTTCCTCACTTATTTTTTCTGTATTTATCCGCCGCCCATGAATATGTCATTTTACCTGAAAATGCTGAGTGATCCCCTGTGAAGACCATTAATATCAACATTGTTCCTACGAATACGAAAATCCACACAAGGGCAGTCACAGCATTCTTATAACAGTTCATTGGATCGCAGCATTATACGAAGACGGAAAGATTTGCAAATTCACAATCGCAATTATCACGTTTTCTTCAGCAAAGCTTTGTGAAGAATGAATTTTGTCCGACTATCGGTTATTCTGATTAACGGACAGTCGGACTACCAGGGCATCATATTACAGCTACCACCTTTTAAGCTTGAACTTCAGTTGACGAATTTACATACGTGGTCTATTTTTCAGGTGAACGCAATGTAAATTTGGTTTTACACGGGGTTTGTAACTAGATTAGCAAGACGGGTGCCACTAGTGGAGCAGGAACTGCTTAACCTTCCGGAGCACCTAAATTTACCCTCGTTTTTTTAGTGGGGTTCGTGTTAATCGATCTTTTGCTTTATGTGTATGTTTTGTAGATCGTTGTTTGTCCTTTTTTACTTTTTCTTTTGGCCATTGTGTTATCTGTTATTCTTCGATATACGGATTCTGATTACCCCTTTGGTATCTTCAAACTCTTTTTACATAAACATGCAATTTTACACACTGAATAATCATGATGTAATTATTTACTAAGTCAAGTGGCAATCATGATTTAATTATTTAGTAAGTCAAGTAGCAATCATGATGTAAGTATTTACTAAGTCAAGTAGAAATCATGATGTAATTATTTAGTTAGTCCGGTAGCGGTCATATTAGTACGACATCAAGCAACCTCCAGACATAATGTACTACAATTCAGATGTAAACATGTAGAAATTGTTACATGCGCAGTCATCCATGGTTCTTGATTTTAGCGTATTTATACTCGATAAAATGAATACAATATGTACCTATGTATAACCACGTTACAAGTACATTTTTCATCAACATGTTAGTTCGTTGCAAGTGTGAAGTGGGTTCAAATTTGTGAACATCATCTTTGAGAAGTGACTGTGACACTAGGCCAGTGTTAAAAAAACATTGCTATCATGGAATACGATAGCGTTATTCACAAAATCGGTGGATTTGGCAAATATCAAAAGACTTTTCTGTTTGTCGTGTCACTAGCTTCAATTTTCAATGCCATGACAACACATGGGCTAAATTTCGCTTTCGGAGAACATGTCCATAGGTGAGTATGGTTTTGCATATATGAAAAATAATCGTAATAATCAATCCAGTTGTCAACGGATGTGGTCGAGTGGTCTAGGACACTGGAAATTAAGGCTAAGCGATTGGTGCTGCAGTGTATCAATGGTGTGAGTTCAAATCCCGTCGAGGGAAGAGCAAAAAATTGACAGCTCCAAAATCTAATTCTAACACTGTTTGGTTTAATTTTCAGACGTATATATATTATAAGTTATTTACGTTCCTATCCGTAGATATGGAGATTTTAACACCCTGAAGTAGCAAAGTGCATCATGAGGCGCAATCGAAGGGTGTACAGGCTATTGAAGGGTGTTAAAATCTCCATATCTACGGATAGGAACGTAAATAATGAATTTATCCCCGGTTATGGTAAAAAATGAGACATTTTGGACCCGGGTGACCCACGTAAAAGTGACGTTTTCTTTGTTTTTGGCAAGAATAAATAACAAATATGAAAGTTTCGAGTGTTTTTTACCCGGTGTAGGGTACTACCTTTAGTAGAACCCTACAGTTGATCAAAGTAACAGCTTTATATTCAATATATAGACAAAATTAACCAAATTTGATTTTGGAGCGCAACGTCGCGAGCTTTAGCGTCAATATTTTCCCCCATTTTGAAAATTATAACAACGTTTGATTGGTAATGCTAGTTACACCTGGTAATATGGCCTAGCAACACCCGGTAATATGGGTTTTTCATAGCCGGGGTTTTAACCAATCAAAAGTTGTTATAATTTTCAAGCCGGGGATAAATATCTATATATACGTCTGAAAATTATACACAACAGTGTTAGGGAAAAAGAGTTAACATTGTTTTTGTTTCGACGGGATTCGAACTCACACTTGATGCACTAGAACTGCAACCCCAATCGCATAGCCTTATATGCAGAGCTCTAAGCCACTTAGCTGCATCCGTTTTGAAAAAAATAAAGCTTCAAAAGTCGAAGTATTATTTTGCCTCGTATAGCCGTTCTAGAGAAAGACATAAGGCATGTGCTTAAGCATGTGCAAATTGTACATATATATATATTTTAATCTAACAACTATGCAATTTTAATACATTTTAAATTATTTGTTGCAAACTCGTTCGGACTTAAATTATTTCTTTTTTAATTCCCCATTGCGCAAACTCATGGGACAAATGCATATAACCCCTTTGGTATCTTCAAACTCTTCTTAATCTTGGTTGCTCCCACTAACTTCTTATCTTGTCTTGCGAAAGAACTTTGTTATGCAAACATGATTATTCATTGCATATAAAATATAGCTTGTTACTAGATCTTTAGTTTTATATGTACGTTTTGTAGATCGTTGTTTGTGCTTTTGTACTTTTTCCTTTACCCATTGTGTTGTCTGTTCTTTGATATACGGATTTGATTACCCCTTTGGTATCTTCAAACTCTTATAACTTAGATCATCATCAATTTAAATAAATATAAAAAAAAAATATGCACTGTAGTGTCCTTAGCGTAAATACTGTCAGCACATTCGGTTTTAAAATTATTGCAACGGCCTTTCAAATATCAATTAAAAAAACCAGCTTGATCAAATACAACCAAAGCTTTTCTTGTGCAAGATATACCTTTGACTATTAAAAACCCAATTATTTACACTATTAAATCAGGTTACCCGAATCTATGTTTAAAAATAACTTTTATTTTTAGCGGAAAAGGTGAGATGTACTCGATACAACATTGTGTGATAAAGTTTATCAGTGACTTGTGGCTTCTCGATTGTTTTATCCGGGTACTCCAAATTTCTCCTCAAGTAAAATGGATGTCACGATATCACTAAAATATTGCTGAGAGTGGCGTTAAACACCAAAACCCGCCCCTCCCTCCATTGAACTAACTTTTTTTATGTGCAATAAATTTTCCTTTTTAGTGGCTAAAACATACAAGTTAATGTCTTACGGATTTGTGCATTGTTTCCTGTTTTACAAGGAATACATTTCAAATCTATTTCAGTTTGTGTATAATACTTAATCATAAGAGGAAAAAATTGCTTAACGCCAAATGAGCAATTTGTATGGTATGTCATAGCGAGAACAAGTTACTTTTAATGAGATTATAATGATGTCCCCTTTGTACTAGACCAACGCGCCTAGTTATATTTGTATAGTACAAGCTCACTGAAGCAATTAACAGTCTATGGGTCGCGTCACTCGGATACCTTATTCTGATTTTTAATCAACCAGTCTATACTCTTTCTCCTTACTGATGTGTGCTTATCGGAGAAGCAACAACAACAAATGTCATAAGTCTTTGGTTTGACCCGAGTGTGGCTTGAACCCACGATATACCACACTTGCGACGAGCACGCTAATCATTACACCATCGACGCAGTTTCCGACGAATTTTATAAGCATACTAGTACACTAAATGCAGAATCAATAGTGCCAACGCGTCGACAACGGGTTTTGAACGTCGCAATACAGTTCTATGAAAATATTTTAAAAATTTAAAAAAAAATTGATATATAATTTAGCGTGAAATACGCTGTCTGGAATAACCTTCATAATGCCCTAGACCACTCGCTGGACGTAAGGTTAAGCGAATGGTGCTGCAGTGTATCATTGGTGTGAGTTCAAATCCCGTCGAGGGAAGAACAAAAATTTGATAGCTCTAAAATGTAATTCTAACGATGTTTTGTTTAATTTTCAGACGAATATTTAATAATTAGTATTAACCTAGTATCACAAGTAACTTTGAGATCCAGGGAGACAGATATATTGTATGGTTGTCACTTGCTTAGACGTTTGTATCAACGATATCAAAAAAAGATGTTAAAATGTAAGAAAAATGACTATAAGTCTACAAAAAGACTATAATTATAATTAAATCGACGGATATTTCGCTTGACCGACAAGCTTCATCAGCGCCTGTAATCTGATTTTGATGAAGCTTGTCGGTCAAGCGAAATATCCGTCAATTTAATTATAATTATAGTCTTTTTGTAGACTTATAGTTATTTTTGTTACATTTTAACATCTTTTTTTATATCGTTGTGCTAACATTTTAGACATTTATTTAACATTTTTGTTTGTTTGCACAGTATCGTTAACACTTGTTTCCGAGGTTTATATATATATATATATATAGAGAGAGAGAGAGAGAGAGACTAGTAATGTCACATTCTCGGCTTCGAATTTGTAATATAGGTAAAATGTTATATTGTGTTCAATAAGTGGCATTTACCCTATCCCAGTGTAATTGTATTGAATGAAAAATATCGTAAAAGCATTTTATAAGAATAATTTGAAGACACAAAAAAATCAGACAATTCAATGGCCAAAAGAAAAACCTTAAAAGATGCAAAATATAATATTCGTGTTGTCTTATGTTTGCTGAATTAAGACCCCAATGATAAACAAACGCAGTGGACATCAACATGTGTACAGTGCTAGTACACAAAATGCTAAATTTCGTGTGTATGATAGTTCCAGTGTCAGCGCAGCAAATGCAAGACTATACTTTTGCGGGTTAATTAATTACCAAAGCGTGTGCCACAAGCATTATGTACGACACGAAGTAATTTCAATCCTGTTTTAACCGCCTCTGTAGAGTAATGGTTAGCATGTTCACCTCGAGTGAGATAGATCGTGAGTTCGAGCCTCGGTTGGGTCAAGGGTCAATCAATGGACTATGAAAATGGTATTTGCATCTTCATCGTTAAGCATGCAGTCTTAAACAGTAATATCAAAGACTAACTGGTTGTCTCAGAATCAGGAGTAGGGAGACTTGCATACCCACGAACTGTTATTTGTTCAGCGAGCTAGCGCTATGATAATCCAACTAAGCTTGTTGGTCTAGTACGAAGTTGACACACATCATGTCATTGAGTGTAACTGCATATACATTAAAATTTGCCCATTTGTCGTTCAAAACACTCACTCACTCAATCATGTTATGATATGTTTATGACCCGTAAATCCAACTACCATACGATCACGGCCACAACGGTTTCTTCATTTCGAGCAAGTTGTAGTTCGATATGACAATGATGATGGATGACGATGATGTCCGCTTTGTACTAGACCAGCACGTTGAGTTGAATTTTAATAATGCTATCTCGTTTAAGCAAAAGTAAGCGGATAGCCATTTCAACGCTCGGACACATTGTGATTGTGAGCCAAACATTCTATGATCTTACTTCTTAATGGTGCGTGCATAGCAGAGAAGAACCTGCAAATACCATTTTCATAGTCTTTGGTTTGACCTAACCGAGGCTCGAACCCACGATCTACCCTACAGCACGCTAACCTTTATACCACCGAAATTGTTTTCATTATTGTAGTTTTATTTTAAAATTTGCAAATAAAACATACATCGTGAAGGTCATTGTAGTACTACATTGCTACTCGTTTATTGTTTGTTATTCTCTTCTTGACACTGATATACTTAGTCATTTGTAGATGATCTATTATTACTTGAACATTAAACGACATCGAATCATTTAGAAAACTCATTGACTCGTGAATGGTAAGCTTACTGAAACGCAAAGGAGACAATGCCGGAAGCTGAGAGAAATCTAGGTCAAGGACAGGGTTGACTTAGAGTTCACAATCATAAACAAATATAAAAACTCATTGGCTCGTGAATTGTAAGCTTACTAAAACTTACTAAAACGCAAAGGAGACAACGACAGCAACCGATGGAAATCTGGGTCAAGGAGGGGATTAACTTAGAGTTTCCAATCAGAAACAAATATAAAAACTCATTGGCTCGTGAATCGTAAACTTACTAAAACGCAAAGGAGACAACGACAAGAACTGATGGAAAATGGACAGAGGACTTGCATATCTGTTGCGCTTCGATGGTGTAACACATCCATGAGTTGTCCCCACAATTGTATAAACTACATATTTGTTCTGAGGTTGTGCATTATTCAGGTTATGACATCATGTCCCCGAAGGTATCATCTGCTTGTAAGTTAAGTGTTCTGCACTGGCATGGTCTATTAGATATATTTATTATTGAAATTTACATTTCCTAAATAATGTATTTATTATTAAAACTAAGGATCTGCTCTCTGAGGAATATGCGATCTTAACCTATTTCAACACTCAAGGTTAACCCCTTTTGTTTTCGTGCTTCCAAAGACTTAAATCTTTAGAGGTTGTGTGTACGTGATGAAAGTTATTCAACAAACTGAATCTTATGTTGCGTTGTATTGTGAAAAACAGTGTAATACGTAATTCATCAATAAAATGTGTTTAAACCAACAAACGGGTCGTTCCTGCTAAAATCGAAAACTACGTTTTTATTAGTTTAATTTGATGTTATTTATTAAATATTCAAATCCTTCTACATTGTTGATAAAATAAATCACGGTTAATTACTTACACACTCTATACGGTATGAATGGGATTTTTAATCAATAAATATCTTGCACGACATCATCATTTCACTAAAAGGGACATACTATATTGATAACAGAACTATGAAGTAGTTGACCTGTAATACTGGCGGTTTTAAACACCGCTGACCGAAATAAGTTGATCTCCAAATCACACCCTATAAAATGTATGATCGCTAATACTCCCATACAAAAACCCGTATCAAAGCAAACCCTGGTCTAAAACGGTGAATGCATTGGAATTTGGGCTTGGACCCATGAAACAAGCTTAACCCCGCCACTCTTATATTAATATGCCGGTATCAAACTAGGAAAGTGCGCGATCATGTATTTGTGTGTTAGGGAGGTCGATTTTATTACCTCTTTTCACGATTTTTTTTGTTGAAATTTGGACTTGTTCCGACAGTGTGGTATTTTTGTTTTTAATTTTTCTACTCCCACAGGCATAGGCAATATTAGCCCTTTGGTTGTTTTGCTCCCAAGGACTAAAATTATTTGGCTTTCCAATATTTTAACTTTGAGCGTTGCCGGTGGGAGTTATTCATGAAACGGATCGTGCGCCCCATATTTACTGGGGTAAAGCTGATGACCGTAACTGTAATTACGGTCATCCCAAGATGGCGAACATGAAATTAGGTAAGAATCTTTTTTTTCGATTAAATTGTTTCTATAATGTATTTTAAATGACACATGCATTATTACGATAGTAATCTATGAACTTTTCACAAGGAAATCACAAATTATGACTGAAAAATGTATATGAAAGAGAAAATCCGATTTAAAAAAATCACTAAGATGACCGTAACTGATCATAATTCGGCGGTGCAATTACGGTCATGTCAGTTTTCAGCTACGGTCATCTTAACGATTTTTTTAAATCGGATTTTCTCTTTCATATACATTTTCCAATCCTAATTTGTGATTTCCTTGTGTTAAGTTCATAGATTACTATCGTACCAAAGTATGTGCCATTTAAAATACATTATAGAAACAACTTAATCGACAAAAAAGATTCTTACCTGATTCCACGTCCGCCATCTTGGGATGACCGTAATTACAGTTACGGTCATCAGCTTTACCCCAGTGCATATTACAGTCAACCCTGCATTAAGAGGTCATATTTTTGGAACAAAGAAAAAGTGGCATTATAAGACAGGTGACCTCTTAAACGAGGTTCAATTCATATGAAATTTTCCATGACAGAACAGGAAAAATGTTACCTTTAAATACAGATGACTTCCAGTGTAGGTTTGATTATATATATCTACGTTTATATTAGTTTCATATGATGTTATTCATGAAACATTAAAATCCAACTACAAGTCAAGGTGAATGCCTTACACACATCATACAGCATGCATGAAATTCTTAAATTATTAAAATGAAATTTTGTAGGAGTGGTATGGTTCACCATGAATCGTTCATTAAACCCGTGAAAGTTCAAGCAGATCCTTCTAAGATCATTATTTACCAATAAAACAGGCCATTTAAGCGACACAAATTAGGCGCTGTAGCGGATATGGTGTAGAAAACGTACAAATATAATTTAAAAAACTTAATTATGTTTATTTAAATATTGTACGTGTCTGAATCTGAATGTAAAGAATATAATCTAGCCTGGGGGTATAGACAAATGTCTAATGTAGTACCCACGAGGGTTTCTTGAAATAACCGTCATTGGGTACGATCATACTCAAAAGATAATTTAAGCGTATTCTGGGGCAAGTCAACCAAAGGGCCTAAAAAGGATAGACACAATCTGCTAATAAAACGTAGATATCACATTTAGTATCCACGACGCGTTTCTGAAATAACCTTCATCAGGTACATACGTAAGTTAGTATTTTATATAATTCTCATTTTTTTTTGTACCTATCACCACAAAAGTTGTGAGTTCGAATCCCGCTCATGGCGAGCTGTGCACGATACAACATTATGTGATAAAGTTTGTCAGTGAATTGCGGCAGGTCGGTGGTTTTCATCTGGTACTCCGCGGTCAGTATTATTGATGGCGGAAACCGGAGTACCCGGAGAAAACCACCGACCTACCAAGAGTCCCTGACAAACTTTATCACATAACATTGTATCGAGTACACCTTGCCATGAGCGGTATTCGAATTCACAACGTTAGCGGTGATAGGCACTAATTGCATCGGTAATTGTAAATCCAACTCCCATAAGATCACGACCACAACGGCCCTAACATTGATAACCTGACTACAAAGATGCCTCACCTCACCGTTCAAATGATAGTATGTTCCAATTCTGAAAGATAAACTAGCGAATCTAATAAAACAAACCAAATTATAAAAAAAAACAGTACTTTGCTACACAACGGCAATGAACTACCACAGAAAGTATACATTTTCTCTCATCTTGAAAATGAAAATTCATCATGTAAGGCCTCGTATGCCTTTGTTAGGCTATCTATATCTGGGCTACGGCTCCTTATGCATCTGCTACTAATGTCTGGGCTAAGGATACTTGTGTATGGGGTAAGGCTACTTATAACTGGACTAAGGCTATTTATGCCTCGGATAAGACTATGTATATCTGGGATAAGGCTATGTATGTCTGGACCAAGGCTATTTATGTCTGGGATAAGGCTATTTATGTGTGGACCAAGGCTTTTTATGTCTGGAATAAGGCTATTTATGCATGTGCTATGGCTGTTTCTGTCTGGACTAATGCTTGGGCTGCTAAGCTATTAATGCCAGGGCTAAGATTGCTTATCACTGGGTTGTGTATTATTGGTTAAAAGCCTATTTTAATAAATGGATGGCTAGGTTTGGTTTATAGTGTTTAACGCCACTTTCAAAAATATTTCAGCTATATCGTGGCGCTCAGTGTTATTGGTGGAGGAAACCGGAGAACACCACCGACATGTTGCAAGTATCGAGTACAGGAAATAAATGGGATTATTCTAAATGTGTATAAGGAAACAAAAATATTAATTGTACAAATGTATGAAAAAATTAAAAAACAAACATATCTTTAGTTTAGATCAGACAACTTAATAAGACGATAATATCATTTTCAAATTTAAATTAACGAATAAATATATAAAATGTATTATATCATGCAACAATACGACTATTATCCCCCTCATCACATTGATTGGGCTATTATTTGTAATATTAGTTGTTTTTTATGGTCTTAATGAGGAAATTAAAGATTATCTATGAAATATCAAATATCATTCGTTAACCCTTTTCTGCATCAGTGAGTAATACATGTAAATTAATCATTTGTAGAGTGCCCCTGTCGTCATCAATATCAATCAATAATCAACATACTCCCTTTACATAGACAAAAGGACAACTTATTAGTCCCCGGGGGTATCTTCCGCCGGTGGGGTCAGTGTTTTACCACTGACAATGGTTTATTATATATAATTATTATTGAAATGTAAAGTTCTTAATTTTTCGATTTTTAGCGTACCTGATGAAGGTTATTCCAGAAAAGGGTCGTGTGCACTAAATTTCCTCCTATTTATTTTGTATTACTATCACGGTGTCGATTTCTCTGCTGGTAGAAATTAGTCCCCTATGGTATCATCCACCCATGCTGGTAGAAATTAGTTCCCGAGGGTATCATCCACCCAGTACTCAGTGTTTCGGCATTGACATAGTTTATTAGATATATGTATTATTGAAATTCACAGTTCCTAGCAAATGTCATTATTAAAACTTAGGATCCCCTCCTTCGAGTATAGGTGATCTTAGCTGATTGTTGACTATCTTGCTTATGCCTTTTGGTTAACCTGCTCTCAAGATTTTAAATTATTTGGTCTTCCAACCTTTCGACTATGAGTGTACCTGATGAAGGTGATTCCAGAAAACGTGTCGTGTGCATTAAATTAGATATCTACGTTTTTATTACCACATCTCCATAGTAGTGCTACGAGGTTGGAATATGCTACGATTGTTGTGCATAAATAAAAGGAAACATATCTCCATATGAGTGTTGCGTGGTTGGAAAATGCGCTAACCATAATCTTTATAGTCGTTTTTCTATGTCATACGCTATTGCTCTGGATTGAGGTTAGAGTTATGGAGTTTAACACCACTTTCAACAATATTTCAGTTATATCGTGGTGGTAAATACATAAACAATTATTTGATGTAACTGATTGATAAATATAAAAGTACATACATTAACAATTATTTGATGTATCTGATTGATAAATATAAAAGTACATACATTACAATTCACTCAAGGAATAAATTGTTCTCAACGTTTAAATGACAAATATATAATACATAGAAAAGAAAAATCACTCCCTTTTAAATTTGTATTTATCATCCATATTTGATTAAGCATGTTGAAAACGTGGATTAGCTTGCATGATCTCCTAATCGACTGGTGAGTGCCCTTTCATTTAACGGTTTTACAAATTCAGATACTTCAAAGGGAGAACATTTTAACTTAATAATTTGATCCCGAACTATTGATTTGCTTTTGGATTTATGCCTAATACAGTAAATAACTGTGTGGATGGCTGATTGTACTTACTAGTCCGTATGTGGCATGTGCCGACATGAAGATTTACCAATATATTAAATGTTGATGTTCATTAAAGGGGCTCGCCATACCATATCTAACATCCGATGAAAATATTGAAGTAATTACTTCAGTTCAAAATTATATGCATAATACTGAGAGACTCGGGTAGTGAATATTAATTACTTATATTTTTATATATTTATATACGTCTGACAATTTAACCCAACAGTGTTAGCATTAGATCTTTGAGCTGACAAATCTTTGTTCTTCCCTTCACGGGATTTGAACTCACACCATTGAAACACTGTAGCAATATATATAAATCATTATTCTGGTAAACCTTTGTAAGTACAATGATATACATATATACAACTATGCAATAAATAAAAGTACATTAATAAATATAATATGTGTACACTATATACAACCTGGTGAAGCTATGCATACCAGGACACATACCGTTGTTAATAACTGTAGTGCTATAATACGCTATATATGTTGACTTATGGTGTTGATCGTGAAGCCAAATAATTCAATTCGCTTGCATAGCATGCACGAATATTGTTTATAAATGTAGTGCTATGATACTATAAATATGTTGACTTGTTGTGTTAATCGTGAAGCCAAATGATTCAATTCGCTTGCATAGCATGAACGAATATTGTTTATAAATGTAGTGTTATGATACGCTATATATGTTGACTTGTTGTGTTGATCGTGAAGCCAAATGATTTATTATGCTTGCATAGCATGAACGAATATTGTTAATAAATGTAATACTATGATGCTATAAATATGTTGACTTATTGTGTTGATCGTGAATCCAAATGATTCAATTTTCTTGCATAACATAAACAAATATTGTTAATAAATGTAATGCTATGATGCTATAAATAGGTTGACTTATTGTGTTGATCGTGAAGCCAAATGATTAAATTTTCTTGCATAGCATGAACGAATATTGTTAATAAATGTAATGCTATGATACGCTATATATGTTGACCTGTTGTTTTGATCGTGAAGCCAAATGATTTAATTTGCTTGCATAGTATGAACGACATATCTAGATAACATAGACTCGGAACGCTGCACATCAATGCTTGTTTTTGTTCTTGTTCAATGTTGGTAGTTAGTTGGTTTTTTTGGTTGTAAATCTGTTGTCCATCAATTGTTGTTTCTTTTATTCTTTGTATTATGTTGATTGTTTTGGCTTGTTTTGTGTTTGTTTGTTTTTGTTTCTGTTTTTTGTTTGTTTGTCTGTTTTTCATTATTCTTATTTCTATTATTTTACTTTTGCCTTTGTTTTTTGTGTTTGTATATTTTGTTTGTTTGGTTGGTTGTTTTTTTGTTTGTCTGTTTTTTTATATATATTTTGTTTTTTTGCTTTTGCTTTTTTTTTCGGCTTGTTTGTCTTTTTTTTTCTTTCATTTATTTATTTACTTTGATTTCAATAACAGATTGATATACGAATCTCACCATACTTCTATTGTAAATTTCTAATACGAATCGTGCGTGACTTACAACCAAGTATAAACGTAAACAAAATCCCAATTACATTATGCAATCATAGCCTTTTAATGAGGTCAATACATGGATTTATCGACCCGTTTAAGGTATATTGAACTCGGACTTCGTCCTCGGTTAATATACTTTTAACGGGTCAATAAATTCATGTATTGACCGATATTAAAAGGCTTTAATTGCTTTATTATTTTGTTAAACACTGGAAAAAAGTAGGCTATAATTGTTTTATCATTTTTCAACATTATTATTTAAATATTAAAATTTTGAAATATTATGAAAACTGTTATTTTTTTAACTTTTTGAAAATTTTATCATTTTGAAATTTTTGGAAAATTTTGGAATCTTGAAAATTTTGAATTTTTTTTTGAATTTTTTTAATTTTGTAATTTTTTGAAAATTTTTAACTTTTAACTGGAAAAAAGTAGGCTATAATTGTTTTATCATTTTTCAATATTATTATTTAAATATTAAAATTTTGAAATATTATGAAAACTGTTATTTTTTAACTTTTTGAAAATTTTATCATTTTGAAACTTTTTGAAAATTTTGGAATCTTGAAAATTTTGAATTTTTTTTTTAATTTTTTTATTTTTGTAATTTTTTGAAAATATTTAACTTTTAACTGGAAAAAAGTAGGCTATAATTGTTTTATTATTTTTCAATATTATTATTTAAATATTAAAATTTTGAAATATTATGAAAACTGTAATTTTTTAACTTTTTGAAAATTTTATCATTTTTAAATTTTTTGAAAATTTGGGAATCTTGAAAATTTTGATTTTTTTTTTAAATTTTTTTAATTTTGTAATTTTTTTGAAACAATTTTTATTTTATTTTTTTTATTTTAGAATTTCGAAATTTTTTGAAATTTTGGAAAATTTTGAAATTGGCGGGGATGTTTGAATGCGAATCTATTTTAGGAAACATGAGGTTTACAATTTTATTGTAGCATGCTAAACGTATTTATATATTTTATCACGTGTCACAAATTCCTCCAATCAATGAAATCTAAATACAAAGAAAAATAATAAAATAAATTATTAATAAAAGTGAATTTAATATTTATTTCAATTTCATGGCATCTATTAATGGGTTCACTATTAGAAGATTTATTTGATAGACACAGGGGAAATTTACTAAGATTTCAAGGCCATTTAATGTGAAGGCCACGGGTAGATTTTATGCAACATCGACATGAAAGGTTATACATTCATTGACCTTCCTATTGTAATGTCTATATTTATGTTGTCATTAATTTTTGTGATAGTCTTTTTTGAGTTGAAGTTGAAGTGAATCTAGTTAACAAGATAGGAGGATTGGGATCTCTTGGCCGGTTTAACTCCGCCACGTTTGTGTATCTGTAACAAGCCAGGACCCGTACTTCCAATCATCACGTGCCCTGGTTTCTTTTATGTTCATTGAGTTGAAGTGAGAGATGATTTCTTTTTTGTTGATATTGGTGGAAATGTTGACTATCAGTATATAAACTTTGATTTCCTAATAATATGTCATAGTTAGGACTGTCGTGGTCATGATCGCATGGTAGTTGGATTTACCAAGGTTGTGCATTCGAATACCGCATATAGTTAGGCGTGCTCGATACAACATTATGTGATAAAGATTGTCAGGGTCTTGCGGCAGGTTGGCGGGTTTTTTCCGGTTTCTCCCACCAATAAAACTGACCGCCACAATCTAGCTGAAATATTGTTGAATGTGGCGTTAAACACCATACTTCTAATCTTAACCCATTGCAAAATCTGATATGGCTGTTTTTTTTATGTTTCATTTGAAATACAATTATTCGCTTTCTGGTAACGAAGTCGGAGAGGGTTAATTCATTGCCACGAGTGCCTGTGGTTCTGAGTAGGTAAGGCAGTCCAAGTGAAACAGTTTTCCTAGCAACAGGAAACGAATGACCACTCTTAGCAGACTGCTGCCCATTGGGAGCTGGTTCAAATGGTTCTTTTTGCATTCACTATACACGAGGCACTCGTATTCGTCCATTCCTATTGGCCAAGTATGTACACGTATTTGGCTCGTCCAGTAGAGGAGCGGAAGCCGCCTTAGGATGGATTCTTTCCATAACATGTATTCCAAAGTCTTCATTCCTATGATACGGTATTCCCGTGGGGGTGGAAGGGGGGTGAATGTAGACACAAAGCCATGGTCATGTTAACTAGTTGTAATTAATGATTAAAACACAGTCGTACCCAATATGGACTTGGTTGCACAAACATCAATCAGAATTAAGTCTCAACTAAACCTTAAGTGTGAATTAATGTCATGCAGAATCTAACAGTTTTAGCCACCCCCTCCCCCCACCTCCTCCGCCCCACTTTTCTGTCCACTTTTAAAGCTTAACACTCGCCTATGTAACCGGTGTTTCGCCATTGTATATGCATAATGTGCATAAAGACAGTCGAACTATAGAGATTTAAAAAGTAGAGATTGAAAAAACTGACAAATTACAAGTGATTGCTCGAGATTTATTTTTAACTTTTTAGGCTTGCTTAAAATATAGTGCATATGTACATTATGTAGAGTAATGAAAGGTAATGTCATTTTGTGCAACATTCCTATCATGATCTTATTTTCGCACCCTTAACCCTTCCCCTTTTCCCAACCCTAACATCTCTCTCTTTTTTCCATCCTTAACCCTTCCATTCCCGTTTCTCCACTCTCAACACTCCCCTCTCCCCCTTTTCCCACTCTGAGCCCTTCGGTTTCCTTCCGTTTCCACGTCCCCTTTTCCCATCCTTAGTGCTTCCCTTCCCTCTCCCCTTTTCCCACCATAATGCCCTTCCTTCTCCACTTTTCCCTTCTTCCCCCTTTTACACCTACCCATTTACCCTCTCCCTTTTTTTTCTTCCTTAACTCTCCCCCATTTTCCTCTCGTTATCTATATTCAGGATTGAATCCTTATTCAGGGGACCAGATACATACAGAGTGTTTTAAAGAGCAATGTACAATGTACCCATAACAGCTATAAGAACTGGATTTACAAGTACAGAAATGTAATATAAATTATTATAAAATTCATGATATTTGTATAGAGGAGGTAGACGTGGCAAATCATTTTAGCAAAGAAACTATTATTTAATAGGCCATTACAACAACAAAATTGTTTAATATGTTTAGCCTGTCATCGATTTTGCTCATATTTCAACTTTTGACAAAGATGTCTTGAAAGAATGCTAAGCTATAATTTTCGAAATACTGTTTCTAAATAAGGGCAGTAATTTTTTTCTTAATAGGTATACCTGTACATGTACTGTCTTTGCTTTGCTGTAGGGTATGTATACAGTTAGTTAATGTATACTCACTTTGATAATAACAATATAAAAAAGGTAAATATATTGTAAACATTTCTGAAATAAGATGGAAATAATGGATGTTTATGTGTTCGGTTTGTGATTTCATGGATTGCAATACTTTTCTTGAATGACGCCAAGTGCGAGAATGATACACACACGTTTATCGTTAATTTGATACTTATTTAGCGGAAATTCACGAAAAAATGGAAAAAGGTACACATTGTTGGTTAAAGACAAATGATACCGACAGATATATATTTTTTTAATTAATAATGACAATGTCCAGAAGCACAAACAGCTGATGATATTAATGAGGTCAGATTTCTGTCATTCTGTAGAAAAATAAAAAAAAGATCTTAAGACCTTGAACTTTTTCACTTTTCCACCAACACTTACGTGATCTTTTTAAGAGACCTAGATGTTTGATTCGCAGTATCCATTATTTTGTCATAAACGAATCAGTCATCCCTTTCATGCAAGTTAATATTAAAAGGAAAATAAATCAATTAACTGACTAAAAAGATTAAAAGACAACAACTAACAAAAATTTGATGCATAATTAAAAAGTATTCAAATGGGAAGTTGATCTTATTTATCTTTATAATTCACTGCTATTTCATGTCATTTCTTTTCTTAACAATAAAGGTAATAACAAAATTACCGAACTCCGAACAATCTTATAAAGGGAAAGTCAAAACTCATAATTATATAAACAGACAAAATCAGTCAACAACCGGAAAACTGTGAAAACCGTAATGACCCTGACTTGGTACAGGCATTTCTAAAGAAATGGTGGGTTGAATCAGATTTTAAGGCGCCAAACCTCCCGCTCTCATTACGGTTCAAAGGTTCCGGCTGTCACTGTAACAGTATTTAAATACAGGAACAAAATAGGTAAAATAGTTGTCAAAGCAGTACCATATTCGGTGACGTAAATGTCAAAAATATTTTTACGTCACACATTGACAAAGAAATTCTTGACATTTTGGACTTCTCTATCTTTATACATTTTCACTATATGAAAATGCATCGCTTATAATTATTTCTGCAGAGACGGAATATATTTCGACAAGATATTGGTATCGGAATATAAACTTTTTAAGAGATCGAATAAGGCGAATCTTTTTATAGCCCTGGTCCAGTAGCCTGTTTCTCAGATGAAGATGACGTTTCAGGAAATCAGAATAATTGCTACTGGCCCTTGCATAGCGAATCAATTGCGAGATGTAAACACCATATGCAGGAGAAGCTGGTATATTGCTGCACATGTTTGGAAAATTTATGATTTTAAAATTGAAGTCGTCCCGCTTATCATAAATTTTAGTACTGAGTTGACCACTGTCGTCAAATTCGAGGTATAAGTCCAAAAATGATGCGGACGAAGCTGTATCGGTGGTCTCTTTAATTTCCAGCTCTGGAGGATATATCAATGGAAGAAATTCTGCAAATCTAGAATTATTGATAGATAAAACGTCATCAATATACCTGTATGTGAAATTAAAGGCTCTAGCCTCATGAATCTTCTTATCTTTTACAAGCTTTTGAAGAAACTCCGACTCGTATGAGTATAAAAATAAATCGGCTATACACCAAGTCCCTACTGACACCAATTATAGTCTCTGTTGTTTTAATAAAATGTTTTCTCTGTTTTCACTAATTTTAGAATTGTTGTGACAATGTGATATTTTCTTCGTTTTATTCATCACTGATTTACATATTAATAATAATAATAATAATAATAATCTGTCAAGAAAATTACACGTGATAATAAGCCAGTGGTACGGTCTCTCTTACACGTACATATTTTTTAATGTATTGTAATGTTGTCTTCTGTTCAACACGGCATTTAAACGTGTATTAACACATCTTACAACAAATGCTATTAGGTCTCTCTTATACGTACTTCTCTTTTGTATTGTAATGTTGTCTTTTGTTCAACACGGCACTTAAACGTGTATTAACACATCTTACAACACATGCTATTAGGTCTCTCTTATACGTACTTTTCTTTTGTATTGTAATGTTGTCTTCTGTTCAACACGGTATTTAAACGTGTATTAACACATCTTACAACAAATGCTATTAGGTCTCTCTTATACGTACTTCTCTTTTGTATTGTAATGTTGTCTTTTGTTCAACACGGCACTTAAACGTGTATTAACACATCTTACAACAAATGCTATTAGGTCTCTCTTATACGTACTTCTCTTTTGTATTGTAATGTTGTCTTTTGTTCAACACTGCACTTAAACGTGTATTAACACATCTTACAACAAATGCTATTATGTCTCTCGTATACGTACTTCTCTTTTGTATTGTAATGTTGTCTTCTGTTCAACACGCACTTAAACGTGTATTAACACATCTTACAATAAATGCTATTAGGTCTCTCTTATACGTACTTCTCTTTTGTATTGTAATGTTGTCTTCTGTTCAACACGGCACTTAAACGTGTATTAACACATCTTACAACAAATGCTATTAGGTCTCTCTTATACGTACTTCTCTTTTGTATTGTAATGTTGTCTTCTGTTCAACACGGCACTTAAACGTGTATTAACACATCTTACAACAAATGCTATTAGGTCTCTCTTATACGTACTTCTCTTTTGTATTGTAATGTTGTCTTTTGTTCAACACTGCACTTAAACGTGTATTAACACATCTTACAACACATGCTATTATGTCTCTCTTATACGTACTTCTCTTTTGTATTGTAATGTTGTCTTCTGTTCAACACGCACTTAAACGTGTATTAACACATCTTACAATAAATGCTATTAGGTCTCTCTTATACGTACTTCTCTTTTGTATTGTAATGTTGTCTTCTGTTCAACACGGCACTTAAACGTGTATTAACACATCTTACAACAAATGCTATTAGGTCTCTCTTATACGTACTTCTCTTTTGTATTGTAATGTTGTCTTCTGTTCAACACGGCACTTAAAAGCGTATTAAGACATCTTACAACAAATGCTATTAGGTCTCTCTTATACGTACTTCTCTTTTGTATTGTAATGTTGTCTTCTGTTCAACACGGCACTTAAACGTGTATTAACACATCTTACAACAAATGCTATTAGGTCTCTCTTATACGTACTTCTCTTTTGTATTGTAATGTTGTCTTCTGTTCAACACGGTACTTAAACGTGTATTAACACATCTTACAACACATGCTATTATGTCTCTCTTATACGTACTTCTCTTTTGTATTGTAATGTTGTCTTCTGTTCAACACGGCACTTAAACGTGTATTAACACATCTTACAACAAATGCTATAAGGTCTCTCTTATACGTACTTCTCTTTTGTATTGTAATGTTGTCTTTTGTTCAACACGCACTTAAACGTGTATTAACACATCTTACAACACATGCTATTAGGTCTCTCTTATACGTACTTCTCTTTTGTATTGTAATGTTGTCTTCTGTTCAACACGGTATTTAAACGTGCATTAACACATCTTACAACACATGCTATTATATCTCTCTTATACGTACTTCTCTTTTGTATTGTAATGTTGTCTTCTGTTCAACACGGCACTTAAACGTGTATTAACACATCTTACAACAAATGCTATTATGTCTCTCTTATACGTACTTCTCTTTTGTATTGTAATGTTGTCTTCTGTTCAACACGGCACTTAAACGTGTATTAACACATCTTACAACAAATGCTATTATGTCTCTCTTATACGTACTTCTCTTTTGTATTGTAATGTTGTCTTCTGTTCAACACGGCACTTAAACGTGTATTAACACATCTTACAACAAATGCTATTATGTCTATCTTATACGTACTTCTCTTTTGTATTGTAATGTTGTCTTCTGTTCAACACGGCACTTAAACGTGTATTAACACATCTTACAACAAATGCTATTATGTCTCTCTTATACGTACTTCTCTTTTCTATTGTAATATTGTCTTCTGTTCAACACGGCACTTAAACGTGTATTAACACATCTTACAACAAATGCTATAAGGTCTCTCTTATACGTACTTCTCTTTTGTATTGTAATGTTGTCTTTTGTTCAACACGCACTTAAACGTGTATTAACACATCTTACAACAAATGCTATTATGTCTCTCTTATACGTACTTCTCTTTTGTATTGTAATGTTGTCTTCTGTTCAACACGGCACTTAAACGTGTATTAACACATCTTACAACAAATGCTATTATGTCTCTCTTATACGTACTTCTCTTTTGTATTGTAATGTTGTCTTCTGTTCAACACGGCACTTAAACGTGTATTAACACATCTTACAACAAATGCTATTATGTCTCTCTTATACGTACTTCTCTTTTGTATTGTAATGTTGTCTTCTGTTCAACACGGCACTTAAACGTGTATTAATACATCTTACAACAAATGCTATTAGGTCTCTCTTATACGTACTTCTCTTTTGTATTGTAATGTTGTCTTCTGTTCAACACGGCACTTAAACGTGTATTAACACATCTTACAACAAATGCTATAAGGTCTCTCTTATACGTACTTCTCTTTTGTATTGTAATGTTGTCTTCTGTTCAACACGGCACTTAAACGTGTATTAACACATCTTACAACAAATGCTATTATGTCTCTCTTATACGTACTTCTCTTTTGTATTGTAATGTTGTCTTCTGTTCAACACGGCACTTAAACGTGTATTAACACATCTTACAACAAATGCTATTATGTCTCTCTTATACGTACTTCTCTTTTGTATTGTAATGTTGTCTTCTGTTCAACACGGCACTTAAACGTGTATTAACACATCTTACAACAAATGCTATTATGTCTCTCTTATACGTACTTCTCTTTTGTATTGTAATGTTGTCTTCTGTTCAACACGGCACTTAAACGTGTATTAACACATCTTACAACAAATGCTATTATGTCTCTCTTATACGTACTTCTCTTTTGTATTGTAATGTTGTCTTCTGTTCAACACGGCACTTAAACGTATTTTACAATGAATGATACAAGTTTACGTTCTCTGTGAATGGGTTAATAAAACATATATGATAATTTTAATGATTTGGCACAATTGTCATAAAACCCACAATGTTTCAGACCCAACACGATAAATTACAGTAAGCATTCATGTCTTAAATGTTTTTATATTTAAAAATAAATATTTTTTATATTGATTGTATGCGTGATCATATGGAGTTTTAATACTGCAGTCGTTCTATTTGAGCAGTCAAATTACATTGACCGACATTATATCTTCCTGGTACCCTTTTCACATAATTATATCCTGCCTGTTGAGCTTAGAGAACTTAATTTTAAATCCAGTGCACTTCCCGTTGACAGAAAATATCAAAAGGGACAATCAAGGGATAATTGTATAATTTTATTAAATTCAAAATATTACCGCACATGGATGAATATGATTTTCTTTTTTCTGTATTAATGCAATGCCTTCAAATATAAAGTTAATGTGTATTCATCGCAAAACTGGTGGAAAGTGTGTAAACCTCGCCATTGTTCCAGTCTTGAAGCCATTATATTTTAAGACAACGCACTAATATTTTACATTTATATCTAAAAAAACAATCATTGTTATTAAGGGTTGTCTTTCGCACCTAAATCAGGATATATTTCATTGATTGATTGGTGTTTAACACCAACTTCAGCAGTATTTAAGCTATATTGTGACGTGGAATGTATTTCAGAAAAAAGGTTTACTAGATACATTTAACTTGTATATACAATCGGTGTTATTGCCATGTTCGTGTAGGTTTCTTTGTTGTTTAACACCAAATTAGGTATTCAGATATATTCATGTTCAGAACAAGTTTACAAATTCATAAACGATTGTAATTGTATTTTGGATTGCTTAGGATAATGGGTTTGGTTGTCACTTGTAAAAAAGGAAGGATATAGCTGAAAAGTTTGGAAGTTAACAGGCCACGAACGACAACTCATAATTAACCATTGAATATCAGTAGAGGTTGTAGGTTGCCTTCTACGTGTAAGGAGCCTAATTTTCCAATTAAATATACATCCTGTTCTTGAAAGTGGCAGGGAGACTAGATTATACTTCTATGTCATCGAGGGGATATCATAAGGCAACACATTCAATCAATAAATCAATCAATATTAATAAGATTCAGTTATAGATATACCTGCAATCTTGATATAGACAAGCAATAAAATGGAATTTAATTTATATATATGAATATGCACACTATTTGATACAAATCTGTAATATCGAACATCTTGTTTTTAACAACCCCCTCTACTTGTCTAAGACTCGATGTTGACTGTTTTGTGTATGCGTGCCGAACGTCCGGCTTTTAATTAGTCCCTCTACTATCCCGACTCGCATATAATCGATGTAAACTGTTGTGTGTTTGTGTACACCATGACATGTTCTACCTAGATTTGTACCATCCTTGAAATACATAAATACATTAAAAAAAAGAATTGTATTATATAACATAATGACAAGTGATGTGACCCATTACCACCAGCTGATTTTAACCTTGTTGGTGTTTATTTATGTTAAATCAAGGGATGACAAATACATGAAAGGGGATATTGCATCATAAAATATTGTCCTCTATGAAATAGTGTCCATGAGAGAAAATTTCATAGGAAATATTGTCCATGGACAAAATTTCATTAAATTTTATTATGTAATTGTGTCCGGGACACTATTTCACTATGAAATACTGTCAGCTGCTGTACAATTTTGTCCATTCAATGGACAATATTTCATGTAAAATAATGTCTACAAATGGAAAACTTACCCATTGAGAAAATGTACTAAAGAAATCTTTTAAATAAATTCCATCTGACAAATTCTGAATATTAAATGTTACCAAACTTAAACGGCACAATATAGAAATAAATACAACAAAATATGGAATGCGAAAAGTATTTAGTAATGAAATGTAAATATATCATACAAATTAATCAACATTTTTTATAGTTATTTCTAGTAATATTCAAAAATGCTGTTCTTCCTGTCCTTTTTTTCACTCATATAATCCAAAAGGTGTGTATACTCCTGACCCTCCATTATTTGTACTTTAATTTGCATTCAATCATTTAGAAACTTTATTGTAATTAAAGTATTCAAAAGTATAATAAAACATCTTAATGACTTGAATATAATTTCTTTTGAAAGGACAACATTTCATGATAATCTCAACGGGGACAATTTTTCATAAACTAGAACTACATTTCATATTACAAATCTATGAAATGTTGTCCTAATGGACATTATTTCATAGGACATTATTTTTCTAAATCAAGGGATGACAAATACATGAAAGGGGATATAACTGTTTAATTTTCAATTTATAAAGAATGGATTTACTGTTTTTGGAAGATGGAGGATTGCCATTGGTTGATACTGTTGCGGTTGTTTATATTGTCGTCCATTACTGTAAAGTTTTCTTTGTTTTGTTACTGTAATAAATTTTTTTTTTTAGATAATTAATTCATCTAATCGATTATAACCACAAATATGACACGTGTGACCGAATTACGCTTTAACTAAATGATGCGCGTAAAGTAGTTCGGAAAAGAGTGATACATTTTTGATAACCGATCAAACAGATGAAGGTGTTCATGTTTGTTTTATAAATAAACTTTGGAGAAAACTAAATGGCAAATCAAAAATGGACAATCCAGAGACATTGGCAACATTGGGCACACAAGACACAGGACCACACAAACACAACATAAAACACATGATCCGTTTTATATGTATTTAAAACAAAGCCAACATTGAAAAAAACGTATCGTTGAGGTAAAATTTCACGGAGTTAACTCACTGTAACAACAGTCTGCGAGAAGAAACGTCGTTCCACTCGGACACATTATCCCGATTTCAGGCCAACCAGTTTTCGCTCTTGCTTCTTAATACTGCGTGCTTAGTGAACAGCAGCAAATACCAATTTAATAGTCTTTGGTTTAACCCGACCAGTGCTCGAACCCACCACTTACTGCACTCGCGGCGAGCACGATAATCATTACTCTACAGAGGCGGTTATGATAATATAAATCGGTAGATGCTACATAGTTTTGTGTCTATCAACTGGATTGTGATTTTATGTTACAATACTAACATACATATTCAATCATAATCATTTGTGTCTTCAAGCTCTGTCCGTTTTTGTTTTCTTTTGCTTTGTGGTTTTTTGGGGGGGTTTTTTGTGTGCTTTTTTTTCATGCGAAACAAAAATCGGTTTTTATTTACATAAACAAAAATCATTATTTTTTTTTAAATTTGATTAACATTATTTGTTGAAAACAAAACTGTCATATTGTTTGCATCTCTCAGGATAATTAATGTTTTTTTTCTAAAAAAAATTAACAACAGAATTAAAATAAAATTATCAATAACTTGCGACAGGTTGGTGGTCTTCTTTTGGGTTTTCCGATTTACTCGATTAAACAAAACCTTATTCTTCATGACCAAAAACCCAACACCTTTGTTCCCGAAAGTTCCGTTGATTTTATCAGTATACAAATGTATTAATATTAATGTAAAAAGTAATACAACAATATTGTATCACATTTATAATGAAGTCTAATCATTTGACAATACATTATATGTTGATCCACACCAAAAAGTCCACGAAAATTTAAAAGCTTTAATTGCTCGCTCTCAAAGACTTTGTAGTTATTCAGCTTTCCAATCTTTCAACTTGAGAGAACCTTATGAAGGTTATTCCAAGAACGCACCATGCGCAGGTAATTAAATACACCGGTGTAGGAGGGAACCTGAAAGTGGGAGGGGCAAGCTTTTGAAGTGCCAAAGAGTGGGAGGAGAGGTCAAGCTTCATGAGGGGGATCTAAAGTGGGAGGGGTCAACATTTTTTGGAGTGGATTGAAAAGTGGGGTAAGCTTCATGCGGGGGTGGGGAAAGTTTTCAAAACTAACAAGCAAAAATAATAATAAAAATTTTAAAAAAAGTCCTTTGGTTTCCTTTTTGATTTGTCGAACATTTTCTGCTTCCGTACTGTAAATTCAGCTTTTACTAAATGTTTACCAGAAAAAGTTGGGGGAGGGGGAGCGACAAAAACAGTAAAGCGGGGAGCCTACATCTTCTGTGTCCCCTGCCACCCGGCTCTTACGACCCTGATTTATACAAACAATTTTATCTGTGATTGATTATGATCCTAGTATACCTTAAAGAAATACATATTATACATTTACCGCCACCCTACACGTCTTTCACACTAAAACGATATCTATTTTTTGTTATTTCAGATGTAAGACTCCTAATGACAATGACTATTACACACCCCCGGGAGAAGTATCATTTAATACATCGCATGGTGTACAGTCTTATAATGTTACAGAATGTCACATACAGATAAATGGGACTATGTCTAAGTGTAACAGCTGGGTCTACGACAAGAGTCTGTTTACTGCTACTATAATATCGAAGGTAATACAATGATTGATTGATTGGTTTTTAACGCCACATTTAGCAATATTTCAGTTATATCATGGTGTGGGTAATACAATGACAAATAAAGAAAATAAATGCCACGCTGTCAGAGCGGTTCAGAAATGAACACGAAACTCTTAGAAAAAAGCAAAATTGATACTTTAACGCACATATATTGTCCGATCGCTTTCCTTGCTTGGTACGGGCAATTCAATAAAGAGTCTAGAAGCTGAATAGTTTCATGAGCATGAAAATATGAAGAGTTGTAACGGTGCTTTGCAGAATTCTAACGGAACATGAAATAATACTTCAGTTACTTAGTGGTGGAAATTTGAGTGATCAATTACAATGAAGACAGTATATCCAAAAATCTCCAAAAATCCGTAACTAACAGACAAAAGTTATTACAAAACGTTGTATTGGGTACAACTGGACACCAAAAGATAACATGCGTAAACAAATATGCATCTACCATGTGAATGATCACAGTGACCACGTACGTATTGTGGAGCAAGCGTATAAATCTGAATTTTGTTTTCATCAGCACTGCGTTGTTCTATTGTCTACCTGTTATATGTAAGTTTACGCGAAAAGATAGTCATATGCTATACATATATGTAGCTACTTTTAGCTATTTTTAATATGACAATTTTGACATAAAATGTTACAGGCGTGTATTGCTAACCAGTAAATATAAGGAGCAACCCTTATGCTCGTTGTGTCTCGCCAACAAAATAATAAAGCCATAATTTATTTTTAATTATTCGTAATAGCATATTCAACACTAAAAAACGTATACAATTTTCGCCAAGAAATACATTAATAAATTGAAACCAAAATATCAAGAAAATACATTCGTACAACGAATCGTCATTGAATACAAAATCGCCAATAAATGCATTCATACAAGGGGATTAGCGTGTTGAACGAAAATAATAATATTTCAGCTATATCGTGGCGGTCAGTTTTATTGGTGGAGGAAACCAGCGTACCCGGAGAAAACCACCTACCTACCTGTCGCAAGTCACTGACAAACGTTATCACATTGTTGTATCGAGTACACCTCGTCATGTGGGGTATTCGAACTTTAGTGGTGATAGGTACTGATTGCACAATACATATGATCTCCACCACGACGGCCCCTGCATTCATGCAAACTCGAATGCATAGCCAATAAATACATTCATACCATAAGGTTTTCATGCTCTTTTCTGGAAGCTTAAAAAAAGTAACATGACAAAAATACGCAATTGAAACAAAAAGAAGGGTCTGCAAAAAGACCTTCATTTCCCATGCAGGATTATTCTATTTGCAGTTTGCAAAGTTTAAATACTCATTGTTCTCTGTATTTATTAGATCCATCTGATTACCTGTGACAGGTAAATAAGTATAAGATACAGTAATATTGAAACAAAGGAAGCGGCCCGTATTGGAAAAAGAAACCCGTTATATCCAATACGGGCAACTTCTTTTGTTTCAAAAGTAATGTATCTAAAGCTTAACTTGCACAAAAATGATGCTATAATTTATAAAATAAAAAATAAGTCGTGCGAACAGCTTTGCTTGTGAGAACGAGTTTCCTATTACAAAATTGGGCAAATTCTTACGCTCGTTCATAATAAGAACTGCAAAAACATCGGCCTGTAACTGATATTAGAGCCATCATTTAGAATAACATTGCTGGGGGTTTTGTTGTACAAACTCAAAATCTATATTTTAATCCAGTAAGTGAATAATTGCTTAACGCCAAATGAGCAATTTTTCAGCTATATCATGGCGAGAACAAGTTATATGCGATGAGAAGATATTTGGTTTGCACTAAGCTAACACGCTTAGTTGAATTTGTATAGTGCTAGCTCCATGAATCAAAAGTCCACTGGAAGAAAATTCGCTCCACTTTGAAACATTATCCTGATTCTGAACCTATCAGTCTTTGTTCTTATTAATTAATTATGCGTGCTTAGCGGAGAAGCAGCAAATGCCAATTGTACAGTCTTTTGTTTGACCGGAACCCGAACACACGATCTACTGTACTCAAGACGAGCACGATAAGCATTACACCGCCGATGCGGTTTTAATCCAATAAGAAATCTTGACTTATGGCACGATGTGACCATACATTTTATTCGGATTGTACAATCGGAAGTCGTATTTTTCGTATTATACCTCCAGGAGAAATCTCCTCAAAAACTAAAACATCAGTTGTCAAGTACAAGCAACACATATAGTCTTCAGTTAACGTACTTGATATCTACACTTTGTAATAGACCATTCCCACATTCCGGACTTTGGTTATAAAATTATGCATTTTACAGGAGATATTTCCCTTTAAACCAAGCAAATTGGTCCCCTTTTATACACAGTCAAATAAAAACATGTTTGTTTTCATTATCTTATCAGAATGTAGCAACAACTTGTGAATTTTATATATTTTATACAATTATCCTCTGAATTTTACAATGTTCAAATATCTACACTGCCACGATATAACTGAAATATTGTTGAAAGTGGCGTTAAACACCATAACCCTAACCCTCAAATATCTACAAATAATGAGAAAATCAAATTCATATTCGTTTTCCTTTCCATTGCACTTTCTAGACGGGGTACCATTTTTCCCTTAGTAGGGTACATAACTCATATGAACAAATATTAAAATGTATAATTTTAGATTCAAATCGAGAATGTGCAAAATGTCTATTGTTGCGGAAATTTTCTATGAGGACTTAATTATATGCTTTTATTTGCAACAATCTACAAATGGTGGAGGAAAATTCTAGCTTAAGCATGTTTAACCATTAAATATATTTTGTTTTGCAGTTTGACATCGTTTGTGAGGAGAAATTTTTCCGCGCCCATTTCTTAATGGCTCATTACATAGGACTCCTCGTTGGTTCAGTGGTTTGTGGAGTTTTGTCTGATGCGTATGTATTACAAGTTTATGTATGTTTTAAAAATGTTTGAAGACCCCAGAGTCAATAAAAAGCCGCAAATTGAGGAAAGACAAACAACACAATGGCCAAAAGAAAAAGGACAAAAGGACAAACAACGATCTACAAAACACTACACAGAAAACAAAAGATTGAGCAACGCAAACCCATTAAAACTTGGGGTGAACTCATGTGCTCTGGAAGTGTAAGCAGTTCTTGCTCCACTAATGGCACACGTTGTGTTACTTTATTAGTAATTTCACTCTTATTTGATATTATCTAAAGTGAAAAAATGTAATTATATTAATAATATACGGTATATACATTGCTTAAACAGTCAGCAATTCATTTACACACTGTGGTCGTCATGACCGTGATCGTATGGTAGTTGGATTTACAACTACCTGTGCAATCAATGCCTAACTACTAAAGTGGTTAGTTCGAACCCCGCTCATGGCGATGTGTACTCGATACAACATTATGTGATACAGTTTGTCAGTGACAGTTCGGTGGTTTTCTCCGGGTACTCCGGTTTCCTCCACCAATAAAACCGACCGCCACGATTTAACTGAAATATTGTTGAAAGTGGCGTTAAGCACCATGCACCCTCTTTACATACATATAAATTAAAAATACCGTGCTCGAGACATAAACAAAAAAAAATAATAATTGAACCAAGAATGACCTCTTTCATGACAAGATTAAACGCCATATATTAACATTTTCAACCTCAGTTCATTCTTCATTGTAGAATTTAACATTCTTATAGCTCACCTATATTTTTCCCATTTCCCATATATTACAGAAAAATGTATAAACGTGTGCAATAAATTATATCAATAATAATTCATGACCAAACACGTGTTATATTTATTATCTATCATTTCATCATATCACCACACAAACCAAAACAAAACAAGCAAACAACAGAAAGCAAAAACAAAACAAAAAACGCATAACAAAAAAAGCAACAACAAAACAAGAACCAGTCTACATGAATAACATTTGAATTTTACAGCTAATTTATGATGTTATTACTTGATGATATATTTGTTAATTAACCATAAAATATTGTCTCTATTTTATCGTTGATACGTATGCAAAATGTAGAGAGAATCTGGAACACCAATATTGGCCGGATCAAAGTTGGCCGAGTTGTACTATCTTTATCACAAAAGCAGTTTTCATTTTATTTATGTAAATATAACAGTTGCTAATTAATAATTACTTAGAGTACACATTTCAGATAAAAGAGAAATCAAAATAACACTAGTACAAATATAATAACAAAAGAACATCAAATAAGAAATTATTGGAGAACACTCAAAATATATGACTAGTACAAAACACAAGCTTAAATCTATCAAATATGTGTACCTGTCCCAATATAATATTGTTTTTTGCATAATTACACACAGGATTGGCCGTAAACCAGTCATGACTGTTGGTATAATCATGCTTCTTATATCAATGGGAACCAGACCTTTTATGCCCAACTTGACACTGGTGACAATCTTAGAGTTTTTCAATGGAGCTGGTAGCATAATATCTTATATGGCACCGTTTATACTAGGTGAGTATCATGAAATGAAACCTATTGAATTAATGGCGTCTGTAAGTTACTTTTGTTCTAAGCACTTTTCATAATCGTTAGAGAACACCGAATGGGCAGGTAAAAGAATAGACAATTCAGAGAAACTGGCAACATTGGGTACTCAAGACGCAGGACGAAGACAAACAAAACAAAAAACACATCACTCTACACAAATTATGTAAATAAAATATGGACCCTCCTACAAACAACTGGAGGAAAAGACGAACCGAACATTTTTTTATGCGAAATCGTAATAACAATAAATATACAGTATACATGTAAATGGGTATAGAAAGCAAGTGAAACGATGATGGTTGCCGCTAGTGGAGCAGAAAACGCTTACCTTTCCGGATCAACTGGGTTCATACTCGATATTTAGTCAGATTCGTGGTATTCTGTGGACAGTTTTTGTCTCTTTGTCCTCTTTTGATCATTGCACTCCCTGTCCGAGCTCGGTTGACTGATTTTTGTTGTCAGCTTGGCATTTTCAAACTTTTCTAAATTGAATGAACACCAATGAACAGATCCATAGTTTGACTAACCCATTCTCATGGGAGCAATGTTATTGACACCTAATAAATTTGAAGCTGCCGCGTTGTGCGTTCGAATCGCGCCTATTGCGAGGTGTACTCGATACATTATTTTGTGATAAAATTTCTCAGTGACTTTCAGCTGATATGTGGTTTTCTCCGGTACTCCGGTTTCCTCCACTAATAAAATTTACCGCTACGATATAACTGAAATATTGTTTGCAGTGGAATGCAACAATATAAACCACCACTCACCAAAGTTGTGAATTCGAATCCAGCTCATGACGTGGTATACTCGATACAACATTATGTGATAACGTTTGTCAGTAACTTACGACAGGTAGGTTGATTTCTTCGGTTTCATCCACAAATAAAACCGACCGCCATGATATGACTAAAATATTGTTGAAAGTGGTGGTAAGCGCCATAACCCTAATCCTTGATTTATGTGTTGTACTATATTTCTTGGCGCAACACACATATATAACATGCATAGTTCTTTATTCGCATGTTGTTGTATAATACTTGGTTTAAATTTTACAGTAACGGAGATGGTGGGACCAACGAAAAGACTATTTGCATCATTTTGTGTCTATGGTACATTTTGCATAGGGAGTTACATCTTACTATTGATGGCGTTCCTAATTCGTGACTGGACAGTATTATATTGGGTCATCACTGTACCTATAGCAGCATACATCATTGTATTATTGTGAGTAATACACAAGCTGATTACAATCAGATTTCTCACTCTCTCCTCCCCCTTTTCCTAATATGTCGCGGCGTGGAGATCTGGGGAACACCAATGCGGGTCGCATGCGAGTGGTTCTATGTATAATCCCATGAAAATAGTGATTGCGAAACTATGAAAGTGGTATTAAACTGCTTTGCATTCTACGAGCTATCCGATTGGTCGAAAAAGACCCCCAACTCCGCAAAATATCAGTAAGGGGGAGATAATGGAAGATCTAATTTTAATCAGATTGAATAATAAACAAATTCAGATAAATTCAATCGAACAATGGCGCGTTTCAATATAAGACGGAGTGCGTGTTTTTATGTAGGTACGTCCATCATTGTGTCAGCTATATTGAGATTACAATATTTAATGGGGAAGGAGTGGTAAGTGTCCCTTAACGCCATATCAACATTTTTTAAGCTAAATCATGGCGAGAACGAGTTCATTTTAGCTGATGTCCGCTTTGTACTAGTTGAACAGTTATTTTGTTAGTACCAGCTCACTGACACAACAGACTGCAGGTAGACATGTCACTCTACTCATCTACACGGAAACATTATACTGACTCCGAGCCATCCAGTTTTGCTTATACTTCTTAATGCTACTACTCAGTGGTGAAACACATGTTGAATTGCAATTTTATGTACCAAATAAGAAATCACAAAATAAAGAGATCTGGATATATGTGGTGTTCAATTTCATATATACAATGTGTTCCCGCCATGCTATAGCCGAAATACAGATAAGTTGGCGTTAAACACCAATCAATCAATCTATCATTTTCTTTATCAAAGATGACTTCCAGTGTCGACATGTTGGGGTAGGTGCGTGCTGCTGCAATAGGCAAAGCCATTTATTACAAACGAGTAGTATAACATTACTCTATATTTGTTCTTGCTGCATACAATATAAAATCACATTATATTACAATACACTGGTTTACTATTTGCCATTAGTTTTACCCCAGTCATCAAACATGACATTCAGTGTCGATTAGTTTGGGGGTAGTAGCGTGTTGCTGTCACAGACAGAGCCGTTTACTACAAACGAGTAGTATAAGAAGAGTTTGAAGATACTAAAGAGGTAATCAGAATCCGTATATCAAAGAATAACAGACAACACAATGGCCAAAAGAAAAAGTACAAAATAACAAACAACGATCTACAAAACATACACATTAAACTAATAATCGAGTAACATGAACCCCACTAAAACCGGGGGTGAACTCATGTAATATTTATCTATATTTGTGCTTGTTGTATGCAATATAGAATCACATTATTATACAATACATCGTTTTACTATTTTTTATTAGTTTTATCTCAGAATCACCTAGATGGTTGTTAAGCAGAGGACGGACAAAAGAAGCTACTGATATTCTAGAGAAAATGGCACGTTTTAATGGGAAAAGTTTCCACATATCTCCTGATGATATCACTGTGAAAGATGATCATAGAACATCATTTAAAGATTTTATAACGGATATGGTGAAGTGTAAGATACTAATGTGTAGACTAGCCGTCATTAGTCTTAATTGGTATGTACAGGAATGTATTATCACACATTTGGGAAACAAATGAATGACCGGATCAGTTCACAAAGAAGGGAGAATTAGCCCAATAACACTAATTTAACCCCGCGACGTTTTATTGAAGTGCCTATACCACCAGAACCAGCCTTAATTAGCTCCAAATATGGTATCGCGCTTAAGGGGCCCCACGCTGGAGTTATCCACTCTTGGCTGCTCATGGACCAAAAACAACACGCTGCAGGTTTAGCAGGGAACAGAATTAGGCCGGTTCTGTATACCAAGAGAGAAAAGTAAGCGGTCATGTATATGTATTTTGGGGTATAGATTGTGCCTCTTTCTATCATTTTTCTACTGGCTTTTGAAACTATTCCATTAGTGTTGTGTTTGTCTTGATTTGTTTCTTGTTTGTTTGTTTTCTCATTTTATCTTTCATCCGCTAGTCAGAGTGAGTGAACGACATCCACATGATCTACAAACGCTTAAGATTCTGAATTAAAGAATGTACCATGGATATTGAAAAATCGCAGAAAGAAAAAGAATCAATACATCAACCACTAATATATATTATCACTCACTCTACAGGCACTTCAATAATAAAAAAGTGGCGGGGTTAAGCTATTTTTAAATGTCCAACCTCCCATCTTTGTGAAAGGAGGCGGTAAAGCATGTGTTTTCCACTATGAATAAAACGCTGTATCTCACTTGTAAGCAGGTGAAGAACGTTGAGTCTTAATCCTGAACCTTAAGCAACATATATTTAACTATCTTGACTCAAACATTGTCGAGTGTATAATATAGTTCAGCAAAAAGAGTTCATGGCCTAAACCATCATATAAATAAACGCTAGAGAAAACCGAAGGGCAAATCAAGACTTGACAATCCAGAGACACTGGAAAGTTTGGGCAAACAAGAGACACGGGACGAAGACAAACAAAACACACACAAAAAGCCAGAAAACTAAAAAGTCTGCCTCTTATAAGACACCGCGATGCTACTCATATAGGCCAGACGTATATTATTTTATCTTGCAATGACAGCATTTACCGACCAATATAATATTGGTCAGTTATAAATAGAACATACAAATGTAAGCTCTGCCCACTCCACAGTAACATATTACTGGGCAAACTCATCGGGGAACATCGGGGGATATTGTTTTCAAATACATACACAAAATTATTTCAAATTCTTTTATCGTCGTCCAGTAAACGTTTATTTACGATTTAAAATTGCAAGATAAATACAACACATGTGCACTATCGAAGAATATAGGTAAATATGTGTATTCGGTGCGAAACCTCGCCTTTTTCCCCGTTTCTAAGCCTCATACCCATATTACCTATATGCTTCGACAGTGCACAAGTATTGTATATGTACGCACTGTAATACATATCCAATACACATTATTCACTACAAAACAGACAGGTCATATAATATCAAGACAATTTAATAAACTGTCCTTAAAACTAATGTATATAAAACAATATATGATAGAACCAAAGAGATGTTCAGAGATGGTAATATGAAAATTATGTACATCAACGGATATGTTAAGAAAATAAAGCCTAAACAGTGATGGTCAACTATTCACCAATATCAACAAAACATAAGAGAGCTTAAACAGTGATGGTCAACTATTCACCAATATCAACAAAACATAAGAGAGCTTAAACAGTGATGGTCAACTATTCACCAATATCAACAAAACATAAGAGAGCTTAAACAGTGATGGTCAACTATTCACCAATATCAACAAAACATAAGAGAGCTTAAACAGTGATGGTCAACTATTCACCAATATCAACAAAACATAAGAGAGCTTAAACAGTGATGGTCAACTATTCACCAATATCTACAAAACATAAGAGAGCTTAAACAGTGATGGTCAACTATTCACCAATATCATCAAAACATAAGAGAGCTTAAACAGTGATGGTCAACTATTCCACCAATATCATCAAATAAAAAGAAAGCTTAAACAGCGATGGTGAACTATTCACCAATATCATCAAAACATAAGAGAGCTTAAACAGTGATGGTCAACTATTCACCAATATCATCAAAACATAAGAGAGCTTAAACAGTGATGGTCAACTATTCCACCAATATCATCAAATAAAAAGAAAGCTTAAACAGTGATGGTCAACTACTCACCAATATCATCAAATAAAAAGAAAGCTTAAACAGTGATGGTCAACTATTCCACCAATATCATCAAATCAAAACAAAGCTTAAACAGTGATGGTCAACTATTCCACCAATATCATCAAATCAAAAGAAAGCTTAAACAGTGATGGTCAACTATTCCACCAATATCATCAAATCAAAACAAAGCTTAAACAGTGATGGTCAACTATTCCACCAATATCAACAAATCAAACAACTACCTCTCACTTTAACTCACTGCATACAAAAAGGGGGATGGGGAACATGACATATGACATTGGAAATCCAGGTTTTGGATTGGGACAGGCACAACAATGTTTAAGTAATTGTCAATAAACTGTATTTATCCCAGATAGAATACCATAGTAAAGAAATATGCTAAAGTTTCTCAGATACGAGGGGCATTTGCAACACACGTTCGCAGCCGCAAGTGATAAAGTTTACCAGTTGCTTGCCCATGATTGGTGGTTCTCTCCGGGTACCCCGGCTTCTTCTACCACTAAAACTGGTCGCCATGATATAGCTGAAATATTGCTGAAAGTGGCGTTAAGCACAATAAATCAAATCAAATCAAAATACAACACACGTGTAGAAAGGGGGGGGGGGGGGTTACTTGTTGTAGTTAACAAGTCAAACAGTATGAATTCTGTATAATTTGTGGTGTACAATGTGCCAATTTTCAAAGATTTCGTGTGTCGTATCAAGTCACGAATCGTAGAATAAAGCGAAATATGTGCTGACTATGGGGGAGTGGCTGAATGAGTAATTGTAGCTGCCAACGCAGCAATTTTCAGCTATATTATGGCGAGAAAAAGTTACTTTTCAATGAGATTATGATGAAGAAAAGTACTAGACCAACACTCTTAGTTGTATTGTGTTAGTAGTGCTAGCTCAATATATCGTTGGGGCCGTCGTGGATGTGACCGTATGGCTGTTGGATTTATAACTATCTGTGCAATCAGTGCCTATCAACACTAAAGTTGTGAGTTCGAACCCGTTCATGGCGAGGTGTACACGATACAACATTATGTGAGAGGTCGGTGATTTTCTCCGGGTACTCTGGTTTCCTCCAACAATAAAACTGACCGCCACGATATATCTGAGATATTGTTGAAAGTGGCGTTAAGCATCATAAACCAAGCAAATCAATATATCGTTAAATACAATGAAGTTATTCCAGAAACGCATCATGCACGCTAAATTAGATATCTACCTGTCTTTTAAATTTTATTATTTTTTTTATTGTTTTGTATTCACTGTTCACAGCTTGATAATTGTAAACCATCATATAATTAGAATGATGTACAGTGTAACAGATTGTATGTTAATGTAATGCATAGTTTATTTTTGTTTTGAACTAAAACATTTCAAAATTTGCTAATGACTTGTTTCTTCTTCTTCTAGGTTTGCCGTGAATCTAACTTTCTATGGTATATCAATGAATATAGCTAAATTTGGAGGAAATATCTTTGTTAATTTTGCCATCTCTTCATTAGCTGCAATGGCGGGACTTATAGTATGTGCAATGATTGTTGATCGATTAGGACGAAAATATTTATTTTGTTCAAACATGATTTTGAGTGGAATCACTTGCATTTGCACAATTTTTACATCGCTATACGGTGATGATTGTAAGTATACAGTAGATTCTATTCATAGCATAATTGCTAAAACTAATTATTAATATTGTGAGGTCACATAAGTTCATGGACTCCCCTTTGCGTTACGATTAGGATGTTTGGCGCCAATTTCAACTATATTTCAGTTATATCGCGGCGGTCTGTTTTATTGGTGGAGGAAACCGTAGAAACCCACCGACCTGCCGCTGACAGACTTTATCACATAATGTTGTATCAAGTACACCTTGTCTCAGCGGGGATCGAACTCCCAACTTTGATTACATATACATTGGACGTAATAATGTGAATAATATAATGATATTATTCGAAAACATCTAAGCATCTAAGTTTATACTAATGTATGAAATTTATCCGTAAATGACCATATCGGTAGTGTACTTGTTAGCGTGGGTGCCTCCCGCGCGAAAGATCGTTAGTTGTAGTCGGCGTCGGCGTCGGTTCAAACCAAAGACTATACAATTGGAGCTTGTTCCTTCTCAGATTAGGATGCAAAATTAAGTAGCAATAGCAAATAATGATTAGCTCGGAATCAGGATAATGTTAACAACTACCCTAGCAATGGTTGAGAAATTCTTCTACACCTTCACGTTCTTCATAGTATACATCTTTACAGCAGAATTATTTACCGTATTTCTCCTTGTCTAACATACATATTTGTTATTTCACCATGTATTTACAGCTCTAAGTTGGTTAACAACTACCCTAGCAATGATTGGGAAATTCTTCCACACCTTCACGTTCTTCATAGTATACATATTTACAGCAGAATTATTTACCGTATTTCTCCTTGTCTAACATACATATTTGTTATTTCACCATGTATTTACAGCTCTAAGTTGGTTAACAACTACCCTAGCAATGGTTGGGAAATTCTTCAACACCTTCACGTTCTTCATAGTGTACATCTACACAGCAGAACTATTCCCTACAGGTCTAAGGGCATCAGTGTTAGGTATATCTAGTATGGCGGGGCGTGTAGGATCAATAACATCGGCATATATTGGTGAATTGGTAAGAGTTGATTTACGTACACTGTGCTTGTACATATTTTGATTTGCACTCCTTTAAATGTTAGTTTAAACATATTTTTATTAATAAACATAACATTAAAGGGATTCGAAGACAAGTTTTTGAATGTTGCCGTGTCTTGTGAGTGTAATTTCATAAACACGCCGTGTGCACTCGGATAAATGTCTCCATTGTTATTAAATTTAAAGTCAAACTTTCCCATGTGGTCACCTCTATCAAGCAGTCACCTGCATTCAAAAATCACCTCGTCTTGTCAGAAAATGTCATATGATTTGAACCTTTTCTAAGACGTCACCTGTCTTATGAAGCCACGTTTTCATTGTCCTAAATGTGACCTTTTGATACAGGTTTCACTCACAGATATTAAAAATATATTTTGCTGAAATGGTTTTCTTCTTATTTATCAAGTTGACTGGAAATGTTATGCTTAAATGCTATGAATTTGCAAAATTAATAAAATATCATCTGATCCTCCTGTGTATGCCGTGTTGATATGGGGTCATGGTATTTAACGCCACTTTCAACAATATGTCAGTTATATCGTGACGCCCAATTTTATTGGTGGAGGAAACCGGAGTACACGAAAAAAAAACACAGACCTGCCGCAAGTAACTGACAAACTTTATCACATAATGTTGCATCGAGTGCACCTCGTCATGACCGGAATTCGAACTCACAACTTTAGTGGTGATAGCAACTTATTGCATAGGTAGTGGTAAATCCAAATATCATACGATCACGACCATGGCGGCCCGTAAAATATATAATGTAAACATTAATTTCCAAGTACGATTAACTTTGAATAATTTTATAATCTATTTTTTTTTCAAGGGATCAGTAATTCCGACAAAAGTTGGAATAGCTTTACCACTAATCATCTTTGGAACAGTAGGATTAGTAGCGGGATTGTTAGCACTTACTTTACCGGAAACTACGAATACTCTACTTCCGGAATCTGTTGGTGATGCAAAGGCGATAGATACGTAAGTTCTAGGATTCTAAGACATATCAGATATAGGGTTACGGATATGGTTGATTGACGCCAATTATATAATATTTATTGGCGGAAGAAACCAGAATAGTCAGAGAAAACAACGAACCTGCCGAAAGATACTGAGAAACTTTATCACATATCGCCAAGAGACATTGGCAATGTTGGTAAAGGTAGATGGTAATCGTAGATCGCGGTCACGTCCCCTATATGGGATTTGCATAATGTGGACAAAATAAATCTTAATTTTTATTTGTTAGTAAAGTAAGCTGCAATGATATATTGAAACATTTAATACTAGATACGAAAATCCGATAACTAAAAAGTTAGATCAACGACGTACAACATCAAAACGGAATAAGCTGATCACGCATCATTACTTGACAATTTGCCATAATGAATGACCATATTGTTTTTACGTTTTAATGTTCAAAGAAAGATAACTCTGTCAAACAAGGTGTGCAAATACAGGAATAAAAAAAGACACATATTAGCGATTTCTATACATGTATATCATATTTAAAATTAATATGAAATCGGCACGGCCATGAATGCTCGCTCATCTGAAAATTATCTGACAATTTCATCAAAAAGTGTCGAGATTTTTTGGGCCGAGATATATTAGGGACGACTTTTTTTAGGGCCGAATCTAGTCTCATTCAATCGAGCTGTCGTTCCTTTATTCGAGTTATCGTTCCTTACGAAATCTCAAAAGTTAACTTCCGCGTATAAACAAAAATTCTTGTCAGTATGTCAGAAGAGATTTAATAAATTAAACAATATCAATATAAGTAAAACAAGCTGGCAAAATGACTTTTATTACACACGGGTTCCAGGTTTCAGTGGTATCGGACGTACGAGAGAGGGTACGAGACTTCAGGATCACATTTACGCTTTATGTTAAGAAGATCTTCATTAATTGAGTGTGTTAGTGTGTTACCCGGAAACCGGTGTTTACAAAACGTAGAATTTTTTTTTTCTTCGACAATATGTTCAACCATGTTTGTTAAAAAATCCTAAGTACACATTCTATACCATAAAGAGCTCGCTTAAGCTCGCATACTAACCATGCACGACTCTATCAAGTATTTCAGAATATGTGTCTATATTGTCAAAGAACCTTAATTTGTATTGCAGGAGAAAATATGAAAGTGAAACAGAGAGCCAGGAATTAGATTCGCTTACAGAAAAAATTTGAGATATCAACTGGTTTATATATTTAGACTTCTAAGAAATTGACAACATAGCCTAATATATTACTATTGCTCATTTCATTGTTAGAGAAATTACTTTATATTGTTGTTAGAGAGGTTCTTTCCAAATGGAGCAACCGGGTGCATATATAGCACGCAGAGGTTTATCACTGCGTGGAACAATACACCCAGAAGGGCATGCGGTGCATGTGCAGTACCAATCAAATACATCGCATGTCATTAGGAAGGGTCGTAAATTAGAGCCTTGTATTTAGGAAATGACACGCGCCTTCCGCATGTCGGACAAACAGCATCAGTACCTTGTTAGGGATGGTCGTTGTCAGCCTGTTGTCAGGCTATTTTGTTTGGTTCGCTTTGCTCATTCCCTAGTTTTTTGTGTAGTGTTTTATTCATCATCGTTTATCTTTTTGTCGTTTTTTTTCTTTTGGTCATTGTATTGTCTGTACATGTAGCTTGTTCACGATAGCTGCCAAATTGCCCACTTGACGTTAAACAACAATCGCTCATTCACCATGGTAATATTTCAATAATTTAATGCACGTTTTTGTTTTTCTTATAATGTATCAGATGGTTAGTATGCTACCCCAAAACAGTGGAATGTTCTTCATTTTATTTATTTATTGTCGGTGTTATGTCGTATCATTCTTTTTTTCTGATTTACTATTTTGTTTTTGTATCGCAACTTGTCGATATAAACATGTTCTATTCTAGTCAATTGTCAAACAACTATTTTCCTGAGAATTGGAAATAAAATCCACGGTCGCCGATTTTAATGTTTACTTATAAAGGATGAAGTCCTTATAACGGTAAGCTGTCCGATTTTTCCTTCTATATTGATAGCCAAATATCTGTTCACCGGAAGTTAAAAAAATAGATCAATTGATAATTTATTTCAATGAAAAATTCCCAATTCTTTAATTATTTACTCTATGCAAAATCGAAATAAACTTGAAATAAAATTCTAATAAAAAAAATCTCTTTCTACGAAACTCCCAACGGAAGAGCGGCGTACAGTAGGTAAAATGAGCCATAACAAATCGGCTACAAAATTCATTCAAAATAAAAGATAATAGCCTCACCGGACGCAATTACGAACGAAATAAAAAGTATGTCTCCTAATTGTTCCTTCAAAACATGAATTAAAAAAATGCTTTTATTAATAGATACCCCGCTAAATTACTCGTGTTTTGGGAGAAAATTATTCATGCACAGTTGTTGAATGTTGCAGACGACGGGTTTTCATATTTGCAAACAGAAAACGATCGACAATTGCACTTAGAATCTATCGCTAAAATTCATTGAGGTACGCATATTTTGTTATATTATGCCTGTAATTGGAAAGAATATGATCTCCTGGTTCTATGCATATGTAGAACACATTGAAATTAAAGCAAAAACAGTTAATATAATACAGTTTCCTTACCTTGATCTATCCCAAAATGTCAAAATCCGTGATGTACCTTATTCATTGAAGAGTCCAAGGAATTCCGAATGCAAACTGGCACACATTTATGGTATGAATAAAGGAAAGGTTTTTATTTCACGTGTAGTATATACAAATGGATGTGTGAACGTAAATGAATGAATGTTCTTTCAATTTTAACAGTTGTCATTAAATAATTTACACTAGAAAGGTTATTATGATGTCGTTCGAAATTGTGTCCGGATCTAGGTCATGGAGTGACTAGAACGGGGTCATGAAAATCTGTTTAAAACCCGTAACAATGCATTGAATAATATATGGGCTATGATTCAAAAGGAATATTGGTGTTTAATCTGAAATATGAACATGCAATCAGCTTCATCAATTTGGTCAAATTTATTATCAAATGTCAATATCATCTAAATTGTTCGTAATTGCGTCCGGTGAGGCTAACGTGTACGGATCATCGTATTATTGAAATTTTAGGACTTCGTCCTTCAAACAGGTTGCCTGTCTCATATTAAAATCAATGTCTGAAAATATTCTTGGTGTAGTGTCAACTTAATTCACTTTAGCTTTATCATACTTATTTTCGTCATGGATTATGACAGCATAATTTAAAAAAATTGGTGGATTTGGGAAATATCAAAAGGTGTTTCTGATAGTTGTGTCACTGTCATCTGTGTTAAACGTCATGACAACGTGTGTGCTTAACTTTGTTTTTGGTGAACACGCACATAGGTATGTTGGATTTGTTTTAAAAAAAATTACAAGATCTTTCTAGCATTCCAGGTAATCTATTGTCATTAAAGCGTGGTATGTTTTTTTTTTGCAAATCAGTAGAAAGTCTAACGGAACATGAATGGGTTCCCGGTTCTCACGTCACTATTGAATGATATTTTTCAGAGTGATAGTCTTGTTAATATAATTACAAGGAAATGCTGAAAATACCAAAGGTATAATCAGATGACCACGGATATGTTTTTGTTTTGTCGTAATAACTATCCACTCCTTTCCTCATTCAGGATTTATCACCGGGTTTGTAACAAGAGTATCATGACGGGTACCACATGCGAAACACAAACTGCTTACCCTACAGGGGCACGTTTTGTAGATCGTTGTTTGCCCTTTTTCTTTTGGCCATTCTATTTTCTGTCCTTCGATTAACGGCTTTTGGTTACCCCTTTTGGTATCCTCAAACTTTTTTTCATACTAGAAACGGGGGGAGGGGGAAATTATAAACGACTTATTTCCCTTTATACTATAACGAGTACTATTTGCGTATATATTAAAAATATTATCATAGTCAGAATAGGGGGAAGGGCTATGGCGTTAAACGCCACTTTCACCAATATTTGAGATATATCGTAATTTAAAGAAAAAGATGCGGCATTCAACTAGCTTTATTGACCTAATCTTCCCGTCTTTCTGATTTCATGATAGATAATCATTAAAATATCATGTCCCACAACATTCTTATCTTTATCAAATAAAACATTGTTGCGACAACCCCATAAAGACTAAACAAATGATTACGCTGACATTGAGCTTGTACGGAATAATGTTTATTTTATTATTCTAGACGAAACGTGGTACACGATATCAGCACTAAAACAATTAACCATGTTCGTATCATGAACGGAAGCGTGTGGTATGGTACACGGTGATTCATAGTACTAAAGTACACAGTTCTCATTGTTGTAAATGGTTGTGCTATTGACCAGATAATATACAGTCTTAACTCACGAACAAGGTCTGTGAAATTCAGTGGAAATGAAATAGCTTACTATCAACATGCATAAATCTAGATAGTAAATTTTGAAGGCAAGGAATTAAATTTTAATTGTTGAAGATGTAAAATGTATATCATTCTATGAAACCAAACTACATTTCCTTAAACAGGTCACATAAAGATATTTAAACTGGAAATGGTAGTAATGAAAAATGAAATTAAAGTAAAAAATAATATATCAATTCTCAAATAATTTCTATGAATCTGCATTCTGGCTTCAAATTGTATGGCTGCCTTTCTTTTGTTCGATAGTGTTTTTATTTCTTTCATAAAATATCTAGCCAGGAAAGTGAGCGGCAATGTACATGCATGTGACAGGTATCGATTTTGTTTGGTTCTACGTTTTGCGATTAAAATTTGGGACTGTTCTGACTATTAGCAGGCCGTCATGGTCGTGATCGTATGGTAGATGGACTTACAACAACGTATGCAATCAGTGCCTATCAGCACTAAAATTGTGAGTTCGAATTCTGTGTACTCTATACAATATTATGTGATAAACGTTTTACAGTGACTTGCGACATGTCGGTGGTTTTCTCCGGTTTCCTCCACCAATAAAACTGAGCGTCACGGTATAACTGTCATATTGTTGAAAGTGGAATGAAGTACAATAACCTTAACCCAAAACTAAATAAAAATACTTCCATTTTCACTCACTGAAGGCCTCTGATTTGAAAGGCTTTATTCTAATATTTGAATGACAGTGAAGGTCGTCGACTGTCTTTACAGACAACTTCATTTTAGCGAAGATTAAATATAGTACAGTCAAACCTATCTTATGTGACCTTCCAATGGAAGAGTGAACTATGGTCACATAAGACAGGTGGTCACTTAATACAGGTTTAATTGATATGAAATGTACTGTGAATGGAAATTAAGATTAAGGTCACATAATACAAGTTATTACTTAATAGAGGTGGTCACTAAAGCAGGTTTGACTGCAAGCGTAAAGTTGAGGACTTTGTGTTGATTAATGCTAGCCCAGTTATATGTGAGGGTTGGTATGTTACTCATACGCGGAAATGACATGCCTGACCATATGACTGCATCAGTTTACTAAGAAGTTTAACTTTTTTTTTTGGCAGTTTTTTTTTCTCTCTTTTTATTTGCTGTTTAGGTTTTTTATCCCGTTTTATTCCCAATAATCGATTATTACACATATGATTAAGACGGGAATATTAAATTACAGATGCAAGATTCCATGCCATTTGGATGATTATACAACACCAGGAGAAGTGTTCGTAAACACAACACATGAAATTCAGGCTTACAATATCACAGAATGTCATATACAAATTAATGGTTCGACTACCACATGTGACAGCTGGGTGTACGACAAGAGTTTTGTTTACTGCTACAATAATATCGAAGGTAGGACTACAGTTCAGTCTTTCCGACATTCCGTCATAAAAAAACACTCATGGCGAGGTTTTCTCGATACAACAAATTGTGTCAGTGACTTGCGACAGGTCCGTAGTTTTCTCCGGAAACTTTCCTTTCCTCCAACAATAAAACTGACAACCACGACATAACTGAAATGATGCTGAAAGTGGCGTTAAACTCCATGAATTACAAATCATCAATAAATGAATTCTGCTATGGTCAGGATTGGTAATTACATCGTTTTCATAACCGTTCAAAAACAAAATTTGTTTCAATATTCTTGATGGATAACCATCTCTTTGATAAGCTAATAATGTGTATGTAAGTAATTTATTTGAGTAGCTTTTGCGTCATTAGATGAACTCTGTATATACTTTGACATATTTGAGCAGTTATTTGTACCGCATTCAGCTTTCAACTCTCAAACTCTTTTTATATCGCGGCTACGAATATTTACTTGGGGTGTAGATCAAAAGAAATATATCCAAGGACCAAACACTTAAGCGACCGTGACACTCTTTATCATATTATATTTAATCGAATACACCTCGCCACGGTCGAGCGTCAAACGATTAATCTCACTACTGATAGATAATAATTGCGTATATAGATACAACTACAGATACAACAAGAATGTAAGCACGGAAACCCTTCCACTATTAGGTCATTCGGGTGACTGAATCTATATGTAGAGTAAAGTAATGAATGGTTTGAACACATGCATCTAGTTTATCCCCGCCACTGTGTCTGTACGAAACCAAGGAAGTGAGAGGTCATGTATTTGTGTGTTAGGGGCTACAATTTTACCTCTTTCTGTGTTTTTATGGATTTTGGTACTGTTCTGATTGCTCACAATTTTTAAATTTAAATACTCTCATAAAAGGCTCTAATACGTAATTATCAAATAAACGAATAATAAGTTATCGAGGATTGGGCAGTGACCAGCAACACACGCAAGCGGTATACTCATAAAGTTTAATTTAATCATGGCGGAAAAAGAACCTGAAATGTTTTCAACATTAGATGGCATTCTTCGCAACAAAGTAGAAGTTCGGACGAAATATCTAATGCGGATTTACTGTCATTAATGAAGTCCTATTTCAGCAATAAGTTATCTGGAATAGAGAGGAACATTTCAGATACAACACAATACCTCGCCCGCAAAGTAAAGAAAACGGAGTACTCGTTCAAATTTCAGGGCAACCAGCTACAATTCGAGCTCAATTCTGACATTCTTGATAACATTGGTATCGCTGTGGACTGTATTGAGCATGGCAGATATACGAAGGCTGTTTCACTGTTGCAGGATTCCGAGAAAGTCCGTATATGCTGGCCGATAATCATCTATGGTTTCCCTGTACTGCTTTCTTAACGAATATTAATTTCGATCAACGAAACGGTCCTGAATATGCTGTGTCCGTACCCTTATAGAAGTTAAAGGATTAGTTTATGTCGCCTCGTCAAAACTGTTTTATAAGCTATAGTTGGATTGTATTCTGCATAACATATATGTTCAATTTATAAAATAATATTAATTTGATAGTCTGTGACAACATATATATATCTTATTATTTAAGTATAATTACAGAACAGTCTGTTAGCATCCTTCTGTGTGTGTATTGCATTTTCTATTGAAAATTATATTTTGCTACTGAAGGCGTTTCTTATTAGAGACTGGACGTCATTATTTTGGTCCATCACTGTACTTTACTGTCTTATAGTGAGTAATGGTACACAACTGTAGATTATAGTATGTGAGATATATCTCTTTTTACAGAAGTAAAATAAACGTTAGAGAATACCGAAGTGACAGTCAAAAGAAGATAACACAGAGAAACTGGTAAAGAAGGAAAACAAAACTAAAACAATGAAAAATGTAAAAATCCAAAATTATGCATAATTGGCATTATTAAAACTTGGACGGACACTTAATGAAAATAGAATATATTTAAGAAAAAGTTTGATGGTGCCAAATCAGAAACCGTAAGAAGGATATACAATGCAACGACCAAAAGAAAAAAGGCAAACAGTGATCCACAGTTAACTAAAGATTGAGCAACACGAACCACGCAAAAAACACACCCCCCTCTCCCCAAACAAATGAGATTCGCTTACGAACATAGAGAATTTATGCGATAGAATTTTGAGTAAATATAGAAAAAATAATAATTGAATACTTAAAAACGGTCAAATACGTGATTTTAGAGATGATTATAGATTTGATCCATTCTCTTATCTGTATACCCTTCATTAAAAGATTTAAGGTTACACTGCTATACGTTGGGGCCCTTTGTGGGAGGTGAATACCTATATAAGAAAAATTAGAAGCAATCTAGAACACAAAGTTATATGCGCGAGCTTCTACACAACAAGAACAAAATCAGATGATCAGGGGAAGGGGAAAGAGATTCATGTCAGTGCTAGTTACCAACCCAACAGGACAATGAGTGCCGTATACGTAGGTATTAGCTACTCAATGAGCAGATAACTATATCACAATGGAAATACCGTGGAAAACGGAACACAATACCACACTGTCGGAACAGTTCCAAAACCTAATTGAAAAAATCGTAGAAATCGATGCCCTTAACAGACAAATATATGACCGCTCACTTTCCTGGTTTGGTACAGACATTCAATAAAATGTGGCGGGGTTAAACTGTTGTATGAGTCCATTGTCTTTGTTAGTCTTTGCTACTACTGTGTTTTTGCATTAACAATTTCAAACAAAGTTTCAAACACAATGATTTTTAAGAAATGTTTAAAGTATAAACTTTACATTATATACTTAATAATATTTAAAGTACAAACTTTTCATTTCATAATTAATAATATTTAAAGTACAAACGTTTCATTTCATAATTAATAATATTTAAAGTATAAACGTTTTATTTCATAATTAATAATATTTAAAGTACAAATGTACAATTTTTTTCATTTTATAATTAATCTTTTCTTTTCTTTTTTTTTAAATATAAATTAAATGATGGAATATGTCAACTAAGAATAACTAGCACTATTGTTTAACATGTAGACTAACATTAACGTGGCGACAACCGTGTAATCATACTGGAGTGAGTGATATTTGTTTACTGCCAACTCAGCCATTTTTCAGCTATAATATGAGACAGACACGACATGTTTGAAGGACGAAGTCCTATAATTTTAAGAGGGGGATTGTGAAGGGAATGTATTTTTTTTCCAAGTACTTTTTAAAGTTTTTATTTTAATTATTTGGCTGGAGTTATCTCTCTTTAACTGATGGTTGTTCCGTTCATTTTACGTACGCCGCTCTTCCGCCGAGAATCTCGTAGAAAGAGATTTTTTAATTAGAATTGTATTTCAAGTTTATTCCGATTTTGCATAGAGTAAATAATTAAAGAAATGTGAATGTCTCATTGAAATATCAATTGATCTATTTTTAAAACTTCCGGAGAAAAGATATTTGGCTATGAATAGATACATCAGGAAAGGAGGAAAAATCGTACAGCCTACAGTTAAAAGGACTTCGTCCTTTATTATGGCGAGAACAAGTCAATTTTCAATGAGGTTCGCTTTGTACTACACCAACACGATTAGTTTGATTTGTATAGTGCTAGCTCAATGAAACAACAGTCCGCGGATAGACATGTCGCCCAACTCGGACACATTATCTTGATTCCGAGCCAACCAGTCTTTGCTCTTTCTCCTTAATGCAGCGTGCTTAGTGGAGAAGCAATAAATACCAATATCAATAGTCTTTGGTTTGACCTGATATGAGCTCTAACCCACAATCTACCGCACTCGAGGCGACCACGCTAACCATTACACCACCGATGCGGTTTGTCGTAGTCGATGTTTTAAAACTAACAATTGAACATATTTCAATGCAATTAACAGATTGAAGACATATTTTCTTTTCTAGTTTTATATCCGAATCACCTTGATGGTTGCTAAGCAGAGGACGTACAAAAGAAGCAATTGTAATTTTAGAGAAAATGGCACAATTTAACGGTAACAGAGTCCAAATGTCTCCATATGATATTGTAATAAAAGATTTTCATGTTACAACGTTTAACCAGTTTGTTAAGGAGATGATAAAATATAGGAAAATCATGTACAGATTGTTGGTCGTAAACTTTAACTGGTATGTAAATAATATCTTTTGATACTGTCATAATAGCTACAATATGCTGCATCAATGAACACTATGTTAAATTGCATTTATTCTAAGAAGAGTTTGAAGATACCAAAGGGAGGTAATCAGATTCTGTAAATCGAAGGACAACCAACACAATGGCCAAACGAAAAAAGACAAACGGACAAACAACAATCTACAAAACATACACATAAAACCAAAGATCAAGTAACACGAACCTCAATAAAAACCGGAGTGAACCCAGTTGCTCCGGAAGGGTCCGCAATTCCTGCTTCACAAGTGGCACCCGTCGTGTTAATCTAGTTACAAACCCGATGATTAATCATGAATGAGGAAAGGAGAGAAAAGTACGTGTTTAAGACGAATGGGTCAAATCCGTGGTCATTTGTGACACAGCTATTCCATAACGGTGAACCAAGTCATGGTGGCGACCGTAAAACTTTCTAATTTAACCAAATATATAGTCGACTTTCTAAGAAGAAAATATTATTCCAACTAAGAAATCAATTATACTGTAGATAGATTAAAATTGGGACCGTTGTTTGTCTCGTCATTAATGAATGTGAGAGGTTTGCAATTTGGCATTTTGCAGGAAACAAATGTTTGAAGATACCAATGGGATAACCGCAAGCTGTAAATTTAAAAATTACAGGAATTACAATTGCCAATACAAAAGAGTCCAAAAACACAACCAATGGTCCACAAAATACTACACAGAAACCTAACAATTGACGAACACAACACACCAAACTCATTGAAGAAATGGGGAAGAAATCATGTGCTACGGAAGGGGTAGCAGTAAGCAAAAATAAATATAATAAATTACTGAAATTACTATTCTGACCTTAATAATATATACGATCATTACATCTACGTATGCATCCAAATATGAACAGTACGAATGTCGCCCACGATCTGGCGACTCAAAGCCATTTTGATGCTATTTTTTTTATCTGAAAGCTACAAACTCCTTAGGGTATAAAAAGACATCATCAAAATGTATTCAATATTCATCGGGCATAGTAAAATAAAATTCTTTAGCACAAATTATGGTAATATATAATAAAACATATAGGTCCCGATTTTCTGGTCTTAACGTTAATTTTGGTGCGTTAGACGTAACAATACCAAGCGATTCTACATCGGAAAAGAACAGCGATATCAAAACTATTCAACAGATCCCCATGAAAATTTGTCACAAGAAAGCGGGCCATCAACAAATTGTTAATCTAGTTGACGTACCATGCAAACTGACAATTCAAAATGGCCGTGTCTGCCGTGTGTTTGGTGCGTAATACGTATTTGAGAAGTGTGGACAGACCTGTGCTTTAAAGGCTTTTCAAATTCAACAAAGAAAAAGGTAAGCATTTAAACAAAATATGAACTGAAAGTTCATGTTCTTGGCTTTTTCTGTGCGATATATTAAAGGTATGTTCCTTTTCTGTACATCAGAATATTCAAAACAATAGGTCTAGCGAATTTGTCTTCAACGTCGTTTTTGACTCGAATTGTGTGTCACTCGAGTTTTAAATCGATATAACTCATAATTCTGCTCATTTTCTGCATTAAAACAGACACAAGACAAAAGTTCAAATACTACTGATTCTGATTATTGTTCAAACGTATTGTAAACCCCAACCGAAAAAGAAATAAACCGTTTTTTTCTAGGTCTAGCGAATTTGTCCACCTGGGTAATCTTGACGTTTTCGGTGAAAAAGAGTAACGTCTTATAGACATTTATGCCACTTTTGACGTTACGCCACTGATCACCAATATCGTGCGTAACCTTTACGGTAAAGTGTTCATTATGAAAAGAGATCTTAAACAGTGATGGTCAACACTTCCATCAATATCAACAAAACGAACAATCACCATTCATCTCAAGCTATTTGCCAAAAGTTAAAAGTCTCAATTAGCGAGATGTCCACTGCAATAAAACATATATTGGCGGATATAAATGTTATTATAATGCATATATTTTTATTGTAGGGTTGTAGAATACAATTTTTAATTCATGGCGATATATTTTCTACCATTTTAGATGACATATATTGTGTTAAAAATAGCTCTATTTCTCGAACAAAACAGATAAGAATATGACCTAAATACAAGTTAAAATGGCGAAATCGTGGCAATAGGTGAAAATCAGATGTAGAAATAATACATAGGGAAAATAGTATGTGTTTTGGTTTGCTTTTACGTAAGAGAGGTTTAAGGATATAGTGGTAATCAGAAGTCATATTTCGAAGGACAGACAATGCAATGGCCAATAGAAAAAGGACCAAAAAAAAAAAGAACAGAAAGGTGGACGAAATGCTACACAGAAAACTAAAATTTGAGCAACACGAGCGAGAAGAAAAAAATGACCATTAGTCCGCAATATTCATAGATGGTAGCCGGACTTTAAAACTAAATAGCCAACTAACCAAGAAAACCACAAAAGTGAGTGCTCCAAAAGTGACATCCGTCGTGGTAATCTTATAACTAAAGACACTGTACATTGTCGTCTTTTTCGTGTTAAGTGATATCAAACTGCATAGATCTTTCAGCTCTCAGTTGGTTAACGACTACACTGGCAATGGTTGGGAAATAATTCTGCACCATTACGTATTTCGTAGCTTACATATACACAGCAGAACTATTCCCTACAGTTCTGAGGGCATCAGCTATAGGTGTATCTAGTATGGCGGGGCGTGTAGGATCAATAACATCTGCATATATTGGTGAATTGGTAAGACTTAATTTACGTACATTGTGAATATTAAGTGATCATTTGATATCAAGTTATATGATTTTGATAATAGTAAGAAAGGTTGTGGTTGTAAATGAAGATGAGAGACTATTGAACATTTCATTAGTGACACTTTGTAAAGTGGATGTAAAATTTATGTGTCTTCCAACCAAGGTACGTCAATCTAACATCTAACATTTGAAGAGATTGTTAGTTTTACAAAATCGGCATTATTGTAACCTTATGGAAAGAAGGGTTAAACAGTGATGGTCAACAATTCCGCCAATACCAACAAAATGAACAAACCTCTCACTTTCCACTATTGAACTCGAAAAAAGACCATCACACTTGGTAGTAGAAATACAGGTCATGTGGAAAAAACGAAGACCATATGAAGTTACAACATCCGATTTAAATATTTTTGTCTGTGAAATTGTAATCCTTTTAATGTCATTATGATTTGACTTCGTTAAATTCAAAATAAGGGAGGTTGAACATAAAAAATTATTGTATATTTATATTTGATCCGATTTTCAGTTCTCTGGTTTGACAAAATCTCGAAATGTCACTAAAACAGTATTTTAGGAGATATTCTGGAAGAAATATTATATAAAAAAATTGATATAAATATGAACTTCAATTTAATTTTATTTATCCAGGAAACTATAATTCCAACGACAAAATTTGGAATTGTTTTACCTCTACTCATCTTTGGAGCAGTAGGGTTAGTAGCGGGATGGTTATAGCTTACTTTACCGGAAACGACGAATACTCTACTTCCGGAATCAGTCGATGATGCAATAGTCATAGATAGGTACTCTTAGTAGAATATATACATTTGTTTGGTTTTTTTTGTTATCCAGTTGGGATACATTATATAGATTAAACCGAATCGGTGGTATAATGGTTAGCGTGCTCGCCTTATGAGTGTAGATCGTGGGTTAGAGTCCTTGTCGGTTCAAACAAAGACTATGAAATGTGTACTTGTTGCTTCTCCGCTAAGCACGCAGGATACTGTGTTCAGTGGAACGACATGTCTATCCGAAGACTGTTGTTTCAGTGAACTAGCACTATAAAAATCCAACTAATTGTGTTAATCTAGTACAATCTGCACATCATTATCATTTCCTAGGAAACAACTGGTTCCCGCCATGAGATAGTTATACAAAATTGTTCATTTGGCGTTAGACATGTGACGTCGGAATCCCAGATCTTGGCGTGTGACAGACATAAAAATATGGCGATTTAAATTAGATTAAATCTCTTGATTGTATTCGTCTGTTTAATATCATTTTGTTTCTATTGTAGTGGAAAAGATGCCAATGAATCGCCGAGTCAAGAATTACAGAATCTTACACAAAATATATGACATTTTTACTTGTTTTCAGACTTGGACATTGTTATATATGTTGATAGTAAACATAACCATCTCTTTATTGTTTTTAGTAAATAACTCGGCACGTTGGAATTTAAAAAAAAAACCTTTTCAGATTGGATTTTAATATCCCCAAAAATAAAGAAATATCAGGTAACAAGTTTAATTTTGTCCCAAATTCGTCTTTTCCATTGCTAGACGGGAGTGAGTGAGTGATTGTTGTTGAGCGCCAATTCAGCATTTTTTCAGCTATATCACGGCGAGAAAAAGTAAATTTTCAATAAGATGATCAACACGCCGAGTTGGATTTTAATAGTGCTAGCTCACAGAAACAACAATCCGTGGGCATGGCCTATGAGAGGGGGTTTCAGCCGGTACATCGGTCCGGGGCCCGGAGAGCAAAGAAGGGAGCCTGTGAATCTCTGAAGGGCCCCATGGCCTTAGCCATAGACGTTTTATTTTTTTATTTTTTTATTTTTTTCAACTATTCTTTCAGTAAGTAGTCTAGGTAAATATTAAACTTTTAAAAAATTATTTTACTTTGAAAGAACTTAACGGTGAATGTGACCTTAAATACTGCTTTATCTGTTGTCCTCATCCTACCAAGCTATTTTACATACAAATGTCAAGTGGCGTCACTTTTAGGATTTCGGAAGATTTTGTCAAGATCTCGGTTTGGGTTATAAAAAAAATATTTGATATATTATTTTGATAGCAGTAGACCATATTTTATTGACTATAAAACAACTTAAACAAGTAACACCTTGCTTTATTAACTCGCTATGTTTGTCACTGCTTTGTATAAAGTGTGTGTTTTCTGGACATTCTGATGCACAGGAAATAAAGCATTTATGAAAGTTTACCAGTGGTTTTATTGGACCTCACATCCTCAATTTTGAGAGAAGCCTCAGCTTGTATACGTGGCCCAAATAGCAGTCTTGTTCCGCCTGGCAATATTTCTCTTGGAGGCCCTGTCCGTGTGTAGACATGTCGCTCCACTCTGACACATTATTCTGATTCCGAGCCAACCAGTCGTTGCTCTTTCTCCTTAATGCTGCGTGCTTAATAGAGAAGCAACAAATATCAATTTTATAGTCTGGTTTGACCCGACCGGGGCTCGAACCTACGATCTACCGCACTAGAGGCCAGCACGCTAACCATTACGCCACAGATGCGGTTCATTGCTAGACGGGATGCCATTTTCCCGTAGTAAGGGAAATAACTCGTATAAGAACGTATAATTTTAGAATCAAATCGGGAATGTGTAAAATATTTAATCGCCTGTATGAAAGAAATAGCCTATGTGAGTCGTATGGACTACTATGTACATAATGGACTAAGCATGTCTTATCAACAAAGATATACAATATTAACCACATAAAGGAACGTGTTGGTATTACTTAATGTTCCTACAACATAATATTGGTAACTACATGTATTATCAGTTTATTCAAACTTTCATCAAGGACCGTACATGTACATGTATGTACGTCCTTTTTTCACATTTGTATCTCGATATATTGTAGATAGAACCACCCTTCCTCCTAAAATGGTTTGTCAATGACTTGCGACAGGTGGGTGGTTTTCTCCGAGTACTCCTATTTCCTCCACCAATAATACTGACCGCCACGATATAACTGAAATATTGTTGAAAGTGGCGTTAAACATCATAACCCCCCCCCCACACACACACACACTCCTAATATGATGTCTCCAGATATCCGTCATCCGTCTCAAATATGATGTCTCACACATGTATGTCTCTAAATAATGTAGATCTACCTGTGCTTTTCATAAGGATGATCTTTTATTGTTGGTTTACCTTTTTGTCCTGAAATAACGGTTTCGTGTGTATCACCTGATAATGTAGGTCTACTTTTCCTCTTGTCAATAAAACTGTGTAAGCAATCTGTTCGTCAGCAGCACTTCTTCTTTTTACTATTCAAACATCATTGCTTTGCCAGATCACATAGGACGTCTTCTTTTTTTCATTTTAAGGGGTGCATTTTACGGTGGCCACAATAGCTTAGTTGGCCGTTCGGTATATCTTGTGTCACAAATGACCACGGATATATTCCCGTTCTTTCCTCATTCATGACCGATCACCGAGTTTTTAGAAAGAGTAACACGACAGATGGGGGTTTGTGTTGTTCGAGTTGTCCAATTAAATGTTTTCACAGTTTTAATTCCGTGTTGTGATATATGCTACGATTTCCGCGTAAAACGATATTTGTCTGTACCTCCATTTGTTTTGTAGCGGGGGACCCATCTTGATGTCCATCGCGATTTCCATATTTGATCATGTTAGTTTCGTTTAACAGTAACACGACGGATGCCACTAGTGGAACAGGGCCTGCTGATCCTTCGGGGGCACCTGAGTTCATCCCCTGTTTTAGTGGTTGTTCAATCTTTAGCTTTATGTGTCCTGTTTTGTCGTTCACTTTTTCTTTTGGCCACTGTATTTTCTTTTCCTTCTTGATTTGTGGCTTCTGATTGGCTCTTTCGTATCTTCCATCTTTTCTTATTCACGTTGATGTGTCAGCTTGTTACTTTTCCGTTTTCGTCTGTGAATCAGACAGGACACGATATTAACATATAGGCAAAATATTTTCAAAAAAAAAAAACTTCAACAGAATAAGATAATTTAATGAACAGAAATATCGGAACATTGATAAAATGTAAGTCCATGAGCATTCGATTTATAAATCACTTGAACCACGAGGTGGTGGTCGTGCACATTACTCGGCACAGGTACCGTAATTGTATAATTTGTCAAACTTGGTTTGTTGTCGTCACTCAGCTTCGCAGATGCAACCACTGTGATGGGGCTGGTTTCCTTGATTAAATTAACTTCAAAAATACCTGGATTCTGTTTATTGTAGTGATTTAAATTCTTATTAATCGTGACATTAAGGTTGTGACCTCTCTTGACGCCATAAGTCATATTTGCAGCCATATGTCCCCCACATGGTGCAGTTCTCATGTAACATTCTGGAGCTGCTATGTCGTCTGAATTGTTAAGTGATTTTGGTAATGCACCTGAAATTATTGGAAGAAAAGTTAAATGGTGATGAGGTGATGACCGACAATATATATGGTGTAAATAAAACAGAAAACAAATATAGGTCTATATTTAGTTGGTTTATGGTGTTTAATGCCACTTTCAACAATATTTCAGCTATATCGTGGCTGTCAGTTTTATTGGTGGGGGAAACCGAAGTACTCGGAGAAAAACACAGACCTGTCACAAGTCACTATCACATAGTGATGTATCGAGTACACTTCTCCATTAACGGGGTTCGAACTCATACATTTAGTGGTGATAAGCACTGATAGCACAGGAAGTTGTAAATCCAACTACCATACAATCACGACCACGAAGGCCCCTGAAAATAAATATAGGGTTCTGTCATACCTATATAGAACCAATTTGTGATAGTATGGTTTTGATGTGTCAAGGAATAAAGTAAGTCAAAGATGAATGTCAAGGTGACATATACATGTATGAAATTTGGTTGCTATACGGTAACTTGCATTTCTATACACAACAACAAATGGACTAGACTTTCACATGTAGAGGAGAGAAAATTCCCTACACATTATGTTGTCAAATGTCAGGGTCACTTTTCAACACCTAAAACGACCAGGTTATTTCTTAGAGCTGTCATCAGACCAAGTTTGGTGAACATCGAGTTTAAAATGCTGAACTTAATGCTTCCAAGAAGAGATAACGGCCAAACCAATGCTAGAAATATAGTCATTTACAAAATCTTCTTTATAACGAATATTGTGATTTATTGTGAAAAACAAAATCCATCGCGACATCTCGGATAAGAAAATGATTGGTTCTGAGAGTGCGATTTACTCTGAAGAAACATATATTATGACACATAATATATCATACCCGGTCTTCCCACCTCCCGATCACATAAGATATTTGTTTGTTTGTTTTATGGTATTTAACGCCACTTTCAACAATATTTCTGTTATATCGTGGCAGTCAGTTTTATTGGTGAAGGAAACCGGAGGACCCGGAGAAAACCATCGACCTGTCGCAAGTCACTGACAAACTTTATCACATAATGTTGTACAGCTCGCCCTGATCGAGATTCGAACTCAAAACATCAGTGGTGATAGGCACTGATTGCATAGGTAGTTGTAAAGTAAATCCAACTACCATACGATTACCACCACGACGGCCCCATAAGAAAACGATTAGGTTCTTACTAGATATGTCCCGTTTCATTTTTTTTTTTAGTTTCTGGAAGGACTAATTTTTATTTTTAAATCAAAGAATTCAACACTTTTTAAGTTTTTTTTTTTTTATATTCTGGTTCTATTTGATTTCTTTAGATTGAGGTTGCCGAAAAGATTATCAATTCATTCAAAAGAAAAATATTGAAATTAAACTTAGTTTAAACAATATTTAATTTTGTAAAACTAGCCCAAATAATATACAAACATAATATAAGCCTACATGTATGGGATTCGGAAACAAGCACCATGCTTCAATAAATCTATATAGCTAAAGTTGTGAGTTCGAATTCCGTTCATGGCTAAGTGTACTCGATACAACATTATGCTATAAAGTTTGGCAGTTACTTGTGGCAGGTCGGTGGTTTTCTCCGTGTACTCCGGTTTCCTCCATCAATGAAACTGATTATACAAGACGATATAGCTGAAACAATGTTGAAAGTGGCGTTAAACATTTTTGCCCTACCCCCTCCCTTTGCTTCTGTAAATCCGTGTCCTTACCTCTTTGCTGTGGCGTGACGAGGCACATATGAGCCACACATGTTCCAAGGAAACAACCAAATAAAACCAACCTATACATGTCAAGAAAATTTGAATAACGACTCATTTTGTTGTATAATGTTGACCTTTAATACCAATGCCATGAAAGATAACAAGTATATTAGAAATAGAGCATTAGTTTTAAATATAGGTAGTTAGTAACTAGTTCATGACCTATTGACATGACTATCTTTAGTTGTGTGGGTTTTTGGCGAGGTAGAGCTTGTGCAGATATTTACTTTCTTCGTCAGAGACTGCGTGCTCGTGGCGTGAGCTAACAGAGATGTATTTTGCTGTCCTAACCGCATCGGTGGTGTAATGGTTAGCTAGCATGCAGCATTAAGGAGAAAGGGCTAAAACTGGTTGGCTCGGAATCAGGATAATGTGCCCGAGTGGGGCGACATGTCTATCTGCGGACTGTTGTGTCAGTGAGCTAGTATCATAAAATAATCCAACTCAGGGTGCTAGTCTAGAACAAAGCGGACCTCATCATCATCTCAATGAAAATTAACTTGTTCTCGACATAATATGGCTAAATAATTGCTGAGTTTGGCAATCACTCACTCACTCAATCTTTAGCTTTCCAAGAATTTCACTGAGCGTCTGCTCGTCAAAGAATTTCTGCACAAGTGCAAAGTGAACTAGAAGCAATACACAAACAAAAAATACTCAAGTAATAGCAATGCACAAGACTTGGTAAAAAATAAAGTTGTCTGGTTGACAAAGAACATTTACATGAAATGTTCACAAACACAAACACAAAATGTACACTCAGGTATCGCTTTGTGGACAATTTGATAATAACTCTTCATTTTGATAAACCATCACCGAAGTTGGTGTTAATTCAATAATGTCATGAGAAATGTGATTTTCTATAAACCGAACGTTGTAAATTGTTGACGCCCGTTTGGCCTTATTTTGAAACAAAGCTAGAGAACATTGAGCCACTGTGGTGGATATAAGTGCCATGTTAAAATTACAATACACAGTTGAGTCATGAACAGTTTTTCGAGTTTTTAGTTGACAAGGGGAGATAATAATTATGCTCGTAGTCTGGTAAATTCAAGAGTTGAGTGGAATGCCCAAGAGTGTGGTTAACACAGGAAAAGATAAGATTGTGTAAAGTTGAAGTGGCTGTGCATAGGATGAAACAGGAAATCTGATTGTGATAAAAAGAGAGGAATGGTTACGGGTAAGCATGAAATTAGAGTTGTGTAATAATAGGAGGAATGGAAATGGGTTAAATAAAAGCCAGGACTGGGTTACACAAATCTCGATTAAGCTTAAGTGTCAATTAAAACTTAAATGACACTTAAAATTTACTTGAAATGTACTCTGGCTAAAATTTCTAATTTGTTTTATTACGAAAAGTATAATTCTGTAAAAATCAAAACTTAAATATCAAATTTAAGAATGTAAATTTTACTATATGACATTATAGCAAAAGCAACGTGATGGGTGCCACTAGTGGAGCAGGAACTGCTTTATTACCCTTCCGGAGCAACCGAGTTCACCCCACCCTCCCACTGTTTAGTGGGGATCTTTAGTTTTTGGATATTAAACCTTCTCTTAATACTACAAAATACTCAATGATTTTCCAACAGAATTGTCTAAAACCTGAAGCTTCTTTTATTTCTTTCAAAAATGAAGAAATAGAAAATGTTAATATTAATGATTGTCTAATTAGCGTGGTAAAAACGTAACTCGATATTATGGACTAATATCGGGTACTCGTAGCCGAGGGGTTGTTAATCCCTATTGAGATGGTAACCCGCTAAATGTGTGAGCGTGCATAAATTACCTGATATTGTAAACTTCTGTGGAGGTTTTTCTGAGGCTTCTGCTCGTGGCGGTCAGCGTCTGAAAAGAGGCTGCGTCCCGTCTACATACGGGCAGTTCCACATGACCAGGCATCTCAGCATCCCAAGTATACCTGTTGTTTTCTCTACGGTCAGGGCTGTTCTTTTTTACGATCCGGGTGGTTCTAGGCCGAGTTGTCCCCTATTCTCAGAGACAATAAAACATTTTTGCAGCAGTTAATTTTTCGTATGTAACGCGGATAAACGGTCCACTCCTGTACGATTTAATATTATATAGATCTAATTTGGATAGTCTCCCTTTGAATTTCACCTACGATTTCGGAAACGCGACCAAAACAGATAAAACTACAGAGTGGAATGGTATTAAAGTACTTTAAAGTAATTAGTCGTCACTTTGAAAGTTTCCCAAAATATTCTTTCTCAATATATTGTGTTTTTATATCTGTATCCCGGCGAAATACACTCGTAATGGCACTGTCAACTTGAAGTATGCAGAGCCAGAGGGATATACAGTCACGAATCCGGGTCGTTTCTTCCCGAATCCCGTTCGCCCTGTGAGTCGTTTCGCCCCGGGTCTTTTCGCCCTCATTTATTAATAGTAATTTAAAAAATGAAATATGGAAAATACCATTGCAAATATTCGTATTTTGGATGTTGTATGGCTTGTTCATGGGTACTTTATTTTAATTAATTAGTAATCGACAGATCAAAGAATAAAAATAATTACAGTTTTCAATTTTTTTATTAATTTCTCTTACTTGTTACTTGTTAGTTGAGATCATTCTTAGGACTGGGCTCTCAGATCCATCACATTATCATTTCTACTAATACCCGCTTCCGGTCCGTAAAAGTCGGGAACAAATTTAATTTCAATATTTTTCCAATGATTGTTTAATCTATTTTTAAAACTATTTACACTTGTTGCATCTATTACGCTTTCAGGCAGTGCATTCCAATGGGCTACTACTCTTTGGGAAAAACTGTATTTTCTTCTATTTGTATGACAATGCTTCTTGTATATTTTGTATTTATATCCTCTTGTAGTTGCAGTTTTATTTTTGAGGAATATGGTGTCGATTTTGACTATGTCCATACCCTTTATGATCTTAAAAGTTTCTACTACATCTGCTCTGATTCTCCTATATTGCAGTGTTGGTAGCCCTAGGTGTTTTAATCTATTGCCATAACTAAGATGTTGTATCTCCTTGATAAGCCGTGTAGCCCTTCTCTGGATATTTCTATTATTATTGCCTCTTTTTTGTTTGCAACTGATCAGACTGTACTCCCATATTCTAAGTGTGGCCTAACCAGACTCTTGAACAGTTGTAGGAACATGTTCTTGTCCATGTATTTAAATGATCTATTAATCAGTCCAAGCTTTTGGTTCGCTTTATTGACCTGTTTATTGATATGATTTTGGAAATTTAGTTTATTATCTATAATAATGCCAAGGTCTTTCTCTTCCATAGTATTAGCTATCATATTTTCCTCCATCATATTATTTTTTTGCAGTTAATGTTATATAAATCCTTGGTAATAATTGACCCATAATTATTTAATATTATAATGTAACATCATGATGATGTTAACTCTAATTTTATTATTTTTATTTTATTTTTATGTTATTGTTTTTTTTGTATACAACTAATAAATAAATAATTACCAAAAAATTGTCGAAAAAGACTTCATCTAATATTATATAATAGTGATTAAGTGGAGCGAATCGACTCACTTTCTGGGGCGAACAGGTAATCGGGATGAAACGACCCGGTACCTACAGTCACAGGTGCTTGTTACAATTTTTTTTATCCCTCGACAACTCTAAAAAAAACACAAAGGAGGAATCTCAAATGTCAAAATTTCATACTACACTTTTTCAAAATAGTTTTGTTATTTTTAGGATCAGGTTTGCAAATCAACACATTCTTTGCAATCCAACTCTGAATTTTTTATGTTATTTGTGCTGTCTGTAATAGAAGATGAACACGAATCACGATGGTTCCATTTCACAACTTTCAATAAGAGTAGCTACACTATCAGTATCGTCACCATGAGTTTGACATTCGACTTCACAAACGTTGATTTCATCATCATTTTCATTGGGTTATCTTTTTCGTTGTCACAAAAAAAGAATCGGATCTCCTGTACTTGGCGATCGCAATACTGGTATACTAGTATTGTGCACAATACTGGTACACAAAATTTGTTCCAGTATTGTGATTTTTTTTCAAAATTTTGTGCAATTATACCATTAATGTAATTAAGATATTGAATTTTTTGTAGTGTATTGGATTGCTTCATATTAGGAGGTTCATGTCATCAACTGTTGAAAAACATACTAAAAGTACAAGTTCATTGTGTATCATTTTATTGGCATTTATAACATCGTATCAGTAATACATCACAATACACAACAATCATCATGATAATTCAACAAGATAACAAAAAGTGATGATAACATTAATTGTCCTATTATGAAATGTCTTAAACTACAAATGTAGGTTCTGTTCTGCTATGTGCTCCAGAATGTTGCCGAAAGCTTGTTTACCACAGTTGCCCCAACGATCACGCCACATTCTTTCGTCTAGGTAGCTGGGTAGTAGGTGTGATGATACACCTAGTCCTTTCATTTCCTTAAATCGGTACTTTGCCTTTACTACATCTTGGCTGCCTAGTTGTATGGGTGTATTGAGTAACTTAGTGGTGCAGACATCACGGAGGTACTGGTACATCTGGATCACTGTCTTCTCTCCAATCTCTACCTGCTTTACAGTTGTACTGACTTTGGTTTAGTGACTCCATAAGTATATGATATACATTTGTACAACCATTTCCCTAGTGCTTTAATGTGTGCTTTCATTGAAATAGTGCTCGATTTTCACATGTTATAACTGTACAAAATAAATATATCATACAACACTTTATGCAGTCTTTCATGTCAAAGTCAACATACAATGTAGCTACCCTACACACATAAAAATCCTTGTAGAATCGGGTATTGACAATACTAGTAGTAACATTTCCACAATACCTATTACAATACTTACTACAATACTATACACAAGTAAAATATATATTTGTTTAAATCACAATACTGGTACAATACTGGTATACAATACTGGAAAAAAAAATTATACCAGTATTGTGCACAATACTAGTATACCAGTATTGCGATCGCCAAGTACAGGAGATCCAAAGAATCAATTGACCGTGTTTATTTTGCCTCTTTCGACTTTATTTTTTTCAGGTAATATTTACTGTTGTGAGACATATTTATGTCAAAAAAGAACGACGACCGAGTGTACAAAAAAAAGTGATGAAAAGCGTACAGATGACCGGATATGTAATCGCATAATATAAAAAACGTTTCTGGAAACGTTTGGGAATTATCTGACCGATTTTGGGAAAAAAGGACCCTAAATTCGGCAGTAAAATAAGGGGGGCAAAAACCCTGAAACAACAAACTTTTAATTCCTTTAATGCTAATTATTCTGAAAAAATTATGTATATTCTATGGTATTTAAAATTAGTATAAAAGTATATAATTAAATAAGAGTATTGATTTTGCATTATGTTACAAAGAATCCTTACATACAATGTGAATGTAATTGTCAAATTTAAAGTAGCAACTGGTGTGATTTTCCTAAAAAATAGTTTTTATTTATATTTTCACCCTTTGATGCCTTAAATATTTGAAGTTAACTGTCTTTATAAAACCAAGATATTTGGTGTTAAACAACAATCACTCGATATTATGTACATTCATGACAGTTATGGGCTGTTTAAAAAAAATGGCTCCAACATGTGAAAAAAATGTCCAAATTAAACTCACTCCTAAAAATTTTCTGCTGATAATTTTCAATGTTGTATACATTGAAGTAAATGAAACATGAAAGAAACTGAACAGATAAGCAATAAATTTTTAAGAACCTTTTATTGAACACAAATTGGCATAAAAACACATAAAACACCTACTTATTCTATATCAGTTAAACAATCTTTAGTCTCAATTATTTTGTATAATGGTTTCTCAAACAATGCAACTGATATAATTGACTGTTTGTGCAAAATATTGGGTTATTGGTAGTTGTAGTTTTTCTTAAAAGCTATTTTTTTTTTAAAAATTCTCAATATTTTTGTCCAATCTACCTGATAAAGTTTTTATTATCGAAATAATAAGGAATATTTTTACTTAAGACAGCAAAATTTTCAAACTTTAAAGATAAGTAGCCATTTGTAAAAAAAAATCACATTGATTCTTTGAACGATCTCAAAATAATTGGTTGTAGAAAAAACATTTTGTCTATTTTTGTTGCACTCCTGACATTTTATAATAAAGAAAAAAAAAGAAGACAATATCACATTTTAAAATGCCAACATTGAACAGTGATGTTAACTCATACAATAATTTTTACCTGTTTCAATGAAATAGTTGTACAGAAATGACAGTATTTGGAAATTTGTAACAATTTTTTGCCATACCACTTCTTTAATACCCAGTTTTAGCAGCAATATTTTTGATACAAACATTTGAAAATTTGTATTATACCACTCTAATATATTAGATAAATCATAAAGAAATAATTAGAATATTTTTATAGGCTAGAAAAGGCAATTTATTATAAATTATCATTATTTTATCAATGGTACTATTTTATCAGGATATGTTGACTCCTGACATTATATTGCCATCAAGAAAAAGAAGTTACTAAATTAAAAACAATTCACAGGGGAAAAAATCAGTTGGTGTTCTTTCAAACATTAGTTTTACCAAGTTTTAATGATAATTGTTTCTTAAAGTAACATTTTTCTAGTTATTTGTAACTTGCTTACAGTCATACTTCTCGAAAATTCCAACTTATTTTTGAAATATACTATACAAAAACATTTAAAACATGTATTAATCTAAATTAATATTGAAAATAGATGTTTAATGTACAATTACAAGTATTTTTTGGATACTTAGAAAATTGATTATATCAAATTTCAATGATTTTTAAATATTTATGTCAGGAGTGCAACATTTACATGGTCAACCATAAATTATCTATAAGAAAATAGATAAATGCATTTATCATGAACTTTATCAAGTCAATTAATCTCCAATAGCTAATGAACCTAGAAAACATGTTCCCTTGTCAGAGAATGTCTCTAGTATTAATACATAATAGATATTAAAGCATGAGACCATTTAAAATGAACAAAAATGCTTTATTACATAAAATTAAAAGCACATAAAATGCTATTGGCACTTTTAATTTTTTCAAACATTATTCTAAACTTGACATAATCTCATTTTATTTAAATCATCCATATAAAAAGCTATAAATTAGACTGTGTAGAAGATCACTTAAAACTAGTTGCACTCCTGACATGAGTCAAATGCTTCTGTGAGATATTTTATGTATCTCAAACAGGTAAATGGGTTTTATCTGTTCTCTTGGTCAGTCTCTGTTGAAATAGAAAGACAAATGTGATTTTAGTTACATTTAAAAGAAAATATGTCTAAGAAAATATCAAATGTTGCACTCCTGACATTTGAGGGTGCTGCCTTTAATGTGACATTCTTGGCTTTATTATTGATTTTATTGTATCCTTTAACTATGGTTTTGAAGCAGCAATGATGTATTAAGATTTATTTATACCCCATATCTTTGAAAACTAAAAGACAACATTTCTACAATGGAAACTTGAATAAATGTTTGTTGCACTCCTGACTAGGTACATCTTTTTTACAAAGCCATATTTTTATGCAATAATAAATGTGAAGCATGATCTATTGCTATCTTAAAGTACCGTATGTCAACATATCAAAGTTTGTGATGAAATAGATTTTGATAACATATTGTTTGATTTAGCACTGTGGTAGGTTGTTGAAAATTAAGGATTTTTTAAAGTGTCACAAAAAAGGGTTGCACTCCTGACAATTTTGACATGTTTTTTGGACATATTTTTTTGTGTTATTCTAGATATCTTAAAGATTTTTTGCAGTAACAAACATCAAATCATTACAGATCTTTTGAACTATTTAGATCCAATAAAATTATAAAAATGAGTAAATTAGACAGCTATAGCAGTAGGAGCCATTTTTTTTTAAAGTGCCCTTATGTTTCTTCATACAGTAAATTAAATTAGGATTTGATCCAGGGCTCATCAAATCGGGCAAAGTGGGCGACTTCTTCGCCTTGGTTTCAATGAAGTCACCGAATTTTTGTCATAGAGCGAAGTTTTAGTCGCCCTGTCAGTCTTTTCAAGTCTATATTTTTTTCACAATAATCAAACTTTTTCGTCAATATTCACATAAATGCTCCCATGTTCCTGAAATGTGACCCATACAGGATTTGATGTTCAATATTTTATTCCAAACTCGTTAATTGCATCCTTTTAAGATCATTGTTCATTTTTGTGAAAGGTAGGGGAACATGCGGTAGTGGGGAAAGAAACATTAAAATTTGGATCGATTTTCGGAAGTCTCCCAGATTTTCCCTCACTTCGCCCTCAAGTAAAGAGAGAGAGAAGTCAAGTCGCCCTGTTTTTACTATGTGTGGTGAGCACTGATTTGATAATTTATTTTAATTTAATGATTTTGTGTGTTTCAGTAAAATTTGAATTATGGAGAAAGCAAACTGTATTGAACATGAGAAGACTACCAAGCACACACAAAGATTAAGACAAGACCACACGAAATTACCAAAGAAGAATAATAGGTATTTAAATGTACCAACAGGCCATAATTGAAAAACTCTTATTTTGTCTGAAAAAAAATTTATTTTAGTATTTACCTGTACATTTGTATTAACATGATTATATTGTATATACGTTTTAATACCGGTTCTCTCAATAAGACTATTAATTCTTTTGTCTTTAACCAACAGATTCTACATGTACCTTCTTAGCTAGTAGTTACAATGTATATATAGTCTGTTAACTATTAGCATTCATTGACTTTGCTATCATACTGTCCATGTTTATGTTGATATTCCAGAAATGTAGAGGTGGATTGGAAAGTGAGGGGGGGGGGGCAAGCTTCGTAAGTGGATTGCAAAGTAGGGGACTAGCTTCAGAAAAGGACGGGATAGTGGGGTGGGGGGGGGGGGAAGCTTTCAAATATGACAAGCAAAAATAAATGTTATAAAGTGTTGAAAACATAGTTGTGAGGTGGTTGTTCAATTTTCTGGACAGAGCTCACCTGTTAATGCAAAAGCTACTCAAGCAAAGCTACATTGGTTGAAGTCAGCGGTACAGAAATTATGTATGTGTGTAATGGGTATCGATTTTACCTCTGTTAGATTTTTCGATTGTATTTTTTGTTTTTCATATTATATTTGCAAGTTTATGCATGTGAACAAAGATTTAGTTTAAACCTATCTATTAGTTCTAGGTATTATGCAAATATAGATATCCAATTTAGTGTGGACGATGCGTTTTATGGAATAACATGTCATTTTTAACTGGATTAAGATTCGGCTGTAGAATTAACTTGAACAAGATAGTTCACCAACATGTAAAATCAAACAAGAGAAAGTATGCATTTACATTAAGGGTATCAAGAAGATGGAACAAACTACCAGATACAGTAGTAAACGCCCCGAAACTAAATACATTCAAGAATAGGCTGGATAGATATTGGAAAAATCAAGACCTATATTTCAATAATTACAAATCAGACATTCAATGGGACTGTCACGTGACCAGCGAATGTTTGGAAGTGGAAAGTGTAGAGTCTGGCGAAGAGGACCTGTAGGTCCTGAGCTGGAAAATCACCATAAGTAAGTAAGTAATTTTGACAAATATTTAGACTGAATTAAATTCATATTTTACAGAAAGAAGAGAAATCAAAGATGTAAAGAGAACCAACCTTCTACTAGGATTGAAAGAGAGAAAATCAGAACCGCTTTGATAGAGAGCTGCCATAAATTTATAATAAACACTGGCTGTAGTGTTTTCTTAAAAATTCTGGACACCGAGAGTGATATGGCTTTTGTCTATAGTACAGATAATATGTATAATTTGTACATTAATAACGGCTTAACTCAAAATAAATCCTGCCGAGAAACTCGTGAAGTAATCGAAGAAGCTATTGTCCATGTACTGAGTAACTCATATTCACGATCGGTCAAAGTAGAAAAGGAGAGAACGAATAAGGATAGCAATCCAAATATTAATAATATCTCTGAGGCGACTACCACTAATCTGTGTACTGACCAGGATATGGAGACAGTAACAGAATCAGTTCAACGCAAAAACGTACTACATGTTTCGACTAATCAAAATGTACCTAATACAAGTAACCATGGTAACATTGTAAATAATGCTGATGTTGATATTCCTCTCTGTAACACAAAACAAAACTACACCTCAAACATTGTCGTACCTGTTAGTTTAAAGAGAAATGTTATTAACACAAAACAAAACGAGGCCTCAAAGTCAAACATTGTCGTACCAATTACAAGTAACCATGGTAACATTGTAAATAATGCTGATGTTGATATTCCTGTCTCTGTCTGTAACACAAAATCAAACCACACCTCAAACATTGTCTTACCTGTTAGTTTAAATAGAAATGTTATTAACACAAAACAAAACGAGGCCTCAAAGTCAAACATTGTCGTACCAATTACAAGTAACCATGGTATCATTGTAAATAATGCTGATGTTGATATTCCTGTCTCTGTCTGTAACACAAAATCAAACCACACCTCAAACATTGTCTTACCTGTTAGTTTAAATAGAAATGTTATTAACACAAAACAAAACGAGGCTTCAAACATTGTCGTACCTGTTAGTTTAAAGAGAAATATTAATTGGAATTTGCCACTTGATGGTACCTTGAAAAATGTCCCTATGCGTTCTCTTTTGGCAGAAAGTGCTTTAACAGACTGTAGGTATGGTCCACGAAATGAAATGTCTGTGCATAATGCAGATGTTATGCCAAATTTAGAAAGTGACACAACAGACGTGCATAATTATAGAAGTGGTGAAAAAGACACTCTGCATAATTCCAGAAGTGGCAACACAGACATTATGCATAATTATAGATGTGGCAAAAAAGACACTATGCATAATTCAGAAAGTGGCAAAACAAACATTATGAATACTTCAGGAAGTGGCAAAACAGACACTGTGCATAATTCAGAAAGTGGCAAAACAGACATTATGCATTATTCAGGAAGTGGCAAAACAGACACTGTGCATAATTCAGGAAGTGGCAGAAAAGACATGTTGCCTAATTCAGAAAGTGGCAAAAGATGCATTGTGCATTATTCAGGAAGTGGCAAAAATGACATTTTGCATAATGCAGAAAGTGGCAAAACAGGCATTATGCCTAATGCAGAAAGTGGCAAAACAGGAAATAACGATTATTTTACAAGAATGATGTACAATGAGGAACAATATAATGTACATGTAGGAACAATTACTATGCATAATCTTTCTGAATGTGATTCTTCTGACAAAAACATACAAGATTTCTTTAAGCAGAAAATATTTACAAGACCTTTTGAAGAGGAAGCAGGAGCTGAAAACGAAAAAAATAATCACGATCATAGCGTACAATCTTCAAGTACATGTACCTCAATAGAATATGAAGATCTTGATATGTGTATCAAGACAGAACCAGAAGAAACACAGGAAATGATCTATCAGCTTGCGGAGGCAGCCATTGAATCTGTGAATGCTAATTTTCAGCAACTCCCAGAATTTTCAGATAGTCTGAAAATAGAGAATACAGCAAGGAGAAAAAGAGGGTAAGTCATAATAACTGGTAAAAGGAAATTTGAGAATTTTCCCTTTTCATCTCACTGAGTGATATTTTCAGTATCAGTGAGGCCTAAAATAAAATTTTATTTGTTTGGCATTGCCACCCGACCCACTGAAAAAATTGCCACCCAAATTATTTTATTTGCGTTTCAGACAATTTTTTTTAATTAAAAAAATCAGAATCGCGCCGGAATTTCGATCGTGTCTGCGGGATTTATTCCGGGCTTTATTATCCCCTCGCCAACAAAGTTGCGAAGGGATATACACTGTAATAACGCTACCGTCTGTCCTTCCGTCCGTCCTTCCGTAACATCCTTGTGAACACTCTAGAATCAACATCCTTCAATGGATTTTGACCAAACTTGGTACATACTTAGTCCTTAAGAGAATCTGGAACCCTATTGATATTCAAGGTCATAGGTCAAAGGTTAAGGTCACCGGGTCAAATTTTTACCATGTGACATCCTTGTGAACACTCTAGAATCAACATCCTTCAATGGATTTTGACCAAACTTGGTACATACTTAGTCCTTAAGAGAATCTGGAACCCTATTGATTTTCAAGGTCAAAGGTCAAGGTCACCGGGTCAAATTTTTACCGCATAACATCCTTGTGAACACTCTAGAATCAACATCTTTCAATGGATTTTCACCAAACTTGGTACATACATAGTCCTTAAGAGAATCTGGAACCCTATTGATTTTCAAGGTCAAAGGTCAAGGTCCCAGGGTCAAATTTTTAGGCGAGGGGATACGCCACGCTTTGCATTGCCCTTGTTTATTTCAAATCTCGATCGTAAAAGCGCTTGATGTATACTATATTGAGAGCAAACGTTTAAACGACATAGAATAGAAAATGGTCTGCTGAAACGAAAATAATGTCGAAGAGGCCGGCAGTGGAAAGCATGCCCCTATGCTGCAATGCATCAGTTAAGGGGGGTGAACATTTTATCAAAAATAAGATCTTCAGTTATTCTATGGACAAAACATGGGAGGACGTTCTAAGAGATCCTCTGTGTTCCTGTGAAAAACCAGTCTAAAAATATAAAGCTTTCAAATTATGTAAAAAAAAAAAAAAAAAAAAAATCCCTACCTACAATGTAGTACAGTACAGAAAGGGGACATACCGTGATCAATCACGTGATAGTGGTCATGTCTAGGAGAGTGATGGGGATTAAAAATTTTAATTCATGTCGGTGATCAGGGGGCAATAAAACACCAGATGTTAATCTTGTAATCAAGTGTGTCGTTTTACAGGTAAACTAGTCAGATAAGATGTACAGGTGAAATTACGTTTTTATATCGCCTATTTTTTTCTTTCAGTTACTGCCTCAGATTCCCCTCAGAATTAAGAAAAACATTTTTATTTCTTTCCTCAAAACGTAAAACATCCTTGAACGTAATCCCGGGAAAGAAATCACGAGATCGAGACAATAGCACGAGAACGGAGAGTTCATTTGAAGTGATGAATAAAATGTAAATAATAAATGATTATTCAACTTCAATTCAGTGAAATCATGGGTTGTGCAAATTTGTTTCAAAGATTTTTAACCTTGGCTGTGTATTGCGTATCTACACGCGTACACGTGACCTGGCTTGTGCACAAATGAAGTTTCATAAACAAATGCGCGATATGCGTGATTTGCTACGTTTTAAAGCGTATTTCCAGTTCAATGTTACATTTTATTTCACTAATATTTTTTATACGTTCAGTAATTTTTTTTTTATTTTAACCTTCGTAGAAAACACAGTTAAAACCCTTTTCGTTGTAGAAATACGTACTAAATAATTTGTATACGGTCATTGAAGAATTTGATTAAAAATTAACGAAACAAATATTTATAAACAGATCGTTCAAAGAAGTACTACATGTACATGTCCAAAAGTCACTAAATTTACGGATATATTTTGGAAATTAGCGGCTAATCTGCAGAAAGTTTAGAAACGTGAAAGGAAATAAGGAATTAACCTTTATCATGATTTTACCACTACAAATGTTTGACATTACACAGTATGACCAAAATCAAATGTCACCAGTTTATTTATTTATTCAAATTCAAATCTTAATTGGCTTTCAACCCAATAGATTTGTGACAAAATACAGCCAACAAAAAAACCAAAGTTTATGGAACAAATTAAAAGCATGCTCTTCGTTTTCCGCTTTTCGTTCATTTTGTAGCCATTAGGCTACGTAAATTTGGATTGTTATAGGTTTTTGTTTGCAATTTTAAAGAAAATTATTTTCATCTATAGCGGAATTACGTAACAAGCCAAGTGTGTAAAACAGTTTACTTGAATTATTTTGTTTTCAAATCGAGAGGTAAAAGTCCAAAACACAAAATAAACCAATAATCAATTTTAAGTCTGCTCTTTACCAACTAAACACTACAAAACCCGCGCTTGCAAAGTCCGTGCTTCAAAACCTCGCGCTTGCGGTATAGCTTATAAACAAAAATTACATTTATGAAGTACAGTACACTCCAAGTGTATCAACGATCAAACTCTCAGGTCCGACATATTCCTCCCAAAATGTCCGACAAATGTCCGACAAATTTGAGAGTCAACACTCTCTACGTCCGACTATTTGGTCGGACATTTTTGTCGGACGTGAGAGTGGATATTAAAATTTTTTTTTTACATTTCTCAAGGTGAATATGTCAAACATTTTGTGATCGATGCGTATTTGTAAGCGTACTTTCTTTCCGGTGTGTAGAATGTGCGGGTACGTAAATACCCTAGTGTATTTTTACCTTGCACCATATTCGCGCCAGGAAAGGTAGCTCCAAGGTCAATATTTGTCACGCTCGGGCACAACAGTCGTTCGATGCATAGGAGCACCTCATAATCAAAGAATTGTACAATAATGTAGAGTTACACCGTTTGTGTTTCTTTAATCTGTTTAATTTTAATAGATCTTTCTAGTACATTTAAATTTTACGACTACAATCGGAATGCTAGAAATATCGTAACATTTCCGAAATCTAAACTTTAAAATTGTATACGTCGAGTCCAGCCCTGGCTTGGATTTCTCGAAAAAAGTTTTCTTAACAAACCAAATTAAATTTAAGTAAAAACTCGACTTAAGTTTGTGTTTTGACTTTGTTTGTTTGGAGAAATCACTGACGATTTAAAAAAAATAATCTGTTGTCACTTAAAACAGTCAATGAGGCCGGTACGGCTGTGTACATGAATGAATAAGAAATAATTCTTTCGGAGTGTGATATCCATATGAAGGTGAAATAACGGATGCAAAAATCACCGGCTAAAGTTACACAATATTCCGTTTACAAATATTTCAAGTCCCTATACTTGTTCATCTGTGACGGCAATATGTGTATTGGACTAGGTATTACAGCCAGCTTGATATGAATTAATTAGCTCAGGTTACAGGTGTCAATAGTGGAAGGAACATCTTGTCGACACAAATTTCCAGGTGCCAGTGGGAGAACAATTATAATTAATTCTATTTAATGTTGTTGTTTTTTATTACTATTTGTTTGTAGGTACATTTGCAATCATTGAAGTAAATTTAATTTGAGAGTCAACACTCTCTAAGTCCGACGTGAGAGTGGATATTTAAAGATTTTTTTTACATTTCTCGAGGTGAACATGTCAAACATTTTGTGATCGATGCATATTTGTAAGCGTACTTTCTTTCCGGTATGTAGAATGTCCGGTTACGTAAATACCCTAGTGTATTTCTACCTTGCACCATATTCGCGCCAGGAAATGTAGCTCAAAGGTCAATATATAACTGAAATATTGTTGAAAAGTGACGTTTAAACACCCATAGCCTCATATAAATTATTGCAATAAAATATCGATTAAGTAACGAAATTGATATAAATTATTTTCCAGTATATTTAGTATAAAAAGCTTGTTCTACATGTTCACTGTGAGATGTATTGCAACCGCCATTTTTAACTACAATCACGTGCGCATGCTCGTGTTTGATGGAAAGCTATAGCTATATTTAGATATTTTGTGATAATAATTTTATATTGTAAATCGATCCACCCTGTGATTTTTTTCAACAAGATACATTTTTTATAGTATATATTTTATTATAAAATACAATATTGAACTGATTTTCGATAACACTTCAATCATTTAATATTGATTTTTTCGAATGTTGAATAATTTATCCCCAGAATTGCACCCCCCTGTTAGTATACTTTTATTGCTTTATTTAAAAAAAAAAAATAACACCAGAACATCGATGATACGAGTCTTCTTATTCAGAAATAAACCTACAGCAAAATAAAGGTATACATTTTTTGTACTGTGTACAAAATCGTCATTTTTATCTAGATTTATCGTCCGAAAAATACGGTACTCCTCTACTATACTAATTTGGATTAGGTGATTGGAATTAGGTGCCATCATCAAAATAAAGATTAAAAAATGTATTTCATGATAATGATGGCTGATTAAAATTGTTTGTCATGCATTAGCAGTCAGTTGTAATATACAGGATGTAACCAATATACAGGAAGAGCCCCTACTGTGAAGCCATTCAATGAAAATAACAACCTGACCATATTGTTAAATAAGAATAAGAATTAGATAAGAAATTAAAATTTATAGAAGGCAAGGATTTATATAATTAACACATTAAGTCACATTTCATTTATTTAGCTTGGGTCAGTTATCAATTAAAAAGACAAACATGGTTTTAAAAAAAATCTGTCTAATAAGTATTTACCTAAATAACGATATCATGACGTATAATAATTTCTCACCGTAAATGTATTTATTTTATTAAGATATTTATACACATATATAAGAAAAAAGATATAAATTTATTTTTTAAGTACAAATAAATTGGAAGACGGCTTGAAAATCGAAAACGTAGAATAGTTATCTATGTTTATAAGTCTTAGTAAAAAGAGTCTTGAGCAACGTTTTTTTTGTATATCATGAATGCACGATGCGACAACATGCTGAGATGGGTGATGTTTTGACAGGTAAACTGTAAAAAAAAAAGAAACGTAGAATACACTAATAAAATATTATTTCACCTATATCAGGACTCCGCAGACTGCCAATTTTCAAGAAGAAAAAAACGGGATTTACGGATTTATGACCCATTCGCCATGAACAAAAAAAAACTTAACTTTTACTAAATAATTTTAATCCAAATTTGCCTTTAAAGAAATAAATGTATAAATTAGAATTATTTACCCGGGTTCGTTCGCCCTACATTTGGCAAACACGTAAAAGAGCAAACGCACCCGATATCGTAAACCGGCAACTGTCTGCAGCAAGTGAAAGGGCCTTGGCATCGATTGTCGCGAGTACATAGGGACATATTAATATTCACTTCTAGTGCACTTAAAACATGGGTACTGCATGTTAATACATTTTATTCATGGATATTATTGTATATATCGCCCGTGACAGCCGTTAACATATCTATACTTTCCGTACCACTGTATATCACTCATTTACTTCAGCTTTACTATGATACGCATGTTTCTTTATGCACAAATTTATTGGTTAGCAGCATTTGGGGACGTTTCCTGTTTACAGTTTAACTATCTGAGAGTGGAGACTCTCACTCCGACCTGGGAGGATTTGGTCGGTGTGAAGTCCGACAAAACTCTCTGTCCGACCTGAGTGTTTGATCGTTGATACACTTGGAGGGATCTGTAGCCTGTATTTACGAATAATTCAATACATACTGAATTCGACCCAACAGAAGAAAAAAAATGAGAAATTAAAATTAAACAAAATAAAGTTCAGTTGCGGTTTCAACAAAATTCTTAATATAGAACTCGAGGTCATAAAGTAGAACTTTCTAAAACAAACGAAAACGATAACAAGACAGACATTCTTTGGCAATGAAAAGCAACAAACAGTCAAATATTAACAGCAAGAGGATACAAAATTAATTGTCAAAAATACATCCTTCAGGAGCAATAATTACGGCTTACGATATTAAAAGTCAACAGGTAGAACAGGTAACGCTAATCTCTTAATTGGCGGTAAAATATCAATCGGCGCACAGGTGACCGAGAGCAATAAAATTTAATCCCCACCACCTTGTTTTATGATCCTTTTTAGGTCTATCACAGTGGGTTTATGCCCGTGATGATATGTCTAAAGGATTAAAAATTATGTCTCTCGGAGTGATCAATCACGGTATGTCCCTTTCTGTACTGTACCTACATTGTACCTACCCACTGCCAAACAAACACTATTTTAAGGGTGGCCTGATGATTTTGATACTGGAAATTATCGGTCAGTGTGACGTCAGACACATTATGACATTACCAATAAAAACAATAACATCAGTTTTGCAGGTTTAGACATACAGTCAAACCTATAGGCTGTATTAAGAGGTCACCTGTGGGACAAAGAAACAGTGGTCTTAGAAGACGGGAGACCCCATGAAATTTTCTATGACAGGACACGAAAATTGTGACCTTTTAATACAGGTGACTCCTTAATAGAGGTGACCTCATACATGTATGCAGGTTTGACTGTACATTATTACTAGTATCACAGCTCGTCCTTTCAGACTCGCTGGGAAACTTGTGATAATGTCTGTCTCAACCTTAACAAAAAAAAACTGTTGTTTAGTGTTATTCTAAATATTTTTGTTAAATCTACAGTAACAATGCATGTGATAGAATCATAGAAATAGAACCCGAAGGGTCGCACAGTCATGTCAGCTAATGACATCACTTGGCATCAGTTGTCATCGTCCGTCGTCCCCCATTGACTTCAGCGTTTGACATGAAAATCTTCTCCTCTACTGGTTCTATAGATCTGAAACCAGTGAGCCAAATTATTCCAAACTTGACCGGATGGTCTTTGGGTGATCTCCATCCAAGATCGCTACTGTTACTTAAAATAGAAATTTCTTTATTTGTGAGATCCATTTACCATAATTTCTGTTGTATTGCAAGTTACATGTATGCATTAAAAATTGAACTGCAGCTGTATGACAAGTGACAATGGATAATGTAACCATGATAACGTATATTTTTTGTGTGAGATTTTTTAAAACTAATTTACATTGTATACTGATGACCCAAAATTTAGGCTGATTTTGATGCAAAATCAAATGTATGTCTTCTTTTCAGAATGAAGAAGTTATAATCATACCGGTTATTTGTCGTATCGCATAGTTCACCAGTTATTTGCACAGATCTTTACACACGTGACATTGCGAGCACCTTCCATTTTTTGATATTTTTCGGTCTGACAAATTTATTCAGTTTTTATACATGTAAAGTTTGTTTAATTTGTCTATGAACAGAAAAACAACGTTATTTTACAGATAGTCTACTTGGCATAATGCACAAAAATTAGGATGTTGCAAGATGGTTTCGCTCAAAACGTTGTTGCTCGATGTATTGGTGTGCACCGTATCACCAATTTTTGTTATGTTATACATGTACATTTGTACCTACATTGTATATAATTCTATCGATTCATACAGCTTTCACTTCCATCAATGACATTTAATTTCGGGGATTTGTAGACAACCCACAGATCCACGAGACTCGAATCGACCGGCTAAGACAATTTCATCCATAAGAATGAGAGAATACAGAGAAAGATTAAAGGCATCAGGACGTTATGAAGAGTAAGTACCTTTTATTGATAGGGTACAACTTTAATAAGAGCTCTAGATAATTTGGTGGGGGTATTTACATTGTTCAGCAAGTACTGCTCATTCAAGCTTAAACAAAGAATATACATTTGGAATTTTGAGCACATTCCTCTGTCTTTAAGAGTAACACAATGTAAGAAGATGTTTAAATTTCAAAGATTTAAATTAATCTTAAAATTTATTAATATCTTATGTAGAAACATTTGTCAGATGTTGTACAAGGCTCAAATATCTACAATATATTATTAGAAAATTATAATACAATTTGTTGTCCTTTCCATTGCTCTTGCTAGACTGGGTACCATTTTGCCCGGTTTTAAAAACTTATAATTTTAGAATCAAATCAGGAATGTTGAAAAGGTCTTTTGATTTCCAAATGTTAAAAAGTTCATTGCACTTATAGAATCGCTTACAGTTTTGTTTAAACTTTTCATTAATAATTTTTTTTTATTATCCTATTTTGAGTTAAACAAGATTCCCTTATGATTTGCTTTATTGTAGAATTAAAAGGAAAGAAAGAGAGAGGCAAAGAAATTTGAGACAAAAATCTAAGACAGAAGAACAGATACAAAGGATAAAATTATCTAATAGAGAAAGGTGAGATACATGTATATTGTTTAAATAAAGTTTGTAAGGTCACTCGGTAGGATTGTAGCCACTACAAAAGATTTATTCCATGGAAAATTTTCCATAGACCCATATCTGACAACAACATCATAATGTACCACTGAGATAAGTATCAAACAGACTAAGCATAACAAATGTATTTAAACATTGAGATGAAGTAGGTCTTCTTTTATTAAACATAGTTTTTGTACCGTTTTAAAAGAAATATACAATTATTAGAATGTAATAGTATTCCTAAAAAGAAAACTGTTCAACAATATCTAATATTATTCTGTAATAAACCCAATGTTCATTATGTCAGATTATATATACTACCTTAATGAAATACAGCAATCTTTGTTTTCTTTGTATTAACAGGCAACCTTTAGACCTGTTCCTCTGTATAAAGTGACAAAGTGTTTAAGCATGTTTTCTAAACCGTCAATAGATTCTGACATTACACTCATATCATTGGCATGCATCAGCAAACATAATAATATGTCTTGGAACTCAAAGGAACAGTTTCCATTAACACTACATTCATTTTCAAAATCATTCACATAATATAAAAATAAAATAGGTAAACAACTTCACCTTGCATTAAGCCAAAGTTGTTACAGAAGCATTAAGAATTGAACCTAGTTGATAATCACAAAGGACATGTAGGTTAATGATTATGAAGGTGTCAAAAATTAATTGATTAGCAATTGCAACATTTAAAACTATTATTGTCATCTTGTATGAGTAGAAAAATATCCTTTATCGATGTTTAATATTAAAAAAAATATGCCTCCCATTGCAGAAGGGGTGTTATTATAACTGTATTTTGTGCACATCTCTTTTTTTTCAGTAGTAGGAGATATAGAGCAAAGAACAAAGTAAAAAATCAAGAATCTACGACGAAATATGAAAAAATGAAAATAGAACAGGACATGTATATACAGTAGTCCCCCTCTTAAATGGCCTCTAACTCTCACCAAAGGTCACCTCTCTTATCAGGACAGATTTCAGATCTGATTTTGAATCCCGCTTGTGGCGAGGTGCACTCGATACAACATTATGTGATAAAGTTTGTCATTGACTGGTGACAGGTCGGTGGTTTTCTTCGGGTACGCTGGGTTCCTCCACCAATAAAACTGAGCACCACGATATAGCTGAAATATCGTTGAAAGTGACGTTAAACACCATAACGTCCTCCTCCTCTTGTCAGGCTGGATTTCAGATGCACTGAGATAGTAAAGTTTTGCTAAATTACCCTCTTAATAGAGGATATTCTCTTGAAAGGCCACTTTTTCATTTGCAAAAGGGGTGGCCATATATGATAGCGATATACTGTACAAGGAAACAATGGATATAGAGTTAGAGAGAGAGAATACTGAAGGAATAAACAGAATGAATTACAGCAACAAAATGACAGAAGGAAAAAAAATGAAATTAAAGAAAAAAGTCATAATTAGAAAATCAATGAAGAACAATAAGTTTGTAGGACCATTATAATTGTTTTTAATAAATAATTTTATTTTGTCAGAATTTTGTTATTCATCAAAATAACCTAAATAGAATATTGCATGTTATATTGTGTAAATAGGGTAACCATCCCATAACAGTGATGGGGGAAATCCAATGTAAATCTTTGTTAATAATCTAGCCAATAAGGGTAATAACAAAATTACTGAACTCCGAACAATCTTACAAAGGGAAAGTCAAAACTCATAAGTATATAAACAGACAAAATCAGTCAACAACCGGAAAACTGTGAAAACCGTAATGACCCTGACTTGGTACAGTCATTTCTAAAGAAATGGTGGGTTGAATCAGATTTTAAAGTGCCAAACCTCCCCCTTTCATTACGGCTCAAAGTCTCCGGCTGTCACTATAACAGTATTTATAACAATACTTGAACAAAACAGGTAAAACAGTTTTCAAAGCAGCACCAAACTCAGTGAAGTAAATGTCAAAGACACTTTTACGTCACACATTGATAAAAAAAATATTTTTGACATTTTTGTTGACACCTTATCTTTATACATTTTCACCATAGGAAAATCCATCGTTTATAATCTTTTCTGCAGAGACGGAATATATTTCGACAAGATCTTGGTATCGGAATATAAACTTTTTAAGAGATCGAATAAGGCAAATCTTTTTATAGCCCTGGTCCAGTAGCCTGTTTCTCAGATGAAGATGACGTTTCAGGAAATCAGAATAATTGCTACTGGCCCTTGCATAACGAATCAATTGCGAGATGTAAACACCATATGCAGGAGAAGCTCATATATTGCTGCACATATTTGGAAAATTTATGATTTTAAAATTGAAGTCGTCCCGTTTATCATAAATTTTAGTACTGATTTGACCACTGTCGTCAAATTCGAGGTACAAGTCCAAAAATGATGCAGGCGAAGCGGTATCTGTGGTCTCTTTAACTTCCAGCTCTGGAGGATATATCAATGGAAGAAATTCTGCAAATCTAGAATTATTGATAGATAAAACGTCATCAATATACCTGTATATGAAATTAAAGGCTCTAGCCTCATGAATCTTCTTTTCTTTTACAAGCTTTTGAAGAAACTCCGACTCATATGAGTATAAAAATAAATCGGCTAGAAGAGGGGCACAATTCGTACCCATTGGTATGCCAGCGACCTGCTGAAACAGTATCCCTCCAAAGGAGACAAATATGTTATCGATGAGGAACTCCAGCATACTGATCACTTGTTCCTCGGAGTAGCATGTTTTACCTTTTTGAATTTTGTTTGAAAAATATGAAAGGTTGATCGTGGCCATTGACATTGTGGTCGTGACATTCTGGTAGTTGGATTTGCAACTACCTCAGGGGCTGCTCTGGCTACAAAAATGTTGGCGCCAGAAAAATCGCCAGGTATCAATTTCTGTCGCCAGTTCCAAAAAGTTGGAGCCAGAAAATTTAGATGCCATAACTTGTCCGTACAAAATCGTTCTTTGTCAAGCATGCAAATTTTATCACTCATGACGCCAGCTTTGAAGTCATGATACTGTTGTTCTATTACTGGTTACATGTCAAAAGGGTAAATTGTTATGTTTATTATGATCTTTTCTTTTATACTGGACGTTTTGTTTACTTTGGGGCCATTTTCATGCTGAAAATGAAACAGAAACTTCGTCTGAGTAGGGGATGTCATAGGGAAAGGGGACGGAATCAGCAAATAATTATGCTAGAAAATGGCCAATTTTACCATTCGATGTGTTTCGGGATTTTATAATAAGTAAGGAAATTCTCATCTAGGTTTGTATGTATTCATCGGATAATTTTTTGACGTATTTGAAGTGTGTATGCAAATTTAGAATCGACCGAAATAAGTCGGAAAATACCGAAGTATAATTGTATTATACCGTAAATATCAAAGGAAATTCGGCTATATATTTATAGGAAAGTGGGTGTTGATTATATAAATAAATACCTGTGGTTTAATTACCTGGGGAATTTAATATAATATAATATAAAGAGACTGAGAAATACTTTTGAGATGAGACGGCTGAAGATGAGATTCGTCTGTCTCTTGTAAAGTCTGACGAATTATTTTTGCAGGACGCGTTGATATGTCAGTTGCTCTACGTTTTACAGATACTCTTACTTGTTGTCTTTCAAGTTTTCAGTCGTCAGTGGGATGGTTGTGTTCATTTTGGTCTTTCAATATAGCATTGCACTCTGCATCTGTTCTTATTCTGCACTTGTAACTGTTTTTTGTGCATCTCAAGGAAATTTCCGAATTCTTTAAAACTCTATCCACTAAAAGTGTAGCCATCGTAAATTAAACTTTTCTTCTCTCTATTTGTTTCCGATATGAAAAACTCCATTTTAAAGATAATTTTTATAATAATTTCTTAAAAGTTTTATAATTTTAATTTTTTTCTCTCAGGTAAATAGCTAAGGTAAAATGCGCTCAATCGTGGATTTTTTTGCGCTCAAACGTAGGATTTGTTGCGCTCAAATGTAGGACCAATGCGCTCAAACGTCGTGCAACGGTTATTCCAACTTATAAAGGTCCTCTACAAGAGAGAACACTTGACATAGGCAGACTCTTAAAAAGCGTAAATTTAATTCAGAGCTCACTAGACTGCAGAGCAAATGTTGAACAATTCAACCACCAGTGTTTTGAGAGGAGAGCTAAAATATGTGAACCGCTAGACAAAGAGGTTAAATAACCTAGAATATGCGAGAGACAAATAATGAGAGATAATGTTGAAGCAGAGTCGGGAAGACTACTTTAGGAAGTCAATAACTGTACCTTTTCTCTACTGTACGCTAAATGAAATGAAAACAAGGTTTACCGACCTACACGCCAGAACCGCTTTGGGACTACAGTTGGTTCCATCAATTATTGAAAATATTGCTCCATAACTGAGCCCCCCCGTCAACAGAGTCTCTGGATCCGCCCCTGCAACTCATACATTATTCTAGGAATTGTGCCCAATAAAGTGATTTACTGGACAGAGCTCAGTTGATGAGCAAACCTTACACTCAAGCAAGGCGATTTTGTTCATCACAAACTGGTTGACAGTCAGGAAATATCCATATCTCAAATGACAATCGATCTTTTCCATTTTAGGTAGATTTGTTCTTTCCGCTATTGCCGACAAGACCTTTACTCGACTTGTTGTATGAATAACACGACGCATGCCTTATTAGAAACAGGAGCTGCTTACACTTCGTAAGCACCTGGGTTCACTCCCGGTTTTATTGTGTATGTTTTTTTGTGTTGTGTTTTTTCTTTTCTTCGGGTCGTCTTCATTCTGTATCAAATTGTGTCCAATATTACCTGTGCCTATGGATTGTCCATTCTTGATTTCCCCTTCAGTTTTCTCTAACGTTTAACTATTCTTGTTTACTACTCTTAAGGTTGAATATAACCAACACTTGTTTGAATTATTCATATTATACTGCTTGGTATCTTTATTTGATTATGATCAAAGGGACGTCGTGGTCGTGATCGTATGGTAGTTGGATTTACAACTACCTGTGCAATCAGTGTCTATCACTGCTAAAGTTGTGAGTTCGAACCCCGTTCATGACGAGGTGTATTCGATACAACTTTATGTGTTAAAGTTTGTCATTGACTTGCGACAGGTCACTGGTTTTCTCCGGGTACTCCGTTTTCCTCCACCAATAAAACTGACCGCCACGATATACCTGAAATATTGTTTAAAGTGACATTAAGCACCATAAACCAAAACCATCTATATATATATATATATCAATGTATTTCTTTAGAAGACCAAATTTGGATTTTTGGTGTTTAACGCCACCTTTAACAATATTGCAGCTATATCATGGCGACCAGTTTTAGTGGTGGAAGAAGCCGGAGTACCCGGAGAGATCCACCGACCATGGGCAAGCAACTGGTAAACTTTATCACTTGCGACTGTGAGTCGAGTGCACCCAAATTATGGAAATCGTCTCTGCAAATACACCTTGGGCCAATTATTTCCCTTATTGCGAAGCCAAAACTGTGACTATGCTCGCAAGGCATATGGTCAAATTATTCACAGAACACAATTTCACACATGGCATGCATTGTTTTTTGATCACTGAAAGTCAGCTGAATAAACGTTGAGCAAATATAGAAAGATGTTTTATTATTAAAACTAATTTTGTAGAGCACTGGTGGGCGGCATTTAACTGCGGAACCGTAGCTCTTATGGTCCCTATGATGTTTTTAGACAGGAGCGGACCACCATTTATTACAGGGGGCATTGTGATATATATTCAGAACGAGAATATTATAATCTTAGGATTCAAACGAGGCTATATACACTTTGAGAATGACGATATTTCTTGTTGTTTATCTAGGAGTAATACCTCCCAGTGTTTAATTAAATACACTTCATTGACTTCCTTGATAAAGGTATTTTATTTAATTTGATCCCCATATGCGACTCTCAAAAAAGTCTTTTTTACCATTGTCAAGGTATATTTGTTCCATTAGCAATGCTACAAATATTATGGAATGGTGAATATAAATATAGATTCTTCTGCTACCAGTGAATTACGATATTCCTCCTCTGAAAATTTAACTATCATGGGTGGAGAAATATCATAATCAATTGGTAGGAGAAGGAAAAAATGTTTATCCTATGACCAAAACGTCAAAAATAGTTTTCAGTTGTTGATTTATGTCGTTAATAAACAGTCCAAAGGAATTTGGCGGAAATTCTCATACAGGAATTCAACCACCGTGTGATTAAAAATATTACGAAAATTTAGACATCTGGTTAAAAACCCTAAGAATGGAGGAAAGCCAAAAAACCAAAAAACAAAGCAAAGCAAAAAAAAAACCCAGATAATTTGGACAATTGCCTATTTATATGATAAAGGCAACACATACCATGCAAAACATGTTACTATAGAATATCCATGATTTTTCCGACTAGGTATCACGTATTTGTCAGTTTAAAATATGTTTTATTTTACTCAACTAATTGTTTGCTCAATTGTGATGATTTTTGTTTTGCATTTAATGTTTTTATTTGCGGTATTACTTTTTAGCTCACCTGACCCAACCCAAAGGGTCAGGTGAGTTATTGTCACCACTGAGCGTCCGTCGTCCGTCCGTCCGTTAACTTTTCACATTTTAATCAACTCCTCTAAAGCCACTGGGCCAATTTGAACCAAACTTTGGTGGAATGGTCCTTGGATGGCCCCCTTCCAAAATTGTGTCCGGTGATCCCGACTTCCAACCAAGATGGCCGCCAAGCTAAGAATAGAAAAAAGGGGGGATGGAATTTTAATTGTTCATTGCTGCTTTAGTATAAGTCAAAATGAGCTCAAATATTAACTGCAGCTACATGGCAAGGAGTAGTTTAACATATATTCCGGGTTTTTCTGTGAAATATTTCTTTCAGCCGATATATACCGATTATGCAAATTAGGCATATTTTGATAAAAGATCACATTTAAATCTTCTCCTCTGAAACCGCTGAACCAAATTAAACCAAACCTGGCAGGGATGGTCCCTGGGTGGGTCCCTTTCAAAATTGTGTCCGACAGCCCCGCCCTCCATTCAAGATGACTACTGTTACTAAAAATAGAAATTTCTTCAATTGTCCATTGCTGCTTTAGCATAAGTCAAAATGAGCTTAAATTTTAACTGCAGCTACATGGTAAGGAGTAGTTTAACAAATATTCCGCGTTTTTCTGTGAAATTTTTCTTTCAGCCGATTTATACCGATTATGCAAATTAGGCATATTTTGATAAAAGATCACATTTAAATCTTTTCCTCTGCAACCGCTGAACCAAATTAAACCAAACCTGGCAGGGATAGTCCTTGGGTAGTCCCATTTCGAAATTGTGTCCGACAGCTCCACCCTCCATTCAAGATGGCTGCTGTTACTAAAAATAGAAATTTCTTCAATTGTTCATTGCTGCTTTATTATAAATCAAAATGAGCTCAAATTTTAACTGCAGCTACATGACAATGAGTAGATTAACATATATTTTGGGTTTTTCTGTGAATTTTTTCTTTCAACCGATTTATACTGATTATACAAATTGGACATATTTTGATAAAAGATCACATTTAAATCTTCTCTGATGAAACCGCTGAACTAAATTAAAGCAAATTTGGCTGGGATGGTCCTTGAGTGGTCCCCTTTCAATATTGTGTCCGACAGCCCCGCCCTCCATTCAAAATGGCTGCTGTTACTAAAAATAGAAATGTCTTTAGTTGTCAATTTCCGCTGTATTACAAATCAAAATGAACTCAAATTTTAACTGCAGCTACATGTATATGGCAATGAGTAGTTTAACATATATTCTGGGTTTTTCTGTGAGATATTATGAGATAAAAATCACATCAAAATCTTTTGCTCAGAAATTTAAGTTGAAATGATCTTTGGGTGGCCCACTTTCAAAATTATGTGTAACACCCCCATTTTCTATCAACTTTAGATGTCAAATTGAAAACCAGGTGAGCGATTACAGGCTCCTGGGAGCCTCTAGTTTTACAACAAATTTCTAAAAATACATGTACCTGTTCCTCTGTGACCGTGACTATATTGTTTTTGTAATTTTATCTACATTTGTGTACACGTACAATCGACAAGCCTAAAACTACTAAAGTTCCCTTCCAATCTGACTGAAATCAGATCTCTCTTTGGGTTCCGCATGTCGCGGCGTGGGATATTTGTGGAAACTACATTACGGGTCGCATGCGAGTAACTTTAATTGCGTTTAATGATATGATAAAAACGGTTATGAGCTTTTTCCGCCAGTTGGATTGCTAGTAGCATGCAAAGTAGTTTAGTAACACTCTCAAAATCTCGCAATCGCCATTTTATCGGATGTAAGGTTTGTGACTCGCGGCGTGTAATCCGGAATGTGGCTTCCTCAGATCTCCCATGCGGCGATTTTAATCAGATTGGCTCGACGAGTTGTAATACAAGCTTGTATGATTGATTATCAATGACTTGCGGGGAGGTCAATGAATCTACATGCCGCGTTACAACTGATATGTTGATGGTACTACCATATATACCACGTTATAAGGAAAGTAATTTACCGAAGTTTCCGTTATATGAAATGGTATTATATTGTGTCAGACATGTCAGATGAACAGTCTTATTTAAAATAATGGGCACATTATACGGGTGGCGGTTTCCGGGACAAAAATCAGAGAGCTCCAATCGCGGCCTTAGGTGGCGGACAGGGTGTGCCATGAGGGTTGTTTGGTTATAATGGTACGGAAAGCATGATCGTGGACCATATTGGGTGCCGATTTTGTAGATGACCGCGCTTCCTGCACTATAAAAACCTCGTATATATTTAGAAATTTGAGTAAGCGCATTGTAGCCTCTATAAAAAGCTTAAATTTTGGTCCATATCGATTTCCGCATAGACACAGAAAAAAATCATTGTCCGGGTTCGTTCCATTCCTTCTTCATTTCTATATTATTTTTAAATATTGTTTGATTTGTTCTCGTCATGAATATACAAGAAATAATTGCTACTGCCCACAATCAATCAGTTTGAAAATAATAATGAAAAACGTGCATATCAAATTGACTGCGCACGACGCCTTTCTATAATAATCTTCATCAGGTTCGCTCAAAATTGAAAGATTGGAAAGCCAAATAGTTTTAAAATATTTGAGAGCAAACTGACCAAAACGGTCTCAACAGGATAGCTAAATCTAGTTAAGGTCACCATTTAGTGGGGTTCGTGTTACTGGATCTTTAGTTTTATATGTATGTTTTGTAGATCGTTGTTTGTTCTTTTACTTTTGACCTTTGTTTTGACCTTTGTTTTGTCTGTTCTTCTTTGATTTACGGAATCTGATTACCCCTTTGGTATCTTAAAACTCTTCTATATAGCTAGATGCGAAGGGCGGAATTTAGTCTTAATAATAATTACATTATTAACATGGTTAATCTTGCAGGACTGGAACTCCTCTTACAACAGCTGAAAGACAAAGAAGATATAGAAACCGACAAAAACTGTTTAACAGGGAGAACTATTTAGAGAAAGAAAGGACAAGAAAAAGAAAAAGTTATAAGCCTTCTATAATGCTCAGTGAGGCGGAGCTAACAAAACGACGCGCTGCTGGACTGAGGAGAGTGAAAAAACACTGGTCAAAAAAGAAATTGGACGTAACAGGCGATTGTGATGATTTAGCAATGGAAACTGAAATGTGCGAAAATCATATAATACATGTACCTGGTAAAATGCCTAAGGTTCAGTTTAATCAACTAATTGAACCTCATTGATGGTTTTAGGTTAGCTTTTATGATGTTTAACGCCACATTCAACAATATTTCAGTTATATTGTGGCGGTCAGTTTTGTTGGTGGAGGGCACCGGAATGTTCGGAAAAAAACACTGACCTGTCGCAAGTCACTGACAAACTTTATCACATAATGTTGTATCGAGTAAACCTCGCCATGAACTTACAACTTTAGTGGTGATTAAACCTCGTTGATATTTGGAAACTAAATGTGTAAAATGTATGTTATTTTTGTATATTGCTAATACAATAATAAATATAGTATATTTATAGGATTTAATTACCACCATGGTCTAGATCTGGTCAAACTAACGACGATAAAATTGGTCTTTGCTTCTCCCCAAATATAAGGTTTATATAAGTTTATGGTGTTTAGCGCCGCTTTCAACAATATTTCAGTTATATCGTGGCGGTCAGTTTTATTGGTGGAGGAAACCGGTGTCCCATTTGAAAATCACCGACCGAAACAAGTCACTGACAAACTTTATCACATAGTGTTGTATCGAGTACACCTAATCATGAACGGGGTTCGAACTCACAACTTTAGTGGTGATAGGCAGTGATTGCACAGGTAGTTGTAAATCCAACTACCCTACGATCACGGCTGTGACGGCCCTACGCAGTATTAAGGAGTAAGAGTAAATGTTGATTGGCTGGGAGTCAGGAAAATGTGTCGAAGTAGAGAGAGATGACTACCCGAGGATTGTTGTTTCTGTGAAGAGCTCTATGAAAATCCAACTCTGGGTGTTGATCTAGTACAAAACAGACATCATAACATACCGGTAGCTGAAAATTGTCCATTTTGTGTTATGTATGACTTTCGAATAGCCGTTGTGTACTATAATTTATTTATGATTCGGAGCCATCGTGGTTGTGATCGTATGGTAGTTGGATTTACAACTACCTGTGCAACCAGTGCCTATCACCACCAAATTTGTGAGTTCGAATCCCATTCATGGCGAGGTGTACTCTATACAACATTATGTGATAAAGTTTGTCAGTGACTTCCGACAGGTCTGTAGCTTTCTCCGGGTACTCTGTTTTCCTCCACCAATAAAACTGACCGCCACGATATAAATGAAATAATGTTGAAGGTGGCGTTAAGCACCATAAACCCAAACATATTTGTGATCCATCCTACAATTTTTGAGTTGTGTATTAAATTATTATTTTTTATTATTTTTTTCATTGGATATTACAAACATAATACCTTAACACTTTCATATCATAATAATGCTGCATACATTAGTGCTATTTCAATCAAAAGACTACCTGAAAATATGTTAGTAAGATTTTTTATTTTCATTAATTTTTATTACAAATCCTTGTATGACAGCTTATGAATTGTTTGGAAGGAACATATATGGATAAAATCTTCCCATACGTTTGTCATATATTTCTCTTCTGTTTCCAAATCCTCGTTTGTCCCAGAATCCTCTCTTTTTATCTCCATAACCACGTTTGTCAAAGAAGAGACCTGCCCTGGAGTTCCGAATTTCTTCGTTTTTACCCATTAGTTGAAAAAGACAAACGCCAGGAAATTCTTCACAGTCAATTTCTTGTATAACATTATCAGCAAGCGAGTCTGATGATCTCTTGTCACCATATCCCCGTTTATCCCAAAACCCTCTTTTGTCGTCATAATCACCAGTAAGCATATTTCGTGAAGATGCAAATTCAAATATATTTTCCTTTGGTATTGTTTTTGTATTTTCTTCAGAAAATGCACCATTTATACAAGGCACGAATATTAATCCTAATGAGAGGATTAACATTTTAGCTTCAATTCGGATTCTTGTATCTTTTTTCACCTGCAATCAAAATTAATTAAACGTTAAAGAATACCGAAGAGGCAATAAAAAATGGAACAATCCAGAGAAACTGGCAACATATGGTACACAAAACGAAAAAAACCCAAAGCACAGTATGTGTTGGTGTGTTGGACACCACTATGCGCAAACAAACACAAACAATGTAAATAAGACACTAGCCCTCATACAAACAACTGGAGGTAAAGATGAACCGAACATCGTAACTGTAAGAGAACCTAAGTTGACTATTGTGTCACTATTATGTCATACGATGATGGCCTTGTATACTATCTAATGTTTAGATAATGGTTGGGGCCATTGCCACTATTTAATCAATCTTGTACATATGACATCTTCTGTGTCGCGAAGATTAAATATATTATGTATAATGTTCAAGATTATAGCGTTCTTTATAATAACGTTCCCAGTGTGTAAGAGGGGATGTTTAAACCCCATAAAAGCGGCTTAACGCAGCCAATTTGTATTGATGTGCCGAGCCAGGACAGTGAGCAGTCATGCATTTGTGTTGGGGATATCGATTGTCCCTCTTTCTGCTATTGTGGTATTTGATTTTGGATCTGTTCTAGCAGTGTGATATGGTATTTGTATTTCGTTTTATTAATATATAACAGTCAATAAAGATATGCAACAATAACAGTGAACCGTTACAAGAAGTCACCCAAACCCACTAATGAACCCCAAAACAACATCTGAACTGCTTTGAGAACCCTTTCCAAAATATTTCGAACGGATTTTGTATTTCTGTCAACAGCAGCCATCTTGAAAATTGTAAAATTCCAAAGCACTGGTATAATCATAAGGGATATATATATGAAGTTTTACGAAGATTAATGGTAAAATGTTAACATTTGTAAACTTACCCTTTTTGTATGTTTTCATGACAATAGCAGCAATTATTTGATTTTATGGGCGTATCTGCTTTCATTTGGTGTAAAGACTATTCCTATCAGAATATTATGAAGACAGAAGCTAGTCACTAACTAATAGATATATAATAGAAATATGACTACAAAAAAGTGAGTGATTGTTTATTTGTACCCATTTTTTCGTAAATTAGCAGAGCTGAATACATACTTGTAATGAAGGAAATAAAAAATTCTTGGACTACCGGAGTTTGCCGGTTACATTCATTATCCAACTTAAAATGAAAGGTAGTAATAAGAAGCTGTAGATCGAAGGACAGACAACACAATACAATGGCCAAATGAAAAAGGACAAACAATGATCTACAAAACACTACACAGAAAACTAAACAATGAGAAACAAGAACCCCACTGAAGCAGCTAGAGATGAACTCGGGCGCTCCAATTGTGGCACCCGCCGTGTTACTCTTGTTAGAAATCGGGTGATAAGTCATGATTGACGCAAGGACCGAATTGTAAATACGACAAATGGAACACATCCGTGGTCATTTGTACCACAGATGTTCAGTAACGGTTAACACAAATAATACGTAGATATCAAATTCAGTGCGCTCGACTTCAACTTAGCCATTAAGCCGGAATATTTGGCTGTGGATGAGAATGCAGTACAACACGACGTGTTCTGCTGTAAAGACATATGCACTTCGCTTGTACTTCAATAAGTCAGTACTATTATGTAAACGTTAGAGAAAGCCGAAGGCAATCAAGAACAGATAATCCAGAGACACGGCCAACATTGAGCACAAAACACAGAACGAAGACAAAACAAAAATCACAAAATAATCTACGTAGAAAACTAAAAAGAATAACAACACAGATCTCGCCGGAGTGAACTTATGTGCTGGTCAAGGGTAAGCAGTTCCTGCTTTTTATAAGACACCCTTGTTACTTATATTGTCAAGTTGTGTCGGACACCCTATAAATTATAGACTAGTAAAAACTATCAAGTGTAAAGATTAAGCATAGCCGTTTTAGACATATTCCGGGGATAAAAAATAAAAACTACTTGGTGATTACATAGTGGTTTGCGTATCCGTCGTGAGAGCGGTAGATCATGGTCTCGATACCTGTCGCTTCAAAATCAAAGACTACAAAATTGGTATTTGCAACTCCTCGGCTAAGTGTGCATTATTAAGGAATAAGCGTAAAAAATGATTACTAGAAATCATGATAATGAGTTCAAAAAGGGAGCGATATGCATATGTCTATGCGTGAACTGTTGTTTCAAGTTGGCCGCCACTACAATGTCCAAATCGCGGCGTGTTAGTTTGGTACAAGATGGACATCAACATCATTTTTTGTGGAAAAAAAAAGGTTATTGATATTGCTGAAATATTGAACACTTGGTGTTAAACAATAATTAAAAACGTAGATATCAAATTTAGTGCACAAGACGCGTTTCTGAAATAACCTTCTTCAGGTGACGCTCGAAGCCCAAATATTTAAACAACAATCACCCACTCACTTAAAAAAAAGAGAGAAAAAACCAAATAGTCATCAATATCAACGTAATAAAAACGTAGATATCAAATTTAGTGCACAAGACCCGTTTCTGAAATAACCTTCTTCAGGTACGCTCGAAGCCCAAATATTTAAACAACAATCGCCCACTCACTCCAAAAAAAAGAGAGAAAAAAACATAGTCATCAATATCAACGTAATAAAAAAGTAGATATCTAATTTAGTGCGCAACACGCGTTTCTGGAATAACCTTCATCAGGTACGCTCAAAACCGAAAGAAATTATTGACGAACTAGATAGCAAGAAACTCACCAATGTGTTAATATATATACAATACTTGTGCACTGTCGAAGCATATGGGTAATATGTGTATGAGGCTTAGAAACGCGGGAAAAGGCGAGGCTTCGCCGAGCCTTTTCCCGCGTTTCGCGCCGAATACACATATTTACCTATATGCTTCGACAGTGCACATGTATTGTATTTATCCTGCAATTTTAAATCGTAAATAAACGTTTACTGGACGATGATAAAAGTATTTGAAATAATTTTATGTATGTATTTGAAAACAATATCCCCCGATGTGCCCCGTTTTACATTTGTATGTTCTATTTATAACTGACCAATATCAAAAAATGTTCTATTTATAACTGACCAATATCAAAAAATATATTAGGCAGGCTATATTGGTCGGTAAATGCTGTCATTGCAGGATAAAAATTATAAATATTGCGAATATCAAATAGTAGTGCTTCAGAACTGACATGGTTTTTATCGAAATCTACAGTTCTTAAATAATGTAATTATTAAAAAAAAAAAACTAAGGTTCTCCTCCCTCAGGCATAGGTGACCGTAGCTGATTTGGGCTGTCCTGTTTAGGCGCTTTGGTGTTCTTCCTCGCAAAGACTTTTAAATTATTTGGCTTTCAAATATTTTGGCCTTGAGCGTACCCGATGAAGGTTATTCCAGACACGCGCTGTACGCACTAAATTTGATATCTACGTCAGCTAAGAAATTCAGTCTGAAATTCTCGGGCTCATTTTTAGAAGATTGTATAATAGTATTTAGAAATAAGATTGTGAAAATATATAATAAATCTAGAAGATGAGTGCACGATTTGAATTGTGAACACGCCACATTGGTGGTGTAATGGTTCCCATGTAAGCCTTGGGTGCGTTAAGAGCGTGGGTTCGAGCCCTGGTCGTGTCAAACTAAAGACTAAAATTTGTATTTTATTTACTGCTACTCCGATAAACATGTATCATTAAAGAGAAAGAAAATGTCCAAATAGAACGATTTGTCTACCCATTGTCTGTTGTTTCAGCGAGATATCACTATGAAACGTGTTAGTCTAGTACAAAACGGGCGTCACTATCATCTCATCGAATGTAACTTGTTCTCTTCATGGCACAGCTGAATATTTGCGAATTTGGCGTTAAACAACACTCACTCAGTCATTGACTATTTCATCTGTTATTATTTTTAGAATGCTAGAAGTATTTAGTCTCTGAAGAAAACGTATTGTTCTTCAACCGTTATAAAACGACAGAAATTGGTGTCCAAATCCCGATCTGACATAATTGCAAAATTTGTCGATGTACAAACCAACTTTTTATCAGGTATTTTATATAAATAAGAACCTTTTTTTCAAATTTAGTATGTAATATTTTTTTTTTCCTTCTGATATACTGTGAATTCATAATTATTCGAGGGGCCGTCGTGGTCGTGTTCGCATGGTAGTTAAATTTACAGCCAACTCTGCAATCAGTGCCTATCACCACTGATGTTGTGAGTTCGAATCTCGATCAGGTCGAGGTGTACAACATTATGTGATAAAGTTTGTCAGTGACTTGCGACAGGTCGGTGGTTTTCTCCCGATACTCCGGTTTCCTCCACCAATAAAACTGGCCGCCACTATATATATAAGTGAAATATTGTTGGAAGTGGCGTTAAACATCATACACCAACCATCCAACCATTATTATTCGTAGTATGATACCACGAAATTAGAATACTGCGAATATTTAGTGTAAGCATATTTTATTGTTCAAATATAATGCAAATACATGTAATAGAATTAAGCAAAAATATTACAATATGATTATACATTATTTTGACAACAGGATTCGGAAACAACCTAATAAATGCTTATATCAATCCGTTTCCAAGATATTACACACTTTAAAAAATACTAAAGTTTGTCAGTGACTTGCAGTAAGTCGGTTTTCTCCGCGGGTTTCCTCCACCAATAAAACTGACCGACTCGATATAACTGAAATATTGTTGAACCTATAATTAAATACCATAACCCTAATCCCTAAGAGTAAGCTGAGACAGGATAACAGATAATCATAATTTAGAAGAAAAAAGACATTATGGGTGCAATTTTGTACAAAACGTTTGCTTTGAATTAAAAAGTTTTTAACATTATTAAATACAATGTAGTACTCTGTTTTCATTAACTGTAAGCATGTTTAATCCAAAAAGTAAAGTTTATGTGTCCTCATATATATATAATGTACTGCCTGTATCAGGGGATCGACGAATTTACGTATCCAGGAAATTGCAAATTTTCCACAAACCACGAAAATTAAAACTCGCTAATTTAAATGAATTCATAGTTACTGTAATAGTTCTATGCATCATTAGATTAGAAGGAATGTTCTTTGTGTGCAAATATGGAGCAACAATCCTCTAAGTATGAAATACAAAACCACGAAACCAGTTAAATCAACAAATATAGGACAAAGCCCTCTACTAAGACTACAAAACCAGGAAACAAGCTAGATAAATTGTTCAATCTACAAATTTGCCGGATTTGGGATAAATTAGTCAAAACCAACAACCCCTGTGACAAAAATTCTCGAAGTATGCTATGAAAAGCCATGGAGGCAAGCTGAATCAATTGTTCAGTCAATGTTCATGAATTAGTTAAAATCATCCCTCAGTTGTATCCCTACTTAAATTAAAAAAACAATATTTTTGCAAATATGGGACAACTATCCTCAAAATATGCTATGCACATTCATCAGGCAAATTAAATCAACTGTTCGATCAACGTTTATGAATTAGTCAAAATCAGTCCTTGGAGCGGTCGTGGTCGTGATCGTATGGTAGTTGGATTTACAACTACCTGTGTAATCAGTGCCTATCACCACTAAAGTTGTGAGTTCGAACCCCGTTCATGGTGAGGTGTACTCGACACAACACTATGTGATAAAGTTTGTCAGTGACTTGTGACAGGTCGGTGATTTTCTCCGGGTACTCCACCAATAAAATTGACAGCCACGATATAACTGAAATATTGTTAAAAGTGGCGTTAAACACCATAAGCCTAAACCGGTTTTCTCCGTTTTCCTCCACCAATAAAACTAACAGCCACGATATAAAATATTGTTGAAAGTGGCGTTAAACAGCATAAAACCAAACCCAATCAAAATCAACCCTCAGCTGTATCCCTACTTAAATTTAATAACAAAAAATATACATAGTATTGTTCTTACCTTGTCACAGGACGAAACCTTTTCCTTTTGTCTTTGGGTAATTTGCTCTGCTTTAGATTTTATATATTATCTATCCACTGATGTATGCACTCCTACGTGAGAAGAAAAGACACTATCTATATACTCCGTGAAATTGCCAGATTAGTACCAGAGATGTTCCGAATGTTAATAAGATTAAACTTATTAACGTAATTGAAAAATAAAGAATTACATGTCCAATCGATAACGAGGTATCTTGTACGTTTAATCTCTTAGATTTTGTTATAATTGGAGTTTGTCATTCAAAGATGTTAATGTCATGTAGGATAAAATTCAACTCTTACATAGGTATATTCTTTCCTCGTTGTATGTCATGGGGGTTTATAGGTACATGTAGATAAATAAACGTTAGAGAATACCGAAGGGGCAATCAAAATGAACAATCCAGAGAAACTGGCAACATAGGGTACACAAGACAGTATATGATAGGAAGACGAGTTTGAAGAAACCAGAGGGGTAATCAGAATACGTCACTCGAAGGACAGACAATACAATGACTAAAAGAAAAACAACAAGAGGACAAACAAAGATCTACAAAACACTACACAGAAAACTAACGATCGAGCTACAAGAATCCCACTAAAGTGGCGGTAAACCCAGGTGCTCCGGAAGGATAAGCAGTTCCTGCTCTAAGTAGTACTATTGGCACCATTCGTGTTGTTCTAGTTACACACCGGGTGATAAGTCATGAATGCGGAAAGGACTGGAAAAGTTAGAATAAGATATATTAATTAAATCTACCTATGTACCCTCTTGACCCTCTTGACACTATATCAGATCTATGTTTTGATTTTCTACAAATTATATATGACAGGTTTATTCTAAATTATAAAAAATAAAATTCGAATTTTCCATTGAAATAGAGATAAATCCCGAGAATATCTGCATGTTTTCTTGTCCTGGTTTTCTCCGAGTACTCCGGTTTCCTCCAACAATAAAACTGACCGCCACGATATAACTGAAATATTGTTGAAAGTGGCGTTAAACACCATAAACCAATCAATCAGATATCAAATGCCAACATGCCCGGATAAGATAATATGTCTACTGATTACAGTAGCAGAAGTTGTCAGTTTTGTGTTCGAATTCTCTCTTTTTTCCCGTTAATGATACACCGCACATGTACTTGTTAAGGCAGGGGTGTAGGATCGGGGGTGGCGATATATTTGCACCCTTTGTTGAAAAAGGTGAATTTATAACAGAGAAATGAATCAAGTGCTTTTTGTTCTTTTTTATTCTAATTTGTTTTTGCTCGACAGCTTTGGAAACAAACCAACACCCCTTTTCCTGTCCACCACTAAACACTTCCTCTTCCCCTACTGTCTGGTGGACTTGCCCCACCGATTGTTCTGTATATACCCCTACATCGCTGTACATGATGCTTGTATTTTATCAATGAATATACAATTAAAGTACCAAAAAATACCAGGAACTGAGTGTCACTGACCAATCTTTGTAGGACGTTTCATTCATTAAATTTCTAATCAGGTTAAATAAAGTCAAATTTTAATTAAAACCGCAAATAATAATTACTTATTAACTTGACGTTTCATGCTGAACCCTATTATGTTAATTTTAACTAAATCTTCTATTGACATTGCACTGTCTATATATTTATATAGAACACAGTTCTTTTGTGCGTACTTTTCGCCAACTTCCAACACGAACAATGCTAATTATATATCTTTACCCATGTTTAAAAAAGAAAACGCCATGCCTTAGTTTAGAAGATATCAGTTTAATGGGGAATTGATTAGTATCGTAATTGCCTACCTATGCAAACAATTGATTCAAACTAGTCGAGAAATGTGTTCTGCCTACTTGTCAAAGAAAATGTCTTGTATTCAATGTTTATCAACAAACACAAAAAGGCACGCCATATCTATGTTTAAAATATTTATTGTCTTGTTTTTAGCATGTAACGTTCTTGTCCTAACTCCTAACTACAAAATTATTTCAGAAAACGCTTGTTAAGTTCAGATAAGGATTATCAGTTAACATGTAATTCTTGTGGTTCATATTGTTTTTACGTATATTTCCAATTCTGACAGATTATCTATATACATAATGTGTGTCCCACAACAATGAATAAAACCCGTAGATGCTGTCTCACTTTGACTAGGGGCCGTCGTGGCCGTGATCGTATAGTAGTTGGATTTACAACCACCTATGCAATCGGTGCCTATCACCACTGATGTTGTGGATTCGACTCCCGCTCAGGGTGAGGTGTACAACATTATGTGATAAAGTTTGTCGGTGACTCTAGGCAGGTCGATGGTTTTCTCCGGGTCCTCCGGTTTCATCCACCAATAAAACTGACAGCTACGATATGGCTGAAATATTGTTGAAAGTGACGTTAAACACCACAAAACCAACTAAAATCATTTTGACTATAGGTAATATTGTTTTTAATACATACATTTACTATAATCACAGACTGTTTATACCTTACATATTATGTCATATAATACGCATGCATTGCTTGTAGGTGGAATTATACATAGAATAGGAGCTTCACAGATTTCTATAATAGCTACATATTGTGAGGGCAGCATCAAGATTTATCATATACTTAGCATTAATATGATAAAAACTATCATATTAATGCTAAGTATATGATAAATCTTGATGCATACATGTATGGGTAACGAGCCGAAGTAAACTAGCCACAATTTCACCCCGCCTGATATAATCCATATCAGAGACGTATCATGCAAAAATTCCACAACAGTTCTTTTCGTGCAAGATATTTCCGGTATCGTCTGTTTAATTACAAACATTAACTGACACACAAAGATGAGTGGGAGATAGAGGTCTCATCAAGGTTCACGAAAAATACTTTTAATTAATCACATTACACGGGAAGTAAATTCTGGTGATCACACTTCTTGAAAAATATGAAACCCAACGTAAATTGTTAAACGTACATTTAGTACGTTTTTACCCGTGTTACATCCTACTAATCGTGTCAACAAGTATCAATGGAGGTGACCAGCAAGGATGCAAGTACTATTGACAAATCGAGTTAAGAGGAAAACACATGTCAAGAAGACCATATTAAAAAATCCTAAAAACGTTAGATGATAGATGATTATAATGGAGAACTTAAAATGATTTTGAATGATTCACGGATTGCCCTCATTAGCATTCACGGTAAATAAAAAACGACACAAAAGAATCGCATCTATATTTTCTATGTTTCAAAATGCCTTCCTATGAAATGTTGCCATTAATATTTTTGGGTGTAGAGATGCTCTTGTTTGACAATAGTGTTCTGAAAATGTATCTGTTTAGTACACAATTAAACTTCCATAAAAAGTCATTTAATTATTTCATTTTTTTCATCTGCCTCATAAAGCAATTTGTATATGGTAAAAAGATTCATACAAGACCTTTTCCATATCATCCCGGCTATCATGCCTCGATCCATAGCAGCCCCGATTGCGTCTCTGACTGCTATGGGGTCTCGGGATGATACCCGGGCTGATATTGACTGCAGAAGGGCCATGATATGGACTAATATTTTGATATAGACTGAGCCATATAACAATGTCAGTTCATACCATGACCCTACATCTTTGTTCTCTAACGTAGTTACTACTTGTTTTATGGCATTGAACACATTAAGCTGAAAATGAATCAAAAATCTGATGTTTGGTTTTGCAATTTGCAGGATTCACTCTTCGCTAGGAAATGATGGAGGGTACTATTGTTTATTTTAATAATTACTATTTAATATACATTATATAAAAATGGTTGTGTTCACATTGTTTTCTAACATATGAAATATTAAGAATATCATTTAGATACATGCATGTGTATACAGCCCGGCGGGTCCAAATTATGTTACAACGCCTTGTGAAACGGACTGCTAATCCTTATACCGTAGAATAAAACACCCCATGTGACTGAACTATAATATTTAAATAACTAGTTAGTCAAGTTGACAAATGACAGATATAGATATTGTATTAAACCAACTCGGCTGTAGAACATAACATAGACAGTTGAATACCGATTGAACAAGAAGTATGGAATAGACTATACCACATAATTCGTGGAAAAAGCGATCACATGACATACTTTCAAAACAAGTCAAAATGACGACATTCAATGGATGTGAAGCGGCGGCTGGGAATGATGAGCTGTATCTGGCGTCATAGGTAGGTGATCATGATTCTATTTACATATTTAGGCAGTAAAATATGTCTACTTTTGAATACTCCAGCGGCGGTTGGCACGACATTGAGGTGCAGGCGTAATTCACGCCGGTTCGAGGCGGGGGTACCTGAAAAAAAATTCCCGAATAGAACTATGCATGGTTGATAAGGGATTCGGAGGCAGGCAATATCAGAAAACAACTCTGGCTTCGAATCCCAAAAGGGATTAGCTAACCATTACACCACTGATGAGGTACGAGTTTATGTACCTATCTTAAACTATTTTATAGTCTTTGGTTTTACCCGACAGGGGCTCGGAGACCATGATCTATCGCACTCGAATCGAGAAAACTAACCATTACAACACCGATGCTGTTGAGTACAAAAATATGACAGATACATGTCAATACATGTACATTATGTTGTACTGTACTAATAAAACAAAAACAATAATACCACATTGTTGGAACATTTCCAAAATCAATTCGGAAAATCATAAAAAACAGAGACCAAATCGATACTACTAACACGCATGTTATATGCATGACCTCTAACTTTCCTGGTTTGGTACAGAATAAATTGATTTAGATTGGTTTTGATTTTTGGAGTTTAACGCCACTTTCAGCAATATTTTAGCTATATCATGGCGACCTGTTTTAGTGGTTGAAGAAGCCGGAATACCCGGTGAGTGCCACCGACCATGGGCAAACAACTGGTAAACTTTATCACTTGCAGCTGCGAGTCGAGTGCACCATTTTTGTAATTCACAAAGCCGGGCGCGAACACACGCCGTATTGGTGATATGCTTGTATGAGTTGTTAGGTAATCCAACTACCTAACTCATTGAGCCACCCGAGCCCTGATTTGAATAGAAAATATAAATGTAGTGAAATATAGTCAGATTGGAAGCTGTTCACATTCCAAATACAGTGAAACCTGTCTAATCCGAACCCCCTTTAGACCAGCATTTGTTTTCGGAATTTACAGGTGTCCAGATTATACAGGTTTAAATAACAAAGATATCCTACATTGGGACTTTATCTAAGAAAAACTTGAAGATACCAAAGGGGGTAATCAGAAGCTGTAAATCGGAGAATGGCAGACAATGTAATGGCTAAAAGAAAAATGACTGTTTACAAATTTATTTTTAATAAAATTACTTTATTTCTTTATTATTTCATTTCTTTTTCCTTATTTTAACTTGTTCGTGTCAATATTCATACAATCTTATGTTAACATCAAATTGCATGTGTCAACCCATATTTAAATTTTTGGAATTTTTCTGATCCTATCGTTGAAGTTAGTGCAGTGGTACGTCACTTCCGTCAGCCGTGGGTCCTTATACGAAAAATTTAGCAATAAATGTGTGAAAATCTTAAAATTCTGGAGACCTGAGCTATCGTATGCACAAAACAACAATAGGGGCAGAAAGATGCGTCTTTTAGGATTGGATACATGTCCTAGTTTGAATAACATAATGGAAATAAGGTGCAATAAATGTACTCGAAGCGAGCAGGGGGTACGATTTTTAAACCTGCCGAGTTGCATGCCTTGTGGATTATTAGTATCTATATAGGATCGACACATGCAATTTGATGTTAACATGAGATTGTATGAATATTGACACGAACAAGTTAAAATAAGGAAAAAGAGATGAAATAATAAAGAAATAAAGAAATTTTATTGAAAATAAATTTGTAAACAGAACGTTAGAAAAAAGGGGGTTGGTCCGTGCCACCAGCGCCTGTGACATTTAACACCTTTTATTTACTTGTTCAATAACCATAAACAATTTAAAAAAAACAACAGTAAAACATAATAACGTCGTAGTTCTAATTTATTTATGGTTTTTAAAGCCACTTTCAACAATATTTCAGTTATATCGTGGCGGTCAGTTTTTTTGGTGGATGAAACCGGAGTACCCCGGAAAAACCATCGACCTGACGCAAGTCACTTACAAACTTTATCACATAATGTTGTAACACCTCGCCATGAACGGTGTTCGAACTCACAACTTTAGTGGTGATATGCACTGATTGCACAGCTAGTTGTAAATCCAACTATGATACGATCACGACCACCACGACCCAGTTAATGACGGTGTACGCACATAACACACAGTGTAAATACCAACATTATCATATAACAGACCATTTACACAGTATAAATACCAACATTATCATATAACAGACCATTTACACAGTGTAGATACCAACATTATCATATAACAGACCATTTACACAGTGTAAATACCAACATTATCATATAACAGACCATTTACACAGTGTAGATACCAACATTATCATATAACACACCATTTACACAGGCTAACATTATACGTTTTATATGAGTTTTGTCATTGAAGGACAATTAAGGCTCCCTTTAACTTGTGAATTTTCTATTTGCTATAAAATTATCTTCTTGTGAAAATATCTACAAATTATCATCTAATTCGTGCTTCTTTCCATTGATTTTGCTAGACCGGGTACCATTTGTCCGTTGTAATCGAAAATGCTCATATAAAAACAACGTATAATATTAGAATCAAATCGGAAATGTACTAAAAGATCCGCTGTACTTCAACTGATGATGCATTTTAACAAAAATTAAAATATTGTGCATAGGGAAAGATTATTATGTATTGCAGGGGTTATGTATATTGTGTTTATCGCCACTTTCAACAATATTTCAGTTATATCGTGGTAGTCAGTTTTATGGGTGGAGGAAACCGGAGTACCCGCTGAAAACTACAGACTTGCCACAAGTCACTGACAAATTGTATCGAGTACCCCTCGCCATGATCGGGATTAACACTCACAACTTTAGTGATGATCAGCATGAAATAAACATAACAAGAAATGTATTAGTGTCAATAGAAATATTGAACATGCGATTATTACAATTTATTGATCAGATCTCTTTATATCAAGTTCCTATACAAGTTGATATTGCTTCAGAAAATATTTTAAAGCCGAAAATCAAAGAAGGACAGACAATATAAAATGACCAACTGAACAGGCAAACAGTTGTTGACAAAAACACTACGAACAACTAAAGATTGAGCAACACCAACGCTACCTAAAACGGAGGGTGAACTAAGAGTGGACAGTTCTTGTTCCACTAGCGTCACCGAGGGGGAACTAAGGGTGGATAGTTCTTGTTCCCTTAGCGTCACCGAGGGTGAACTAAGGGTGGATAGTTCTTGTTCCATTAGCGTCATCGTGGGCGAACTAAGGGTGGATAGTTCTTGTTCCACTAGCGTCACCGAGGGTGAACTAAGGGTGGATAGTTATTGTTCCACCAGCGTCACCGAGGGTGAACTAAGGGTGGATAGTTCTTGTTCCACTAGCGTTACCGTGGGTGAACTAAGGGTGGATAGTTCTTGTTCCACTAGCGTCACCGTGGGCAAACTAAGGGTGGATAGTTCTTGTTCCACTAGCGTCATCGAGGGGGAACTAAGGGTGGATAGTTCTTGTTCCATTAGCGTCACTAAGGGTGGATAGTTCTTGTTCCATTAGCGTCACCGAGGGTGAACTAAGGGTGGATAGTTATTGTTCCACCAGCGTCACCGTGGGCGAACTAAGGGTGAATAGTTCTTGTTCCACTAGCGTCACCGAGGGTGAACTAAGAGTGGACAGTTCTTGTTCCACTAGCGTCACCGTGGGTGAACTAAGGGTTGATAGTTCTTGTTCCACTAGCGTCACCGAGGGTGAACTAAGGGTGGATAGTTATTGTTCCACCAGCGTCACCGTGGGCGAACTAAGGGTGGACAGTTCTTGCTCCACTAGCGTCAGAGAGGGTGAACTAAGAGTGGACAGTTCTTGTTCTACTAGCGTCATCTTTCATGTTACTATTAAACAGCACTAGCATCGTCTGGAATGGAAATCGTGCTGAACGTATACGCAAAGTAATCCTACAATTATTAAGGAATGATGTGGATGTAAATGAACATAAGAGACTATCCACCATTATACTTAGATACAAATTCAAGTAAAGGTACATATCTTTTAACTGATTTCACAGTCACAGAAGCGCCTTCAATAATGAACATAACCCATACCCTAATATGAGTGCAAAATGTCCCATAGCCTGCAGTTGAGCAATACTCCTTAATTCTGCAGATAGGCGCTACATCTGAGCATCTGTGTCTTTTTGATGCTGTGAAGATACGCTACACGTGACGTGATTTATAACAGTATGGTTCCAGATTTCTCTACGATAACCACTGAATGTATGCACGTACATTTGTTCCTGGTACTCTGTATTTGGACGGGCAAAATGGCGATAACTTCTTATCTTATTTGTGAAAAGTTATTGGTTGTTATAGACAATCGACCCACTACAGACCTCAATCGCACCTTTCACTATTGTACCAAATGTGAAGCATCATAAAAAGAAATTTTCACGATATACACTAAATTACATACATGCATTAATTTTATATTGTTACAAGTAAGTATTATTCCAAGGTCGTAGGAGTTACCAAAAAAGAACAAGAAACACGCAAAATCAATCACACAAACAAACAAGAAAAAAAACAATAAAGCAAATGAAAAAAAAAGAAAACAAAACAAACATCAAAAAACCAAACTGAATAAAGAAAATACGTTAGATCAGTTCCAAAATGGTGTTTTACGCCACTGTCAACAATATCTCAGTTATATCATGGTGGCATGTTTTATTGGTGGAGGATAAATTTCGTCAGTGACATGCGACAGGTCTGTGGTTTTCTCCGGGTCCTCCTGTTACCTCCACCAATAAAATTGACCGCCACGATATAACTGAAATATTGATCAAAGTGGCGTTAAACACCATCAAACAACAAACGACGGTACTATTTATTACGTAGAAAGTTTTTTCCTGGGACATCAGAACGATTCCCAGCAGCTTATGCTTATGAAACAGATTGGAATATATCTACCAATTTCTGACGCTCTTTATTTACTTGAGGATATAATTTGTTCCAAACGTCACGATGAAGACGCCATATACATGTCAACATATAGCCTGAAAACCGGCAAATTTGCAACAAAAATGTCGCAAAATGAACAGACTTATAACAGAATACGGTGTTAAAGACAAATATGCTATAGGAGATAGAACACGTTTCAAGGTCCTTGGCACACGTTGGAGACATAAAAGACAACACATCAAACCAGTTGAAGACTTATGAGCTGCATTTGTCTATAGACGAAGCAACTTATTTAATTAATATCACTAAGTGTGTTAAGTATGTCTTGAGATGGTCCCTTACTGTTTACCTTACCTAGCAGCTTAATCGTATGAATAGGTGTAGGTATCAATCGATTTCCATAAATCTCTAATAAACGCAAACTAAACATATAGATAAATACTTCGACTGTAAATAATACGAAGGCGTTATTGTTTTCAGACCGCTTTGTGCTGCTTATAAGCGAGTACCCGACATGCAAGTCACTATATACCTAGCCAATGACTAAGTGATTGTTTTACCATTTGGCCATGTCGGTCCATTCGTCGTCTTTAACTTCTCATATTTTTATTTTTATTAGTCTTGCTAAACTGCAGTTTTATCTAGATATGGTAGAGATTTTGTACTATTCCTTTCCATTTGTATTGTACATTCATATAGAAAAAACTCATAGAACAATTGCATAGCAAGACCCAGAAGTTGATACAGCATTAAATATTTGAACAGATTATTGTAAAAAATACGTTATTTTCATTCAATTTTATATGAAAGAGGACAATTTTGTCTGACTTGAAGAGAAATAACTCTTGTAATACATATAATTTTAGAATCAAATTCGGAAATATGTAAATGGGCCATTCCAAGAATTGTATACGTGATAGTAAATATATATGTATTGCGTGTTCAACGTTCATTATACATATCATATTTCAAAGGTCTTTTAACACGTGGAAAAAAACAAAAAACAATATATTCAGAATAGTCAGTGTTGTGAGGTATAGTAGACATAGTGTATTTGTTTACTTGTAAAAATGTGGTTCGCCATTGTAATCGCCTGTCTATCTCTCTGTGAATTTGGTGCTACTTGTAATGTGAGTAATGGTAAGTATTTTGTCAATAGAAATTAGAAAACAATAAGGATGTCACGTAGATGGCTTTCTCTAATAGTTACAGTGTAACATTTACTTGTTCTCGGCAATAGGTGTTTGTATTTATTCAAGAAAATAATGCTTCAAGAAGGATTAGATTTAGTTTTATGGTGTTTAGCGGCACTTTCAATAATATTTCAGTTGTATCATGGCGGTCAGTTTTATTGGAGGAGGAAACTGGAGTACACGGAGAAAATCACAGACCTGGCCGCAAATCACTGACAAACTTCATTACATAATGTTGTATCGAGTACAACTCGCCATGAGTGGGATTTAAGCTGACAACTTAAGTGGTGATAGGCACTGATTGTATATCCAACTACCATACGATCACGACCTCTTCTCTTGGAAGGAATGAGTGAGTAAGTGATTGCTGTTTAACGCAAAATCGTCATGTTTTAGATATAACATGGCGAGAACAAGTTACATTCAATGAAATGAGGATGAGGCAACTGATGTATACTTTATCTATTTAATGTTGTGCGATTATATTAAAAACTAGTTTAATTTTAACATAAAAACTATCATCAATTTATGGATATGCCGTTACTCTTGCTAGATTGAGTACTATGTTATTCGTCGTAAGGGAAATAACTTGTATAAAAACTAATAATTGTAGAATCCAACTCGCAATGTGCAAAGATTTATTGACAATTTACACGTACATATTAACTTCAAGAGTTCATACATTGTCAATTGTTTGAAATTTCTTTTTTTTCTTTTTTTTTTCTTTTTTTTTGTTGTTGTTTTTCTTTTTTTCTGTATTTCATTCAAAGTAAATTTGAAAATAAATAATATCTATACAATATTTTCGTTTGAATTCTAGATAAAACGACTTGTATCACTGAAGACCTGCTGCAAATGTTGATGGGCGTCAATACTAGAAAAGGTAATTAAACTATGATTTTTTTTCTCTCTCTTTGTCATGTCTCAAAACAATAGCATCTCTTAATGAAATAAAGAACAATGTAAGCTATTTATTTTATTTGTATCTTAATTGAAACCAATATAACCTGGTCAGTGTAATTGTTAAAAAAGGGGGAGGGTGCTTGCCGCGATAGTCTGGAAATATTTAATGTACTTGAAAGTGTTATCCTGTGAATAAACAAGAAACAAACGTTAAAGACATGCAACTGGCCATGTGGTATTTGGTTGAAATCAAAAATATATATCGCAAAAAAAAACAAAAAAAACAAATAAATTCAAACGTCTTGAACAAAACAATATATCGATGGAAAATCCGGTCTGGTGTTTTAAGCTTATGAACGCAGCGTCCAGCAGAAATACATGTAGCTGCGTGATATTTTTCTTGGCGTCCAGGAGACATACATGTAGCTGTGTTATGCTGTGTGGATTTGGTTCCACTCGTCACGAAGCAGTTGAAGAATATATTTATTAACGTTTTCCATTATTTTAAGAATTATAACCCTATCTTTTCCTATTTATATCACCCACGGTAATTTAGATATAACATATATAGTGTGCTTTATCGGTTTCAGATGGCCGTCTACAACCAGCCTTCTTTGCCTCTTTGGTAAAGCATCCTTACACCTTAACAAGCATTAACGACGTGGTCAAATTTGAAGATGTCAGGATCAATAGAGGTCAAGGCTACAATCCATCAACTGGAGTTTTTACAGCGCCACGAAAGGGACTGTACCATATTGCATGCCTGATTTTGGGAAATAACAGTCATGTTAATTACCAACTTAACAAGAACGATGCACTTTATACCAAAGGATATTCAGCAAAGGGGGCATATATATCCAGCACAATTATTTCTCTCGTGGAGATGACGAAAGGTGATCGTGTGTTCATCAAGCATAGGATTTCAGGTTCTGAACAAATTTATGGAAATCACCTTTCAACGTTTTCTGGATATTTTTTGCAAGAATAAAAACATTGCTATGAATATAGTTCTTACCTTATTTTAAAGTAGCATAATATTATTTTGTCTCTAGGTATAACATATGAAATTAATCTCAGGGACCAATCATTTACCTATCTGGGGAAGGGCGAGCTTTGTTTTCTTGTACGGGCAGAATGTTGTTTAGTCTCTGAGTCGACGTGTAATTTTTTAATGGAATAAAGGACATATTAAAAAAAATTGGATATTTGAGCATAATAATTTGACACGAGAAACGAATGGATCTTTAAAAAAAAAGTATCCATTTTTGCCATTTATATTACATTTCCTTACAAACGTTAGTTGGGTTTAGAGTTTGGTTTATGGTTTTGACGTCACTTTCAACAATATGTCAGTTATATCGTGACGGTCAGTTTTATTGATGTTATTAGTGTTGCATCGAGTACACCTCGCCATGAACGGGGTTCCAACTTTAAAAAAAAAAACATCACAGAAAAATAAAAATTATAAACAACACAGATCCTACCAAAAACCGGAAATGAACTCATGTGCTCGAGAAGGGTAAGAAGTTACTGTTTCTAATAAGAAACCCGCAAGGTAAAATCACTAAGCATCTTTATTTTGCCAAATTATGAATTCAAATCAATACCAAGCAGGTTCGAGGTTATATAGTCATCACCATTGGCTATTCGGTTGTCTGCATAGGTATATGATCTCTGTCAGTTACTTGCTGCATGTCGGCGGTTGTCTGCAGGGGTGTGTACTCTATGTGTTATTTGAGACAGCATGGTGGTTATCTGTCAGTTACATGAGGCAGGATGACGGTTATCTGTCAGTTACATGGGGCAGGATGAAAGATATCTGTCAGTTACACGAGGCAGCTTTGTCGTTATATGTCAGCTAAATGTGGCAGGTTAGACGATATCTGTCAGTTACATGGGGCAGATTGACGGTTATCTGTCAGCTACATGAGGCAGGATGGTGGTTATCTGTCAGTTACATGAGGCTAGTTAATGGTTGTTTGTCAGTAACATGATGCAGGATTACGGTTATCTGTCAGCTACATGAGGCAGGATGACAGTTACCAGTCAGTTACATGAGGCAGGTTAGCGCTTATCTGTCAGTCACAGGAGGCAGGATGACGGTTATCTCTCAGCTACATGAGGGAGGTTGGTGATAATCTGTCAGTTACATGAGGGAGGATGACGATTTTCTGTCAGTTACATGAGGCGGGATGACGGTTATCTGTCAGTCACATGAGGTAGGATGACGGTCATCTGTCAGTTACATGAGGCAGGATGACGGTTATCTGTCAGCTACATGAGGCAAGATGGCGGCTATCTGTCAGTTACATGAGGCAGAATGACGGCTATCTGTCAGATACCTGAGACAGGATGACGGTTATCTGTCAGTTACCTGAGGCAGGATGACGGTTATCTGTCATTTACATGACGCATGATGACCGTTATCTGTCAGTTACATGAGGCAGGTTGGCGGTTATCTGTCAGATACATGAGGCAGGATGATTGTTATCTGTCAGTTACATGAGACAGGCTGACGGTTATCTGTCAGTTACATGAGCCAGGTTGGCTGTTATCTGTCAGCTACATGAGGGAAGATGACGGTTATCTGTCAGTTATAATAGGCAGATAGGAGGTTATCTGTCAGATATATGAAGCAGGATGACGGTTATCAGTCAGTTACATGAGGCAGGATGACGGTTGTTTGTCAGTTGTATAAAGGAGGATGACGGGGATCTGTCAATTACATGAGGCAGGATGACGGTTATCTGTCAGTTACAAGAGGTAGGTTGGCGGTTATCTCTCAGTTGTATGAGGATGGATGATGTTTATCTCTCAGTTACATTAGACAGGCTGACGGTTATGTCAGTTGCATGATCAAGGTTGGCGGTTATCTGTCAGTTAGATGAGGCAGATTGGTGGTTATCTGTCAGTTACATTAGGCAGATTGGAGTTTATCTGTCAGTGATATGAGGCAGGATGACGTTTATCTGTCAGTTATATGAAGCAGGTTAGTGGTTATCTGTCCACTACATGAAGCAGGATGACGGTCATCTGTCAGTTACATGAAGCAGGATGACTGATATCTGTTAGCTACATGAGGTAGGTTGGCGATAATCTGTCTGTTATCTGAGGCTGGATTACGGTTATTTGACAGTTACATGAGGGAGGTTTACGGTTATATGTCAGTTACATGAGGCAGAATGACGGTTATCTGTCATTTACATGAGGCAGATTGACGGTTATCTGTCAGTTAAATGAGGCAGATTGAAGATTATCTGTTAGTCAGATGAGACAGGTAGGCAGTTTTCTGTCAGTACATGAGACAGGATGACGGTTTTCTGTCAGTTGCATTAAGCAGGTGGGCTCTCATATGTCAGCTACATGAGGCAAGATGACGGTTATCTGTCAGTTATAATAGGCAGGATGGCGGTTATTTGTCAGTTGTATGAGGAAGGATGACGGGTATCTGTCAGTTATATGATGCAGCTTTGTCTTTATATGTCAGTTAAATGAGGCAGGTTAGAAGATATCTGTCATTTACATGAGGCAGGATGACGGTAATCTGTCAGTTACATGGGGCAGAATGACGGTTATCTGTCAGCTACATGAGGCAGGATGGCGGTTATCTGTCAGTTACAAGAGACAGGTTGGCTGTTATATGTCAGTGACAGGAGGCAGGATGACGGCTATCTCTCAGCTACATGAGGGAGGTTGGTGATAATCTGTCAGTTACATGAGGCAGGATGACGGTTTTCTGTAGGTTACATGAGGCGGATTGATGGGTATCTGTCAGTTACATGAGGCAGGATGGCGGCTATATGTCAGTCATATGAGGTAGGATGACGGTCATCTGTCAGTTACATGAGGCATGATGACGGTTATCTGTCATTCACATGACGCATGATGACCGTTATCTGTCAGTTACATGAGGCAGGTTGGTCGTTATCTGTCAGCTACATGAGGGAAGATGACGGTTATCTGTCAGTTATAATAGGCAGATAGGAGGTTATCTGTCAGCTATATGAAGCAGGATGACGGTTTTCAGTCAGTTGCATGAGGCAGGATGACGATTATTTGTCAGTTGTATGAAGGAGGATGACGGGGATCTGTCAATTACATGAGGCAGGATTACGGTTATCTGTCAGCTATATGAGGCAGCTTGGCGGTTATCTCTCAGTTGTATGAGGATGGATGATGTTTATCTCTCAGTTACATGAGACAGGCTGACGGTTATCTGTCAGATACATGAGCCAGGCTGGCGTTGTCTGTCAATTAGATGAACCAGATTGGTGGTTATCTGTCAGTGACATGAGGCACGATGACGGTTATTTGTCATTTACATGAGGCAGGATGACGGTTATCTGTCAGTTATATGAGGCAGGTTAGCGGTTATCTGTCCACTACATGAAGCAGGATGACAGTCATCTGTCAGCTACATTAGGCAGGATGACGGTTATCTGTTAGTTACATGAGGTAGGTTGGCGATAATCTGTCTGTTATATGAGGCTGGATTACGGTTATTTGACAGTTACATGAGGGAGGTTTGCGGTTATCTGTCAGTTTCATTAGGCAGAATGACGGTTATCTGTCATTTACATGAGGCAGATTGATGGTTATCTGTCAGTTACATGAGGCAGATTGAAGGTTATCTGTTAGTCAGATGAGACAGGTATGCAGTTTTCTGTCAGTACAGGAGGCAAGATGACGGTTATCTGTCAGTTATAATAGGCAGATTGGAGGTTATCTGTCAGCTATATTAAGCAGGATGACGGTTATCTGTCAGTTACATGAGGCAGGATGACGGTTATTTGTTAGTTGTATGAGGGAGGATGACGGGTATCTGTCAGTTATATGAGGCAGCTTTGTAGTTATATGTCAGTTAAATAAGGCAGGTTAGACGATCTATGTCAGTAACATGAGGCAGGATGACGGTAATATGTCAGTTACATGGGGTAGAATGACGGTTATCTGTCAGCTACATGAGGCAGTATGACAGTTACCTGTCAGTTACATGAGGCAGGTTAGTGATTATCAGTCAGTTACAGGAGGCAGGATGACGGTTTTCTGTCAGTTACATGAGGCGAGACGACGGTTATTTGTCAGTTACATGAGGCAGGATGGCGGCTATCTGTCAGTCACATGAGGCAGGATAACGGTTATCTGTAAGCTACATGAGGCAAGATGGCGGTTATCTGTTAGTTACATGAGGGAGGATGACGGTTATCTGTCATTTACATGAGGCAGGATGATGGTTATCAGTAAATTACATGAGACAGGTTGGCGGTTATCTGTCAGTTACATGAGCCAGGTTGGCTGTTATCTGTCGGCTACATGAGGGAAGATGACGGTTATCTGTCAGTTTTAATAGGCAGATAGGAGGTTTTCTGTCAGCTGTATGAAGCAGGATGACGGCTATCAGTCAGTTACATGAGGCAGGATGACGGTTATTTGTCAGTGGTATGGAGGAGGATGACGGGTATCTGTCAATTACATGAGGCAGGATTACGGTTATCTGTCAGTTACATGAGGCAGCTTGGCGGTTATCTCTCAGTTGTATGAGGATGGATGATGTTTATCTCTCAGTTACATGAGACAGGCTGACGGTTATCTGTCAGTTAGATGAGGCAGATTGGTGGTTATATGTCAGTTGCATGAGGCAGATTGGAGTTTATCTGTTAGTGACATGAGGCAGGATGACGATTATATCTCAGTTATATGAGGCAGGTTAGCGGTTATTTGTCCACTACATGAAGCAGGATGACGGTCATCTATCAATTACATTAGGCAGGATGACGGTTATCTGTTAGTTACATGTGGTAGGCTGGCGATAATCTGTCTATTATATGAGGTTGGAATACGGTTATTTGACAGTTACATGAGTGAGGTTTGCGGTTATATGTCAGTTACATGAAGCAGATTGAAGGTTATCTGTTAGTCAGATGAGACAGGTAGGCGGTTTTCTGTCAGTACATGAGACAGGATGACGGTTACCTGTCAGTTACAGGAGGCAGGATGACGGTTATCTCTCAGCTGTATGAGGGAGGTTGGTGATAATATGTCAGCTACATGAGGCAGGATGACGGTTTTCTGTCAGTTACATGAGGCGGGATGACGGTTATATGTCAGTTACACGAGGCAGAATGGCGGCTATCTGTCAGTTACATGAGGCAGGATGACAATTATCTGTCATATACCTGAGGCAGGATGACGTTATCTGTCATTTACATGAGGCATGATGACCGTTATCTGTCAGTTACATGAGCCAGGTTGGCTATTATTTGTCAGGTACATGAGGGAAGATGACGGTTATCTGTCAGTCATAATAGGCAGATAGGAGGTTATCTGTCAGTTACATGATGCAGGATGACGGTTATTCGTCTGCTGTATGAAGGAAGATGACGATGATCTGTCAATTACATGAGGCAGGATTACGATTATCTGTCAGTTACATGAGGTAGGTTGGCGGTTATCTCTCAGTTGTATGAGGATGGATGATGTTTATCTCTCAGTTATATGAGACAGGTTGACGGTTATCTGTCAGTTACATGATCCAGGTTGGCGGTTATCTGTCAGTATGATGAGGCAGATTGGTAGTTATCTGTCAGCTAGATGAGACAGATTGGAGTTTATCTGTTAGAGACATGAGGCAGGATGACGGTTATCTGTCAGTTATATGAAGCAGGTTAGCGGTTATCTGTCAACTACATGAAGCAGGATGACGGTCATCTGTCAGCTACATGAGGCAGGATGACGGTTATCTGCCAGTTACATGAGGCAGCTTGGCGGTTATCTCTCAGTTGTATGAGGATGGATGATGTTTATCTCTCAGTTACATGAGACAAGCTGACGTTATCTGTCAGTTACATGAGGCAGGATGACGGTTATCTGTCAGGTACATGAGGCAGCTTGGCGGTTATCTCTCAGTTGTATGAGGATGGATGATGTTTATCTCTCAGTTACACGAGACAGGCTGACGGTTATCTGTCAGTTACATGATCCAGGTTGACGTTATTTGTCAGTTAGATGAGGCAGATTGGTGGTTATATGTCAGTTACATGAGGCAGATTGGAGTTTATCTGTTAGTGACATGAGGCAGGATGACGGTTATCTGTCATTTACATGAGGCAGGATGACGGTTATCTGTCAGTTATATGAGGCAGGTTAGCGGTTATTTGTCCATTACATGAAGCAGGATGACGGTCATCTATCAATTACATTAGGTAGGTTGACGATAATCTGTCTGTTATATGGGGCTGGATTACGGTTATTTGACAGTTACATGAGGGAGGTTTGCGTTTATCTGTCAGTTACATGAGGCAGAATGACAGTTATCTGTCATTTACATGAGGTAGATTGACGGTTATCTGTCAGTTACATGAGGCAGATTGAAGGTTATCTGTTAGTCAGATGAGACAGGTAGGCGGTTTTCTGTCAATACATGAGACAGGATGACGGTTATCTGTCAGTTACAGGAGGCAGGATGACGGTTATCTCTCAGCTACATGAGGGAGGTTGGTGATAATCTGTCAGTTACATGGGATAGGATGACGGTTTTCTGTCAGTTACGTGAGGCGAGATGACGGTTATTTGTCAGTAACATTGGGTTAAGTCTACGACCTCCTGAGGTGTAAGCAGTTCCTTCTTCACTAGTGGTACCTGTTATGTTACTCTTGCTCTATAATCCGGTGACTTGTCATGAATGATGAAAAGACGGAATTGTGATTACGACAAACGGAACATATCCGTGGTCATTTCGAACACAAATATTCCATACCGGTTAACGAAGTCACTCGATGGCCATAGCACTTTTCTAGTGATAACTTCACCAAGAACATCTGTACAGTAGATTCCTTGCTAGCAACAAAGCGCTACCAAGGAAATCGTCATAGGCACCCCAAGCTCTGGAATATCTAGCAGACGTATACTCTATATGTAGATGATGCTGGGATGTTGCTACATTTAAATGGAAAGCTCACAATGATTTTTTCAAGCATAGTTGCTCATTCTATCCGTACATACTCGCCTACAAAGTATGTTGATCAATTGCCATTACAAAATAATAGTAATTTTACAGAATAATATTCTGATGAAAACTTACACTTGAAGTTAATTAGTGGTATTTTTAGAATGGATTATCTTCGAATCTGCCTTCATATAATCTGTAGACAAATAAATAGCAGAAATATTATACAAGTATATCCTTTGACGGCTCGGGAAATTTGCCTCTCCTCTCAACCGGTATTTTTCGCAAATAACCCTCACTAGCAGGATATATTTGTATAATATTTCTGCTATTTATTTGTATGTTACATGGAAAAATGTCCCCAAAATAACATTATTTTCATGTCTTTTTTAAATGGAATTTGAAGTATATGATGAATAGGCTATAATATGTCAATTTCCATATCACACCCCATATCAACCCTCTGGCTGATATGGGTGTGGGTGTCGCGTGTTGTTATGGGGTATGATATGAAAATTGCCATTTTATAACATATCATGACATATTTTAAAAAAAGACATTGCGCATGCACTCAAAGAGAGAAAAAAGTTCTAACCGATCCTACAACCTCATATTTTGGATGACGGCAGATGTACAGTATATTTTTCATGATCAAATCGACTGTCTTCGCTATCCACACCTTGATTGAAATTTTGCTCCATTTTTTGCAGACGACGGATGGTTTGGTTCATGGTGTTTAATTCAGCGTTCAACAATATTTCAGTTATCGTGACGGTCAGTTTTATTGGTAGAGGAAAGCGAAGACTGAAAAAATTGATCACATAATGTTGTATCGAGTACATTTCGCCATGAACGGAGTTCGAACTCACAACTTTAGTGGTGATAGGCACTGATTACACAGGCAGTTGTAAATCAAACTACCCTACGATCACGTCCATGACCCCCTGCAGACGACGGAAGTTTACAATGCATGGTTAATAACATATTCGGGATGAACATGAATGTACTAATTTAACTGCTAGTTGGACCCACAAGGAGTGAATTATAATTACTAAGTCATAGTCCTTATGGATAAGAATTTAACTGTTGTCAGATATTTAATATACAGCAGCAGGCCCGAGTATTTTTATTAGCATTTTCATGCAATTTGTTTTGCAATCATACACTTTTACCGTAGCATATAAAGCATGTATACATATAAAATATTGCTTAGTTATTAAACAATTACAGGAAATTTATGAAGAAAACGTTTGACTTTGACTTTGATCAGTCTATCAATACAATTGCTTGAATAAATTACATGTATTTTTCTTGTTGATTAACACCAAATGACAAATTTGTCACTGAGGTGAAGATGATGTTCGCTTTGTACTAGGCCGTATTGGGTCTTAGTTATAGTTTTATAGTACTAGCTCACCGAAATGACAGTCCACGTGTAGATACATCGTTCGACTCTGACACATTATCCCGATTTCGTGCCAACCAGTCTAGATCTTAGCTCCTACTCCTTAATGTTGGGTGTTTAGCGGAGAAGCAGCAAATACCAGTTTTATTGTTGTTGGTTTGACACGTTCTGGGCTCGGACCCATGATCTACCGCATTTGAGGCGAGCCCGCTAACCATTACACCACTGATGAGGTACGAGTGTATGTACCTATCTTAAAATTAACTATTTTATAGTCTTTGGTATTACCCGTCCAGGGCTCGGAGACCATCATCTATCGCACTCGAATCGAGAAAACTAACCATTACAACACCGATGCGGTTGAGTACAAAAATATGACAGATACATGTCAATACATGTACATTATTTTGTACTGTACTAATAAACCCAAAAACAATAATACCATATTGTTGGAACATTTCCAAAATCAATTCGGAAAATCATAAAAACAGAGACCAAATCGATACTACTAACACGCATGTTATATACATGAACGCTAACTTTCCTGGTTGGGTACAGGTACGCCAATAAAAAGTGTGTGCAATATTTCAGCTATATCATGGCGACCAGTTTTAGTGGAGGAAGAAGCCGGAATACCCGGAGAGAACCACCAACCATGGACAAGCTACTGGTAAACATTATCACTTTTGGCTGCGAGTCTAGTGCAACCTTTTTGTAATTTACAAACCCGGGAGCGAACCCACGCCGTATTGGTGATAGGCTTGTATGAGTTGTTAGGTAATCCAACTACCTAACTCATTGTGCCATCCGGGCCCTGATATGAATAGAAAATATAAATGTAGTGAAATATAGTAAGATTGGAAGCTGTTCAGATTCCAAATACATTGAAACCTGTCTAAACCGAACCCCATTTGGACCAACATTTGTTTTCGGAATTGACAGGTGTCCAGATTATACAGGTTTAATTAACAAAGATATCCTACATTGGGACTTTATCTAAGAAAAACTTGAAGATACCAAAGGGGGTAATCAGAAACTGTAAATCGAAGAATGGCAGACAATGCAATGGCTAAAAGAAAAATGACAAAAACACAAACAATGATCTACAAAACACTACACATACACAAAAACACAAACAATGATCTACAAAACACTACACATACACAAAAACACAAACAATGATCTACGAAACACTACACATACACAAAAACACAAACAATGATCTACAAAACACTACACATACACAAAAACACAAACAATGATCTACAAAACACCACACATACACAAAAACACAAACAATGATCTACAAAACACTACACATACACAAAAACACAAACAATCATCTACAAAACACTACACATACACAAAAACACAAACAATGATCTACAAAACACTACACATACACAAAAACACAAGCAATGATCTACAAAACACTACACATACACAAAAACACAAACAATGATCTACAAAACACTACACATACACAAAAACACAAACAATGATCTACAAAATACTACACATACACAAAAACACAAACAATGATCTACAAAACACTACACATACACAAAAACACAAACAATGATCTACGAAACCCTACACATACACAAAAACACAAACAATGATCTACAAAACACCACACATACACAAAAACACAAACAATGATCAAGATCACGACGGCTCCCTAATTAAACATATATATGTAGCAGCTTTATTAGAGTGATTGTGTGTTTGTTGTATCATGGGGTTGATTAGTGGATAAATATTGCTTCACTCCACATGAACAATATTTCAGAGATATCATGGCGAGAACAAGTTACATTTTGATGTGATGATGATGATGATGATGATGATGATGATGATGTCAGCTTTGTACTAGACCAACACACTGAATTGGATGTTTTTAGTGGTAGTTCACTGAAACAACAGTCCGCGGATAGACATGTCGCCCCATTCGGATACATTATCCTGATTCCGAGCCAAACAATTTTTGCTCTTTCTTCTTAATGCTGCGTGATTAGCGGAGAAACAACAAATTTTATAGTCTTTGGATTGACCCGATCGGGTCTCGAACCTGGCCATGATCTACAACACTCGAGGCGAGAGCGCTAACCATTGCACTACCGATACGGGACCTGTTAATGTACATATCTTAACTTTACTATGTGTACAAGTATTTAATACTATTTCCTCAATACAACATATTTTGATATCGATATGTGAACGTGAATTATCTTGTCAGGGGCGTAGCTACGCAGAGGCTGGGATGCACAGGCATTCATATCGTTTTCACACACAAAAAATAAAATAAGAAAAGGAGATATGATTAGAAGTAAAACGGTAAAAGGAATGAATGCATTCACCACGGTGACACCACTGTCGGGAGTATCATCTTTAAAAGCAAGGCAAGAAAATACGGAAGCTGTACTTGTTTTGTCCGCACGAGGGTTCCGACAATAACTCTTTGCTTACGTTGGTTGTGATGTAGATGGAAAAACAAGATATTCTCATATTTCGGGCCAAAGCAAGGTCAGAATGAGACTTCTGAACCTCAATAGGATGTTCCACCAAGTTCTAAGTCCAGTGAACAAGGACCATCACCAAAGGTGTCTTCACCAAGCTGCATAGTAGAAAGTATACATTATTCAGTCCAACCAGCTGTATTTACTGAATTGAACAAATTCATCAAATGATGACGAGTTATTCCGCTTTGTCTCTTGTTTACGAGTTACGTTCGATCAAAGCAAATGAGTATTGACAAGCATTCTGCGACAAAATAAGACACACCAAGGCTAGCTAATTAGGGAACACGAATTGTAACATCAGTTAATCCGATGTTATCAAAGTTATTGAAACCGTAGTTTTCAGAATTTACTACATGTATATCATATTGGGTGTCTGGATGTGTAAATAAAATATAATTTACCTCTGAACTGGATCCACTCGATAAGAAACACAAGCTCCATAATTATGAAGTTGAACTGCATATTTTTTGCTGTAGAAGTTTATTCAAGAACAATCACGAAGAACGAAAATAACACATTAGCGCCCTCAAAGTTTGAAAAAAGTGAGTTTGAAAGACTTGGTATTGTGAAAAAAAAATGTTTTGCAAACACAATTACATACGCATGCAACACCTTTTATTTACTTGTTCAATAACAATAAACAATTAAAAAAGAAAAAAAGTAAAGCATATTAACGTCGTAGATCTAATTTATTTATGTAGTGCAGGGTTACGGTTGTGGTGTTTCACGCCACTTTCAACAATATTTCAGTAATATCGTGGCGGTCAGTTTTATTGGTGGATGAAACCGGAGTACCCCGGGAAAACCACCGACCTGACGCAAGTCACTTACACATTTGATCACATAATGTTGTATTGAGTACACCTCGCCATAAACGGTGTTCGAACTCACAACTTTAGTGGTGATATGCACTGATTGCACATGTAGTTGTAAATCCAACTATCATACGATCACGACCACGACGACCCCCGTTAATGACGGTGTACACACACAACACACAGTGTAAATACCAACATTATCATATAACACACAACACACAGTGTAAATACCAACATTATCATATAACAGACAACACACAGTATAAATACCAACATTATCATATAACAGACAACACACAGTGTAAATACCAACATTATCATATAACAGACAACACACAGTATAAATACCAACATTATCATATAACAGACAACACACAGTATAAATACCAACATTATCATATAACAGACAACACACAGTGTAGATACCGACATTATGATATAACAGACAACACACAGTATAAATACCAACATTATCATATAACAGACAACACACAGTATAAATACCAACATTATCATATAACAGACAACACACAGTGTAAATACCAACATTATCATATAACAGACAACACACAGTGTAAATACCAACATTATCATATAACACACCATTTACACAGTATAAATACCAACATTATCATATAACACACCATTTACACAGTATAAATACCAACATTATCATATAACACACCATTTACACAGTATAAATACCAACATTATCATATAACAGACAACACACAGTGTAAATACCAACATTATCATATAACACACCATTTACACAGTATAAATACCAACATTCTCATATAACAGACAACACACAGTGTAAATACCAACATTATCATATAACAGACAACACACAGTGTAAATACCAACATTATCATATAACACACCATTTACACAGTATAAATACCAACATTCTCATATAACACACCATTTACACAGTATAAATACCAACATTCTCATATAACACACCATTTACACAGTGTAAATACCAACATTATCATATAACACACCATTTACACAGGCTAACATTATACGTTTTATATGAGTTTTTTTCATTGAAGGCGGGAAAAAGATTATTTGGTATTGGAGAGGTTGGGTATATTTCAGTTATATCGTGGTAGTCAGTTTTATGGGAGAAGGAAACCGAAGATGTTTATCTAGCTTGAACCCGAGATCGAAGTCGGTAACTGACTTACACTCTAGTGATATTGTTTATAAAAAATATACACAATCATTACATCAGCATTATTTTATTCTACTTGTTGGGTGAAAGTGGCCAAAGTCGTAAGTACATGTACATTTATATTGTAGTATTTGAGAAAAAAAACATACATGTTACTAACAGGTGGATATTTTACATAGTATTCTGGAATAAACTATTGTTTTAAATCTATAACGGTAGTGTTGTTACATAAACATTTAAATTGCAATTCACCCCCCACCCCCTCCCCTTCCGGGCCACATAAAAAAACAGTCATACCAACATAACATCGTTCTCTTATTTTTGCTATCTACCGGTTTGTATTGGAAATTTAATATTACAAGTCCGCAACTTGCACGATGACTGCACTTTAACCTCAGTAAGTACGATTCCTGTGTAAATTAAATTCGTTTTAAATTTGGAGAAAAGACGAATTATTCATATTCGCAAATCATTTTTGGATGAAGACGGTGTTTGACACTATATTTTAAAAAAGTTTGAATTAACATTTAAGTTCCAATGAAGCCACAGATTTTACAGGGTTTTTTTAATTATTTTTGGGTTTTTTTTTTGTGTGTAAGGTAACATGATCTCATTTTGTGGTGTATATTTTCATAATTTTTACGCACTTGTTATATTATTTATTGGTATGTATTGTATAACTTTTGGAAATGTTTATTTTTCAAAGTAGCAGCACGTGTGTTAGGCCCAGACTACATAGTAACGTCACTTGAACACCTCGGCACTGTGCCAGGTGTTCAAGTTTGAACCACCTCGGCACTGTGCCAGGTGTTCAAGTGATGTCACTATTTGTCCTGGGCTTAAGACACGTGCGAATTCTTTTGACAAATAGGTATTTCCAAAATTTGAATACCTATCGATAACAATATAACTAGTGTGTAATACAATTTATTTCACGATCTCTTTATGATATCAAGGGTCGATTTCACAAAAAGTCGTAAGTCTAAGATTAATCGTAAGTGTTATCGTAAGTGTGATTTCCAAGCTTTTGATTGGTTGAAATTCACACTTACGACTGATCTTAGACTTACAACTTTTTGTGAAATCGACCCCAAGTTCCTATACAAGTTGATATTGCAACAGAAAATATTATAATGTCGTAAGAGTTATCTTTCTTACCATACTTTTTTTTTCATAAATGCATAGTTTTATTTACTTGAAGTTTGTATCAAATATCGAAGGGCCAACCAAAAGCCGAAAATCAAAGAAGGGCAGACAATGTACAATAGCCAAGAGATGCAAAAGACAGACAAATGTCGACAAACAGAATACGCTAAGCTAAAGATTGAGCAAAACGAACGCCACTAAAAGCCGAGGGTGAACTAAGGAGTTCCGGAAGCGTTAGCAGTTCCTGTTCCACTAGTGTCACCATTCGTGCTACTGTTAGACGATACGAACATCGTCTGATATTGAAATCGCGCTGAAGGTATACGTAAATAAATATTACAACTATTAAGGAAGGATATAGATGTAAATGAGCATGAAAGACTATTTGACATTACGCTTATACACAAATCTAAGTAAAGGAACATGTCTTTTATTGATGTTCTGCAATTGACAGTCACAGTAGCGCCTTCTATAATGAACATAACTCATACCATAAGATTAGTGCAAAACGGTCCAACGCCTTCAGTTGAGCAGTACTCCTTAATTCTGCAGATAGGCGCTACATCTGAGCATCTGTGTCTTGTTGATGCTGTGAAGATACGCTAAACGTGACGCGATTTATAACAGTATGATTCCAGATTTCTCTACGATAACCACTGAATGCATGCAAGCACATTTGTTCCTGGTATTCTGTATTTGGACGGGTAAAATGGCGATAACTTCTTATGTTATTTGTGAAAAGTTATTGGTTGTTATAGACCATCGACGCACTACAGACCTCGATCGCTCCTTTCAACAATGTATCAAATATGAAGCATCATAAAAAAAAAATTCACGAAATACACTAAATTACATACATGCATTAATTTTATATTGCTACAAGTAAGTATTATTCCAAGGTCGTAGGAGTTACCAAAAAGAACAAGAAACACGCAAAACCAATCACACAAAACAAACAAACAAGAAGAAACAACAACAATAAAACAAATTAAAAAAAAACGAAAAGAAAATAAACATCAAAAAACCAAACTGAATGAAAAAAATACGTTAGATCAGTTCCAATATGGTGTTTAACGCCACTGTTAACAATATCTCAGTTATATCATGGTGGTCTGTTTTATTGGTGGAGGACACCAGAGAAATGCATCGTCCTGTCTCAAGTCATTGACAAAAAAAATCCATCAGGGAAATTTTATAAATAGAAGCAAAATCGATTCAACATGAATGAGCTTTTTCTGGGTTTTGATGGATTTGTGGTGAGAAGATATCCGAACGTTAAGAGTTTCCTTTGTAATAAACGCAAACAAAACATATAGACAAATACATGAACTGTAAATCATACGAAGGCTTTATGGTTTTCAGACCGCTTGGTGCTTATAAGCGAGTACCCGACATGCAAGTCACTATATACCTAGCCAATGGCCAAGTGGTTGTTTTACCATTTGGCCATGTCGGTCCATTCGTCGTCTTTAACTTCTCATATTTTTATTCTTCTTAGTCTTTCTAAACTGCAGTTTTATCTAGATCTGGTGGTGATTTTGTACTATTCCTTTCCATTTGTATTGTACATTTGTATTGTACATTCATTTAGAAAAAAATCATAGAACAATTGTATAGCAAGACCCAGAAGTTGTTACAACATTAAATATTTGAACAGATTATTGCAAAAAATACGTTATTTTCATTCAATTTTATATGAAAGGGGACAATTTTGTCCGACTTGAAGAGAAATAACTCGACTCCTGTAATACATATAATTTCAGAATCAAAGTCGGAAATGTGCAAATGGGTCTATTCCAAGAATTGTATACGTGATAGTAAATGTATACGTATTGCATGTTCAACGTTCATTATGCATATCATATTTCAAAGGTCTTTTAACACGTGGAAAAAAACCAAAAACATAAATTCAGAATAGTCAGTGTTGTGAGTATAGTAGACATAGTGTATTTGTTTACTTGTAAAAATGTGGTTCGCCATTGTAATCGCCTGTCTATCTGTCTGTGAATTTGGAGCTACTTGTAATGTGAGTAATGGTAAGTATTTTGTCAGTAGAAAGTAGAAAACAACAAGGATTCACGTACATGACATCATTTGATAGTTACAGTGTATTTTTTACCAGTTCTCGGCAATAGGTATTTGTATTTATTTTAAGAAAATAATTCTCTTGGAAGGATTTTTAGTGGTGTTTAGCGTCACTTTCAACAACATTTCAGTTGTATCATGGAGGTCAGTTTCATTGGTGAAGGAAACCGGAGTACCTGGAGAAAACCGCGACCTGCCGCGAGTCACCGACACATTTTATCACATATTGTTGTATCGAGTGCACCTCGCCATGAGTGGGATTCGAGCTCACAGCTTAAATGGCGATAGACACTGATTATATATCAATTGACCATACGATCACGACCACGACAACCCCTTCTCTTGAAAGGAATGAGTGATTGCTGTTTAACACAAAATCGTCATTTTTTTCAGATATATCATGACGAGAACAATGAAATAATGATGAGCCAACCAATGTTTAATCTATCTATGTAAAGTTGTGCGATTTGAGGAGTTATATTAAATACTAATTTAATTCTTAACATTAAAAGTACCATCAATTTCTGGATATGCCGTAACTCTTGCTACAAGTAGATCGAGTACCATTTTTCACGTCGTAAGGAACATAACTCGTATAAAAACTAATAAATGTATTGACCATTATTACACGTACATATTAACTTCAAACTTTTATATATTGTCAATTGTTTGATTTTGCTTTGCATTGATTTTTTGTCTTTGTTTGTTTGATTTGTTTTTATTTTTTGTTTGTTTTGTTTTTTTGTTTTTGTTTGTTTGTTTTGTTTTTATTTATTTTTTTGTTCTTAATTTATAATAAATTTGAAATATGTAGATATGTCGTTACTCTTGCTACATGTAGATATGCCGTTACTCATGCTACAAGTAGATATGTCGTTACTCTTGCTACAAGTAGATATGTCGTTACTCTTGATACATGTAGATATGTCGTTACTCTTGCTACAAGTAGATATACCGTTACTCTTGCTACATGTAGATATGTCGTTACTCTTGCTACAAGTAGATCGAGTACCATTTTTCACGTCGTAAGGAACATAACTCGTATAAAAACTAATAAATGTATTGACCATTATTACACGTACATATTAACTTCAAACTTTTATATATTGTCAATTGTTTGATTTTGCTTTGCATTGATTTTTTGTTTTTGTTTGTTTGATTTGTTTTTATTTTTTTTCTGTATTCTTTTTATAGTAAATTTGAAAATAAATAATACCCATACGCCATTTTCTTTTGAATTCTAGATTAAACGACTTGTATCACTAAAGACCTGCTGCAAATGTTGATGGGAATCAATACTAGAAAAGGTAATTAAACTATGTTTTTTTCTCTCTCTCAATTTTGCTATGGTTAAAAACAATAGCATCTCTTAATGACAAAATAACAGTGTACGCCATTGTTTATGTCTTTACCTTAAATCTAAACCCATATAAACTGGTCAGTGCAATTGCCACAGAGAGGGGGAGGGGGGGGGGGGGGGGGGGGGTTAGTCTGGACAAATTAAATGTACTTTAAAGTTTTATCCTGTGATTTAACAGTAAACAACTGTTTAAGGTGTTTACCTAGGCATGTGACATTTAGTTGAAATAACAAAAATATATCACGAAAAAACAGATTTCAAAAGTCTTCAACACAAACTATATAGGTCTGGTGTTTTATGCTTATGAACGCAGAATCTAGAAGACATACATGTAGCTGTGTGATGCTGTATGGATTTTTGTTCCATTCGTCACGATACAGTCGAACAATAGATTTATTGACGGGAGACAAAACTCACACACTTGACACTTTTTAAAACGCACCGTTTTCCATCATTTTAAGAATTATATCCCTAGCTTTTCCTATTTATATATATGTTATCCATGGCAATTTGAATATCAGTGGCAATAAAACTATATTATAGTGTACTTTATCAGTTTCAGATGGTCGTCTTCAACCCGCCTTCTTTGCCTCATTGGTAATGAATCCTTACACCATAACAGGCATTAACAGCGTGGTCAAATTTGACGATGTCAAGGTCAATAGAGGTCAAGGCTACGATCCATCAACTGGAGTTTTTACAGCACCACGGAAAGGACTGTACCATGTTGCATGCCTGATTTTGGGAGGTGACGGTCATGTTGTTCAATACCAACTGAACAAGAACGATGCAGCTTATACCAAGGGATATTCAACAAAGGGGGTACATACAGCCAGCACAATAAGTTCTCTCGTGGAGATGATGAAAGGTGATCGTGTGTTCATCAAGCATAGGGCTTCAAAATCTCAACAAATTCTTGGAGCGCACTTCTCAACGTTTTCTGGATATTTTTTGCAAGAATAAATATATTGCCATGAATATAGTTATATATAACCTTATTGTAAAGTAGCATAATATTATTTAGTCTTTAGGTGAAGCCCATGCAATTAATCTCAGGGACCAATCATTTATCTATCTGGGGAAGAACGAGGTTTATTGTCTTGCTTGGGCAGAATGTTGTTTAGTCTCTTCGGTCGACGTGTAATTTTTGAATGGAACAAATGACATACGAGTGGTGGGATATTTAAACATTAGAATTTAACATTTATACAACATTTCCTCACAAGCGTAACTTGTGCTTAGGCTAGTTCAGTTATCGTGGTCATCAGTTTTATTGGAGGAGGAAACTGGAAAACCAGGAGAAAACAACCGACCTGTCACAAGTTACTGATCAACCTCATCACATAATGTTGCATTGAGTACACCTCGTCATGAACGGGGTTCGAACATTAATGGTGATAGGCACTGATTGCACATATAGTTGCAAAACCTACTACCATACGATCACGACCACTACTTGAAAACTTGAAACGCAACAACACATATCAGACCGGATTATATAATTGCCTTTTCCTGTTTGTTTGTTTGTTTGTTTTTGCTTTGGCTCTTTTTGAAGTTCTTTGTAATTTCTAAAGAAGGTATATGATTTATTATTATTTACTGAAACATCTTCATGTGATAATGATTTCCATGTGCTATAGGCATCTCTCAATGGGTACCACGGTTTTCTTAACCAATAATATTGACAACCACGAACGATATGACTGAAATATTGCTGAAATGTGGCATTAAACACACACAGATTCCTAAATAAACGTTAGAGAAAACTTAATAGGGAATGGACAATCCAGAGACGCACAAAGCAAAGAAAAACAAAGCAACAACAACAATAAACACCACAGAAAAATAAAAATATAAAAAACACAGACCCCATCAAAGAAACACGGAAGTGAACTCATGGGCTCGCTATGGCTAAGAATTTCCCGTTTCTTCCAAGACATCTGCCATGCTCATATCATTAAATATCTTTTCTTTGTTGCCAAATACAGAAATCAAATCAAAACCAAGAAGGTACGAGGTTATATTGTCATCACAATTGGCTATTCGGCATTTTGGTACTAAGATATACCCATTTCCATTGTGTAACTCTATCAATTTGTATATCAAATGTCAGCGGTTATCAGTCAGTTACATGAGGTAGGATGACAGTTATCTGTCAGCTACAAGAGGCAGGTTATCGGTTATATGTCAGTCACATGAAGCAGGATGACGGTTTTCTGTCAGTTACATAAAAGGCAGGATGATGGTTATCTGTGAGTTGCATGAAGCAGGTTGGCTGTTTTCTGTCAGATACATCAGGCAGGTTTTCGGTTATATGTCAGTTACTTGAGGCAGATTGTCGGTTATCTATCAGTTATTCGAGGCAGGTGGACGGTTATATGCCAGCTATATGAGGCAGGATGACGATTATCTGTCAGTTACATAAAAGGCAGGATGACGTTAACTGTCAGTTACATGGGGCCGGTTATCGGTGTCTGTCAGTTACATGAAGCAGGATGACGGTTATCTGTCAGTAACAGAAAAGGCAGGATGACGTTATCTGTCAGTTACATTAGGCAGGTTGACTGTTATATGTCAGTTAAATGAAGCAGGATGACGGTTATGTGTGAGTTACCTAAAAGGCAGGATGACAGTTATCTGTCAGTGACATTAGGCAGGTTGACTGTTATCTGTCAGTTACATGGGCCTGGTTGTCGGTGTCTGTCAGCTACATGAGGCAGGATGACGGTTGTCTGTCAGCTACATGAGGCAGGTTGACTGTTATCTGTCAGTTGCATGAAGCAGGACGACGGTTATCTGTCAGTAACATAAGAGGCAGGATGACGGTTATCTGTCAGTAACATAAAAGGCAGTTGCATGAGGCAGGTTGACTGTTATTTGTCAGTTACATGGGGCTGGTTATCGGTGTCTGTCAGTTACTGGATACAGAATGACAATAGTCTGTTTGTTACTTGAGGGAGTTTGCTGGTTATCTGTCAGCTACATGACGCAGGTTGGCGGTTTTCTCTCAGATACATCAGGCAGATTGTCGGTTATCTGTCAGTTACTTGAGGCAGGTGGGCGGTTATATGTCAGCTATATGAGGCAAGGTGACGGTTATCTGTGAATTAAATAAAAGGCATGATGACGATTATCTGTCAGTTACATGAGTCAGGTTCGCTGTTATCTGTCAGTTGCATGAAGCAGGAAGACGGTTGTATGTCAGTAACATAAGAGGCAGGATGACGGTTATATGTCAGTAACATAAAAGGCAGGATGACGGTTATCTGTCAGTTGCATGAGGCAGGTTGACTGTTATTTGTCAGTTACATGGGGCTGGTTTTCGGTGTCTGTCAGCTATATGAGACAGGATGACGGTTATCTGTCAGTTACATTAGGCAGGCTGGCTGTTATCTGTCAGTTACATGGGGCAGGTTGGCGGTTATTTGTCAGTTACTGGAGACAGAATGACAATAGTCTGTTTGTTACATGAGGGAGTTTGCTGGTTATCTGTCAGCTACATGACGCAGATTGGCGGTTTTCTCTCAGATTATCTGTCAGTTACTTGAGGCAGGAGGGCTGTTATATGTCAGCTATATGAGGCAGGGTGACGGTTATCTGTCAATTAAATAAAAGGCATGATGACGATTATCTGTCAGCTACATGAGTCAGGTTCACTGTTATCTGTCAGTTACATAGGGCAGGTTATAGGTTTCTCTCAGATACATGAGGCAGGATGACGGTTATCTGTCAGTTAGATGAGGCAGGTATTTTGTTATCTGTCAGTTACATGGGGCAGGTTATCGGTGTCTGTCAGTTACATGAGGCAGGTAGGCTGTTTTCTGTCAATTACATGGAGCAGGTTATCAGTGTCTGTCAGCTACATGAGGCAGGATGAAGGTTATCTGTCAGTTACATGAAGCAGGATGACGGTTATCTGTAAGTAACATAAAAGGCAGGTTGACGGTTATCTGTTAGCTACATGAAGCAGGACGACGGTTATCTGTCAGTAACATAAGAGGCAGGATGACGGTTATCTGTCAGTAACATAAAAGGCAGGATGACGGTTATCTGTCAGTTACATATGGCAGGTTGACTGTTATCTGTCAGTTACATGGGGCTGGTTATCGGTGTCTGTCAGCTACATGAGGCAGGATGACGGTTATCTGTCAGTTACATTAGGCAGGTGGGCGGTTATCTGTCAGTTACATGAGGCAGGTTCACTGTTATCTGTCAGTTACATGGGGCAGGTTATCGGTGTCTCTCAGATACATGAGGCAGGATGACGGTTATCTGTCAGTTACATGAGGCAGGTATTTTGTTATCTGTCAGTTACATGGGGCAGGTTATCGGTGTCTGTCAGTTACATGAGGCAGGATGAGGGTTATCTGTCAGTTACATGAAGCAGGATGACGTTATCTGTAAGTAACATAAAAGGCAGGATGACGGTTATCTGTCAGTTACATGAGTCACGTTGGATGTTATATGTCAGCTACATGGGGCAGGTTTGCGATTATCTGTCAGTTTCTTGAGGCAGAATGACGCTTATCTGTTAGTTACTTGAGGGAAGTTGTCGGTTATCTGTTAGTTACATGAGGCAGGTTGACTGTTATCTGTCAGTTACATGGGGCAGGTTATCGGTGTCTGTCAGTTACATCAGGCAGAATGACAGTTATCTGTCAGTTGCATGAAGCAGGACGACGGTTATCTGTCAGTAGCATAAGAGGCAGGATGACAATTATATGTCAGTTACATTAGGCAGGTTGGCTGTTATCTGTCAGCTACATGGAGAAGGTTGACGGTATTCTGTCAGTTACATGAGGCAGGATGACGGTTATCTCTCAGTAACATAAGAGGGAGGATGACGGTTATCTGTCAGTTACATGAGGCAGGTTGGCTGTTATCTGTCAGTTACATGGGGCAGGTTGGCGGTTATCTGTCAGTTACTTGAGGCAGAATGACGCTTATCTGTTAGTTACTTGAGGTAAGTTGGCGGTTGTATGTCAGTCACTTGAGGCAGGATGACGATAGTCTGTTAGTTGCATGAGGGAGTTTGCTGGTTATCTGTTTATTGCATGAGGCAGGTTGGCAGTTATCTGTCAGATACATCACGCATGTTGTCGATTATCTGTCAGTTACTTGAGGCAAATTGTCGGTTATCTGTCAGATACTTGAGGCAGGTAGGTGGTTATATGTCAGCTATATGAGGCAGGATGTCGGTTATCTGTCAATTACATAACACAGGCGGACTGATATATGTCAGATACACGAGCCAGGTTGGAGGTTATCTGTCAGTTACATGAGGCAGATTGGTGGTTATCTGTCAGTTACATGAGGCAGATTGGAGATTATATGTCAGTAACATGAGGCAGGTTCGAGGTTATCTGTAAATTACATGAAGCAGGATGTTGCTTATCTGTCAGTTACATGAGGTAGGTTGGCCGTTATATGTCAGTTATATGAGGCAGGATGGCGTTATCTGTCAGCTACATGAGGCGGGTTTGCAGTTATCTGTCAGTTACACGAGGCAGGATGACGGTTATCTGTCGGTTACATGAGGCAGCTACATGAGGCAGTTTGGCGGTTATCTGTCAGTTACATAAGGCAGGATGATGGTTATCTCTTAGCTACATGAGGCAGATTGACGGTTATGTCTTAGCTACATGAGGCAGATTGACGGTTATCTGTCAGCTACATGAGGCAGTATGACGGTTATCTGTCAGTTACATGAGGCAGATTGACGGTTATCTGTCAGATATATGAGGCAGTATGACGGTTATCTGTCAGTTACAAGAGGCAGATAGACGGTTATCTATCAGATATATGAGGCAGGATGACGGTTATCTGTCAGTTACATGAGGCAGGTAGGCGGTTATTTTTCAGCTACATCAGGCAAGATGACGGTTTTCTGTCAGTTAGATGAGGCAGGCTGACTGTTATCTGTCAGCTATATGAGGCAGGATGACGCTTATGTCAGTTATACTAGGCAGATTGGAGATTATTTGTCAGCTGCATGAAGCAGCTAGAGCTATTGATGGAAATATTCCGACAGTGTGGTATCTTTTTTTCATTTTATACTTTTGGTTCCCAAAATAGACTTCTCTACACATAAAAATCAGTTACTTGAGACAGATTGGCTTTTGTCTGCAAGGAGTATGTGTACTCTGTCAGTTACTTGAGGGAGGTTAGCGGTTGTCTATAATAGTGTGCTCCGTCAATCGCTTTTGACAAATTGGCGGTTGTCTGTTGGGGGTGTATTCTCTCAATTAGTTCAGGAGGGATGGCAGTTATCTGTCAGTTACATGAGGCAGGTTGGCGGTTATCTGTCACCTACACGAGGCAGGATAACGGTTATCTGTCAGTTACATGATGCAGGAGAGCGGCTATCTGTCAGCTACATGAGACAGGATAGCGGTTGTCTGTCAGTTACATGAGCCAGGATATCGGTTTTCTGCAGAGAATGTGCGTAATCTGTCTAACTTGAAGCAGGATGACGGTTATCTGTCAGCTACATGATGGAGGTTGGCGGTTATCTGTCAATTACATGAGGCAGGATGACTGTTATCTGTCACCTACATGAGGCAGGATGGCGGCTATCTTTAGGTTACATGAGGCAGGATAGCGGTTATCTGTGAACTACATTAGGTAGATTGGTTATCTGTCAGCTATACGAGGCAGGCTGTCGGTTATCTGTCAGCTACATGTGGCAGGATGGCAGTTATCTGTCAGCTACATTAGGCAGGATAGCGGTTGTCATCAGGAAGTTTGTGTACTCTCTCTGTGCCTTGAAGCGGGATGGCGGTTGTCTGTCAGCTACATGATGCAGGATGGCGATTGTCTGTCAGTTACATGAGCCAGGATATCGGTTTTCTGCATGGAATGTGTGTACTATGTCTGTAACTGGAAGCGGGATGGCGGTTGTCTGTCAGTTACACGAGGCTGGTTAGCGGTTGCCTATAGGGGTATGTAATATGTGAGTTACTTGAGGCAGGTTTGCTGTTGTTTGTTGTTTTGCGACGAACACCGATTAGATTGGGCGACAAGGGATTGATTCTAATAAAGACACCGCGTAGGGGATGTTCTAGAAACAAACTGAATGTTACGGATTAGGAAAGAATGGTCAGATTACAAATAAATGTTAGAGAATACCGAATGGGACAATCCAATAAGGACAATCTAGAGAAACTGGCAACATCGGGTACACAAGACGACGAAAACCACAGCTAAAAGACAACAGAATATGTGTTGGACACCACTAGACGCAAGCAAACATTAATAACGTAAATAAGCCATAAACCGTCATACGAACATCTGGAGGTAAGGGCAAGCCAAACATCCTTTCTGTGTGGAAATCGTACCGGAACTCAGATCGTAAAGAAACATAATAGTACAACAAAAAAGGCTAAAAAGATGTTCAACACGGATCCCACCAAAATACCGGTGTAGAACTCAGGTGCTCGCAAATTGTGAGCAGTTTCTGCTTCTTAATAAAGACACCTACCGTATTACACATATATACAGACAAGGCCAGTAACATTCTTAGTAGTGATAGAGTGGACAAAGAAGTGATATTCCGGATAGAGAGAAGAAACGACCCAGAAGAGATGGCCCAGATACAAGCACATATCTAGAGTAGAGGGAAAAATAGGGAGTGGTCAGGTTAGAAGTGCATAATAGGGGAACGAGGGGATTCTCTGTATAATAAAACCAAGTAGATGTGGCGTAAATGAGATGGTCCGTTTAAAACAAATAATAGAGGTGATGAAGAGGCGATGATCCTGCTAAAGACAGAGTAGAGGAGTTGCAGACGTGATGATCCAGATATAAAACGTCATCAGACTAGATCATTACCCGAAAACAGAATAGTTGATGATCCTGATACAAACACAGAGTAGAGAGTATAGTCCGTATTGATACACAGAAAACAGAAGTCAATGTAGGACGGTTCGAACACAAACGGTAAAGAGGGAGCGGTATATATACAAACACATAGTTGTCGTGTAAATGATTGTCCGGCAACAATCATGGGGGTAGAGAGAGAACAAATGGGTACAAACACATAATAGAGAGTGTGAACAAAGAGAGGATGGTCCAGATACAATAAACACAGGGTATGTAGAGGAGATGGCAAACCAGAATTCAAGGGGCGACGAAAATACAGAACAGAAGGGTGTGAACAAGAGATAATTCGATACAACCACATATTAGAGGGGATTGTCAACTGAATAATCAAAGTAAAATATGGAACATGGGATGGTTTAGATGCAGAATTCACTGGGGGCGAAGAGGGGATGCTCATGATGCAAACACAATGAGGGCAGGGCGAAGAAGTAATGATCCAGTGTAAACACAGAGCAGATTAAGTAAACAGAAGAAGATCCACATACAAACACAGGATAGGGACAACAACATGATGGTCCTGATCCTCACATAATGTGGAATTTACCTGTGGAATTCTTGTTCATACTTAATTGAAGTTTTAAAATATTGGAATCCATATCATACTTTAATTTTATATTACCAGTTTAATCACGCCACTTTTTATTGAAGTGCCTGTACCAAGCCATGAAAGTGAGAGTTCATGTGTTAGAGGTATCGATGGAAATGTTCCGACAGTGTGGTATTTTGTATTTTATTTTATACTTTTGGTTCTCAAAGCAGACTTCTCTACACATAAAATCCCCAAACAAACAGGCCATAGGATAGAATCGCTACAGATATAACATATATAATCATGATTAAATCGTAATATTGGAAATACATTGATTATGACGACTAAGTGTATCGTTGTAATAAATATGTTACAGTATTTTTGTTATGTAAATTAATGAACAATAATTAATTTGCCATTTTGGTTTAAAAGGTGTCGCGTAAAAATATACCATATTGTCTTCGTAAATGAAAAGTCTTGGTGTTTATTATAGCAATCTTCCCCTAAAGAGTATAAAATTTTATATAATAGAAACGTAGACGCATATCTGGCATAGTCTTATTAAAGTCAAAAGTCTTTGGGAGAAAGGCAATCAAAGAGCCTAAACTGGATAGAAAAAAATCGGTTACCTATGGTTATCTATGCGTGAGGGAGAATCTTAGATTTAATGATAATGACAATGTTAAAGAACTGTACATTTCAATAATAAATATATCTAATATATCATGTCTGCTCTGAAACACTGACTAATGTGCGGACGATACCCTCATATACTAATAATCCACCAGCAGAGGCACCGAAATATTGAAAGTAATAAAAACGTAGATATCTAATTTAGTACACACGGCGAATTTCTGGAATAACTTTCATCAGTTACGCTCAAAATCGAAAGATTGGATAGTCATGTAATTTAAATGTCTTTGGGAGCCAGTAAATCAAAAGACCTAAAGAGGAGAACAAAAATAGGCTAAGGTCACCTATGGCTGAGAGAGGCGAACATTAGATTTAATAATAATTACATTATCAATAAACTGTAAATTTCAATAATCAATATACCAGAGCGGCTCAGCGCGTACCCAGGTGGTGGATAGTAGGGAGGTGGCTTATTGATAAGAGTGGTTGTCAAGCCTAACCGTGGACTATTGTGGGTAACCTGTTTGGAGAGAGCCACATTCCCTGCAGGCTAAAGACCTCATTTGTCGATTTCGATAGAGTAGGCGCTTTATAGCCACTACAAAAGACTGAATCATTCGTCCCTACCTAATTCTTCGATGCTCTTCCAGTGGCAATCAAAAATCGTTGACCCGGTTGGTCCACCTCATTTCTATTAATGTTTATATATTGTCACACTTATTATTGTCCCGAAAATAGCTGATTTATTGTTCGTTGGACGCTTAGTATCCATCCATCCATCCATCCATCCATCCATCCATCCATCCATCCATCAATCAAGCAAGCAAGCAAGCAAGCAACCAAGCAAGCGAATACATTTATGATCTTCGTGAGATATCAGATGAAAACAAGATAGGCTCGTAATTGTTTTTCCGCTAACATATTTTCCAATATGTTTCAACACACATATACTGTGCATTGTGATCTCATACACTCACCTTCGGTTGTCTTTCGTGTTGTCAAATTTCCTTTACCATTGTAAATATCAATAAACGGGTCATGATGTCAATACTAATAGACAATGTACAATAATACAGTAAATATGTACTTATTTGACCCTTGACCAGAACTTTGAAAATGGCGAACGTAAGACAGGTGGTTGCTTATTATAAGTTTAATCAACATGAAATCCACTTAAAATGGGAAAAAAATAATAGACTACAGCCTACTTGACGAAGGCTATTACAGAAACACGTTGTGCGCATTACTTTTGATATCTACGTTTTTATTACATAAAACAAGGTCGTGCTTAATCAGGTGTGATTGTATATGTATGCACATTAAAATGCTCTTTTGTTCTGCTTTAGTTTTAAAATGATGCACTTGACAAAAGAAATCATAACACTGAAAGTTATTTGGTTGCAAACCAATTAGAACTATCTACCTCCTACACAAATGGTCAAAACAATATTAATTTTTTTACAAATTCAGAGACGTAAACTGGTTCTTTATGGTATCATTTTTGCATTAAATTATCTAAATTTCTTGTGAAACGAAAACATCAAAGTAGCCATGGTAATTATATCAAATATTATAATGAGTCAATATATCTAACAAATAGATTATAATGACGATGTTTAAGTGCAGTTAAGTATTCTGATTAGTTTCTCATTACCTACTTGTACTCGTTAAAAGTCTTGATATCATAAGAAAATTGGGTAATTGATAATATCTTATGGTTTGGGCTCAGTAAGCTATTTTAAACCCGCACTTCCTATTGGAGTGACCGTACCAAACCATGAGAGTGAGCGGTTATTTTATGTATTTGTGTGCCAGGGGAATCGATTTTGCCTCTCTCTACGATTTTTCTGTTGGATTTTGAAACTGTGTAATATTTTTTGTTATTCCTGTTATTAGTAAACTATTATTGGCCAATGTGGTTAGCATTATAGTTGAACGTGGGTAACTTTACAAGTTAAACTTTGAAATAGATATAGTAAGAACATAATATCAATGTTTAATCTCGTCTACAGAAACAGTACCCAAAACTCGCTCACACACTTCATCACATAACGTTATAATGAGTAAATATTCCCACAGAAAATTTAGGGGCCGTCATGGTCGTGATTGTATGGTAGTTGGATTTACAACTAACTGTGCAATCAGTGCCTATCACCACAATAGTTGTGAGTTCAAATCCCGTTCATGGTTGAAATATTGTTGAAAGGAGTGAGGTCTCTAGTGGGTCGATGGTCTAAAACAACCAATAATTTTTCACAAATAATATAAGAAGTGCTCGCCATTTTCCTCATCCATCGACAGAATGCCAGGTACAAATATACGTGCATGCATTCAATGGTTATTTCAGAGAAATATTGAACCATACTGTTATAAATCATATCACTTGTAGCGTATCTTCAAAGCATTAAAAAGACACAGATGCTCAGATGTAGCGCTTATCGACAGAAGTAAAGGGTATCGCTCAACTGGGACGTTTTGCACTCATTTTATGGTATGAGCTATGTTCATTATTGAAGGCGCTACTGTCACTGTGAAATGCAGAACATCAATAAAAGCCATGTTCCTTTTCTTGAATTTGTGTTTAAGTGTAATGTTAGATAGTCTCCCATGTTCCTTTACATATATTGCCTTCCTTAATAATTATAGGATTACTTTACGCATACGTTCAGCACGATTGCCATACCACACGATGTTCGTGTCGTTTACAGTAACACGACGGGTAACCCTAGTGGAACAGGAACTACTCATGGTTCCGGAATACCTTAGTTCACCCCCTCGATTGTTAGTGGCGTTCGTGTTGCTCAATCTTTAGTCTAGCGTAGTGTTTTTGTCGACAATTGTTTGTCTTTTTTTCACTTGGCCATTTTATATTGTCTGTCCTTTTGGATTTTCGGCTTCTGGTTGGCCCTTCGATATTTGATACAAATTTATAGTAAAAAAAAAATAAAAAAAAATAGTATGGAAGGAAAGATAACTCTTACGACATTAAAATATTTTCTGTTGCAATATCAATATCAATAAATTGTAGTAATCGCATGTTCAATATTTCTATTGACACTAATGGAATACTTGTTATTTTTATTTCATGCAATCAGTGCACATCACCACTAAAGTTGTGAGTTTTAATCCCGATCATGGGGATGGCTACTCGATACAATTTGTCAGTGACTCGCGGCAAGTCTGTGGTTTTCTGCGGGTATTTCGGTTTCTTCCACCCATAAAACTGACTACCACGATATAGTTGAAATATTGTTGAAAGTAGCGTTAAACACAATATTCCTAACCCCTCCAATACATAATAATCATTTCCTGTGCACAATATTTAAATAGTTGTTAAAATACATCATTAGTTGAAGTGCAACGGATCATTTGGTACATTTCCGATTTGATTCTAATATTATACGTTGTTTTCATCAGGGCTATTTCGATTACGACGGACAAATGGTATCCGGTCTAGCAAGATCAATGGACAGACGCGCGAATATGAAAATAATTTGTAGATATTTTCACAAGAACTTTGTAAAATTCAGAGGATAATTGTATAGCAAATAAAATCTTCACAAGGTAAAGGGAGCCTTTATTGTCCGTCTTCAATGAAAAAAACTCGTCTCAATAAAACATATAATTTTAGCCTACATTGTGCAAATGGTCTATTATATGAGAATTTTGGTATTTACACTGTGTGTTGTGCGTACATCATCATTAACGGGAGTCGTCGTGATCGTATGTTAGTTGGATTTACAACTACATGTGCAATCAGTGATTATCACTACTAACGTTGCGAGTTCGAATCCCGCTCAGGCGAGGTGTACTCGATACAACGCTATGTGATAAAGTTTGTCAGTGACTTGCGGTAGGTCGGTAATTTTCTCCGGATACTCCGGTTTCCTCCACAAATAAAACTGACCGCCACTATGCAACATATATTGTTGAAAGTGGGTTTAAGGATCATAAACCAAACCAAACCAAAGAAAAGTTGACAGATATTTAACTGGTAATCCAAAGCCGTAATTCGAAGGAGGACGGGCGATAATAAGACAAAGAGTAAAAATAACAAACAAATGGTCGACAAAATACTACACAGAAAACTAAAGATTGAGTAACACGAACCCCGCTAAAACATAGGGGTAAGGTAACGTCCCCCGGGAGGGTAGAGAGTTCCTTCTTCTCTGGTGGTACCTTTCGTGTTACTCTTGTTAAACATCAGGTGACTTGTCATGAATGATGAAAGGACGGAATTGTGATTACGACAAACAGAACATAACCGTAGTCATTTCGAACACACATATTCCATACCGGTTAACCAAGTCACGCGGTCACCATTAAACTTTAAAAGTGATAACTTCACTTAAGAACATTTGTTCAGTCGATTCCTTGGTGGCAACAAAGCGCTATCGAGGAATTCGTGATAGGTACCAGAAGCGCTGGAATATCTAGCAGATATATACCCCGTATGCAGATCTTGCTGGAATGTTGCTGCATATAAATGGACAGTTCACAATGGTTTTCTTAAGCATAGTGTCTCATTCTATCCGTACACACTCGCCCATTTCTAGAAGTACATAAATTACGTTGTCAAAACGTAGTGACAACGTAACTTTTTCGTTGTTACAACGTAAGCATTTTACGTTTTAACTACGCCGATTTGTAGACTCCCCTAAGCGTAACTACCACGTTGTGGTACTACGTAGTAAAAGACCTTTCTACAACCAAACGACAACCATGACCATGTAAGGACGTTTACACAACGTAACCACCAACCATCACAGGACCTTAATACGAGGTAAATACAACTAATTAAGGACGTTTACACAACGTAACTACCAACCATCATAGGACCTTTATACGACGTAATTACAACCACCAAAGGACCTTTACATGAGGTAATTACAACCACATAGGCACCTTTAGACAACGTAACTACAACCACCTAGGGACCTTTATACAATGTAACTACGACCACCTAAAGACCTTTAGATGACGCAACTACAACCATCTCTATATAGTTATACAACTACAAAAAAATGTACAACCCTAAAAGGACTTGTATAGCCAAATTACGTTGTCAAAGCATTGTGACAACGTAATTTGGATAGTAGGGCAACTATGATCACATTAAGACCGTTACACCATGCAACTACTGGTACCAACTACAAAGATGTACATTATTTTTTGTGTATTTAAGGACCTTTTGTGATGTTCTTAATTTTTTGGACTTAACTAATAAAATATAAAATTCTAAACATTTATTAATCCAAATTATTGCAAATTTTACAGATGATGAAACACTCTTTCTACTCCCAGACTCATCCCATCATAATCTATTTTAAAGATGCCAAAATGTTTAGATGTAATTATTATACAAATATGTCAGGTACATGTAATAATAAATATATCAGATTAAAAAACATGTAAAATAAATGTACTAAAAATCTTTATCTTGTGAAAGTTGCATTTGACAAAATTAAAGATGTACAGACAATGTATATAGATAACATCTCTAGAAGTAATGAATAGGTACACATCCAGTGGAGGACCTACATTTTAAGGTCCCTGAACTATTATGTGGGCCATTTGGCAGCCAGCAAGAATAACCAACAAGGTCAAAAGGGCCATGAACAGGGTGTTGGGGTGGAGTCCTTGACAATGGGCCAAACATTGATCCCTTTCCCACCAGAAAAGAGGTCTGAGTAACGGATGGTATCTTCTTCAATGGTGTTGTTCCATATGGGATATTCTGATAATTGTTTGTTTTTAATTTAACCACTATATCTCAGATTTTTATTAAAATTGCTGTACTGGGTTATAAGCATTTTATGCTAGAAAACAGAAATATCTCAATAAATATGGGAACTGAAGCACTAGTTGCTGACTAAGGAAACAGCAGAAATACATGTATACATATAAAAATATCACCCTGCTAACTATGGACCAAACTTATAAGAACAACTTGACCTATACATCTATTCTTTAGTTTAACATTAAAACACTAAAAAAGATATAATCGAAAATTACCAAAAACGAAGAAACATTTGTAGGAACCAAGATCACACCACCCAACAACAATGCAAAGAAAAAAGAATTTGTTTATTCTCTAAATTACTAGAGAGGAAGGTCATTAGAGGGGGATCGTTAGGATAAAGAGGTGATAGTCTTGATTTTTGGTGTTTGAATGCACAAGCCAGAGGAGTGCAGCCTGAATTAAGAATTCATGTCTGTTTGTGGTTCCGATTGGTTCTAACATAAGGACTGAGCTGTCAAACTATTAAGCTGTGCACCAACGAAGAATTCGAGGATCCAACTGCCAAAATGTAGGCTATGAATAGATTCTGGCTACGTCAAGGAGCCCATACAGCTTGGGATTCAGGTGCTCCAACCCCCCAAATTTGGAAATTTTACTAATTACAGGGACATTTTGAGGCCATATGAAATTGGAATTGGAGCATATTCTAAGGTCAATATTAAGTACATTAACCCATTGACTTATGATTCTATTACTAAAATAGCCTTATTTTAATAACAAAGACTTAAAAAAAAACTCCATTAATTTTGTTGAAAAGTTAGTTCATTAAAAAAGTTGTTTCCGGGATATAAGGGGCCCTGAAGCGTAAGCTTTATTAGTTTCATAGTAAGATCTACCAGTGTACACATCCCAATCTGAGAAAGCTGTAACCCCAAAATATTCTTGTTAATTGTATATAAAAACATAACAAAGAACAATAATCTTTTAAGCTGTATAGCAATTCAAAATAAAAATATAAAAACCAATATATCACATCCCTTACAGAGAAAAAATATAACCCTAATTTTTCTTTCTTTCTTAAAGAAAAAATATATATTATTAAATATGGGGGCAGTCGTGATCGTATGGTAGTTGGATTTATAACTACCTATGCAATCAGTGCACATCACTACTAATGTTGTGAGTTCGAATCCACTTAGACGAGGTGTACTTGATACAACATTCTGTGATAAAGTTTGTCAGTGACCTAGGGCAGGTCAGTGATTTTCTCTGGGTACTCCGGTTTCCTCAACCAATGAAACTGACAGCCATGATATAAATTAAATATCGTCGAAAGTGGTGTTAAACACCACATGGCATAACCCTAACTCTATCTATTAAATATGCATTTAACAAGATAAATCCAATAAGAAAAACATGAAACTCATATAAATACACACAATCATATCTGAAAAAAATCAAATACTAAGTTTTTTAAAGTAACTTTAAATGTTAAATTTCAATTTATATACTGGCATACAAATCATGATTTTCATTCAACTTTCATTCAACATTATATTATATAATACTATCATGGGTACTCCAGTTTCCTCTACCATTATAAACTGACCAACACGATATAACTGAAATATTGTTGAAAGTGGTGTTAAACACTCATAACCTTATAATTAACTCTAACCCACATTATCTCAATCATACTGATACTGATATAAATCACAAAACTTGCATACAAAAAAAAACCACATACAAATTCTAACATTTGGTCAGCAAAAAAATGCAAGATATAAAAAACAACAAGGTTAAATGAACAATGAAAGGTTTCCTTCCACTATAAAGTTTTTTTTCTCCATTAAGCATCTGGAAAGCTCCCTTCATTGGTGGATTGTTCTGAAAAAAATAATATGATATTAATATTTTCAGCTAAGTCGAACAACTTTAGGGGTGAAAGTATTTTTAGTAACTATTTTGATCATGATCAGAAGCTTGAAATTAGCTACATGTAAGTAAACAGATATTTGCGACTGTAAGTGAAGACACATTGTAAAATCTATAATTAATTGATTATAGCTCAGAAATATATTGCATGGATATATAATACAGAGCTAAAGAAAGAAATCCAAAAACAGTGACCAAACATATACGTTAAATTTTATTGACAGGACAAATCTAGAAAATATCCATTTATGTATAAAAAAAAAACACCATGGGAACAGAGGAGAATTAGAAGAGATATAGTACAAATAAGTGCAGTTCAAACATTTAGATCTATTGCAAGACTACAATATTATCAAAATTAAAACTTAATTTTAGAAGAAGCATTTACAGTATGTAAAACATTAGACTCGGAGAGGAACTTACACTTAATATGCAAGAAACTTATATCTCTAGATTAAAAATGGATTTAAGACAGCACTTATCTTGCAGTTTTTGATATTTGTTGTTGATATAAACATATCCCGTAAAATGTTTTTCATGATCTAATTTCTTTAATGAGAAATTACGAAAATTACAAAAGCACATATAAGCAATCAGTGGGGAGGAGATTTATATCGATCAATCGGTGGTGTGATCTAATTAAATAGCATTACCCATGCCCATTACTTCTCTACTGACCAATATTATCTTCATTTATTATACTTTTATTATTTCTACACTTAATATAGAAAACTTTAAAAAGAAAAGAAGAAATGAACCAAAAAATTAAGTCCAAGTTACAAAGCTCGTACAAAGGATCATATTATAATTATTTACTCTTGGGAATTTTAGGCATTTTTTGTGCAGTTTGTTTTACATAACTATATTCCTTATTAATTGATTTCTCAAAATTTCATTACAGGTACAGTTAATTTGTCTTTGGGGTGGGATCTCTATCAGATAGGTTGACCTTTTTAAACTTTGTTTATTTTGATTTTATAGTCAACTGTAACTCATGATATCTAACATAAATCTCTTCTTAAGAAATGTTCTGTATTTGAAGTAGATTGTATATACAATGTACATGTAATTAAATGTAACAAGTTCATCTAAAGAACCCTTTGTTTCTGTAATAGCCACACACTGTAAATATGGGAGGAGCTCTATTGGTATAAGTGTATTATGTATACATGTATCATTAACTTACTTTCATTAGTTTTATATATATCTATATGTCCTTTGTGCATGAAGTCTAATTTCTGGTTCATCATGGTACAAAAATGTAGCTTTCGTGATCTGATAGAGTTTAATCCCTATAAAATTGTCTCAGGACTAGATTAGTTGATAGTAAAATATAATGTTGTTGTATCATGGTAGCTTTCGTGATTTGATAGAGTTTAATCCCTATAAAATTGTCTCAGGACTAGATTAGTTGATAGTAAAATATAATGTTGTTGTATCATGGTAGCTTTCGTGATTTGATAGAGTTTAATCCCTATAAAATTGTCTCAGGACTAGATTAGTTGATAGTAAAATATAATGTTGTTGTATCATGGTAGCTTTCGTGATTTGATAGAGTTTAATCCCTATAAAATTGTCTCAGGACTAGATTAGTTGATAGTAAAATATAATGTTGTTGTATCATGGTAGCTTTCGTGATTTGATAGAGTTTAATCCCTATAAAATTGTCTCAGGACTAGATTAGTTGATAGTAAAATATAATGTTGTTGACTTGTCTGGCCAATACATGTAGCTAGAAGAACATGAAATTAATTACCTCTAATTAGATGATGGTGAAACTTGCTGTTGTCTAGCTATAGCTATGTGTTGATCGGTCTGATATTACAGGACATGAAGCAGGTGACATCTGCGGCTTCCAATATTTACATTGCCATCGGGGCAGGAATTATTTCGACTGGTTTGCTACATGTATGTTGAAAAGTCACAGGGTCAGTTATGTGCCTACATGTATAACAGCTACATTTGTATAACCTCAAATCCAATTGTACTTGTTTACCACTTTTACAGAAATGAACCAGCTCTGAAATTATAATGAAGAAATTTAAGTTCTTTTATATATATCATCATACTGTCTTAACAATAAAAAAAAAGAGGCTACTGCCCCAGGGCTGCCTCCTAAGTATATCCAGAAATGAGGTGCCATTTGAAAAATTGCATATCTAAGATGGGGACATCATGAGGAAGTCTGCAATTTTCATATGATTTACATTATTTGATTAAAGATATAATTTCTAATTGCATGCATGTTATTTTCTGAACTTGAAAATGATACCTTTCGCTTAAATCAAGCTGAATTAATAAATGAAATAAAAATTAAATGTTCGAGGTTCGTGGACAAAATGAAAATCGGATGCATCTAACCTTTATCTGATCTTAAGAGTCTATGTAACTAGAGGCTCCCAGGAGCCTGTATAGCTCACCTGGGTTTTAGGTTTCAAACCACTAATTCACCAATCAGAGCTTGGAACAGATACGAAAGTAGTCCCTTTTCAAGAAAAAGGTTCCTTTCACTTTGTAGTATTGTGAAAACTACTGAATGGAATGGAGTAATTAAAATTGATAATTGAAGTTAAATAAATAGGGATTATTTTGAGCCCAAATTTGATGGATTTAGTTGTATTTTAATACCTCTATGGGGGATTTGATGCATGACCTATAAATACTGAATTTCTTGGGGATGACCGAGCTATTTTTAGAGTAGGTGTTTTCCGTAGCATGGCATTTCACTGCAAGATTTTAAACATGCCCTGATATTTTGACAGAACGTAGAGGAATCATGTACGTTTCAGAAAATATATGTCTTGGAAAGGTTAAACTTAAGATAAAATGACCAGGTAGGCTCGAAAAAACACAAATTTAGTAGAAAACCTTAAAGAAATTAATTAGTGGTTTGACACCATAATAAAACTTGCCAACTTCGTCTTCGGTCAAAAAATAACAAATGTAGCCCTCGTCATTGCAGACCCCTTTTCCAAAAAAATTTGGGCAGGGGTTCCCCCTTTAATGTAAGTTATCAACATTGCTGTAAAAAACATAAATGTCAATGATTCAGACCAAGTTTGGTTCCAATTGGTCTAGTAGTTTCAGAGGAGAAGATCTTTGAAAAAGTTTACGAGGTACGACGGACGCCAAGTGATGGCAATAGCTCACATGGCCCCTTTGGACCAGGTGAGCTAAAAAATGTCTGTAATACATGAAATTGAGGCCAATGACTGAGGGAGTTGGACACAAAATTTAACAATGAAATCACAGGAGTCGGAAGTTCTATCAATAATAAGGTATAGGGGCACCTCGAAGATCGCTGGGCAACTATACAAAAAACACCAGGAGTGCAACGCATTTTTGGGGGGTTGGCAGTTTCGTACATTTTACCCTTCTACACCACCATCGCAAGATCCATGATCGGTAAACCGGAAGTGCAGCTCTGTCGTGAATTTTAAGGTCAGTATAATTAAATTATCTCTTCTGATAAATTATGAAACATCTTGTGATAAATTACATGATTTAAATATAATAAAATATTACTTAAAAAATAAGGTCCAATTGTTTGTTGTATTTATTTTGCCATAATTTAATTTTACTGACCTTAAAATTCACTGCACTTCCGTTTACCGATCATGGATCTTGTGATGGTGGTATAGGGAGGTCAGTGACTTCCGCCATTTTGTTTATATTCTGAGTTTAATAGTCAATCAGTAGTTTTTTTTATTTGCAATATAAAAAAATGTCGCGTAAAATGTGCAATGAAATGTGTCTATATCGTACCAGGTAATGCTTAAAAATTATATAAAAAATATTGTTAATCAAATAAATCATAGTTTACATTGTTATTTTGTTGTCTGTTGGATACCCAATTTTGTCGGAAAACATGGTAGCCACAAAAATGGCACCGGGGTTTTTGCCACTTCTATTTTGAGGTCGAAAAAAACCAAATGTTGCTGATGTTTTACCCTAAAAATAAAGTTATCACATGACAGAAGAAGCTTTCAATTTTGATTGGATAATGCCGTTTGAGGGAAAATCCCCCTTTTCGGAATCTATCTCATCAAGAGAAAACTTGAGTAAATTATTTTTTTGTGAAATTCAACGTGATTCAATCAAACGGAAATCGCGGAACTCAAGTTTACCTTTCTTCTTGCCCATGCAAATATCTTTTCACTTCAATTAACTCAGCAACATTTGTTTTAGATAACATAAAGACCACTACCCCCCTTGACATGTCCGGTAAAATTCAGTCTCTGGACGAGTCTATCGTAAATTGGGTCGGAGCTGAACTGGAAGCACGTGGTGCAACAAATGACATGATTTACCAACTCATCACAATAGGAAATTACACTGGTACGTTTTAAATGATAGCATAGGCTACGAAAAATATATATTGTGGATGAAATCGTTAGATTTCAATATTAACAAATGTTACGAAATGACCTGGTTTCCCTGTTATTATTGGCGCTTCCACATGATGGGAAATAACTCCCGCCAATAGATTGCAATACAATCGTCGGCTTTCTTTATTGATTTTTTTTAGCGCAAACATTAACATTTTATTTGAAAGGCCCTTGAACTAGAATGCTATTTTAGTCTCACAATCATATGGATGTTCATTGAAAAGATCGTTTGATAGGACATGACAATTTCCCCCCCCTCTTTTGGCAAAAGAGGTGCAGGGCAGGGGGTTAGTCAGGAACTTAATTTTGTCAAATTTAAAACTTAACAGTATTTTGAAATTGGTGGAAAAGGGAGTTATGGGTATTGTACAAGACAAGCAATATAAATGAGGACTTTATTCCTGATTTTTTAATAATGATATTAAAAGCAATTTTTTTTCAGATCCTTTGTCTTTATATATGATGTTAATTCTGCTGTGATATACTTAACTTGACTGAATTTTTCTCAGTTAATCAAATGCTCAAATCTAATTTATTATGGTTTATTTGGGTATTGATGTAACATGTAAGTGAACATGAAAGCATTCATTTGGAACTAATAGTTAAAGTTGAATGATTGATTGCTGAACATGCACTGAGCAATATTTCAGCTTATATATTCAAATTGAAAAGAGGACAAGCAATAAAACATTGGCAATAGAATACCGAAGCAACAAATTAAAGGGGAATATCCAAAGACCACAATCCAGAGACAAGGCGAAAATGTGAAAACAAAAAAATAAGAACTTGGTGAACAATTACAACAAGAAGACAATCCGGAAGGGGAATAATAAACACATTTTGAAGAATAGGATGGGTCATTGGGCTTAAAATTTTGACTGTCCTTGAAGAGGCGGGTATAATGGATATGAACAAATTTAGCCTTGTAACAAGCCTTTCAGGGATCACAATGAAGTTTTTTTTTGAACATGGCACCTTGGATTTAATCATCCCCAGTTGACACACATACTGGCTTTGAATATGTTCATTTCACACAGTTGGTTTCTCGATTTGGAGTAGGAGGACATGCAACAACGGACATAGCTTTGTATTTGTAGATTCTACACAACCTATGCTCTCCCTTCAGAAGGTTTTTTTTTTACCACACATGAAGCTGTGTCCTATTTCTATATCCCAAGATTCCCTCAGGTGGTCTACATGATGTCATCAAAAATTAATAATTTATTGCAAGTATGTGTCAATGTTCTTAATTTCATGAGATTTACACGTTTTAGATTTCGATTTGATGTACAAATTATTTATTATATTACACTATATATTTTCCAGAAGAGTTGCCTCTCGCTAAAAGTCAACATGATCAGCTTACAAATTGTTATATATTCTGGGTTAAAGTGCTGTCGATAATTGAGGAGTCATCAGATTTAACTTTTAAAGAAAATGTTCCAATTGCAATGGAAAATGTATTTTTTGAAATATCAAATGTTGACACATTTATAAGGAAAATAAGAAATAGGGTTAAGCTTGCAATTAAAAGGCAAGATAACAATCTTCTAATGGAAGATGTTTTTACAAATGTTCCAAATGTAGGAAAACAATTGATGGCTTTGGGCATAACTGAGGAATGGTTAGAAAATCCAGTTCCTATTGAAATCTCCAGTATTTTTTCAAAGGAAGCTGTTCTTGAGCTGAATTTTTACAAAAAGAAAAAAAAATGCACATATGAACAGCTAGGTATCTGGATAAAACATATATTAAAATTAGATAGTTGTCCAAACTTGCATACTTTAAGAAGTCAAAATATGTTAAAGAAAAAACAGAATTTAATAAGAGGAAATAAAAATGTTCAAGAAATTTTGTTGAAAAGCCCGTATGACCCTCCCAAACCATGTGAATGCCAGCAAAAAAATTCCCAAAGCTCAACTGTTGTAACTGATATTAACCATACTAGTGTTTTGTATGAGGCATTAAAATCTAAATCAAAAGAAATAAATAAACTTTGGAGTGAAAAGGAAAAGGTAGAAAAAAGGTGTCAGTTGATAAAAACTGAAAAAAAGACATGTAGTTGGAAAATTATTTGATGCAAATAAAAAGGCTGAAAAATTGATGTTAGACAAACAAAGGTGCATGAACAAAATAAATATCCTATCTGTCAGGAACACAAATAAAAAATTAAAAAGAAGAGATAAACAAATTTTGAAACTAAAGAGTGAAAATGATATTTTGCATAGCAAACTTCAATCTTTAAATAAATCTGTGAAATCTGTAAAGGACAAATACTCTAATTTAAAGGCTCTTTCATATTATTATAAGGGAAAAACAAACACACAGAAAGAGAAAATAGCACAGTCAGTTAATGAGAATGAAAATCTTAAAAAAAGTATTGAAATTTTAAAAGATCAAAATGCCAACTTATCTTTAGAATTCAGCAAAATTTCATCAAAAATTGAAACCTATCAAAAAGGCAAATACACAGAGGAGATTAGACTTGTATGTTATGAATTGTTAAATAAGGGCGTTAGTACTAAAAATATTCCTGAAGTTATCAAATTTGTTTTAAAAAGTCTAGCCAGTTTAGAAGTAGACAGACTTCCAAAACCAACACTTCTAAAATACATGTCGACCGAGGCAGGGTTTATTTCAAAATCTGTTGCTGCAAAACAATTATTACATTCGGAATCAAACACAATCCAAACAGATGGTACAACAAAAAAACATAACAAATATCTAAATTTTGTAGCCACAACTAGTACGGGGAAATTATTGGGGCTTGGGTTACAAGATCACTTTTCAGGGGATGCTCAGTCGCAACTTGATGGTATGAAAATTTTTCTTGATGGACTCGCAAATTATATCCAGTGTAGCTCTATTGAATCTTTAGACAAAGAAAAATCTTTACATCAAATGCTGATCAGTTTTAAAAATTCCATGACAGACAGACATATTGTAAATAAAAAATTTGTTAAGATATTGGAAGAATGGCGTGAACAAATTTTGCCCCTTCATGTTGAAAATTGGGAAAATCTGGATGACAAAAAGAAAACGGAAATAATTTCAATAAATGATTTTTACTGCAGTATACATTTTATTTTAGGACTGCAAGATAATTTTGAATCTAATATTAAAGAATGGGAAAAAGTTGAATCGGGTGGGGATAAATTAGGTAGGGGAAACTTGTTTAACTGGCACAGAATGGGCAGTGCAACATTGCAATTTATAAGGTCAGTGTGTGAAGGGTTTGGGAAAGAGGCATGTGAAAAAAGTGGAAAACCAAAAGAATTGGCTGCATTCATTAAAAAACCTGTATTTTTAACCAGCTTTAAGCATAATAGATTTAATATTCCATTTATAAATTCCACATTTTGTATTTTCCATTTACAAGATATATTGAATTTTTTGAAAACGCTGAGTAAAGATAAAAACAAACTCATGAAATCAATTGAAGCCGATGGCAATGACATAATTATTGTTGCAGCAACAACAGCAATGTCTATATTGGAAATGCATATTACAACCCCTTTAATGAAATTAATGAATAAAAATGATGTAAATGTAGTAGAAATTTCAAATTATTATACATGTCTTCAAGATAAGTTAAAAATATGGTCTATCGATCCACTAGAACTTCTCAATGGTTCAGCTGTACTTTTTGAAGACATACCCCCAAATAAAAATGAAATTTATAAATATGTTTATGAAAGTTTTTGTGATAATGATTTAATTCGACAAGCATTAGCTGTTGGTTGTAAAAGTTTTTTAATTGTTACAGAGAGAATGCTTGCTGATCATTTGCCTGGGGGGAAATTTAATGATCCATCAATTCAGATACAAAATGAAACAAAGAGTGTGCCTAAACACAATATTGCATGTGAACGATTTTTTTCAGGTTTAGATAGATTAGTTAGAAAAATGCCAACAGCCAATACTATTGGTATTGAAGGCATATTATTGTGGTCCTTAAATGAAACGAGTGATTATTTAGACAATATTGACAAAAAAGAAAGGGAACTAATTATTTCAGCAGCAAGAAAGCAAACACCTGATATTTTGAAAAAATACAGAGCAAGAAAAGCATTAATAAAATCAAAAACAGAGGAAAAAGTCATAGTAAATGCAAATTTAGTTGCTAGAAAAGAGCAAAATCTGCAAATCAATAAAAATAAATTAATTCAATTTGTCAACACAAATGGTGGACCAGTTAATTGTAAATAATGAAACTTTTCAAAAAGATTGAAAAGAAAAGTCAAACTTTAAAGTTTTTAACTGTTAAAAATTTCATTAAATATGAAAAATTGTTTCTGTTCCAGAAAAAAATATGTAAACTTTATTCATTTCAAACTGGAAACAGAAAATATACATTTCAAGAGTTACAACAAAATCTGTGTAAAATAGTGGAAAGCAGAAACAATGATAATGTTTCACATAACATGGAAATTGATTTTAATTCTGATCAAATTATTTCAAATGTAGAACCTCAAATCAATGAAAGTGGACCAACTGATTCTGTTCCCTTTCAATTAATACAAAATATGTATGTAGCTGTTGCTTATAATGAAGGTTTTTTTGTCGGAATTGTGACTGAAATTATTGATAACCATAGTGCTTTTGTAAAGTTTATGAAATGGAAAAAACAGCAACTTGTGTGGCCACAACCAGAAACTGTAGAAAATGTTCAGTCAAAGTATATTTTTTGTACAGGTTTAGATTTATGTACATTGACTGGTAGATTATACTTTCTGTCTGGCGATGTAACTTTCAGTCATCTAAAAGAAAAATATGACAATTATGCATCCAAGTATTTTAATTTTATCTAAAGTATACTGTTTCTTGCGATATATTTCTTGAGAAAATGTGCATGTTTAAATCGGTAATAGTAGTTAGACATTGCTTTTGTTGCTTCATGTATGCTTAGTAATATGCTAGAGCTAGTAGTAGTGCATGTAGTAGAATATTGTTAGACTTTATTTGTAATGTCTGTAAAGTAGTTTTACCACATCAGGCTTTGTGATCCTGATGGAATTTGTATTGAGATACTTGTTAATTATATATGCATGAATGTTTGGTAAAGGATAATGACTTAATATTAACTAATAAGATGCTTGTTACTAATTATGCATGATTAATAGTTTGGTGATGGATAATGTATTAAAGCATTTAACAAATATTAAAAGATAAAAAGAAAAACTTGTAGTTGTATTACCAATCATTGAATCAATGTAATCCCACAAAAATATGTCAGTTAGGCCAAAAATAAAATATCGTGTGTTTGCTCTTTACCCACCTACCAACAAAAAAGCTGTAAACAGCAAACAAACAGTTATTTAATTTAGGTCTTGGACTTCTTAATTTGGCATGTTTCATCAATATCTATCAACTCAAGTTAAAAGGATTTTGAATCATTGGTTTGGTCTGCTTTTTCTGCTTTGCAAAGTCGCACTGATGGGATTATGGATGTATATCAACATTGTACAAAGAAATCATATCTGACAAAAGTTAAGATTATTTTTTAGGACATCGTGAATTGCAGGATAAATACAATATTGGTCTGTTGACGGTAAATATAGAATTTATTTGACAAGGCTGAGAAACGGGGTGAAAGACGATGTCCTAAAAAATAATCTTAACTCGTAAAATTGCATTTTTTAATGCAACGGAATCCTCACTATTTGGCGTAATAAAATATCAGTTTTTTTTTCCGACAAAAATTCGCGAACAAATAGTTCTCAAAAGGAAGTGAAATAACTTTATTTAAATGAAGATTTATTGATTAAGATGAAAATCTTTATAGAAAATTGATAGTTTAGAACCTGAAATATATATATTTAATATGTTTTTCATAGATATGAAAACACATTAATTTATCGATCATACGTCACATGCGGTCATACTTAAATACGCCTGCAGTAGTAACCTGGTAAATATATACGCCTGTGTGAAAAGGTATACGCCTGCAACTATATAGTTCACGTAAATATATACGCCTGTGTGAAAAGGTATACGCCTGCAACTATACAGTTCACTTTTATTTTTATTTTTTTATATCAAATAATAAACATCCGATATATTCCTTTTATCCTGCAATCAGTACATTTGCTGTACAAATATGCTATACGAATAATTTTTTGCTTTATTCGTACTAGACGAATAAACTTTTCAGCCTACGAATAAACTTTTCAACCTACGAATAAACTTTCCTGGTACCCCGTAGCTATGTACAGCGGAGGGCGCAGACAAGTATGAAACTGGTACTAATGTAACGCGGACCACGAAGAAGACACCCTTGACAACATTTATGAAAGACGAGGAATGACGCTTGTTTCTGTCCTTTTTGCTTAAATCTGACAAGTTTTCCAACTTTTTTGACATTGCAGGATAAACACAATATACGTACATTGTCGTTAAATATAAAATTCATTTGTACTCGCTGCGAAACAGGCCTGAAAAGCTCGCCGAAAGCTCGCTATTCTGCCTGTTTCTAAAGCTCGTACAAATAAATTTTATATTTACCGACAATGTACGTATATTGTATATGCATACGTGATACATATCATATTTCAAAGGTCATTTATCACGTGAAAAAAAACAAAAACAATATATTCAGAATAGTCAGTGTTGTGAGGTAGAGTAGACATATCGTATTTGTTTACTTGTAAAAATGTGGTTCGTCATTGTAATCGCCTGTCTATCCCTCTGTGAATTTGGTGCTACTTGTAATGTGAGTAATGGTAAGTAATTTGTCAGTAGAAATTAGAAAACAATAAGAATGTCACGTACATGGCTTTCTCTAATAGTTACAGTGTAATTTTGACTAGTTCTCTGCAATAGGTATTTGTATTTATTGAAGAAAATAATGCTCCAAGAAGGCTTAGATTTAGGTTTATGGTGCTTAGCGCCACTTTCTATAATATTTCAGTTGTATCATGGCGGTCAGTTTTATTGGAGGAGGAAACCAGAGTACACGGAGAAAATCACAGACCTGGCCGCAAATCACTGACAAACTTCATTACATAATGTTGTATCAAGTACAACTGGTCATGAGTGGGATTTAAGCTGACAACTTAAGTGGTGATAGGCACTGATTGTATATTCAACTACCATACGATTACGACCTCTTCTCTTGGAAGGAATGAGTGAGTAAGTGATTGCTGTTTAACGCAAAATCGACATTTTTTCAGGTATATCATGGCGAGAACAAGTTACATTCAATGGAATGAGGATGAGGCAACCGATGTATACTTTATCTATTTAATGTTGTGCAATTTGAGGAGTTATATTAAAAACTAATTTAATGTTAACATTAAAATTATCATCAATTTATGGATATGCTGTTACTCTTGCCAGATCGAGTACTATCTTAGAAAATTGTTTTTCAGAAGGACGCAAAATGGTGTATTCTGTTGCATGTTGGATATAACATCTGTTCAGTCAAATCTTTAAATATAGTATGAAAAAACCATGAAAAAATGGAAATTAGCATTTTACATATATACAAGTCAAACCTCGGTCCCTCGAACTCGGATGGGTCGAATACCATGGATGGCTCGAACTTATTTGAAAGTCCCGCCAATTTTCCATATATTTTTAAGCTAAAAAAAAACTTTCGCTCGAACACTGATACCTCGAACAGTCGAACTTAATAAATGGTCCCATCAATAATAGAGAATCATAATAAAATCATGAGTTTTACCATATCAAACTCGAACATCGCAATTTAATTGACAGATGTACGTTGAATGTGCTTGCATACAAATGTACATATGATTAATCAATCTACTGGCTTGATAAATACACTTCAATATAAAATAGCGGGGTTATGTTACTTAAAATCATTTAATCCACGTGATCTCTTGTGTGTGTTACAATAAGATATCATCAATTACGAGTGTCTATTGTCGAGTATGTTTTACTATTAAAGCGGAAAAAACATTTCCTGGTTTATTGTTGAAAACAAGGCAGATTTACTAATATATTTGAGACTTAAATCACTTATTTTTCACAATTTTTTCACATTCACAGCTAAGTTGATAAAAAAAACATGCTAATATTCACATATGAAATTGTAAAGATGCGCTTCAACCTGGAAACGGAGAACCTCATATGCGCTTTCCCCCTCCTAGAAACCCGGACAACCACTATCAATAGGACAGGCAAGCAAGAGAAGCGACTGATGAAAATGCCCCAAGGTCTAAAAAACAGAAACTTAATTTTTCAGAAATAAAATGTTTGTGGTATCAAATCAAAACTTTTATTACTTAAATTTATACAGTTAATTACAACACATGATATACAGTATGTATTTTTATAGAGACAAAAACTGACAAATATGACATTTTAAATATCCCAGAATTTCTTCCATTGATATATCCTCCAGAGCTGGAAGTTAAAGAGACCACCGATACAGCTTCGTCCGCATCATTTTTGGACTTATACCTCGAATTTGACGACAGTGGTCAACTCAGTACTAAAATTTATGATAAGCGGGACGACTTCAATTTTAAAATCATAAATTTTCCAAACATGTGCAGCAATATACCAGCTTCTCCTGCATATGGTGTTTACATCTCGCAATTGATTCGCTATGCAAGGGCCAGTAGCAATTATTCTGATTTCCTGAAACGTCATCTTCATCTGAGAAACAGGCTACTGGACCAGGGCTATAAAAAGATTCGCCTTATTCGATCTCTTAAAAAGTTTATATTCCGATACCAATATCTTGTCGAAATATATTCCGTCTCTGCAGAAATAATTATAAGCGATGCATTTTCATATAGTGAAAATGTATAAAGATAAAGAAGTCCAAAATGTCAAGAATTTTTTTGTCAATGTGTGACGTAAAAATATTTTTGACATTTACGTCACCGAATATGGTACTGCTTTGACAACTATTTTACCTATTTTGTTCCTGTATTTAAATACTGTTACAGTGACAGCGGAACCTTTGAACCGTAATGAGAGCGGGAGGTTTGGCGCCTTAAAATCTGATTCAACCCACCATTTCTTTAGAAATGCCTGTACCAAGTCAGGGTCATTACGGTTTTCACAGTTTTCCGGTTGTTGACTGATTTTGTCTGTTTATATAATTATGAGTTTTGACTTTCCCTTTATAAGATTGTTCGGAGTTCGGTAATTTTGTTATTACCTTTATTTAGCTATGTTGCAAAAAATAGAAAAATGTTTAAGCATAAATCTGGAGGTATTGTTGTTGTATATAAAAATAATCTTAAAAATCATATTAAATTTAAGTATTTAATAATGACCTTTTATTGGGATGTGTATACACCCTACCTGAAAACTCTCTATATTCGTCAATAAATGCATTTTTAGATATTGAAAATGAATTAGTCAATTTTATAGAAAAAGACATGAAATGTGCACTTGTTGGAGATTTTAATGCTAAAGCTGGGTTTTTTTGAAGATTTTTTCAGAACCAGATGAAACTTTTTTGAATGTTATGGATGTAAATGTAGAAGATGGCCTATTTAGATATCATATTGCTATGACTACCAAGTTTTACTTGATAATAATATTTCCTTAAAAAGATATACTCAGTGTGAATGCAGACCAAATAATTTTGGACGAAAACTTTTAGAAATGTGTAAGTCTGCTTTAGCTATATTTGAAAAGTATTGTCATCATTGGAAATTGAAGGTTAACTTGCAAAAGACTAAAGTAATAATATTTTGTAAAAGAAAATAAAAAAATCAACCTATTTTTAAGCTATGTGGAGAGAATTTACAAATTGAAGACTCTTATTCATATCTAGGTGTTATATTTAATCATAACGGCTCTTTTGTGAAGGTAAGAGCTAAATTGATGGATCAAGCTCGCAAAGCTTTATATTGTTTATATAGAAAATTGAGAAATATATCGATTCCAATAGATTTACAATTTAAATTGTTTGATACACTTATACTTCCAATACTTACTTATGGCTCTGAAATATGGGGTTATGAGAACACTAAGCAACTAGAAAAACTTCATCTTCAGTTCTGTAGAAATATTTTAGGTGTTAGAACCACTACTACAAATTTTATGACATACGGAGAACTTGGTAGAACACCTATAGATATATTATGTATAAAATTAAGGATTGTAAATTTTTGGAATAGACTTATTTCAAACAAGAAGAAACTTAGTTGTATTTTATATAAGATTATGTTTAATTTGAGTATTATTGATAATGTTCAATTTAAGTGGCTAAATTTTATCAAATCAAATTTTGAGAAAACTGGGCTTAATTATCTATGGAACCAACAACAGCCAGTTCATTCAGTGCAACTAAAATTTATTGTTAAGCAAAATCTGACTGATCAATATATTCAAAACTGGTTTAACCAAATTGAGAACTCTTCTAGGGGAGAATTTCATGGCATATTTAAAAATGAATTTAATTTAGAGAAATATTTATTAAAATTATTACCACATGAGAGAAAAATGATAACAAAGATTAGATGCAATAACATTAAGCTTCCAATACAAACTGGAAGATGGTCGAATACTCCCAGAGAAGAACGTATTTGTCATCTGTGTAATGTTGGTTTAGGTACTGAATTTCATTTTTTATTTGAATGTACCTCTGCTGATGTACAAAGGCTTAGATGTAAATTTATTCCAATTTATTATACTAGATATGCAAACATGTACAAAATGAAAGGCCTGTTATCTTTGTGTAATGCTAAGGTTCTGAAAAAATTGTCTTATTTATATCTAAATTGCAAAATGTTTTGTAATTATATTCTGAGGCTGTATTATTTTAGGTTAGTTATATCCGTCATTATGTAAAATATTTTGTATAATATTCCACTTGTTACACTTGTATATATGTGTCCCAGTGAATAAAGAACTTGAACTTGAACTTAAATATTAAATATTTTTTACGAGAAAGGCCAGTTTTACTGTGCATCAGTTATCATATATAGGTAATGAAACTGTCCCGGGTCAGAACAAGATTGTTTTCTGTCTAAAATTACGGGACCTCGGTGGCTCGAACTTCCGATAGCTCTAACATATTTTGACAGTACCTTCGAGTTCGAGCGAGCGAAGTTCTACTGTATAAATATGCTTAGGAGTCATAAGTTCAAAATGTAGTGCTTCAAAACTTTATTTTAAATACAGTTTCTGATTGGCTTAATGGTAAAGAATTGACCAATGGAAGTTTCCGGTACAAATTTAAGAGGGAAACGATTACGGAAATGGCCTAAATAATTTGGATTTGAACACATTTATACGTCTTAGAAATCTACAAGAATAATCAACATGTGAACAATTCACGATAAAAAAAAATTTACATTATTTTTTAAATCGGTAGGAAAACATCTAAAATCGGTAGGCGGTAGAAGACTTAAAAAATCGGTAGACTACCGCGTATATCGGTAGAGTTGGCATGTACGATATTTATTGACAATTTACACGTACATATTAACTTCAAGAGTTCATTGTCAATTGTTTGATTTGTTTTGTTATTGTTGTTTTTGTTGTTGTTTTTTGTTTGTTTCTTTTGTTTTTTATTTGTGTTGTTTTTATTTTTTTTCTGTATTCCATTCACAGTAAATTTGAAAATAAATAATATCTATGCAACATTTTCGTTTGAATTCTAGATAAAACGACTTGTATCACTGAAGACCTGCTGCAAATGTTGATGAGCATCAAAACTAGAAATGGTAATTAAACTATGCTTTTTTTTTTCTCTCTCTTTGTCATGTCTCAAAACAATAGCATTTCTTAATGATATAAAGAACAATGTAAGCTATTACTTTTATTTGTATCTTAATTGAAACCAATATAACCTGGTCAGTACAATTACTAAAAAAGGGGGAGTGTTTGCTGCGATAGTCTGGAAATATTCAATGTACTTGAAAGTGTTATCCTGTGAGTAAACAATAAACAAACGTTAAAGACATGTAACTGGCCATGTGGTATTTGGTTGAAATCAAAAATATATATCCCAAAAATAAAAAACAAACAAAAAAATAAATTCAAACGTCTTGAACAAAACAATATATCTATGAAAAATCCGGTCTGGTGTTTTAAGCTTATGAACGCAGCGTCCAGCAGAAATACATGTAGCTGCGTGATTTTTTTCTTGGCGTCCAGGAGACATACATGTAGCTGTGTTATGCTGTGTGGATTTTGGTTCCACTCGTCACGAAGCAGTTGAACAATATATTTATTAACGGGAGACTGGGAGACGAAACTAACAAACTTGACACTTAAAAAAAAACACGTTTTCCATTATTTTAAGAATTATAACCCTATCTTTTCCTATTTATATCATCCACGGTAATTTAGATATCAATGGCAACAAAACATATATAGTGTGCTTTATCGATTTCAGATGATCGTCTACAACCAGCCTTCTTTGCCTCTTTGGTAAAGAATCCCTATACCTTAACAGGCATTAACGACGTGGTTAAATTTGAAGATGTCAGGGTCAATAGAGGTCAAGGCTACAATTCATCAACTGGAGTTTTTACAGCGCCACGAAAGGGACTGTACCATATTGCATGCCTGATTTTGGGAAATAACGGTCATGTTGTTCATTACCAACTTAACAAGAACGATGCAGTTTATACCAAAGGATTTTCAACCAAGGGGGCATATACATCCAGCACAATTAGTTCTCTCGTGGAGATGAAGAAAGGTGATCGTGTGTTCATCAAGCATAGGGCGTCAGGTTCTGAACAAATTTATGGAGATCACCATTCAACGTTTTCTGGATATTTTTTGCAAGAATAAAAACATTGCTATGAATATAGTTCTTACCTTATTTTAAAGTAGCATAATATTATTTTGTCTCTAGGTATAACATGTGAAATTAATCTCAGGGACCAATCATTTACCTATCTGGGAAAGGGTGAGCTTTGTTGTCTTGTTCGGGTAGAATGTTGTTTAGTCTCTGAGTCGACGTGTAATTTTTTAATGGAATAAAGGACATATTAAGAAAAATTGGATATCTAAGCATAATAATTTGACACGAGAAACGAATGGATCTTTAAAAAAAAGTATCCATTTTTGCCATTTATATCACATTTCCTTACAAACGTTAGTTGGGTTTAGAGTTGGGTTTATGGTTTTGACGTCATTTTCAATAATAGTTCAGTTATACCGTGGCGGTCAGTTTTATTGATGTTATTAATGTTTCATCGAGTACACCTCGCCATGAACGGGGTTCTAACTTTAAAAAAAAACCATCACAGAAAAATAAAAATTATAAACAACACAGATCCTACCAAAAACCGGAAATGAACTCATGTGCTCGAGAAGGGTAAGAAGTTACTGTTTCTAATAAGAAACCCGCAAGGTAAAATCACTAAGCATCTTTATTTTGCCAAATTATGAATTCAAATCAATACCAAGCAGGTTCGAGGTTATATAGTCATCACAATTAGCTATTCGGTTGTCTACATGGGATATGAACTCTGTCAGTTACTTGCTGCATGTCGGCGGTTGTCTGCAGGGGTGTGTACTCTCTGTGTTATTTGAGGCAGCATGGTGGTTATCTGTCAGTTACATGAGGCAGGATGACGGTTATCTGTCAGTTACATGGGGCAGGATGAAAGATATCTGTCAGTTACACGAGGCAACTTTGTCGTTATATTTCAGATAAATGTGGCAGGTTAGACGATATCTGTCAGTTACATGGGGCAGAATGACGGTTATCTGTCAGCTACATGAGGCAGGATGGCGGTTATCTGTCAGTTACACCAGACAGGTTGGCTGTTATATGTCAGTTACATGAGGCTAGTTAATGGTTTTTTGTCAATAACATGATGCAGGATTACGGTTATCTGTCAGCTACATGAGGCAGGATGACAGTTACCAGTCAGTTACATGAGGGAGGTTGGTGATAATTTGTCAGTTACATGACGCAGGATGACGATTTTCTGTCAGTTATATGAGGCGGGATGACGGTTATCTGTCAGTCACATGAGGTAGGATGACTGTCATCTGTCAGTTACAGGAGGCAGGATGACGGTTATCTGTCAGTTACATGAGGCAGGATGACGGTTATCTATCAGATACATGAGGCAGGATGACGGTTATCTGTCAGATACCTGAGCCAAGATGACGGCTATCTGTCATTTACATGACGCATGATGACCGTTATCTGTCAGTTACATGAGGCAGGTTGGCGGTTATCTATCAGATACACGAGGCAGGATGATGGTTGTCTGTCAGTTACATGAGCCAGGTTGGCTGTTATCTGTCAGCTACACGAGGGAAGATGACGGTTATCTGTCAGTTATAATAGGCAGATAGGAGGTTATCTGTCAGCTATATGAAGCAGGATGACGGTTATCAGTCAGTTACATGAGGCAGGATGACGGTTATTTGTCAGTTGTATAAAGGAGGATGACGGGGATCTGTCTATTACATGAGGCAGGATGACGGTTATTTGTCAGTTACATGAGGTAGGTTGGCGGTTATCTCTCAGTTGTATGAGGATGGATGATGTTCATCTCTCAGTTACACGAGACAGTCTGACGGTTATCTTTCAGTTACATGATCCAGGTTGGCGGTTTTCTGTCAGTTAGAAGAGGCAGATTGGTGGTTATCTGTCAGTTACATTAGGCAGATTGGAGTTTATCTGTCAGTGATATGAGGCACGATGCCGGTTATCTGTCATTTACATGAGGCAGGATGACGGTTATCTGTCAGTTATATGAAGCAGGTTAGCGGTTATCTGTCCACTATATGAAGCAGGATGACGGTCATCTGTCAGTTACATTAGGCAGGATGACGGTTATCTGTTAGCTACATGAGGTAGGTTGGCGATAATCTGTGTGTTATCTGAGGCTGGATTACGGTTATTTGACAGTTACATGAGGGAGGTTTGCGGTTATCTGCCAGTTACATGAGGCAGAATGACGGTTATCTGTCATTTACATGAGGCAGATTAACGGTTATCTGTCAGTTACATGAGGCAGATTGAAGATTATCTGTTAGTCAGATGAGACAGGTATGAGGTTTTCTGTCAGTACATGAGACAGGATGACGGTTTTCTGTCAGTTGCATTAGGCAGGTGGGCTGTCATATGTCAGCTACATGAGGCAAGATGACGGTTATCTGTCAGTTATAATAGGCAGATTGGAGGTTATCTGTCAACTATATGAAGCTGGATGACGGTTATTTGTCAGTTACATGAGGCAGAATGACGTTATTTGTCAGTTGTATGAGGAAGGATGACGGGTATCTCTCAGCTATATGATGCAGCTTTGTCGTTATATGTCAGTTAAATGAGGCAGGTTAGACGATATCTGTCAGTTACATGAGGCAGGATGACGGTAATCTGTCAGTTACATGGGGCAGAAAGACGGTTATCTGTCAGCTACATGAGGCAGGATGGCGGTTATCTGTCAGTTACATGAGACAAGTTGGCTGTTATCTGTCAGTTACAAGAGGCAGGATGACGGCTATCTCTCAGCTGCATGAGGGAGGTTGGTGATAATCTGTCAGTTACATGAGGCAGGATGACGGTTATATGTCAGTTATATGAGGCAGGTTAGCGGTTATCTGTTCACTACATGAAGCAGGATGACAGTCATCTGTCAGCTACATTAAGCAGGATGACGGGTATCTGTTAGTTACATGAGATAGGTTGGCGATAATCTGTCTGTTATATGAGGCTGGATTACGGTTATTTGACAGTTACATGAGGGAGGTTTGCGGTTATCTGTCAGTTACATTAGGCAGAATGACGGTTATCTGTCATTTACATGAAGCAGATTGATGGTTATCTGTCAGTTACATGAGGCAGATTGAAGGTTATCTGTTAGTCAGATGAGACAGGTAGGCAGTTTTCTGTCAGTACATGAGGCAAGATGACGGTTATCTGTCAGTTATAATAGGCAGATTGGAGGTTATCTGTCAGCTATATTAAGCAGGATGACGGTTATCTGTCAGTTACATGAGGCAGGATGACGGTTATTTGTCAGTTGTATGAGGGAGTATGACGGGTATCTGTCAGCTATATGAGGCAGCTTTTTCGTTATATGTCAGTTAAATGAGGCTGGTTAGACGATATATGTCAGTAACATGAGGCAGGATGACGGTAATATGTCAGTTACATGGGGCAGAATGTCGGTTATCTGTCAGCTACTTGAGGCAGGATGCTGGTTATCTGTCAGTTACATCAGACAGGTTGGCTGTTATATGTCAGTTACATGAGGCTAGTTAATGGTTGTTTGTCAGTAATATGATGCAGGATTAGGGTTATCTGTCAGCTACATGAGGCAGGATGACAGTTACCTGTCAGTAATTTGAGGCAGGTTAGCGGTTATCTGTCACCTACAGGAGGCAGGATGACGGTTTTCAGTCAGTTACATGAGGCGAGACGACGGTTATCTGTCAGTTACATGAGGCAGGATGGCTGCTATCTGTCAGTCACATGAGGTAGGATGACGGTCATCTGTCAGTTACATGAGGCAGGATGACGGTTATCTGTAAGCTACATGAGGCAAGATGGCGGCTATCTGTCAATTACATGAGGCAGGATGACGGTTATCTGTCAGATACCTGAGGCAGGATGACGTTATCTGTCATTTACATGACGCATGATGATCGTTATCTGTCAGTTACATGAGGCAGGATGATCGTTATCTGTCATTTACATGACGCATGATGATCGTTATCTGTCATTTACATGACGCATGATGATCGTTATCTGTCAGTTACATGAGGCAGGATGATCGTTATCTGTCATTTACATGAGGCAGGATGATGGTTATCTGTCAGTTACATGAGCCAGGTTGGCTGTTATCTGTCAGCTACATGAGGGAGGATGACGTTATCTGTCAATTATAATAGGCAGATAGGAGGTTTTTTGTCAGCTATATGAAGCAGGATGACAGTTATCAGTCAGTTACATGAGGCAGGATGACGGTTATTTGTCAGGAGTATGAAGGGGGATGACGGGTATCTGTCAATTACATGAGGCAGGATTACGGTTATCTGTCAGTTACAAGAGGCAGCTTGGCGGTTATCTCTCAGTTGTATGAGGATGGATGATGTTTATCTCTCAGTTACATGAGACAGGCTGAGGTCATATGTCAGTTACATGATCCAGGTTGGAGTTTATCTGTTAGTGACATGAGGCATGATGACGGTTATCTGTCATTTACATGAGACAGGATGACGGTTATCTGTCAGTTATATGAGGCAGGTTAGCGGTTATTTGTCCACTACATGAAGCAGGATGACGGTCATCTATCAATTACATTAGGCAGGATGACGGTTATCTGTCAGTTACATGTGGTAGGTTGGCGATAATCTGTCTGTTATCTGAGACTGGATTACGGTTATTTGACAGTTACATGAGGGAGGTTTGCGGTTATCTGTCAGTTACATGAGGCAGAATGACGGTTATCTGTCATTTACATGAGGCAGATTGACGGTTATCTGTCAGTTACATGAGGCAGATTGAAGGTTATCTGTTAGTCAGATGAGACAGGTAGTCGGTTTTCTGTCAGTACATGAGCCAGGATGACGGTTACCTGTCAGTTACAGGAGGCAGGATGACGGTTATCTCTCAGCTACTTGAGGGAGGTTGGTGATAATATGTCAGCTACACGAGGCAGGATTACGGTTTTCTGTCAGTTACATGAGGCGGGATGACGGTTATATGTCAGTTACACGAAGCATTATGGCTGCTATCTGTCAGTCATATGAGGTAGAATGACAGTCATCTGTCAGCTACATGAGGCAGGATGACGGTTATCTGTTAGCTACATGATGCAAGATGGCGGCTATCTGCCAGTTACATGAGGCAGGATGACAATTATCTGTCATATACCTGAGGCAGGATGACGGTTATCTGTCATTTACATGACGCATGATGACCGTTATCTGTCAGTTACATGAGGCAGGTTGGCGGTTATATGTCAGATACATGAGACAGGATGATGGTTATCTGTCAGTTACGTGAGACAGGCTGACGGTTATCTGTCAGAAACATGAGCCAGGTTGGCTATTATCTGTCAGCTACATGAGGGAAGATGACGGTTATCTGTCAGTTATAATAGGCAGATAGGAGGTTATCTGTCAGCTATATGAAGCAGGATGACGGTTATCAGTCAGTTACATAAGGCAGGATGAAGATTATTTGTCAGTTGTATGAAGGATGATGACGGGTATCTGTCAATTACATCAGGCAGGATTACGGTTATCTGTTAGTTACATGTGGCAGCTTGGCGGTTATCTGTCAGTTAGATGAGACAGATTGGAGTTTATCTGTTAGAGATATGAGGCAGGATGACGGTTATCTGTCAGTTATATGAGGCAGGTTAGCGGTTATCTGTCAACTACATAAATCAGGATGACGGTCATCTGTCAGCTACATGAGGCAGGATGACGGTTATCTGTCAGTTACATGAGGCAGCTTGGCGGTTATCTCTCAGTTGTATGAGGATGGATGATGTTTATCTCTCAGTTACATGACACAGGCTGACGGTTATCTGTCAGTTACATGAGGCAGGATGACGGTTATCTGTCAGTTACATGAGGCAGCTTGGCGGTTATCTCTCAGTTGTATGAGGATGGATGATGTTTATCTCTCAGTTATATGAGACAGGCTGACGGTTATCTGTCAGTTACATGATCCAGGTTGGCGGTTATCTGTCAGTCACAGGAGGCAGGATGACGGTTATCTCTCAGCTACATGAGGGAGGTTGGTGATAATCTGTCAGTTAAATGAGGCAGGATGACGATTTTCTGTCAGTTACATGAGGCGGGATGACGGTTATCTGTCAGTCACATGAGGCAGGATGGCGGCTATCTGTCATTCACATGAGGTAGGATGACGGTCATCTGTCAGTTACATGAGGCAGGATGACGGTTATCTGTCAGTTACATGAGGCAGAATGACGGCTATCTGTCAGATACCCAAGACAGGATGACGGTTATCTGTCAAATACCTGAGGCAGGATGACGGTTATCTGTCATTTACATGACGCATGATGACCGTTATCTGTCAGTTACATGAGGCAGGTTGGATGATATCTGTCAGCTACATGAGGGAGGATGATGGTTATCAGTAAATTACATGAGACAGGCTGACGGTTATCTGTCAGTTACATGAGCCAGGTTGGCGGTTATCTCTCAGCTATATGAGGGAGGTTGGTGATAATATGTCAGCTACATGAGGCAGGATGACGGTTTTCTGTCAGTTACATGAGGCGGGATGACGTTATATGTCAGTTACACGAGGCAGAATGGCGGCTATCTGTCAGTTACATGAGGCAGGATGACAATTATCTGTCATATACCTGAGGCAGGATGACGGTTATTTGTCATTTACATGAGGCATGATGACCGTTATCTGTCAGTTACATGAGCCAGGTTGGCTATTATTTGTCAGGTACATGAGTGAAGATGACGGTTATTTGTCAGTTATAATAGGCAGATAGGAGGTTTTCTCTCAGCTATATGAAGCAGGATGACGTTTATCAGTCAGTTACATGAGGCAGGATGACTGTTATTTGTCAGTTGCATGAAGGATGATGACGGGTATCTGTCAATTACATGAGGCAGGATTACGGTTATCTGTCAGTTACATGTGGCAGTTTGGCGGTTATCTCTCAGTTGTATGAGGATGGATGATGTTTATCTCACAGTTACACGAGACAGGCTGACGGTTATCTGTCAGTTACATGATCCAGGTTGGCGGTTATTTGTCAGTTAGATGAGTCAGCTTGGTGGTTATCTCTCAGTTGCATGAGGATGGATGATGTTTATCTCTCAGTTACACGAGACAGGCTGACGGTTATCTGTCAGTTACATGAGCCAGGTTGGCGGTTATCTGTCAGTTAGATGAGGAAGATTGGTGGTTATATGTCAGTTACATGAGGCAGATTGGAGTTTATCTGTTAGTGACATGAGGCAGGATGACGGTTAACTGTCATTTACATGAGGCAGGATGACGGTTATCTGTCAGTTATATGAGGCAGGTTAGCGGTTATTTGTCCACTACATGAAGCAGGATGACGGTCATCTGTCAGCTACATGAGGCAGGATGACGGTTATCTGTTAGCTACATGAGGTAGGATGGCGGTTATCTCTCAGTTGTATGAGGATGGATGATGTTTATCTCTCAGCTATATGAGAAAGGCTGACGGTTATCTGTCAGTTACATGATCCAGGTTGGCGGTTATCTGTCAGTTAGATGATTCAGATTGGCTGTTATCTGTCTGTTACATGATCCAGGTTGTCGGTTATCTGTCAGTTAGATGAGGCAGATTGGTGGTTATCTGTCAGTGACATGAGGCAGGATGACCGTTATCTGTCATTTACATGAGGCAGGATGACGGTTATCTGTCAGATACCTGAGGCAGGATGATGGTTATCTGTCATTTACATGACGCATGATGACCGTTATCTGTCAGTTACATGAGGCAGGTTGGAGGTTATCTGTCAGCTACATGAGGCAGGATGATGATTATCAGTAAATTACATGAGACTGGCTGACGGCTATCTGTCAATTACATTAGCCAGGTTGGCTGTTATCTGTCAGCTACATGAGGGAAGATGACAGTTATAATAGGCAGATAGGAGGTTTTCTGTCAGCTATATGAAGCAGGATGACGGTTATCAGTCAGTTACATGAGGCAGGATGACGGTTATTTGTCAGTTGTATGAAGGATGATGACGGGTATCTGTCAATTACATGAGGCAGGATTACGGTTATCTGTCAGTTACATGTGGCAGCTTGGCGGTTATCTCTCAGTTGTATGAGGATGGATGATGTTTATCTCTCAGTTACACGAGACAGGCTGCCGGTTATCTGTCAGTTACATGATCGAGGTTGGCGGTTATTTGTCAGTTAGATGAGGCAGATTGGTGGTTATATGTCAGTTACATGAGGAAGATTGGAGTTTATCTGTTAGTGACATGAGGCAGGATGACGTTATCTGTCATTTACAAGAGGCAGGATGACGGTTATCTGTCAATTATATGAGGCAGGTTAGCGGTTATATGTCAACTACATGAAGCAGGATGACGGTCATCTGTCAGCTACATGAGGCAGGATGACGGTTATCTGTCATTTACATGAGGCAGGATGACGGTTGTCTGTCAGTTATATGAGGCAGGTTAGCGGTTATTTGTCCACTACATGAAGCAGGATGACGGTCATCTATCAATTACATTAGGCAGGATGACGGTTATCTGTTTGTTACATGAAGTAGGTTGGCGATAATCTGTCTGTTATATGAGGCTGGATTACGGTTATTTGACAGTTACATGAGGGAGTTTGCTGTTATCTGTCAGTTACATGAGGCAGAATGACGGTTATCTGTCCTTTACATGAGGTAGATTGACGGTTATCTGTCCGTTACATGAGGCAGATTGAAGGTTATCTGTTAGTCAAATGAGACAGGTAGGCGGTTTTCTGTCAATACATGAGACAGGATGACGGTTATCTGTCAGTTACATGAGGCAGGATGACGGTTATCTCTCAGCTACATGAGGAAGGTTGGTGATAGTCTGTCAGTTACATGAGGCAGGATGACGGTTTTCTGTCAGTTACATGAGGCAGGATTACGGTTATATGTCAGTTACATGAGGCAGGATGGCGGCTATCTGTCAGTCATATGAGGTAGGATGACGGTCATCTGTCAGTTACATGAGGCAGGATGACGGTTATCTGTCAGCTACATGAGGCAAGATGGCGGCTATCTGTCAGTTACACGAGGCAGGATGACAATTATCTGTCAGATACCTGAGGCAGGATGACGGTTATCTATCATTTACATGACGCATGATCACCGTTATCTGTCAGTTACATGGGCCAGGTTGGCTATTATCTGTCAGCTACATGAGGGAAGATGACGGTTATCTGTCAGCTATATGAAGCAGGATGACGGTTATCAGTCAGTTACATGAGGCAGGATGACGGTTATCTGTCAGTTAGATGAGGCAGATTGGTGGTTATCTGTCAGTTACATGAGCCAGGTTGGCTGTTATCTCTCAGTTGTATGAGGATGGATGATGTTTATCTCTCAGTTATATGAGACAGGCTGACGGTTATCTGTCAGTTACATGAGTCAGGTTGGCGGTTATCTGTCAGTTAGATGAGGCAGATTGGTTTTTATCTGTCAGTTACATGAGGCAGATTGGAGTTTATCTGTTAGTGACATGAGGCAGGATGACAGTTATCTGTCATTTACATGAGGCAGGATGACGGTTATCTGTCAGTTATATGAGGCAGGTTAGCGGTTATCTGTCAACTACATGAAGCAGGATGACGGTCATCTGTCAGCTACATGAGGCAGGATGACGGTTATCTGTTAGCTACATGAGGTAGGATGGCGGTTATCTCTCAGTTGTATGAGGATGGATGATGTTTATCTCTCAGCTATATGAGAAAGGCTGACGGTTATCTGTCAGTTACATGATCCAGGTTGGCGGTTATCTGTCAGTTAGATGATTCAGATTGGCTGTTATCTGTCTGTTACATGATCCAGGTTGTCGGTTATCTGTCAGTTAGATGAGGCAGATTGGTGGTTATCTGTCAGTGACATGAGGCAGGATGACCGTTATCTGTCATTTACATGAGGCAGGATGACGGTTATCTGTCAGATACCTGAGGCAGGATGATGGTTATCTGTCATTTACATGACGCATGATGACCGTTATCTGTCAGTTACATGAGGCAGGTTGGAGGTTATCTGTCAGCTACATGAGGCAGGATGATGATTATCAGTAAATTACATGAGACTGGCTGACGGTTATCTGTCAATTACATTAGCCAGGTTGGCTGTTATCTGTCAGCTACATGAGGGAAGATGACAGTTATAATAGGCAGATAGGAGGTTTTCTGTCAGCTATATGAAGCAGGATGACGGTTATCAGTCAGTTACATGAGGCAGGATGACGGTTATTTGTCAGTTGTATGAAGGATGATGACGGGTATCTGTCAATTACATGAGGCAGGATTACGGTTATCTGTCAGTTACATGTGGCAGCTTGGCGGTTATCTCTCAGTTGTATGAGGATGGATGATGTTTATCTCTCAGTTACACGAGACAGGCTGCCGGTTATCTGTCAGTTACATGATCGAGGTTGGCGGTTATTTGTCAGTTAGATGAGGCAGATTGGTGGTTATATGTCAGTTACATGAGGCAGATTGGAGTTTATCTGTTAGTGACATGAGGCAGGATGACGTTATCTGTCATTTACAAGAGGCAGGATGACGGTTATCTGTCAATTATATGAGGCAGGTTAGCGGTTATATGTCAACTACATGAAGCAGGATGACGGTCATCTGTCAGCTACATGAGGCAGGATGACGGTTATCTGTCATTTACATGAGGCAGGATGACGGTTGTCTGTCAGTTATATGAGGCAGGTTAGCGGTTATTTGTCCACTACATGAAGCAGGATGACGGTCATCTATCAATTACATTAGGCAGGATGACGGTTATCTGTTTGTTACATGAAGTAGGTTGGCGATAATCTGTCTGTTATATGAGGCTGGATTACGGTTATTTGACAGTTACATGAGGGAGTTTGCTGTTATCTGTCAGTTACATGAGGCAGAATGACGGTTATCTGTCCTTTACATGAGGTAGATTGACGGTTATCTGTCCGTTACATGAGGCAGATTGAAGGTTATCTGTTAGTCAAATGAGACAGGTAGGCGGTTTTCTGTCAATACATGAGACAGGATGACGGTTATCTGTCAGTTACATGAGGCAGGATGACGGTTATCTCTCAGCTACATGAGGAAGGTTGGTGATAGTCTGTCAGTTACATGAGGCAGGATGACGGTTTTCTGTCAGTTACATGAGGCAGGATTACGGTTATATGTCAGTTACATGAGGCAGGATGGCGGCTATCTGTCAGTCATATGAGGTAGGATGACGGTCATCTGTCAGTTACATGAGGCAGGATGACGGTTATCTGTCAGCTACATGAGGCAAGATGGCGGCTATCTGTCAGTTACACGAGGCAGGATGACAATTATCTGTCAGATACCTGAGGCAGGATGACGGTTATCTATCATTTACATGACGCATGATCACCGTTATCTGTCAGTTACATGGGCCAGGTTGGCTATTATCTGTCAGCTACATGAGGGAAGATGACGGTTATCTGTCAGCTATATGAAGCAGGATGACGGTTATCAGTCAGTTACATGAGGCAGGATGACGGTTATTTGTCAGTTTTATGAAGGAGGATGACGGGGAGCTGTCAATTACATGAGACAGGATTACGTTATCTGTCAGTTACATGAGGTAGCTTGGCAGTTATCTCTCAGTTGTATGAGGATGGATGATGTTTATCTCTCAGTTACATGAGACAGGCTGAAGGTTATCTGTCACTTACATGAGCCAGGTTGGCGGTTATCTGTCAGTTAGATGAGGCAGATTGGTGGTTATCTGTCAGTTACATGAGCCAGGTTGGCTGTTATCTCTCAGTTGTATGAGGATGGATGATGTTTATCTCTCAGTTATATGAGACAGGCTGACGGTTATCTGTCAGTTACATGAGTCAGGTTGGCGGTTATCTGTCAGTTAGATGAGGCAGATTGGTTGTTATCTGTCAGTTACATGAGGCAGATTGGAGTTTATCTGTTAGTGACATGAGGCAGGATGACAGTTATCTGTCATTTACATGAGGCAGGATGACGGTTATCTGTCAGTTATATGAGGCAGGTTAGCGGTTATCTGTCAACTACATGAAGCAGGATGACGGTCACCTGTCAGCTACATGAAGCAGGATTACGGTTATCTGTTAGTTACATGAGGTAGGTTGGCGGTTATCTCTCAGTTGTATGAGGATGGATGATGTTTATCTCTCGGTTACATGAGACAGGCTGACGGTTATCTGTCAGGTACATGATCCAGGCTGGCGGTTATCTGTCAGTTAGATGAGGCAGATTGGTGGTTATCTGTCAGTGACATGAGGCACGATGACGGTTATCTGTCATTTACATGAGGCAGGATGACGGTTATCTGTCAGTTATATGAGGCAGGTTAGCGGTTATCTGTCCACTACATGAAACTGAATGACGGTCATCTGTCAGTTACGCTATGCAGGATGACGGTTATCTGTTAGCTTCATGAGGTAGGTTGGCGATAACCTGTCTGTTATATGAGGCTGGATTACGTTACTTGACAATTACATGAGGGAGGTTTGCGGCTATTTGTCAGTTACATGAGGCAGAATGACGGTTATCTGTCATTTACATGAGGCAGATTGACGGTTATCTGTCATTTACATGAGGCAGATTGAAGGTTAGCTCTTAGTCATATGAGACAGGTAGGCGGTTTTCTGTCAGTACATGAGATATGATGACGGTTTTCTGTCAGTTGCATGAGGCAGGTGGGCTGTCATATGTCAGCTACATGAGGCAATATGACGGTTATCTGTCAGTTATAATAGACAGATTGGAGGTTATCTGTCAGCTATATGAAGCTGGATGACGGTTATTTGTCAGTTGTAAGAGGGAGGATGACGGGTATCTGTCAGATATATGAGGCAGCTTTGTCGTTATATGTAAGTTAAATGAGGCAGGTTAGACAATATCTGTCAGTTACATGAGGGAGGATGACGGTAATCTGACAGTTAAATGGGGCAGAATGACGGTTATCTGTCAGCTACATGAGGCAGGATGGCGGTTATCTGTCAGTTACATGAGACAGGTTGGCTGTTATATGTCAGTTACATGAGGCTAGTTAATGGTTGCTTGTCAGAAGCATGATGCAGGACTACGGTTATCTGTCAGCTACATGAGGCAGAATGACAGTTACCTGTCAGTTACATGAGGCAGGTTAGCGGTTATCTGTCAGTTACAAGAGGCAGGCTGACGGTTATTTCTCATCTACATGAGGGAGGTTGGTGATAATGTGTCAGTTACATGAGGCAGGATGACGGTTTTCTGTCAGTTACATAGGGCGAGATGACGGTTATCTGTCAGTTACATGAGGCAGGTTGGCGGTTATCTCTCAGTTGTATGAGGATGGATGATGTTTATCTCTCAGTTACATGAGACAGGCTGACGGTTATCTGTCAGGTACATGATCCAGGCTGGCGGTTATCTGTCAGTTAGATGAGGCAGATTGGTGGTTATCTGTCAGTGACATGAGGCACGATGACGGTTATCTGTCATTTACATGAGGCAGGATGACGGTTATCTGTCAGTTATATGAGGCAGGTTAGCGGTTATCTGTCCACTACATGAAACAGAATGACGGTCATCTGTCAGTTACGTTATGCAGGATGACGGTTATCTGTTAATTTCATGAGGTAGGTTGGCGATAACCTGTCTGTTATATGAGGCTGGATTACGATTACTTGACAATTACATGAGGGAGGTTTGCGGCTATCTGTCAGTTACATGAGGCAGAATGACGGTTATCTGTCATTTACATGAGGCAGATTGACGGTTATCTGTCATTTACATGAGGCAGATTGAAGGTTAGCTCTTAGTCAGATGAGACAGGTAGGCGGTTTTCTGTCAGTACATGAGATATGATGACGGTTTTCTGTCAGTTGCATGAGCAGGTGGGCTGTCATATGTCAGCTACATGAGGCAAGATGACGGTTATCTGTCAGTTATAATAGGCAGATTGGAGGTTATCTGTCAACTATATGAAGCAGGATGACGGTTATTTGTCAGTTACATGAGGCAGGATGACGTTATTTGTCAGTTGTATGAGGAAGGATGACGGGTATCTCTCAGCTATATGATGCAGCTTTGTCGTTATATGTCAGTTAAATGAGGCAGGTTAGACGATATCTGTCAGTTACATGAGGCAGGATGACGGTAATCTGTCAGTTACATGGGGCAGAAAGACGGTTATCTGTCAGATACCTGAGGCAGGATGACGTTATCTGTCATTTACATGACGCATGATGATCGTTATCTGTCAGTTACATGAGGCAGGATGATCGTTATCTGTCATTTACATGACGCATGATGATCGTTATCTGTCATTTACATGACGCATGATGATCGTTATCTGTGAGTTACATGAGGCAGGATGATCGTTATCTGTCATTTACATGAGGCAGGATGATGGTTATCTGTCAGTTACATGAGCCAGGTTGGCTGTTATCTGTCAGCTACATGAGGGAGGATCACGTTATCTGTCAATTATAATAGGCAGATAGGAGGTTTTTTGTCAGCTATATGAAGCAGGATGACAGTTATCAGTCAGTTACATGAGGCAGGATGACGGTTATTTGTCAGGAGTATGAAGGGGGATGACGGGTATCTGTCAATTACATGAGGCAGGATTACGGTTATCTGTCAGTTACAAGAGGCAGCTTGGCGGTTATCTCTCAGTTGTATGAGGATGGATGATGTTTATCTCTCAGTTACATGAGACAGGCTGAGGTCATATGTCAGTTACATGATCCAGGTTGGAGTTTATCTGTTAGTGACATGAGGCATGATGACGGTTATCTGTCATTTACATGAGACAGGATGACGGTTATCTGTCAGTTATATGAGGCAGGTTAGCGGTTATTTGTCCACTACATGAAGCAGGATGACGGTCATCTATCAATTACATTAGGCAGGATGACGGTTATCTGTCAGTTACATGTGGTAGGTTGGCGATAATCTGTCTGTTATCTGAGACTGGATTACGGTTATTTGACAGTTACATGAGGGAGGTTTGCGGTTATCTGTCAGTTACATGAGGCAGAATGACGGTTATCTGTCATTTACATGAGGCAGATTGACGGTTATCTGTCAGTTACATGAGGCAGATTGAAGGTTATCTGTTAGTCAGATGAGACAGGTAGTCGGTTTTCTGTCAGTACATGAGCCAGGATGACGGTTACCTGTCAGTTACAGGAGGCAGGATGACGGTTATCTCTCAGCTACTTGAGGGAGGTTGGTGATAATATGTCAGCTACACGAGGCAGGATTACGGTTTTCTGTCAGTTACATGAGGCGGGATGACGGTTATATGTCAGTTACACGAAGCATTATGGCTGCTATCTGTCAGTCATATGAGGTAGAATGACAGTCATCTGTCAGCTACATGAGGCAGGATGACGGTTATCTGTTAGCTACATGATGCAAGATGGCGGCTATCTGCCAGTTACATGAGGCAGGATGACAATTATCTGTCATATACCTGAGGCAGGATGACGGTTATCTGTCATTTACATGACGCATGATGACCGTTATCTGTCAGTTACATGAGGCAGGTTGGCGGTTATATGTCAGATACATGAGACAGGATGATGGTTATCTGTCAGTTACGTGAGACAGGCTGACGGTTATCTGTCAGAAACATGAGCCAGGTTGGCTATTATCTGTCAGCTACATGAGGGAAGATGACGGTTATCTGTCAGTTATAATAGGCAGATAGGAGGTTATCTGTCAGCTATATGAAGCAGGATGACGGTTATCAGTCAGTTACATAAGGCAGGATGACGATTATTTGTCAGTTGTATGAAGGATGATGACGGGTATCTGTCAATTACATCAGGCAGGATTACGGTTATCTGTCAGTTACATGTGGCAGCTTGGCGGTTATCTGTCAGTTAGATGAGACAGATTGGAGTTTATCTGTTAGAGATATGAGGCAGGATGACGGTTATCTGTCAGTTATATGAGGCAGGTTAGCGGTTATCTGTCAACTACATAAATCAGGATGACGGTCATCTGTCAGCTACATGAGGCAGGATGACGGTTATCTGTCAGTTACATGAGGCAGCTTGGCGGTTATCTCTCAGTTGTATGAGGATGGATGATGTTTATCTCTCAGTTACATGACACAGGCTGACGGTTATCTGTCAGTTACATGAGGCAGGATGACGGTTATCTGTCAGTTACATGAGGCAGCTTGGCGGTTATCTCTCAGTTGTATGAGGATGGATGATGTTTATCTCTCAGTTATATGAGACAGGCTGACGGTTATCTGTCAGTTACATGATCCAGGTTGGCGGTTATCTGTCAGTCACAGGAGGCAGGATGACGGTTATCTCTCAGCTACATGAGGGAGGTTGGTGATAATCTGTCAGTTAAATGAGGCAGGATGACGATTTTCTGTCAGTTACATGAGGCGGGATGACGGTTATCTGTCAGTCACATGAGGCAGGATGGCGGCTATCTGTCATTCACATGAGGTAGGATGACGGTCATCTGTCAGTTACATGAGGCAGGATGACGGTTATCTGTCAGTTACATGAGGCAGAATGACGGCTATCTGTCAGATACCCGAGACAGGATGACGGTTATCTGTCAAATACCTGAGGCAGGATGACGGTTATCTGTCATTTACATGACGCATGATGACCGTTATCTGTCAGTTACATGAGGCAGGTTGGATGATATCTGTCAGCTACATGAGGGAGGATGATGGTTATCAGTAAATTACATGAGACAGGCTGACGGTTATCTGTCAGTTACATGAGCCAGGTTGGCGGTTATCTCTCAGCTATATGAGGGAGGTTGGTGATAATATGTCAGCTACATGAGGCAGGATGACGGTTTTCTGTCAGTTACATGAGGCGGGATGACGTTATATGTCAGTTACACGAGGCAGAATGGCGGCTATCTGTCAGTTACATGAGGCAGGATGACAATTATCTGTCATATACCTGAGGCAGGATGACGGTTATTTGTCATTTACATGAGGCATGATGACCGTTATCTGTCAGTTACATGAGCCAGGTTGGCTATTATTTGTCAGGTACATGAGTGAAGATGACGGTTATTTGTCAGTTATAATAGGCAGATAGGAGGTTTTCTCTCAGCTATATGAAGCAGGATGACGTTTATCAGTCAGTTACATGAGGCAGGATGACTGTTATTTGTCAGTTGCATGAAGGATGATGACGGGTATCTGTCAATTACATGAGGCAGGATTACGGTTATCTGTCAGTTACATGTGGCAGTTTGGCGGTTATCTCTCAGTTGTATGAGGATGGATGATGTTTATCTCACAGTTACACGAGACAGGCTGACGGTTATCTGTCAGTTACATGATCCAGGTTGGCGGTTATTTGTCAGTTAGATGAGTCAGCTTGGTGGTTATCTCTCAGTTGCATGAGGATGGATGATGTTTATCTCTCAGTTACACGAGACAGGCTGACGGTTATCTGTCAGTTACATGAGCCAGGTTGGCGGTTATCTGTCAGTTAGATGAGGAAGATTGGTGGTTATATGTCAGTTACATGAGGCAGATTGGAGTTTATCTGTTAGTGACATGAGGCAGGATGACGGTTAACTGTCATTTACATGAGGCAGGATGACGGTTATCTGTCAGTTATATGAGGCAGGTTAGCGGTTATTTGTCCACTACATGAAGCAGGATGACGGTCATCTGTCAGCTACATGAGGCAGGATGACGGTTATCTGTTAGCTACATGAGGTAGGATGGCGGTTATCTCTCAGTTGTATGAGGATGGATGATGTTTATCTCTCAGCTATATGAGAAAGGCTGACGGTTATCTGTCAGTTACATGATCCAGGTTGGCGGTTATCTGTCAGTTAGATGATTCAGATTGGCTGTTATCTGTCTGTTACATGATCCAGGTTGTCGGTTATCTGTCAGTTAGATGAGGCAGATTGGTGGTTATCTGTCAGTGACATGAGGCAGGATGACCGTTATCTGTCATTTACATGAGGCAGGATGACGGTTATCTGTCAGATACCTGAGGCAGGATGATGGTTATCTGTCATTTACATGACGCATGATGACCGTTATCTGTCAGTTACATGAGGCAGGTTGGAGGTTATCTGTCAGCTACATGAGGCAGGATGATGATTATCAGTAAATTACATGAGACTGGCTGACGGTTATCTGTCAATTACATTAGCCAGGTTGGCTGTTATCTGTCAGCTACATGAGGGAAGATGACAGTTATAATAGGCAGATAGGAGGTTTTCTGTCAGCTATATGAAGCAGGATGACGGTTATCAGTCAGTTACATGAGGCAGGATGACGGTTATTTGTCAGTTGTATGAAGGATGATGACGGGTATCTGTCAATTACATGAGGCAGGATTACGGTTATCTGTCAGTTACATGTGGCAGCTTGGCGGTTATCTCTCAGTTGTATGAGGATGGATGATGTTTATCTCTCAGTTACACGAGACAGGCTGCCGGTTATCTGTCAGTTACATGATCGAGGTTGGCGGTTATTTGTCAGTTAGATGAGGCAGATTGGTGGTTATATGTCAGTTACATGAGGAAGATTGGAGTTTATCTGTTAGTGACATGAGGCAGGATGACGTTATCTGTCATTTACAAGAGGCAGGATGACGGTTATCTGTCAATTATATGAGGCAGGTTAGCGGTTATATGTCAACTACATGAAGCAGGATGACGGTCATCTGTCAGCTACATGAGGCAGGATGACGGTTATCTGTCATTTACATGAGGCAGGATGACGGTTGTCTGTCAGTTATATGAGGCAGGTTAGCGGTTATTTGTCCACTACATGAAGCAGGATGACGGTCATCTATCAATTACATTAGGCAGGATGACGGTTATCTGTTTGTTACATGAAGTAGGTTGGCGATAATCTGTCTGTTATATGAGGCTGGATTACGGTTATTTGACAGTTACATGAGGGAGTTTGCTGTTATCTGTCAGTTACATGAGGCAGAATGACGGTTATCTGTCCTTTACATGAGGTAGATTGACGGTTATCTGTCCGTTACATGAGGCAGATTGAAGGTTATCTGTTAGTCAAATGAGACAGGTAGGCGGTTTTCTGTCAATACATGAGACAGGATGACGGTTATCTGTCAGTTACATGAGGCAGGATGACGGTTATCTCTCAGCTACATGAGGAAGGTTGGTGATAGTCTGTCAGTTACATGAGGCAGGATGACGGTTTTCTGTCAGTTACATGAGGCAGGATTACGGTTATATGTCAGTTACATGAGGCAGGATGGCGGCTATCTGTCAGTCATATGAGGTAGGATGACGGTCATCTGTCAGTTACATGAGGCAGGATGACGGTTATCTGTCAGCTACATGAGGCAAGATGGCGGCTATCTGTCAGTTACACGAGGCAGGATGACAATTATCTGTCAGATACCTGAGGCAGGATGACGGTTATCTATCATTTACATGACGCATGATCACCGTTATCTGTCAGTTACATGGGCCAGGTTGGCTATTATCTGTCAGCTACATGAGGGAAGATGACGGTTATCTGTCAGCTATATGAAGCAGGATGACGGTTATCAGTCAGTTACATGAGGCAGGATGACGGTTATTTGTCAGTTTTATGAAGGAGGATGACGGGGAGCTGTCAATTACATGAGACAGGATTACCTTATCTGTCAGTTACATGAGGTAGCTTGGCAGTTATCTCTCAGTTGTATGAGGATGGATGATGTTTATCTCTCAGTTACATGAGACAGGCTGAAGGTTATCTGTCACTTACATGAGCCAGGTTGGCGGTTATCTGTCAGTTAGATGAGGCAGATTGGTGGTTATCTGTCAGTTACATGAGCCAGGTTGGCTGTTATCTCTCAGTTGTATGAGGATGGATGATGTTTATCTCTCAGTTATATGAGACAGGCTGACGGTTATCTGTCAGTTACATGAGTCAGGTTGGCGGTTATCTGTCAGTTAGATGAGGCAGATTGGTTTTTATCTGTCAGTTACATGAGGCAGATTGGAGTTTATCTGTTAGTGACATGAGGCAGGATGACAGTTATCTGTCATTTACATGAGGCAGGATGACGGTTATCTGTCAGTTATATGAGGCAGGTTAGCGGTTATCTGTCAACTACATGAAGCAGGATGACGGTCATCTGTCAGCTACATGAGGCAGGATGACGGTTATCTGTTAGCTACATGAGGTAGGATGGCGGTTATCTCTCAGTTGTATGAGGATGGATGATGTTTATCTCTCAGCTATATGAGAAAGGCTGACGGTTATCTGTCAGTTACATGATCCAGGTTGGCGGTTATCTGTCAGTTAGATGATTCAGATTGGCTGTTATCTGTCTGTTACATGATCCAGGTTGTCGGTTATCTGTCAGTTAGATGAGGCAGATTATTGGTTATCTGTCAGTGACATGAGGCAGGATGACCGTTATCTGTCATTTACATGAGGCAGGATGACGGTTATCTGTCAGATACCTGAGGCAGGATGATGGTTATCTGTCATTTACATGACGCATGATGACCGTTATCTGTCAGTTACATGAGGCAGGTTGGAGGTTATCTGTCAGCTACATGAGGCAGGATGATGATTATCAGTAAATTACATGAGACTGGCTGACGGTTATCTGTCAATTACATTAGCCAGGTTGGCTGTTATCTGTCAGCTACATGAGGGAAGATGACAGTTATAATAGGCAGATAGGAGGTTTTCTGTCAGCTATATGAAGCAGGATGACGGTTATCAGTCAGTTACATGAGGCAGGATGACGGTTATTTGTCAGTTGTATGAAGGATGATGACGGGTATCTGTCAATTACATGAGGCAGGATTACGGTTATCTGTCAGTTACATGTGGCAGCTTGGCGGTTATCTCTCAGTTGTATGAGGATGGATGATGTTTATCTCTCAGTTACACGAGACAGGCTGCCGGTTATCTGTCAGTTACATGATCGAGGTTGGCGGTTATTTGTCAGTTAGATGAGGCAGATTGGTGGTTATATGTCAGTTACATGAGGCAGATTGGAGTTTATCTGTTAGTGACATGAGGCAGGATGACGTTATCTGTCATTTACAAGAGGCAGGATGACGGTTATCTGTCAATTATATGAGGCAGGTTAGCGGTTATATGTCAACTACATGAAGCAGGATGACGGTCATCTGTCAGCTACATGAGGCAGGATGACGGTTATCTGTCATTTACATGAGGCAGGATGACGGTTGTCTGTCAGTTATATGAGGCAGGTTAGCGGTTATTTGTCCACTACATGAAGCAGGATGACGGTCATCTATCAATTACATTAGGCAGGATGACGGTTATCTGTTTGTTACATGAAGTAGGTTGGCGATAATCTGTCTGTTATATGAGGCTCGATTACGGTTATTTGACAGTTACATGAGGGAGTTTGCTGTTATCTGTCAGTTACATGAGGCAGAATGACGGTTATCTGTCCTTTACATGAGGTAGATTGACGGTTATCTGTCCGTTACATGAGGCAGATTGAAGGTTATCTGTTAGTCAAATGAGACAGGTAGGCGGTTTTCTGTCAATACATGAGACAGGATGACGGTTATCTGTCAGCTACATGAGGCAGGATGACGGTTATCTCTCAGCTACATGAGGAAGGTTGGTGATAGTCTGTCAGTTACATGAGGCAGGATGACGGTAATATGTCAGTTACATGAGGCAGGATTACGGTTATATGTCAGTTACATGAGGCAGGATGGCGGCTATCTGTCAGTCATATGAGGTAGGATGACGGTCATCTGTCAGTTACATGAGGCAGGATGACGGTTATCTGTCAGCTACATGAGGCAAGATGGCGGCTATCTGTCAGTTACACGAGGCAGGATGACAATTATCTGTCAGATACCTGAGGCAGGATGACGGTTATCTATCATTTACATGACGCATGATCACCGTTATCTGTCAGTTACATGGGCCAGGTTGGCTATTATCTGTCAGCTACATGAGGGAAGATGACGGTTATCTGTCAGCTATATGAAGCAGGATGACGGTTATCAGTCAGTTACATGAGGCAGGATGACGGTTATTTGTCAGTTTTATGAAGGAGGATGACGGGGAGCTGTCAATTACATGAGACAGGATTACGTTATCTGTCAGTTACATGAGGTAGCTTGGCAGTTATCTCTCAGTTGTATGAGGATGGATGATGTTTATCTCTCAGTTACATGAGACAGGCTGAAGGTTATCTGTCACTTACATGAGCCAGGTTGGCGGTTATCTGTCAGTTAGATGAGGCAGATTGGTGGTTATCTGTCAGTTACATGAGCCAGGTTGGCTGTTATCTCTCAGTTGTATGAGGATGGATGATGTTTATCTCTCAGTTATATGAGACAGGCTGACGGTTATCTGTCAGTTACATGAGTCAGGTTGGCGGTTATCTGTCAGTTAGATGAGGCAGATTGGTTGTTATCTGTCAGTTACATGAGGCAGATTGGAGTTTATCTGTTAGTGACATGAGGCAGGATGACAGTTATCTGTCATTTACATGAGGCAGGATGACGGTTATCTGTCAGTTATATGAGGCAGGTTAGCGGTTATCTGTCAACTACATGAAGCAGGATGACGGTCACCTGTCAGCTACATGAAGCAGGATTACGGTTATCTGTTAGTTACATGAGGTAGGTTGGCGGTTATCTCTCAGTTGTATGAGGATGGATGATGTTTATCTCTCGGTTACATGAGACAGGCTGACGGTTATCTGTCAGGTACATGATCCAGGCTGGCGGTTATCTGTCAGTTAGATGAGGCAGATTGGTGGTTATCTGTCAGTGACATGAGGCACGATGACGGTTATCTGTCATTTACATGAGGCAGGATGACGGTTATCTGTCAGTTATATGAGGCAGGTTAGCGGTTATCTGTCCACTACATGAAACTGAATGACGGTCATCTGTCAGTTACGCTATGCAGGATGACGGTTATCTGTTAGCTTCATGAGGTAGGTTGGCGATAACCTGTCTGTTATATGAGGCTGGATTACGTTACTTGACAATTACATGAGGGAGGTTTGCGGCTATTTGTCAGTTACATGAGGCAGAATGACGGTTATCTGTCATTTACATGAGGCAGATTGACGGTTATCTGTCATTTACATGAGGCAGATTGAAGGTTAGCTCTTAGTCATATGAGACAGGTAGGCGGTTTTCTGTCAGTACATGAGATATGATGACGGTTTTCTGTCAGTTGCATGAGGCAGGTGGGCTGTCATATGTCAGCTACATGAGGCAATATGACGGTTATCTGTCAGTTATAATAGACAGATTGGAGGTTATCTGTCAGCTATATGAAGCTGGATGACGGTTATTTGTCAGTTGTAAGAGGGAGGATGACGGGTATCTGTCAGATATATGAGGCAGCTTTGTCGTTATATGTAAGTTAAATGAGGCAGGTTAGACAATATCTGTCAGTTACATGAGGGAGGATGACGGTAATCTGACAGTTAAATGGGGCAGAATGACGGTTATCTGTCAGCTACATGAGGCAGGATGGCGGTTATCTGTCAGTTACATGAGACAGGTTGGCTGTTATATGTCAGTTACATGAGGCTAGTTAATGGTTGCTTGTCAGAAGCATGATGCAGGACTACGGTTATCTGTCAGCTACATGAGGCAGAATGACAGTTACCTGTCAGTTACATGAGGCAGGTTAGCGGTTATCTGTCAGTTACAAGAGGCAGGCTGACGGTTATTTCTCATCTACATGAGGGAGGTTGGTGATAATGTGTCAGTTACATGAGGCAGGATGACGGTTTTCTGTCAGTTACATAGGGCGAGATGACGGTTATCTGTCAGTTACATGAGGCAGGTTGGCGGTTATCTCTCAGTTGTATGAGGATGGATGATGTTTATCTCTCAGTTACATGAGACAGGCTGACGGTTATCTGTCAGGTACATGATCCAGGCTGGCGGTTATCTGTCAGTTAGATGAGGCAGATTGGTGGTTATCTGTCAGTGACATGAGGCACGATGACGGTTATCTGTCATTTACATGAGGCAGGATGACGGTTATCTGTCAGTTATATGAGGCAGGTTAGCGGTTATCTGTCCACTACATGAAACAGAATGACGGTCATCTGTCAGTTACGTTATGCAGGATGACGGTTATCTGTTAATTTCATGAGGTAGGTTGGCGATAACCTGTCTGTTATATGAGGCTGGATTACGATTACTTGACAATTACATGAGGGAGGTTTGCGGCTATTTGTCAGTTACATGAGGCAGAATGACGGTTATCTGTCATTTACATGAGGCAGATTGACGGTTATCTGTCATTTACATGAGGCAGATTGAAGGTTAGCTCTTAGTCAGATGAGACAGGTAGGCGGTTTTCTGTCAGTACATGAGATATGATGACGGTTTTCTGTCAGTTGCATGAGCAGGTGGGCTGTCATATGTCAGCTACATGAGGCAAGATGACGGTTATCTGTCAGTTATAATAGGCAGATTGGAGGTTATCTGTCAACTATATGAAGCAGGATGACGGTTATTTGTCAGTTACATGAGGCAGGATGACGTTATTTGTCAGTTGTATGAGGAAGGATGACGGGTATCTCTCAGCTATATGATGCAGCTTTGTCGTTATATGTCAGTTAAATGAGGCAGGTTAGACGATATCTGTCAGTTACATGAGGCAGGATGACGGTAATCTGTCAGTTACATGGGGCAGAAAGACGGTTATCTGTCAGCTACATGAGGCAGGATGGCGGTTATCTGTCAGTTACATGAGACAAGTTGGCTGTTATCTGTCAGTTACAAGAGGCAGGGTGACGGCTATCTCTCAGCTGCATGAGGGAGGTTGGTGATAATCTGTCAATTACATGAGGCAGGATGACGGTTATATGTCAGTTATATGAGGCAGGTTAGCGGTTATCTGTTCACTACATGAAGCAGGATGACAGTCATCTGTCAGCTACATTAAGCAGGATGACGGGTATCTGTTAGTTACATGAGATAGGTTGGCGATAATCTGTCTGTTATATGAGGCTGGATTACGGTTATTTGACAGTTACATGAGGGAGGTTTGCGGTTATCTGTCAGTTACATTAGGCAGAATGACGGTTATCTGTCATTTACATGAAGCAGATTGATGGTTATCTGTCAGTTACATGAGGCAGATTGAAGGTTATCTGTTAGTCAGATGAGACAGGTAGGCAGTTTTCTGTCAGTACATGAGGCAAGATGACGGTTATCTGTCAGTTATAATAGGCAGATTGGAGGTTATCTGTCAGCTATATTAAGCAGGATGACGGTTATCTGTCAGTTACATGAGGCAGGATGACGGTTATTTGTCAGTTGTATGAGGGAGTATGACGGGTATCTGTCAGCTATATGAGGCAGCTTTTTCGCTATATGTCAGTTAAATGAGGCTGGTTAGACGATATATGTCAATAACATGAGGCAGGATGACGGTAATATGTCAGTTACATGGGGCAGAATGTCGGTTATCTGTCAGCTACTTGAGGCAGGATGCTGGTTATCTGTCAGTTACATCAGACAGGTTGGCTGTTATATGTCAGTTACATGAGGCTAGTTAATGGTTGTTTGTCAGTAATATGATGCAGGATTAGGGTTATCTGTCAGCTACATGAGGCAGGATGACAGTTACCTGTCAGTAATTTGAGGCAGGTTAGCGGTTATCTGTCACCTACAGGAGGCAGGATGATGGTTATCTCTCAGCTACATGAGGGATGTTGGTGATAATCTGTCAGTTACATGAGGCAGGATGACGGTTTTCAGTCAGTTACATGAGGCGAGACGACGGTTATCTGTCAGTTACATGAGGCAGGATGGCTGCTATCTGTCAGTCACATGAGGTAGGATGACGGTCATCTGTCAGTTACATGAGGCAGGATGACGGTTATCTGTAAGCTACATGAGGCAAGATGGCGGCTATCTGTCAATTACATGAGGCAGGATGACGGTTATCTGTCAGATACCTGAGGCAGGATGACGTTATCTGTCATTTACATGACGCATGATGATCGTTATCTGTCAGTTACATGAGGCAGGATGATCGTTATCTGTCATTTACATGACGCATGATGATCGTTATCTGTCAGTTACATGAGGCAGGATGATCGTTATCTGTCAGTTACATGAGGCAGGATGATCGTTATCTGTCAGTTACATGACGCATGATGATCGTTATCTGTCAGTTACATGAGGCAGGATGATGGTTATCAGTAAATTACATGAGCCAGGTTGGCTGTTATCTGTCAGCTACATGAGGGAGGATGACGTTATCTGTCAATTATAATAGGCAGATAGGAGGTTTTTTGTCAGCTATATGAAGCAGGATGACAGTTATCAGTCAGTTACATGAGGCAGGATGACGGTTATTTGTCAGGAGTATGAAGGGGGATGACGGGTATCTGTCAATTACATGAGGCAGGATTACGGTTATCTGTCAGTTACAAGAGGCAGCTTGGCGGTTATCTCTCAGTTGTATGAGGATGGATGATGTTTATCTCTCAGTTACATGAGACAGGCTGAGGTCATATGTCAGTTACATGATCCAGGTTGGAGTTTATCTGTTAGTGACATGAGGCATGATGACGGTTATCTGTCATTTACATGAGACAGGATGACGGTTATCTGTCAGTTATATGAGGCAGGTTAGCGGTTATTTGTCCACTACATGAAGCAGGATGACGGTCATCTATCAATTACATTAGGCAGGATGACGGTTATCTGTCAGTTACATGTGGTAGGTTGGCGATAATCTGTCTGTTATCTGAGACTGGATTACGGTTATTTGACAGTTACATGAGGGAGGTTTGCGGTTATCTGTCAGTTACATGAGGCAGAATGACGGTTATCTGTCATTTACATGAGGCAGATTGACGGTTATCTGTCAGTTACATGAGGCAGATTGAAGGTTATCTGTTAGTCAGATGAGACAGGTAGTCGGTTTTCTGTCAGTACATGAGCCAGGATGACGGTTACCTGTCAGTTACAGGAGGCAGGATGACGGTTATCTCTCAGCTACTTGAGGGAGGTTGGTGATAATATGTCAGCTACACGAGGCAGGATTACGGTTTTCTGTCAGTTACATGAGGCGGGATGACGGTTATATGTCAGTTACACGAAGCATTATGGCTGCTATCTGTCAGTCATATGAGGTAGAATGACAGTCATCTGTCAGCTACATGAGGCAGGATGACGGTTATCTGTTAGCTACATGATGCAAGATGGCGGCTATCTGCCAGTTACATGAGGCAGGATGACAATTATCTGTCATATACCTGAGGCAGGATGACGGTTATCTGTCATTTACATGACGCATGATGACCGTTATCTGTCAGTTACATGAGGCAGGTTGGCGGTTATCTGTCAGATACATGAGACAGGATGATGGTTATCTGTCAGTTACGTGAGACAGGCTGACGGTTATCTGTCAGAAACATGAGCCAGGTTGGCTATTATCTGTCAGCTACATGAGGGAAGATGACGGTTATCTGTCAGTTATAATAGGCAGATAGGAGGTTATCTGTCAGCTATATGAAGCAGGATGACGGTTATCAGTCAGTTACATGAGGCAGGATGACGATTATTTGTCAGTTGTATGAAGGATGATGACGGGTATCTGTCAATTACATCAGGCAGGATTACGGTTATCTGTCAGTTACATGTGGCAGCTTGGCGGTTATCTGTCAGTTAGATGAGACAGATTGGAGTTTATCTGTTAGAGATATGAGGCAGGATGACGGTTATCTGTCAGTTATATGAGGCAGGTTAGCGGTTATCTGTCAACTACATAAATCAGGATGACGGTCATCTGTCAGCTACATGAGGCAGGATGACGGTTATCTGTCAGTTACATGAGGCAGCTTGGCGGTTATCTCTCAGTTGTATGAGGATGGATGATGTTTATCTCTCAGTTACATGACACAGGCTGACGGTTATCTGTCAGTTACATGAGGCAGGATGACGGTTATCTGTCAGTTACATGAGGCAGCTTGGCGGTTATCTCTCAGTTGTATGAGAATGGATGATGTTTATCTCTCAGTTATATGAGACAGGCTGACGGTTATCTGTCAGTTACATGATCCAGGTTGGCGGTTATCTGTCAGTCACAGGAGGCAGGATGACGGTTATCTCTCAGCTACATGAGGGAGGTTGGTGATAATCTGTCAGTTAAATGAGGCAGGATGACGATTTTCTGTCAGTTACATGAGGCGGGATGACGGTTATCTGTCAGTCACATGAGGCAGGATGGCGGCTATCTGTCATTCACATGAGGTAGGATGACGGTCATCTGTCAGTTACATGAGGCAGGATGACGGTTATCTGTCAGTTACATGAGGCAGAATGACGGCTATCTGTCAGATACCCGAGACAGGATGACGGTTATCTGTCAAATACCTGAGGCAGGATGACGGTTATCTGTCATTTACATGACGCATGATGACCGTTATCTGTCAGTTACATGAGGCAGGTTGGATGATATCTGTCAGCTACATGAGGGAGGATGATGGTTATCAGTAAATTACATGAGACAGGCTGACGGTTATCTGTCAGTTACATGAGCTAGGTTGGCGGTTATCTCTCAGCTGTATGAGGGAGGTTGGTGATAATATGTCAGCTACACGAGGCAGAATGGCGGCTATCTGTCAGTTACATGAGGCAGGATGACAATTATCTGTCATATACCTGAGGCAGGATGACGGTTATTTGTCATTTACATGAGGCATGATGACCGTTATCTGTCAGTTACATGAGCCAGGTTGGCTATTATTTGTCAGGTACATGAGTGAAGATGACGGTTATTTGTCAGTTATAATAGGCAGATAGGAGGTTTTCTCTCAGCTATATGAAGCAGGATGACGTTTATCAGTCAGTTACATGAGGCAGGATGACTGTTATTTGTCAGTTGCATGAAGGATGATGACGGGTATCTGTCAATTACATGAGGCAGGATTACGGTTATCTGTCAGTTACATGTGGCAGTTTGGCGGTTATCTCTCAGTTGTATGAGGATGGATGATGTTTATCTCACAGTTACACGAGACAGGCTGACGGTTATCTGTCAGTTACATGATCCAGGTTGGCGGTTATTTGTCAGTTAGATGAGTCAGCTTGGTGGTTATCTCTCAGTTGCATGAGGATGGATGATGTTTATCTCTCAGTTACACGAGACAGGCTGACGGTTATCTGTCAGTTACATGAGCCAGGTTGGCGGTTATCTGTCAGTTAGATGAGGAAGATTGGTGGTTATATGTCAGTTACATGAGGCAGATTGGAGTTTATCTGTTAGTGACATGAGGCAGGATGACGGTTAACTGTCATTTACATGAGGCAGGATGACGGTTATCTGTCAGTTATATGAGGCAGGTTAGCGGTTATTTGTCCACTACATGAAGCAGGATGACGGTCATCTGTCAGCTACATGAGGCAGGATGACGGTTATCTGTTAGCTACATGAGGTAGGATGGCGGTTATCTCTCAGTTGTATGAGGATGGATGATGTTTATCTCTCAGCTATATGAGAAAGGCTGACGGTTATCTGTCAGTTACATGATCCAGGTTGGCGGTTATCTGTCAGTTAGATGATTCAGATTGGCTGTTATCTGTCTGTTACATGATCCAGGTTGTCGGTTATCTGTCAGTTAGATGAGGCAGATTGGTGGTTATCTGTCAGTGACATGAGGCAGGATGACCGTTATCTGTCATTTACATGAGGCAGGATGGCGGTTATCGGTCAGTTATATGAATCAGGTTAGCTGTTGTCTGTCCACTACATGAAGCAGAATGACGGTCATCTTTCAGTTACATGAGGCAGGATGACGGTTATCTGTTAGCTACATGAGGCAAGATGGCGGCTATCTGTCAGTTACATGAGGCAGGAAGACGGTTATCTGTCAGATACCTGAGGCAGGATGATGGTTATCTGTCATTTACATGACGCATGATGACCGTTATCTGTCAGTTACATGAGGCAGGTTGGAGGTTATCTGTCAGCTACATGAGGCAGGATGATGATTATCAGTAAATTACATGAGACTGGCTGACGGTTATCTGTCAATTACATTAGCCAGGTTGGCTGTTATCTGTCAGCTACATGAGGGAAGATGACAGTTATAATAGGCAGATATGAGGTTTTCTGTCAGCTATATGAAGCAGGATGACGGTTATCAGTCAGTTACATGAGGCAGGATGACGGTTATTTGTCAGTTGTATGAAGGATGATGACGGGTATCTGTCAATTACATGAGGCAGGATTACGGTTATCTGTCAGTTACATGTGGCAGCTTGGCGGTTATCTCTCAGTTGTATGAGGATGGATGATGTTTATCTCTCAGTTACACGAGACAGGCTGCCGGTTATCTGTCAGTTACATGATCGAGGTTGGCGGTTATTTGTCAGTTAGATGAGGCAGATTGGTGGTTATATGTCAGTTACATGAGGCAGATTGGAGTTTATCTGTTAGTGACATGAGGCAGGATGACGTTATCTGTCATTTACAAGAGGCAGGATGACGGTTATCTGTCAATTATATGAGGCAGGTTAGCGGTTATATGTCAACTACATGAAGCAGGATGACGGTCATCTGTCAGCTACATGAGGCAGGATGACGGTTATCTGTCATTTACATGAGACAGGATGACGGTTGTCTGTCAGTTATATGAGGCAGGTTAGCGGTTATTTGTCCACTACATGAAGCAGGATGACGGTCATCTATCAATTACATTAGGCAGGATGACGGTTATCTGTTTGTTACATGAAGTAGGTTGGCGATAATCTGTCTGTTATATGAGGCTGGATTACGGTTATTTGACAGTTACATGAGGGAGTTTGCTGTTATCTGTCAGTTACATGAGGCAGAATGACGGTTATCTGTCCTTTACATGAGGTAGATTGACGGTTATCTGTCCGTTACATGAGGCAGATTGAAGGTTATCTGTTAGTCAAATGAGACAGGTAGGCGGTTTTCTGTCAATACATGAGACAGGATGACGGTTATCTGTCAGTTACATGAGGCAGGATGACGGTTATCTCTCAGCTACATGAGGAAGGTTGGTGATAGTCTGTCAGTTACATGAGGCAGGATGACGGTTTTCTGTCAGTTACATGAGGCAGGATTACGGTTATATGTCAGTTACATGAGGCAGGATGGCGGCTATCTGTCAGTCATATGAGGTAGGATGACGGTCATCTGTCAGTTACATGAGTCAGGATGACGGTTATCTGTCAGCTACATGAGGCAAGATGGCGGCTATCTTTCAGTTACACGAGGCAGGATGACAATTATCTGTCAGATACCTGAGGCAGGATGACGGTTATCTATCATTTACATGACGCATGATCACCGTTATCTGTCAGTTACATGGGCCAGGTTGGCTATTATCTGTCAGCTACATGAGGGAAGATGACGGTTATCTGTCAGCTATATGAAGCAGGATGACGGTTATCAGTCAGTTACATGAGGCAGGATGACGGTTATTTGTCAGTTTTATGAAGCAGGATGACGGGGAGCTGTCAATTACATGAGACAGGATTACGTTATCTGTCAGTTACATGAGGTAGCTTGGCAGTTATCTCTCAGTTGTATGAGGATGGATGATGTTTATCTCTCAGTTACATGAGACAGGCTGAAGGTTATCTGTCACTTACATGAGCCAGGTTGGCGGTTATCTGTCAGTTAGATGAGGCAGATTGGTGGTTATCTGTCAGTTACATGAGCCAGGTTGGCTGTTATCTCTCAGTTGTATGAGGATGGATGATGTTTATCTCTCAGTTATATGAGACAGGCTGACGGTTATCTGTCAGTTACATGAGTCAGGTTGGCGGTTATCTGTCAGTTAGATGAGGCAGATTGGTTGTTATCTGTCAGTTACATGAGGCAGATTGGAGTTTATCTGTTAGTGACATGAGGCAGGATGACAGTTATCTGTCATTTACATGAGGCAGGATGACGGTTATCTGTCAGTTATATGAGGCAGGTTAGCGGTTATCTGTCAACTACATGAAGCAGGATGACGGTCACCTGTCAGCTACATGAAGCAGGATTACGGTTATCTGTTAGTTACATGAGGTAGGTTGGCGGTTTTCTCTCAGTTGTATGAGGATGGATGATGTTTATCTCTCGGTTACATGAGACAGGCTGACGGTTATCTGTCATATACCTGAGGCAGGATGACGGTTATCTGTCATTTACATGACGCATGATGACCGTTATCTGTCAGTTACATGAGGCAGGTTGGCGGTTATCTGTCAGATACATGAGACAGGATGATGGTTATCTGTCAGTTACGTGAGACAGGCTGACGGTTATCTGTCAGAAACATGAGCCAGGTTGGCTATTATCTGTCAGCTACATGAGGGAAGATGACGGTTATCTGTCAGTTATAATAGGCAGATAGGAGGTTATCTGTCAGCTATATGAAGCAGGATGACGGTTATCAGTCAGTTACATGAGGCAGGATGACGATTATTTGTCAGTTGTATGAAGGATGATGACGGGTATCTGTCAATTACATCAGGCAGGATTACGGTTATCTGTCAGTTACATGTGGCAGCTTGGCGGTTATCTGTCAGTTAGATGAGACAGATTGGAGTTTATCTGTTAGAGATATGAGGCAGGATGACGGTTATCTGTCAGTTATATGAGGCAGGTTAGCGGTTATCTGTCAACTACATAAATCAGGATGACGGTCATCTGTCAGCTACATGAGGCAGGATGACGGTTATCTGTCAGTTACATGAGGCAGCTTGGCGGTTATCTCTCAGTTGTATGAGGATGGATGATGTTTATCTCTCAGTTACATGACACAGGCTGACGGTTATCTGTCAGTTACATGAGGCAGGATGACGGTTATCTGTCAGTTACATGAGGCAGCTTGGCGGTTATCTCTCAGTTGTATGAGAATGGATGATGTTTATCTCTCAGTTATATGAGACAGGCTGACGGTTATCTGTCAGTTACATGATCCAGGTTGGCGGTTATCTGTCAGTCACAGGAGGCAGGATGACGGTTATCTCTCAGCTACATGAGGGAGGTTGGTGATAATCTGTCAGTTAAATGAGGCAGGATGACGATTTTCTGTCAGTTACATGAGGCGGGATGACGGTTATCTGTCAGTCACATGAGGCAGGATGGCGGCTATCTGTCATTCACATGAGGTAGGATGACGGTCATCTGTCAGTTACATGAGGCAGGATGACGGTTATCTGTCAGTTACATGAGGCAGAATGACGGCTATCTGTCAGATACCCGAGACAGGATGACGGTTATCTGTCAAATACCTGAGGCAGGATGACGGTTATCTGTCATTTACATGACGCATGATGACCGTTATCTGTCAGTTACATGAGGCAGGTTGGATGATATCTGTCAGCTACATGAGGGAGGATGATGGTTATCAGTAAATTACATGAGACAGGCTGACGGTTATCTGTCAGTTACATGAGCTAGGTTGGCGGTTATCTCTCAGCTGTATGAGGGAGGTTGGTGATAATATGTCAGCTACACGAGGCAGAATGGCGGCTATCTGTCAGTTACATGAGGCAGGATGACAATTATCTGTCATATACCTGAGGCAGGATGACGGTTATTTGTCATTTACATGAGGCATGATGACCGTTATCTGTCAGTTACATGAGCCAGGTTGGCTATTATTTGTCAGGTACATGAGTGAAGATGACGGTTATTTGTCAGTTATAATAGGCAGATAGGAGGTTTTCTCTCAGCTATATGAAGCAGGATGACGTTTATCAGTCAGTTACATGAGGCAGGATGACTGTTATTTGTCAGTTGCATGAAGGATGATGACGGGTATCTGTCAATTACATGAGGCAGGATTACGGTTATCTGTCAGTTACATGTGGCAGTTTGGCGGTTATCTCTCAGTTGTATGAGGATGGATGATGTTTATCTCACAGTTACACGAGACAGGCTGACGGTTATCTGTCAGTTACATGATCCAGGTTGGCGGTTATTTGTCAGTTAGATGAGTCAGCTTGGTGGTTATCTCTCAGTTGCATGAGGATGGATGATGTTTATCTCTCAGTTACACGAGACAGGCTGACGGTTATCTGTCAGTTACATGAGCCAGGTTGGCGGTTATCTGTCAGTTAGATGAGGAAGATTGGTGGTTATATGTCAGTTACATGAGGCAGATTGGAGTTTATCTGTTAGTGACATGAGGCAGGATGACGGTTAACTGTCATTTACATGAGGCAGGATGACGGTTATCTGTCAGTTATATGAGGCAGGTTAGCGGTTATTTGTCCACTACATGAAGCAGGATGACGGTCATCTGTCAGCTACATGAGGCAGGATGACGGTTATCTGTTAGCTACATGAGGTAGGATGGCGGTTATCTCTCAGTTGTATGAGGATGGATGATGTTTATCTCTCAGCTATATGAGAAAGGCTGACGGTTATCTGTCAGTTACATGATCCAGGTTGGCGGTTATCTGTCAGTTAGATGATTCAGATTGGCTGTTATCTGTCTGTTACATGATCCAGGTTGTCGGTTATCTGTCAGTTAGATGAGGCAGATTGGTGGTTATCTGTCAGTGACATGAGGCAGGATGACCGTTATCTGTCATTTACATGAGGCAGGATGGCGGTTATCGGTCAGTTATATGAATCAGGTTAGCTGTTGTCTGTCCACTACATGAAGCAGAATGACGGTCATCTTTCAGTTACATGAGGCAGGATGACGGTTATCTGTTAGCTACATGAGGCAAGATGGCGGCTATCTGTCAGTTACATGAGGCAGGAAGACGGTTATCTGTCAGATACCTGAGGCAGGATGATGGTTATCTGTCATTTACATGACGCATGATGACCGTTATCTGTCAGTTACATGAGGCAGGTTGGAGGTTATCTGTCAGCTACATGAGGCAGGATGATGATTATCAGTAAATTACATGAGACTGGCTGACGGTTATCTGTCAATTACATTAGCCAGGTTGGCTGTTATCTGTCAGCTACATGAGGGAAGATGACAGTTATAATAGGCAGATATGAGGTTTTCTGTCAGCTATATGAAGCAGGATGACGGTTATCAGTCAGTTACATGAGGCAGGATGACGGTTATTTGTCAGTTGTATGAAGGATGATGACGGGTATCTGTCAATTACATGAGGCAGGATTACGGTTATCTGTCAGTTACATGTGGCAGCTTGGCGGTTATCTCTCAGTTGTATGAGGATGGATGATGTTTATCTCTCAGTTACACGAGACAGGCTGCCGGTTATCTGTCAGTTACATGATCGAGGTTGGCGGTTATTTGTCAGTTAGATGAGGCAGATTGGTGGTTATATGTCAGTTACATGAGGCAGATTGGAGTTTATCTGTTAGTGACATGAGGCAGGATGACGTTATCTGTCATTTACAAGAGGCAGGATGACGGTTATCTGTCAATTATATGAGGCAGGTTAGCGGTTATATGTCAACTACATGAAGCAGGATGACGGTCATCTGTCAGCTACATGAGGCAGGATGACGGTTATCTGTCATTTACATGAGACAGGATGACGGTTGTCTGTCAGTTATATGAGGCAGGTTAGCGGTTATTTGTCCACTACATGAAGCAGGATGACGGTCATCTATCAATTACATTAGGCAGGATGACGGTTATCTGTTTGTTACATGAAGTAGGTTGGCGATAATCTGTCTGTTATATGAGGCTGGATTACGGTTATTTGACAGTTACATGAGGGAGTTTGCTGTTATCTGTCAGTTACATGAGGCAGAATGACGGTTATCTGTCCTTTACATGAGGTAGATTGACGGTTATCTGTCCGTTACATGAGGCAGATTGAAGGTTATCTGTTAGTCAAATGAGACAGGTAGGCGGTTTTCTGTCAATACATGAGACAGGATGACGGTTATCTGTCAGTTACATGAGGCAGGATGACGGTTATCTCTCAGCTACATGAGGAAGGTTGGTGATAGTCTGTCAGTTACATGAGGCAGGATGACGGTTTTCTGTCAGTTACATGAGGCAGGATTACGGTTATATGTCAGTTACATGAGGCAGGATGGCGGCTATCTGTCAGTCATATGAGGTAGGATGACGGTCATCTGTCAGTTACATGAGTCAGGATGACGGTTATCTGTCAGCTACATGAGGCAAGATGGCGGCTATCTTTCAGTTACACGAGGCAGGATGACAATTATCTGTCAGATACCTGAGGCAGGATGACGGTTATCTATCATTTACATGACGCATGATCACCGTTATCTGTCAGTTACATGGGCCAGGTTGGCTATTATCTGTCAGCTACATGAGGGAAGATGACGGTTATCTGTCAGCTATATGAAGCAGGATGACGGTTATCAGTCAGTTACATGAGGCAGGATGACGGTTATTTGTCAGTTTTATGAAGCAGGATGACGGGGAGCTGTCAATTACATGAGACAGGATTACGTTATCTGTCAGTTACATGAGGTAGCTTGGCAGTTATCTCTCAGTTGTATGAGGATGGATGATGTTTATCTCTCAGTTACATGAGACAGGCTGAAGGTTATCTGTCACTTACATGAGCCAGGTTGGCGGTTATCTGTCAGTTAGATGAGGCAGATTGGTGGTTATCTGTCAGTTACATGAGCCAGGTTGGCTGTTATCTCTCAGTTGTATGAGGATGGATGATGTTTATCTCTCAGTTATATGAGACAGGCTGACGGTTATCTGTCAGTTACATGAGTCAGGTTGGCGGTTATCTGTCAGTTAGATGAGGCAGATTGGTTGTTATCTGTCAGTTACATGAGGCAGATTGGAGTTTATCTGTTAGTGACATGAGGCAGGATGACAGTTATCTGTCATTTACATGAGGCAGGATGACGGTTATCTGTCAGTTATATGAGGCAGGTTAGCGGTTATCTGTCAACTACATGAAGCAGGATGACGGTCACCTGTCAGCTACATGAAGCAGGATTACGGTTATCTGTTAGTTACATGAGGTAGGTTGGCGGTTTTCTCTCAGTTGTATGAGGATGGATGATGTTTATCTCTCGGTTACATGAGACAGGCTGACGGTTATCTGTCAGGTACATGATCCAGGCTGGCGGTTATCTGTCAGTTAGATGAGGCAGATTGGTGGTTATCTGTCAGTGACATGAGGCACGATGACGGTTATCTGTCATTTACATGAGGCAGGATGACGGTTATCTGTCAGTTATATGAAGCAGGTTAGCGGTTATCTGTCCACTACATGAAACTGAATGACGGTCATCTGTCAGTTACGCTATGCAGGATGACGGTTATCTGTTAGCTTCATGAGGTAGGTTGGCGATAACCTGTCTGTTATATGAGGCTGGATTACGTTACTTGACAATTACATGAGGGAGGTTTGCGGCTATTTGTCAGTTACATGAGGCAGAATGACGGTTATCTGTCATTTACATGAGGCAGATTGACGGTTATCTGTCATTTACATGAGGCAGATTGAAGGTTAGCTCTTAGTCATATGAGACAGGTAGGCGGTTTTCTGTCAGTACATGAGATATGATGACGGTTTTCTGTCAGTTGCATGAGGCAGGTGGGCTGTCATATGTCAGCTACATGAGGCAATATGACGGTTATCTGTCAGTTATAATAGACAGATTGGAGGTTATCTGTCAGCTATATGAAGCTGGATGACGGTTATCTGTCAGCTACATGAGGCAGGATGACGGTTATTTGTCAGTTGTAAGAGGGAGGATGACGGGTATCTGTCAGATATATGAGGCAGCTTTGTCGTTATATGTAAGTTAAATGAGGCAGGTTAGACAATATCTGTCAGTTACATGAGGGAGGATGACGGTAATCTGACAGTTAAATGGGGCAGAATGACGGTTATCTGTCAGCTACATGAGGCAGGATGGCGGTTATCTGTCAGTTACATGAGACAGGTTGGCTGTTATATGTCAGTTACATGAGGCTAGTTAATGGTTGCTTGTCAGAAGCATGATGCAGGACTACGGTTATCTGTCAGCTACATGAGGCAGAATGACAGTTACCTGTCAGTTACATGAGGCAGGTTAGCGGTTATCTGTCAGTTACAAGAGGCAGGCTGACGGTTATTTCTCATCTACATGAGGGAGGTTGGTGATAATCTGTCAGTTACATGAGGCAGGATGACGGTTTTCTGTCAGTTACATAGGGCGAGATGACGGTTATCTGTCAGTTACATGAGGCAGGTTGGCGGTTATCTCTCAGTTGTATGAGGATGGATGATGTTTATCTCTCAGTTACATGAGACAGGCTGACGGTTATCTGTCAGGTACATGATCCAGGCTGGCGGTTATCTGTCAGTTAGATGAGGCAGATTGGTGGTTATCTGTCAGTGACATGAGGCACGATGACGGTTATCTGTCATTTACATGAGGCAGGATGACGGTTATCTGTCAGTTATATGAGGCAGGTTAGCGGTTATCTGTCCACTACATGAAACAGAATGACGGTCATCTGTCAGTTACGTTATGCAGGATGACGGTTATCTGTTAATTTCATGAGGTAGGTTGGCGATAACCTGTCTGTTATATGAGGCTGGATTACGATTACTTGACAATTACATGAGGGAGGTTTGCGGCTATCTGTCAGTTACATGAGGCAGAATGACGGTTATCTGTCATTTACATGAGGCAGATTGACGGTTATCTGTCATTTACATGAGGCAGATTGAAGGTTAGCTCTTAGTCAGATGAGACAGGTAGGCGGTTTTCTGTCAGTACATGAGATATGATGACGGTTTTCTGTCAGTTGCATGAGCAGGTGGGCTGTCATATGTCAGCTACATGAGGCAATATGACGGTTATCTGTCAGTTATAATAGACAGATTGGGGGTTATCTGTCAGCTATATGAAGCTGGATGACGGTTATCTGTCAGCTACATGAGGCAGGATGACGGTTATTTGTCAGTTGTAAGAGGGAGGATGACGGGTATCTGTCAGATATATGAGGCAGCTTTGTCGTTATATGTAAGTTAAATGAGGCAGGTTAGACGATATCTGTCAGTTACATGAGGGAGGATGACGGTAATCTGTCAGTTAAATGGGGCAGAATGACGGTTATCTGTCAGTTACATGAGGCAGGATGGTGGTTATCTGTCAGTTACATCAGACAGGTTGGCTGTTAAATGTCAGTTACATGAGGCTAGTTAATGGTTGTTTGTCAGTAACATGATGCAGGATTACGGTTATCTGTCAGCTACATGAGGCAGGATGACAGTTACCAGTCAGTTACATGAGGAAGGTTAGCGCTTATCTGTCAGTCACAGGAGGCAGGATGACGGTTATCTCTCAGCTACATGAGGGAGGTTGGTGATAATCTGTCAGTTAAATGAGGCAGGATGACGATTTTCTGTCAGTTACATGAGGCGGGATGACGGTTATCTGTCAGTCATATGAGGCAGGATGGCGGCTATCTGTCAGTCACATGAGGTAGGATGACGGTCATCTGTCAGTTACATGAGGCAGGATGACGGTTATCTGTCAGCTACATGAGGCAAGATGGCGGCTATCTGTCAGTTACATGAGGCAGAATGACGGCTATCTGTCAGATACCCGAGACAGGATGACGGTTATCTGTCAAATACCTGAGGCAGGATGACGGTTATCTGTCATTTACATGACGCATGATGACCGTTATTTGTCAGTTACATGAGGCAGGTTGGCGGTTATCTGTCAGATACATGAGGCAGGATGATTGTTATCTGTCAGTTACATGAGACAGGCTGACGGTTATCTGTCAGTTACATGAGCCAGGTTGGCTGTTATCTGTCAGCTACATGAGGGAAGATGACGGTTATCTGTCAGTTATAATAGGCAGATAGGAGGTTATCTGTCAGCTATATGAAGCAGGATGACGGTTATCAGTCAGTTACATGAGGCAGGATGACGGTTATTTGTCAGTTGTATAAAGGAGGATGACGGGGATCTGTCAATTACATGAGGCAGGATGACGGTTATCTGTCAGTTACATGAGGTAGGTTGGCGGTTATCTCTCAGTTGTATGAGGATGGATGATGTTTATCTCTCAGTTACATTAGACAGGCTGACGGTTATCTGTCAGTTGCATGATCCAGGTTGGCGGTTATCTGTCAGTTAGATGAGGCAGATTGGTGGTTATCTGTCAGTTACATTAGGCAGATTGGAGTTTATCTGTCAGTGATATGAGGCAGGATGGCGATTATCTGTAATTTACATGAGGCAGGATGACGGTTATCTGTCAGTTATATGAGGCTGGTTAGCGGTTATTTGTCCACTACATGAAGCAGGATGACGGTCATCTATCAATTACATTAGGCAGGATGACGGTTATCTGTCAGTTACATGAGGCAGATTGAAGGTTATCTGTTAGTCAGATGAGACAGGTAGGCGGTTTTCTGTCAATACATGAGACAGGATGACGGTTATCTGTCAGTTACAGGAGGCAGGATGCCTGTTATCTGTCAGTTACATGAGACTGGTTGGCTGTTATATGTCAGTTACATGAGGCTAGTTAATGGTTGTTTGTCAGTAACATGATGCAGGATTACGGTTATCTGTCAGCTACATGAGGCATGATGACAGTTACCTGTCAGTTACAGGAGGCAGGTTAGTGATTATCAGTCAGTTACAGGAGGCAGGATGACGGTTTTCTGTCAGTTACATGAGGCGAGACGACGGTTATCTGTCAGTTACATGAGGTAGGATGACGGTCATCTGTCAGTTATATGAGACATGATGACGGTTATCTGTCAGTTACATGAGGCAGCTTGGCGGTTATCTCTCAGTTGTATGAGGATGGATGATGTTTATCTCTCAGTTACATGAGACAGGCTAACGGTTATCTGTCAGTTACATGAGGCAGGATGACGGTTATCTGTCAGATACATGAGGCAGCTTGGCGGTTATCTCTCAGTTGTATGGGGATGGATGATGTTTATCTCTCAGTTACATGATCCAGGCTGGCGGTTATCTGTCAGTTAGATGAGGCAGATTGGTGGTTATCTGTCAGTTACATGAGGCAGATTGGAGTTTATCTGTCAGTGATATGAGGCAGGATGACGGTTATCTGTCATTTACATGAGGCAGTATGACGTTATCTGTCAGTTATATGAGGTAGGTTAGCGGTTATCTGTCCACTACATGAAGCAGGATTACAGTCATCTGTCAGCTACATTAGGCAGGATGACGGTTATCTGTTAGTTACATGAGGTAGGTTGGCGATAATCTGTTAGTTATATGAGGCTGGATTACGGTTATTTGACAGTTACATGAGGGAGGTTTGCGGTTATCTGTCAGTTACATGAGGCAGAATGACGTTATCTGTCATTTACATGAGGCAGATTGATGATTATCTGTCAGTTACATGAGGCAGATTGAAGGTTATCTGTTAGTCAGATGAGACAGGTATGCAGTTTTCTGTCAGTACATGAGGCAAGATGACGGTTATTTGTCAGTTGTATGAGGGAGGATGACGGGTATCTGTCAGTTATATGAGGCAGCTTTGTCGTTATATGTCAGTTAAATAAGGCAGGTTAGACGATCTATGTCAGTAACATGAGGCAGGATGACGGTAATATGTCAGTTACATGGGGCAGAATGACGGTTATCTGTCAGCTACATGAGGCAGTATGCCGGTTATCTGTCAGTTACATGAGACAGGTTGGCTGTTATATGTCAGTTACATGAGGCTAATTAATGATTGTCAGTAATATGATGCAGGATTACGGTTATCTGTCAGCTACATGAGGCAGGACGACAGTTACCTGTCAGCTACATGAGGCAGGTTAGTGATTATCAGTCAGTTACAGGAGGCAGGATGACGGTTTTCTGTCAGTTATATGAGGCGAGACGACGGTTATCTGTCAGTTACATCAGGCAGAATGGCGGCTATCTGTCAATCACATGAGGTAGGATGACGGTCATCTGTCAGTTACATGAGGCAGGATGACGGTTATCTGTCAGCTACATGAGGCAAGATGGCGGCTATCTGTCAGTTACATGAGGCAGAATGACGGCTATCTGTCAGATACCCGAGACAGGATGACGGTTATCTGTCAAATACCTGAGGCAGGATGACGGTTATCTGTCATTTACATGACGCATGATGACCGTTATCTGTCAGTTACATGAGGCAGGTTGGCGGTTATCTGTCAGATACATGAGGCAGGATGATTGTTATCTGTCAGTTACATGAGACAGGCTGACGGTTATCTGTCAGTTACATGAGCCAGGTTGGCTGTTATCTGTCAGCTACATGAGGGAAGATGACGGTTATCTGTCAGTTATAATAGGCAGATAGGAGGTTATCTGTCAGCTATATGAAGCAGGATGACGGTTATCAGTCAGTTACATGAGGCAGGATGACGGTTATTTGTCAGTTGTATAAAGGAGGATGACGGGGATCTGTCAATTACATGAGGCAGGATGACGGTTATCTGTCAGTTACATGAGGTAGGTTGGCGGTTATCTCTCAGTTGTATGAGGATGGATGATGATTATCTCTCAGTTACATTAGACAGGCTGACGGTTTTCTGTCAGTTGCATGATCCAGGTTGGCGGTTATCTGTCAGTTAGATGAGGCAGATTGGTGGTTATCTGTCAGTTACATTAGGCAGATTGGAGTTTATCTGTCAGTGATATGAGGCAGGATGGCGATTATCTGTAATTTACATGAGGCAGGATGACGGTTATCTGTCAGTTATATGAGGCTGGTTAGCGGTTATTTGTCCACTACATGAAGCAGGATGACGGTCATCTATCAATTACATTAGGCAGGATGACGGTTATCTGTCAGTTACATGAGGCAGATTGATGGTTATCTGTTAGTCAGATGAGACAGGTAGGCGGTTTTCTGTCAATACATGAGACAGGATGACGGTTATCTGTCAGTTACAGGAGGCAGGATGCCTGTTATCTGTCAGTTACATGAGACTGGTTGGCTGTTATATGTCAGTTACATGAGGCTAGTTAATGGTTGTTTGTCAGTAATATGATGCAGGATTACGGTTGTCTGTCAGCTACATGAGGCAGGATGACAGTTACCTGTCAGTTACAGGAGGCAGGTTAGTGATTATCAGTCAGTTACAGGAGGCAGGATGACGGTTTTCTGTCAGTTACATGAGGCGAGACGACGGTTATCTGTCAGTTACATGAGGCAGGATGGCGGTTATCTGTCAGTCACATGAGGTAGGATGCCGGTCATCTGTCAGTTATATGAGACAGGATGACGGTTATCTGTCAGTTACATGAGGCAGCTTGGCGGTTATCTCTCAGTTGTATGAGGATGGATGATGTTTATCTCTCAGTTACATGAGACAGGCTAACGGTTATCTGTCAGTTACATGAGGCAGGATGACGGTTATCTGTCAGATACATGAGGCAGCTTGGCGGTTATCTCTCAGTTGTATGGGGATGGATGATGTTTATCTCTCAGTTACATGATCCAGGCTGGCGGTTATCTGTCAGTTAGATGAGGCAGATTGGTGGTTATCTGTCAGTTACATGAGGCAGATTGGAGTTTATCTGTCAGTGATATGAGGCAGGATGACGGTTATCTGTCATTTACATGAGGCAGTATGACGGTTATCTGTCAGTTATATGAGGTAGGTTAGCGGTTATCTGTCCACTACATGAAGCAGGATTACAGTCATCTGTCAGCTACATTAGGCAGGATGACGGTTATCTGTTAGTTACATGAGGTAGGTTGGCGATAATCTGTTAGTTATATGAGGCTGGATTACGGTTATTTGACAGTTACATGAGGGAGGTTTGCGGTTATCTGTCAGTTACATGAGGCAGAATGACGGTTATCTGTCATTTACATGAGGCAGATTGATGATTATCTGTCAGTTACATGAAGCAGATTAAAGGTTATCTGTTAGTCAGATGAGACAGGTATGCAGTTTTCTGTCAGTACATGAGGCAAGATGACGGTTATTTGTCAGTTGTATGAGGGAGGATGACGGGTATCTGTCAGTTATATGAGGCAGCTTTGTCGTTATATGTCAGTTAAATAAGGCAGGTTAGACGATCTATGTCAGTAACATGAGGCAGGATGACGGTAATATGTCAGTTACATGGGGCAGAATGACGGTTATCTGTCAGCTACATGAGGCAGTATGCCGGTTATCTGTCAGTTACATGAGACAGGTTGGCTGTTATATGTCAGTTACATGAGGCTAATTAATGATTGTCAGTAATATGATGCAGGATTACGGTTATCTGTCAGCTACATGAGGCAGGATGACAGTTACCTGTCAGCTACATGAGGCAGGTTAGTGATTATCAGTCAGTTACAGGAGGCAGGATGACGGTTTTCTGTCAGTTATATGAGGCGAGACGACGGTTATCTGTCAGTTACATCAGGCAGAATGGCGGCTATCTGTCAATCACATGAGGTAGGATGACGGTCATCTGTCAGTTACATGAGGCAGGATGAAGGTTATCTGTAAGCTACATGAGGCAAGATGGCGGCTATCTGTCAGTTACATGAGGGAGGATGACGGTTATCTGTCAGATACCCGAGGCAGGATGACGGTTATCTGTCATTTACATGACGCATGATGATCGTTATCTGTCAGTTACATGAGGCAGGATGATGGTTATCAGTAAATTACATGAGACAGGCTGATGGTTATCTGTCAGTTACATGAGCCAGGTTGGCTGTTATCTGTCAGCTACATGAGGGAAGATGACGGTTATCTGTCAGTTTTAATAGGCAGATAGTAGGTTTTCTGTCAGCTATATGAAGCAGGATGACGGTTATCAGTCAGTTACATGAGGCAGGATGACGGTTATTTGTCAGTGGTATGCATGAGGATGACGGGTATCTGTCAATTACATGAGGCAGGATTACGGTTATCTGTCAGTTAGATGAGGCAGATTGGTGGTTATATGTCAGTTGCATGAGGCAAATTGGAGTTTATCTGTTAGTGACATGAGGCAGGATGACGATTATCTGTAATTTACATGAGGCAGGATGACGGTTATCTGTCAGTTATATAAGGCAGGTTAGCGGTTATTTGTCCACTACATGAAGCAGGATGACGGTCATCTATCAATTACATTAGGCAGGATGACGGTTATCTGTTAGTTACATGTCGTAGGCTGGCGATAATCTGTCTATTATATGAGGTTGGATTACGGTTATTTGACAGTTACATGAGTGAGGTTTGCAGTTATCTGTCAGTTACATGTGGCAGAATGACAGTTATCTGTCATTTACATGAGGTAGATTGACGTATTCTGTCAGTTACATGAGGCAGATTGAAGGTTATCTGTTAGTCAGATGAGACAGGTAGGCGGTTTTCTGTCAATACATGAGACAGGATGACGGTTATCTGTCAGTTACAGGAGGCAGGATGACGGTTATCTCTCAGCTACATGAGGGAGGTTGGTGATAATCTGTCAGCTACATGAGGCAGGATGACGGTTTTCTGTCAGTTACATGAGGCGGGATGACGGTTATATGTCAGCTACATGAGGCAAGATGGCGGCTATCTGTCAGTCATATGAGGTAGGATGACGGTTATCTGTCAGCTACATGAGACAATATGGCGCTATCTGTCAGTTACACGAGATAGGATGACAATTATCCCTCAGATACCTGAGGCAGGATGACGGTTATCTGTCATTTACATGACGCATGATGACGGTTATCTGTCGGTTACATGAGGCAGGTTGGCGGTTATCTGTCAGATACATGAGGCAGGATGATGGTTATCTGTCAGTTATGTGAGACACTGACGTCATCTGTCAGCTACATGAGGGAAGATGACGGTTATCTGTCAGTTATAATAGGCAGATAGGAGGTTATCTGTCAGCTATATGAAGCAGAATGACGGTTATCAGTCAGTTACATGAGGCAGGATGACGGTTATTTGTCAGTTGTAGGAAGGAGGATGACGGGGATCTGTCAATTACATGAGGCAGGATGACGGTTATCTGTCAGTTACATGAGCCAGGTTGGCGGTTATCTCTCAGTTGTATGAGGATGGATGATGTTTATCTCTCAGTTATATGAGACAGGCTGACTTTTATCTGTCAGTTACATGAGCCAGCTTGACGTTATCTGTCAGCTAGATGAGACAGATTGGAGTTTATCTGTTAGAGACATGAGGCAGGATGACGGTTATCTGTCAGTTATATGAAGCAGGTTAGCGGTTATCTGTCAACTACATAAAGCAGGATGACGGTCATCTGTCAGCTACATGAGACAGGATTACGGTTATCTGTTAGTTACATGAGGTAGGTTGGTGGTTATCTCTCAGTTGTATGAGGATGGATGATGTTTATCTCTCAGTTACATGACACAGGCTGACGGTTATCTGTCAGGTACATGATCCAGGCTGGCGGTTATCTGTCAGTTAGGTGAGGCAGATTGGTGGTTATCTGTCAGTGACATGAGACACGATGACGGTTATCTGTCATATATATGAGGCAGGATGACTGTTATCTGTCAGTTATATGAGGCAGGTTAGCGGTTTTATGTCCACTACATGAAGCAGAATGACGGTCATCTGTCAGTTACGTTGGGCAGGATGACGGTTATCTGTTAGCTACATGAGGTAGGTTGGCGATAATCTGTCTGTTATATGAGGCTGGATTACGGTTATTTGACAGCTACATGAGGGAGGTTTGCGGTTATCTGTCAGTTACATGAGCCAGAATGACGGTTATCTGTCATTTACATGAGGCAGATTGACGGTTATCTGTCAGTTACATGAGGTAGATTGACGTTTATCTGTCAGTTACATGAGGCAGATTGAAGGTTATCTGTTAGTCAGATGAGACAGGTAGGCGGTTTTCTGTCAATATATGAAACAGGATGACGGTTATCTGTCAGTTACAGGAGGCAGGATGACGGTTATCTCTCAGCTACATGAGGGAGGTTGGTGATAATCTGTCAGTTACATGAGGCAGGATGACGGTTTTCTGTCAGTTACATGAGGCGGGATGACGGTTATATGTCAGTTACATGAGGCAAGATGACGGCTATCTGTCAGTCATATGAGGTAGGATGACGGTCATCTGTCAGTTACATGAGGCAGGATGACGGTTATCTGTCAGCTACATGAGACAATATGGCGACTATCTGTCAGTTACACGAGGCAGGATGACAATTATCCCTCAGATACCTGAGGCAGGATGACGGTTATCTGTCATTTACATGACGCATGATGACCGTTATCTGTCGGTTACATGAGGCAGGTTGGCGGTTATCTGTCAGATACATGAGGCAGGATGATGGTTATCTGTCAGTTACGTGAGACAGCCTGACGGTTATCTGTCAGTTACATGAGCCAGGTTGGCTATTATCTGTCAGCTACATGAGGGAAGATGACGGTTATCTGTCAGTTATAATAGGCAGATAGGAGGTTATCTGTCAGCTATATGAAGCAGGATGACGGTTATCAGTCAGTTACATGAGGCAGGATGACGGTTATTTGTCAGTTGTAGGAAGGAGGATGACGGAGATCTGTCAATTACATGAGGCAGGATGACGGTTATCTGTCAGTTACATGAGCCAGGTTGGCTGTTATCTCTCAGTTGTATGAGGATGGATGATGTTTATCTCTCAGTTATATGAGACAGGCTGACTTTTATCTGTCAGTTACATGAACCAGCTTGACGGTTATCTGTCAGTTAGATGAGGCAGATTGGAGTTTATCTGTTAGTGACATGAAGCAGGATGACGGTCATCTGTCAGCTACCTGAGGCAGGATTACGGTTATCTGTTAGTTACATGAGGTAGGTTGGCGGTTATCTCTCAGTTGTATGAGGATGGATGATGTTTATCTCTCAGTTACATGACACAGGCTGACGGTTATCTGTCAGGTACATGATCCAGGCTGGCGGTTATCTGTCAGTTAGGTGAGGCAGATTGGTGGTTATCTGTCAGTGACATGAGACACGATGACGGTTATCTGTCATATATATGAGGCATGATAACTGTTATCTGTCAGTTATATGAGGCAGGTTAGCGGTTATATGTCCACTACATGAAGCAGAATGACGGTCATCTGTCAGTTACGTTGGGCAGGATGACGTTATCTGTTAGCTACATGAGGTAGGTTGGCGATAATCTGTCTTTTATATGAGGCTGGATTACGGTTATTTGACAGCTACATGAGGGAGGTTTGCGGTTATCTGTCAGTTTCATGAGGCAGAATGACGGTTATCTGTCATTTACATGAGGCAGATTGACGGTTATCTGTCAGATACATGAAGCAGATTGAAGGTTATCTGTTAGTCAGATGAGACAGGTGGGCGGTTTTCTGTCAGTACATGAGATATGATGACGGTTTTCTGTCAGTTTTATGAGGCAGGTGGGCTGTCATATGTCAGCTACATGAGGCAATATGACGGTTATCTGTCAGTTATAATAGACAGATTGGAGGTTATCTGTCAGCTATATGAAGCAGGATGACGGTTATCTGTCAGCTACATGAGGCAGGATGACGGTTATCTGTCAGCTACATGAGGCAGGATGACGGTTATTTGTCAGTTGTAAGAGGGAGGTTGACGGGTATCTGTCAGATATATGAGGCAGCTTTGTCGTTATATGTCAGTTAAATGATGCAGGTTAGACGATATCCGTCAGTTACATGAGGCAGGATGACGGTTATCTGTCAGTTACATGAGGCAGCTTGGCGGGTATCTCTCAGTTGTATGAGAATGGATGATGTTTATCTCTCAGTTACATGAGACAGGCTGACGGTTATCTGTCAGTTGCATGAGCCAGGTTGGAGATTATCTATCAGTTAGATGAGGCAGATTGGTGGTTATCTGTCAGTTAGATGATCCAGGCTGGCGGTTATCTGTCAGTTAGATGAGGCAGATTGGTGATTGTCTGTCAGTTACATGAGGCACGATGACGGTTATCTGTTAGTTACATGAGGTAGTTTGGGGGTTATTTGTCAGTTGTATGAAGGAGGATGACGGGGATCTGTCAATTACATGAGGCAGGATGACGGTTATTTGTTAGTTACATGAGGTAGGTTGGCGGTTATCTCGCAGTTGTACGAGGATGGATGATGTTTATCTCTCAGTTATATGAGACAGGCTGACGTTTTCTGTCAGTTACATGAGCCAGGTTGGCGGTTATCTGTCAGTTAGATGAGGCAGATTGGTGGTTATCTGTCAGCTACATGAGGCAGGATGACGGTTATCTGTTAGTTACATGAGGTAGGTTGGCGATTATCTCTCAGTTGTATGAGGATGGATGATGTTTATCTCTCAGTTACATGAGACAGGTTGACGGTTATCTGTCAGGTACATGATCCAGGCTGGCGGTTATCTGTCAGTTAGATGAGGCAGATTGGTGGTTATCTGTCAGTGACATGAGACACGATGACGGTTATCTGTCATTTATATGAGGCAGGATGACTGTTATCTGTCAGTTATATGAGGCAGGTTAGCGGTTATATGTCCACTACATGAAGCAGAATGACGTCATCTGTCAGTTACGTTGGGCAGGATGACGGTTATCTGTTAGCTACATGAGGTAGGTTGGCGATAATCTGTCTGTTATATGAGGCTGGATTATGGTTATTTGACAGTTACATGAGGGAGGTTTGCGTTATCTGTCAGTTACATGAGGCAGATTGACGGTTATCTGTCATTTACATGAGGCAGATTGACGGTTATCTGTTAGTTACATGAAGCAGATTGAAGGTTATCTGTTAGTCAGATGAGACAGGTAGGCGGTTTTCTGTCATTACATGAGATATGATGACGGTTTTCTGTCAGTTGTATGAGGCAGGTGGGCTGTCATATGTCAGCTACATGAGGCAATATGACGGTTATCTGTCAGTTATAATAGACAGATTGGAGGTTATCTGTCAGCTATATGAAGCAGGATGACGGTTATCTGTCAGCTACATGAGGCAGGATGACGGTTATTTGTCAGTTGTAAGAGGGAGGTTGACGGGTATCTGTCAGATATATGAGGCAGCTTTGTCGTTATATGTCAGTTAAATGATGCATGTTAGACGATATCTGTCAGTTACATGAGGCAGGATGACGGTAGTCTGTCAGTTAAATGGGGTAGAATGAAGGTTATCTGTTAGTTACATGAACCAGGTTGGCGATTATCTGTCAGTTAGATGAGGCAGATTGGTGGTTATCTGTCAGTTACATGATCCAAGCTGGCGGTTATCTGTCAGTTAGAAGAGGCGGATTGGTGGTTGTCCGTCAGTTACATGAGGCACGATGACGGTTATCTGTTAGTTACATGAGGTAGCTTTGCGGTTATTTTTCAGTTGTATGAAGGAGGATGACGGGGATCTGTCAATTACATGAGGCAGGATGACGGTTATCTGTTAGTTACATGAGGTAGGTTGGCGGTTATCTCTCAGTTGTACGAGGATGGATGATGTTTATCTCTCAGTTATATGAGACAGGCTGACGGTTTTCTGTCAGTTACATGAGCCAGGTTGGCGGTTATCTGTCAGTTAGATGAGGCAGATTGGTGGTTATCTGTCAGCTACATGAGGCAGGATGACGGTTATCTGTCATTTACATGAGGCAGGATGACAGTTATCTGTCTCTGTCATTTACATGAGGCAGGATGACGGTTATCTGTCAGTTATATGAAGCAGGTTAGCGGTTTTCTGTCAACTACATGAAGCAGGATGACGGTCATCTGTCAGCTACATGGGGCAGGATGACGGTTATCTGTTAGTTACATGAGGTAGGTTGGCGGTTATCTCTCAGTTGCATGAGGATGGATGATGTTTATCTCTCAGTTACATGAGACAGGCTGACGATTATCTGTCAGGTACATGATCCAGGCTGGTGGTTATCTGTCAGTTTGATGAGGCAGATTTGTTGTTATCTGTCAGTGACATGAGGCACGATGACGGTTATCTGTCATTTACATGAGGCAGGATGAAGGTTATATGTCAGTTATATGAGGCAGGTTAGCTGTTATCTGTCCACTACATGAAGCAGAATGACGGTCATCTGTCAGTTACGTTAGGCAGGATGACGGTTATCTGTTAGTTACATGAGGTAGGTTGGCGATAATCTGTCTGTTATATGAGGCTGGATTACGGTTATTTGACAGCTACATGAGGGAGGTTTGCGGTTATCTGTCAGTTACATAAGGCAGAATGACGGTTATCTGTCATTTACATTAGGCAGATTGACGTTATCTGTCAGTTACATGAAGCAGATTGAAGGTTATCTCTTAGTCATATGAGACAGGTAGGCGGTTTTCTGTCAGTACATGAGATATGATGACGGTTTTCTGTCAGTTGCATGAGGCAGGTGGGCTGTCATGTGTCAGCTACATGAGGCAATATGACGGTTATCTGTCAGTTATAATAGACAAATCTGTCAGCTATATGAAGCAGGATGACGGTTATCTGTCAGCTACATGAGGCAGGATGACGGTTACTTGTCAGTTGTAAGAGGGAGGATGACGGGTATCTGTCAGTTATATGAGGCAGCTTTGTCGTTATATGTCAGTTAAATGAGGCAGGTTAGACGATATCTGTCAGTTACATGAGACAGGTTGGCTGTTATATGTCAGTTACATGAGGCTAGCTAGTTAATGGTTGCTTGTCAGAAACATGATGCAGGATTACGGTTATCTGTCAGATACATGAGGCAGGATGACAGTTACCTGTCAGTTACATGAGGCAGGTTAGCGGTTATCTGTCAGTTACAAGAGGCAGGTTGACGGTTATTTCTCAGCTACATGAGGGAGGTTGGTGACAATCTGTCAGTCTGATGAGGCAGGATGACGTTTTCTGTCAGTTACATGGGGCGAGATGAAGGTTATCTGTCAGTTACATGAGGCAGGTTGGCGGCTATATGTCAGTCACATGAGGTAGGATCACGGTCATCTGTCAGTTACATGAGGCAGGATGACGGTTATCTGTCAGCTACATGAGGCAAGATGGCGGCTATCTCTCAGTTACATGAGGCACGATGACGATTATCTGTCAGATACCTGAGGCAGGATGACGGTTATCTGTCATTTACATGACGCATGATCACCGTTATCTGTCAGTTGCATGAGGCAGGTTGGCGGTTATCTGTCAGATACATGAGGCAGAATGACGGTTATCTGTCAGTTACATGAGACAGGCTGACGGTTATTTGTCAGTTGTATGAGGGAGGATGACGGGTATCTCTCAGTTATATGAGGTAGCTTTGTTGTTATATGTCAGTTAAATGAGGCAGGGTAGACGATATCTGTCAGTTACATCAGGCAGGATGACGGTAATCTGTCAGTTACATGGGGCAGAATGACAGTTAATTGTCAGCTACATGAGGCAGGATGGCGGTTATCTGTCAATTGCATGAGACAGATTGGCTGTTATATGTCAGCTACATGAGGCTAGTTAATGGTTGTTTGTCAGTAACATGATGCAGGATTACGGTTATCTGTCAGCTACATGAGGCAGGATGACAGTTACCTGTCAGTTACATGAGGCAGGTTAGCGGTTATCTGTCAGTTACAGGAGGCAGGATGACGGTTATCTCTCAGCTACATGAGGGAGGTTGGTGATAATCTGTCAGTTACATGGTATAGGATGACGGTTTTCTGTCAGTTACATGAGGCGAGATGACGGTTATTTGTCAGTAACATTGGGTTAAGTCTACGACCTCCTGAGGTGTAAGCAGTTCCTTCTTCACTAGTGGTACCTGTTCTGTTACTCTTGCTTAATAATCCGGTGACTTGTCATGAATGATGAAAAGACGGAATTGTGATTACGACAAACGGAACATATCCGTGGTCATTTCGAACACAAATATTCCATACCGGTTAACCAAGTCACTCGATGGCCATAACACTTTTCTAGTGATAACTTCACCAAGAACATCTGTTCAGTAGATTCCTTGCTTGCAACAAAGCGCTACCAAGGAAATCGTCATAGGCACCCCAAGCTCTGGAATATCTAGCAGACGTATACTCTATATGTAGATGATGCTGGGATGTTGCTACATATAAATGGAAAGTTCACAATGTTTTTTTCAAGCATAGTTGCTCATTCTATCCGTACATACTCGCCTACAAAGTATGTTGATCAATTGCCATTACAAAATAATAGTAATTTTACAGAATAATATTCTGATGAAAACTTACACTTGAAGTTAATTAGCGGTATTTCTAGAATTGATTATCTTCGAATCTGCCTTCATATAATCTGTAGACAAATAAATAGCAGAAATATTATACAAGTATATCCTGTTAGTGCGGGTTATTTGACTTTGACTTTGATCAGTCTATAAATACAATTGGTTGAATAAATTACATGTATATTTCTTGTTGATTAACGCCAAATGACAAATTTGTCACTGAGGTGATGGTGATGTTCGCTTTGTACTAGGCCAATACCCTTAGTTAGAGTTTTATAGTACTAGCTCACCGAAATGACAGTCCACGTGTAGATATATCGTTCCACTCTGACACATTATCCCGATCTCGTGCCAACCAGTCTAGATCTTAGCTCCTACTCCTTATTTTTGGTTGTTTAGCGGAGAAGCAGCAAATACCAGTTTTATTGTTGTTGGTTTGACACGTTCTGGGCTCGGACCCATGATCTACCGCATTTGAGGCGAGCACGCTAACCATTACACCACTGATGAGGTACGAGTTTATGTACCTATCTTAAAATTAACTATTTTATAGTCTTTGGTTTTACCCGCTCGGGGCTCGGAGACCATCATCTATCGCACTCGAATCGAGAAAACTAAACATTACAACACCGATGCGGTTGAGTACAAAAAATATGACAGATACATGTCAATACATATACATTATGTTGTACTGTACTAATAAAATTAAAACAATAATACCATATTGTTGGAACATTTCCAAAATCAATTCGGAAAATCATAAAAACAGAGACCAAATCGATACTACTAACACGCATGTTATATACATGAACGCTAACTTTCCTGTAGCCCTTTTCACAAAAATTCTTACGATAAAAAATTGTCGTAAGTGTAAAACTAAGATTAAAAAGAGATTCACAAAAATACTTACGATAATTTTAAGTGTAAAAATAGTCCTAACTTTACGTGTAAAACTACCCTGTCCTAAGAGTAAAATTTGGATCGTAAGAGAAATTTTGGTCTTATCTTTTATCGTACGTGAAAAAAATTGAAAAAAAGATGGACGATGTATTGGCGCTTCGACTTGAAAATAAGAGAGCAATTCATCGTTAGCGCATTTTCTCTGACCGTATGACAAACCTAATTACACATATTGATAAATGTTTATTGAAATGAATATGGTTTAATACAAACAGACGCTACAAATGACATTGTACGATGTTCCATTTATTTGACGACCTATGATTGGATAATAACATTCCTAAAAATAACGATAGAAAGGAGAGCCATATATGGAAATCTAGAGAATAAGATTAATATGCTTTACCTGGCCAGGAGAAAATTCCATTGATCAAAATAACGCGCAGTAACGAAATGATGCAGACGAAAATTACAGAAGGTCAGTGGGCGGTGCTTAATTTGTGTAGTGACCATTACGTCTTTATCCTTAGAATTCCATTCATAAAAATAACGATGCAGACGATAGATAAACTTGCAGAACGATGGAGACGGAAAATTACAGAAGGTCATTTGGTGCTTAATTTTGTGTAGTGACCATTACGTCTTTAGCCTAATTAGAACTTCCAAGAAAGTCCGTCAAACGTAGTTCGTGGAAAAAACTTAGTTACTGTTTCAAGTCATAGATCAGTAAAATCGCACAAAAATGTTGTAAGCTCCCGTGGTCACTAGGGAGCTTAGAACTTATATTCTCATATCCGAACATCCGGGTATTTAATAATTCAATGGGGTGAGGTCAGCAGGAATCCTCTAGATTTTACCTAGATTCCAATGAAAAAGTTGAATTTTATTTTCCTAATTTAAAATAAACCCGTCTGATATAAATTGACGAAAACCAAACTAGATATCTGATTTAGTGTCTATAAGGACCAGAGGTGATTTTAATTAAAATATTTAACTTCTGTTGGAAGATAGCGAATACATTAATATACATTGGAGTCCATGTAGAATCCCGAGGATTTTGCTTGGCTTCACCTCAAATATTTTCTTCATCTCAAAATTGATAATCATTGATTGGTCAATTACATTGTGTGATGTCACTCCGAAATCGAGAATTGTTGTTTATTCCTTTTTGGCGTGAGTAATAACAGAGTCTATAACGATGCATTCCGTACATTTACCTTTTCAATGCAGCAAAGTGTATCGTTTACATGACCAAAAAAATCAGGATAATTCTTTTAATTTTAGATTTCAAATTGGGAACGATCGACAATCGAAAAGTCTACTTACAAACTGGGGAGAATTCTTCTTTTTCATTATTATTACTTTTTTTTTTATAAAAACAGGAATACGGTATTTTCTTCTAGACATCTACTTCGCTTACAAAAGTTTTGTATGAACAGCCGCTTTAGGACTGGAATTTTCTGGATCCAATGATATCGTTTTGATTTTGCTTTTATATTAGTAATATAATTTATTAATTTCTGGCAACTTCGATGATCATCGAACACTCTGGCGATACATATTATGTATGATAAACTTGTGTACATTCTTCTGTTATATTAATATTAATATATAACAGGGATATTTATTCGTCTTCATGATTGATAGATGATAAACACATCTTAATTTGGGTTATCTCATAAAAATCGGGATACATTTTCATCAGTAAAAGAACAAGGTTTAATTTTATGTGGGATGGGATTAATTGGAAAAAAGGGGGTAAATATTTTGCTGACAAATAACCGATAAAATAAATTATATGAATAGGTTTTTTTTCACTCTCCAGATGCACTCCCTTAAAAAATACTTCTACCAAAAGTAACCACGCGTGGACAACTCCAAGATAATTATTATAGACCATTTTAATTTACATGCATTAGAAATGTTCCTCTATACGAAAATCATACCCGTTCATATTTTGTGCAGTTATTGGTGACCGATTCATATATTAGATAACAATTCAATATAAACATACAAACACATCATAGCATACAAAACTACTTATAAATTAGTGCCGGGGATATTTTATAGAATAATTAAAAAAAAAAATGTTTTGTTGTGCTATGGAAATGAAACTAGGTTGCTAAGGAAGATGGCATATGGTGTTTAACGCCCCTTTCGACACTATATCGGTCAGTTTTATTGGTGGAGAAAACTGGAGTACCAGGAGAAAACCATTGACCTGTCGCAAATCACTGACAAACTTTATCACATAATGTTGTATCGAGTACACATAAGGACGATTTTTTATCGTATTAAAGTGTAATTTTAGTCGTAAGATTAAAATTTGTCGTAAGATAATCTTTGTGAAAAGGACTTAGGAATTGTCGTAAGATAATCTTAAGTGAAAAAGTTAGGACTATAGTTACGAATTACTGTGAAAAGGGCTACTGGTTTGGTACAATTAAATCGATAAAAGTATAGGGGGGAGGGTTAACTAATGATTTGAATAGATTGATTTTGATTGATTTTGATTTTTGGAGTTTAACGCCACTTTCATCAATATTTCAGCTATATCATGGCGACTTGTTTTAGTGGTGGAGGAAGCCGGAGTACCCGGAGAGAACCACCGACCATGGGCAAGCAACTGGTAAACTTTATCACTTGCGGCTGCGAGTCGAGTGCACCCATTTTTGTAATTTACAAAGCTGGGCGCACACCCACGCCGTATTGGTGATAGGCTTGTATGAGTTGTTAGGTAATCCAACTACCTAACTCATTGAGCCACCCGGGCCCTGATATGAATAGAAAATATAAATGTAGTGAAACATAGTAAGATTGGAAGCTGTTCACATTCCAAATACAGTGAAACCTGTCTAATCCGAACTACCTTTGCACCAGCATTTGTTTTCGGAATTGACAGGTGTCCAAATTATACAGGTTTAATTAACAAAGATATCCTACATTGGGACTTTATCTAAGAAAAACTTGAAGATACCAAAGGGGTAATCAGAAGCTGTAAATCGAAGAATGGCAGACAATGCAATGGCTAAAAGAAAATTGACAAAAGCACAAACAATGATCTACAAAACACTACACATACACAAAAACACAAACAATGATCTACAAAACACTACACCTACACAAAAACACAAACAATGATCTACAAAACACTACACATACACAAACACACAAACAATGATCTACAAAACACTACACATACACAAAAACACAAACAATGATCTACAAAACACTACACATACACAAAAACACAAACAATGATCTACAAAACACTACACATACACAAAAACACAAACAATGATCTACAAAACACTACACATACACAAAAACACAAACAATGATCTACAAAACACTACACATACACAAAAACACAAACAATGATCTACAAAACACTACACATACACAAAAACACAAACAATGATCTACAAAACACTACACATACACACAAGCACAAACAATGATCTACAAAACACCACACATACACCAAAACACAAACAATGATCTACAAAATACCACACATACACAAAAACACAAACAATGATCTACAAAACACTACACATACACAAAAACACAAACAATGATCTACAAAACACTACACATACACACAAGCACAAACAATGATCTACAAAACACCACACATACACAAAAACACAAACAATGATCTACAAAACACCACACATACACAAACACACAAACAATGATCTACAAAACACTACACATACACAAAAACACAAACAATGATCTACAAAACACTACACATACACAAAAACACAAACAATGATCTACAAAACACTACACATACACACAAGCACAAACAATGATCTACAAAACACCACACAGACACCAAAACACAAACAATGATCTACAAAATACCACACATACACAAAATCACAAACAATGATCTACAAAACACTACACATACACAAAAACACAAACAATGATCTACAAAACACCACACATACACAAAAACACAAACAATGATCTACAAAACACCACACATACACAAAAACACAAACAATGATCTACAAAACACTACACATACACAAAAACACAAACAATGATCTACAAAACACTACACATACACACAAACACAAACAATGATCTACAAAACACTACACATACACAAAAACACAAACAATGATCTACAAAACACCACACATACACAAAAACACAATGATCTACAAAACACTACACATACACAAAAAGACAAACAATGATCTACAAAACACCACACATACACAAAAACACAAACAATGATCTACAAAGCACTACACATACACAAAAACACAAACAATGATCTACAAAACACCGCACATACACAAAAACTCAATGATCTACATAACACCACACATACACAAAAACACAAACAATGATCTACAAAACACTACACATACACAAAAACACAAACAATGATCTACAAAACACTACACATACACAAAAACACAAACAATGATCTACAAAAAACCACAAATACACAAACAATGATCTACAAAACACCACAAAAACACAAACAATGATCTACAAAACACTACACATACACAAAAACACAAACAATGATCTACAAAACACCACAAAAACACAAACAATGATCTACAAAACACCACACATACACAAACAATGATCTACAAAACCCTACACATACAACAAAACACAAACAATGATCTACAAAGCACTACACATACACAAAACACAAACAATGATCTACAAAACACCACACATACACAAAAACACAAACAATGATCAACAAAACACTACACATACACAAAAACACAATGATCTACAAAACACCAGACAAACACACAAGCACAAACAATGATCTACAAAACACTACACATACACAAAAACACAAACAATGATCTACAAAACACTACACATACACAAAAACACAAACAATGATCTACAAAACACTACACATACACAAAAACACAAACAATGATCTACAAAACACTACACATACACAAAAACACAAACAATGATCTACAAAATACCACACATACACAAACAATGATCTACAAAACACTACACATACACAAAAACACAAACAATGATCTACAAAACACTACACATACACAAAAACACAAACAATGATCTACAAAACACTACACATACACAAAAAAACAAACAATGATCTACAAAATACCACATATATACAAAAACACAAACAATGATCTACAAAACACTACACATACACAAAAACACAAACAATGATCTACAAAACACTACACATACACAAAAAACCAAACAATGATCTACAAAACACCACACATACACAAACAATGATCTACAAAACACTACACATACACAAAAACACAAACAATGATCTACAAAACACTACACATACACAAAAAGACAAACAATGATCTACAAAACACTACGCATACACAAAAACACAAACAATGATCTACAAAACACTACACATACACAAAAACACAAACAATGATCTACAAAACACCACACATACACAAACAATGATCTACAAAACACTACACATACACAAAAACACAAACAATGATCTACAAAACACCACACATACACAAAAACACAAACAATGATCTACAAAACACAACACATACACAAAAACACAAACAATGATCTACAAAACACTACACATACACAAAAACACAAACAATGATTTACAAAACACTACACATACACACAAACACAAACAATGATCTACAAAACACTACACATACACAAAAACACAAACAATGATCTACAAAACACCACACATACACAAAAACACAATGATCTACAAAACACTACACATACACAAAAAGACAAACAATGATCTACAAAACACCACACATACACAAAAACACAAACAATGATCTACAAAGCTCTACACATACACAAAAACACAAACAATGATCTACAAAACACCGCACATACACAAAAACTCAATGATCTACATAACACCACACATACACAAAAACACAAACAATGATCTACAAAACACTACACATACACAAAAACACAAACAATGATCTACAAAACACTACACATACACAAAAACACAAACAATGATCTACAAAAAACCACAAATACACAAACAATGATCTACAAAACACCACAAAAACACAAACAATGATCTACAAAACACTACACATACACAAAAACACAAACAATGATCTACAAAACACTACACATACACACAAGCACAAACAATGATCTACAAAACACCACAAAAACACAAACAATGATCTACAAAACACCACACATACACAAACAATGATCTACAAAACCCTACACATACAACAAAACACAAACAATGATCTACAAAACACTACACATACACAAAACACAAACAATGATCTACAAAACACCAAACATGCACAAAAACACAAACAATGATCAACAAAACACTACACATACACAAAAACACAATGATCTACAAAACACCACACAAACACACAAGCACAAACAATGATCTACAAAACACTACACATACACAAAAACACAAACAATGATCTACAAAACACTACACATACACAAAAACACAAACAATGATCTACAAAACACTACACATACACAAAAACACAAACAATGATCTACAAAACACTACACATACACAAAAACACAAACAATGATCTACAAAACACCACACATACACAAACAATGATCTACAAAACACTACACATACACAAAAACACAAACAATGATCTACAAAACACTACACATACACAAAAACACAAACAATGATCTACAAAACACTACACATACACAAAAACACAAACAATGATCTACAAAACACCACACATACACAAAAACACAATGATCTACAAAACACTACACATACACAAAAAGACAAACAATGATCTACAAAACACCACACATACACAAAAACACAAACAATGATCTACAAAGCACTACACATACACAAAAACACAAACAATGATCTACAAAACACCGCACATACACAAAAACTCAATGATCTACATAACACCACACATACACAAAAACACAAACAATGATCTACAAAACACTACACATACACAAAAACACAAACAATGATCTACAAAACACTACACATACACAAAAACACAAACAATGATCTACAAAAAACCACAAATACACAAACAATGATCTACAAAACACCACAAAAACACAAACAATGATCTACAAAACACTACACATACACAAAAACACAAACAATGATCTACAAAACACTACGCATACACACAAGCACAAGCAATGATCTACAAAACACCACAAAAACACAAACAATGATCTACAAAACACCACACATACACAAACAATGATCTACAAAACCCTACACATACAACAAAACACAAACAATGATCTACAAAACACTACACATACACAAAACACAAACAATGATCTACAAAACACCACACATACACAAAAACACAAACAATGATCAACAAAACACTACACATACACAAAAACACAATGATCTACAAAACACCACACAAACACACAAGCACAAACAATGATCTACAAAACACTACACATACACAAAAACACAAACAATGATCTACAAAACACTACACATACACAAAAACACAAACAATGATCTACAAAACACTACACATACACAAAAACACAAACAATGATCTACAAAACACTACACATACACAAAAACACAAACAATGATCTACAAAACACCACACATACACAAACAATGATCTACAAAACACTACACATACACAAAAACACAAACAATGATCTACAAAACACTACACATACACAAAAACACAAACAATGATCTACAAAACACTACACATACACAAAAAAACAAACAATGATCTACAAAATACCACACATATACAAAAACACAAACAATGATCTACAAAACACTACACATACACAAAAACACAAACAATGATCTACAAAACACTACACATACACAAAAAACAAACAATGATCTACAAAACACCACACATACACAAACAATGATCTACAAAACACTACATATACACAAAAACACAAACAATGATCTACAAAACACTACACATACACAAAAAGACAAACAATGATCTACAAAACACTACGCATACACAAAAACACAAACAATGATCTACAAAACACTACACATACACAAAAACACAAACAATGATCTACAAAACACCACACATACACAAACAATGATCTACAAAACACTACACATACACAAAAACACAAACAATGATCTACAAAACACTACACATACACAAAAACACAAACAATGATCTACAAAACACTACACATACACAAAAAGACAAACAATGATCTACAAACACCACACATACACAAACAATGATCTACAAAACACTACACATACACAAAAACACAAACAATGATCTACAAAACACTACACATACACAAAAAAACAAACAATGATCTACAAAACACCACACATACACAAAAACACAAACAATGATCTACAAAACACTACACATACACAAACAATGATCTACAAAACATTACACATACACAAAAACACAAACAATGATCTACAAAACACCACACATACACAAAAACACAAACAATGATCTACAAAACACTACACATACACAAAAACACAAACAATGATCTACAAAACACTACACATACACCACACATACACAAACAATGATCTACAAAACACTACACATACACAAAAACACAAACAATGATCTACAAAACACTACACATACACAAAAAAACAAACAATGATCTACAAAACACCACACATACACAAACAATGATCTACAAAACACTACACATACACAAAAACACAAACAATGATCTACAAAACACCACACATACACAAACAATGATCTACAAAACACTACACATACACAAAAACACAAACAATGATCTACAAAACACTAGACATACACAAAAACACAAACAATGATCTACAAAACACTACACATACACAAAAACACAAACAATGATCTACAAAACACTACACATACACAAAAAGACAAACAATGATCTACAAAACACCACACATACACAAACAATGATCTACAAAACACTACACATACACAAAAACACAAACAATGATCTACAAAACACTACACATACACAAAAACACAAACAATGATCTACAAAACACTACACATACACAAAAAAACAAACAATGATCTACAAAACACCACACATACACAAACAATGATCTACAAAACACTACACATACACAAAAACACAAACAATGATCTACAAAACACTACACATACACCACACATACAAAAAAAATGATCTACAAAACACTACACATACACAAAAACACAAACAATGATCTACAAAACACCACACATACACAAACAATGATCTACAAAACACTACACATACACAAAACACAAACAATGAACTACAAAACACTACACATACACAAAAACACAAACAATGATCTACAAAACACTACACATACACAAAAACACAAACAATGATCTACAAAACACCACACATACACGAAAACACAAACACTGATCTACAAAACACCACACATACGCAAACAATGATCTATAAAACACCACACATACACAAACAATGATCTATAAAACACCACACATATACAAAAACACAAACAATGATCTACAAAACACTACGCATACACAAAAACACAAACAATGATCTACAAAACACTACACCTACACAAAAACACAAACAATGATCTACAAAACACCACACATACACAAAAACACAAACAATGATCTACAAAACACTACACATACACATAAAACCTAAAGATCGAGCAGCATGTATCCCACTAAAACCGGGAGATAACTCGGGTGCTCCGGAAAGGTATAGAGGATTCTAGTTTATTTAGGGTTTGGTTTAGATATGTTTCACTGTAGCTTTTACAGGGAAACATGTAATCTAATTATGATTATGCAACATAACGCCAACACTATTTGTTCTTAAATATAAATATTCTAGAGATGCATCAATGATGACGGGCTGATTCATCCACAGGCGCATGGGGCATGGATTTCGTTTCCTCCTCCCCCCTTTTCTCTACTATCCCCTCTTTTTTCAAAATTTTCATATAAATCATTCCTTTTTCAAAATTTTCATAATCATTCGTTTTTTCTTCATTTGACAATATCAGTAGACGTCATACATCATGAATAATACGTGTCAGGCGCGTAGCTCCCTATACGCCAACACGCAGTTGCGTGCACATCGGCGTGCTGAAGAAAAAAAAATAGAGCAAAACAAATAAGATAAATAAGGAATAATAAAAATTAAAAAAAAAGTGGAAAACAAAGTTTCGTTGTGGCTTTTTGTGAAATTTCAATGTCATAAAAATTACGGCATTTCAAATTTTATTCAAATGACGTTACGGCCGTATCATTAGTATGAGTTATATCGAAAATATGGACAAGCGGACCAAACTGCGCACACTTTGCGAAACGCGATGGACGAGTTGAGCCGACTCACTGTACACATTTAAAACATCATTTCCTGTAGTGGTTCATGCGTTGGAACGATTACAGGGACTAGGAGATGACAAAGCCGGACAATACCTTGCATCTATTACCAGATTTGTATTTGTTATAGCTCTGGTAGTATCAGCACACATTTCACAGAGTACGGTGTTTCTGTCGAAATTCCTGCAAGGTATCGAATGTGACCTGCTGGAGGCTACAAAAGAATGTAAAACTGTCATTGAGTTGTTACGAGCTGAACGACTCGATCAATCAGTTTGGGATGAATTGTATCAATCGGCATTAGATTTATCAGAACCTTTCGATATCGTTGAAAATATGCCGAGGCGATGTGGAAGACAGACTACCAGAGCCAATCACCCTGCAGACACGCCAAAACAGTATTGGAAAGTTTCTTTGTACTATGCGTTTATAGACCACATGATATTGGAATTGGAGTCGCGTCTGATCAAATCAGAAAATCGCTTTTATGCACAGTATCTGCTTCCTCGTATTATAGGAAATATTACGAACGAACAAATCGCGACATTGTATGAGACATACCAGACTGACCTGACATGTAATCAGTTAGACGAATTCAAGAGGGAGGTCGCTCGATGGCGAACACGCTGGAGTATAACACCTCGCCATCAGATGTCAACTTCACTTTGTGAGACACTTGATGCAGTAAACCCGGTGCTATATCCTTCTATAGATACCATCTTGTGTATCATGTTGACAATGCCGGTAACAAGTGCTACCGCAGAGCGATCGTTCAGTGTACTACGTAGGTTGAAGACATATGTACGATCAACAATGAATAGCGATAGGTTGTCATCGCTAGCATTAATGCATATCCATCGCGATTTCAGTGTGGATTTAGACAAAGTTATGGAGAAGTGCGTGTCTGCTAAGACACGAAGAACAGATTTTGGGCAATTCTAAGTAAATTCTGTCTAACAAAATCATGAAATCAATGTATTCAATTTACCCATGAAAACACCTCAGAACGCACCATTATGCATCTAGTAAAAAAAAGACCCCCTCTCCAAAGTATGGTTGCTTGCACTGCAAAAAAGGCTAGCTACGCCCCTGCGTGTATTCTGTGTCCACAGTTTTTCGACTGATACAGTATAAGAAAGAAGGTAAGCAACTCCATTTTCATATTTCGCGCCATATAGCTCACCTCGGTTGGGAAACCCCCGTGTTTTTTACACTTTTTACCTTGTCTACATATGGCACTGTCGTATCAAACTGTTTCTAAGACACTTACATAATTGCCCATGTTCGAATTTCTGTCTGTACGTCGATCTTTTCCAAGAAATCTCGCCGAGAATAGCGAGGCAGCTTCGTTTCTAGGTCAAACTACATCATATGAGACGGAAGTGCAAGAACGGGAACCCTGGGATTTTTACGAATGGATTACCTGCATTGAAAAACCCAGATGCGCTCCGAATATTTTTCCCATAATGTGTTGGCGGGAAATATAAACCGCTGAAAAAACATAACAGCAGACGGATTATTTCGTAAAAATGGCACAACGACCATCTGCATATGGAAACATTGAAATAATTTGATGGTAAATAACTGTTCAAAAAGAAATTCAAACTGAGAAATAGATGATTGAATGGTTAGAACTGAAGTCAAAATTTCAATGAAAAAGAAATATTCAGCTTGCCTCTACTTCAAATTATTAAAATCATACCCAAACAAATACATATACAACTAAAAAAAAAAAAAATAAAAAAATAAAAAAAAAACAAAGGAAGAAGAAGCTGAGAACAGCTATTGAATGGGACTATGGCATTTTACCCTCTTCCTCAATAAACGTGTCTATTCCAAGAATTGCATACGTGATAGTAAATATATACGTATTGCGTGTTCAACGTTCATTATATATATCATATTTCAAAGGTCTTTTAACATGTGGAAAAAACAAAAACAATATATTCAGAATAGTCAGTGTTGTGAGGTACAGTAGACATAGTGTATTTGTTTACTTGTAAAAATGTGGTTCGTCATTGTAATCGCCTGTCTATCTCTCTGTGAGGTTGGTGCTACTTGTAATGTGAGTAATGGTAAGTATTTTGTCAGTAGAAATTAGAACATAATCAGAAATTCGGGTACATGGCGTCCTCTAATAGTTACAGTGTAATGTTCACTAGTTCTCGGCAATAGATATTTGTATTTATTTAAGAAAATAATGCTCTTGGAAGGGTTAGGGTAAGGGTTATGGTGTTTAAGCCACTTCCAACATTATTTCAGTTGTATCATGGAGGTCAGGTGCATTGGTGAAGGAAACCGGAGTACCTGGAGAAAACCACGACCTGCCGCGAGTCGCTGACAAACTTTATCACATAGTGTTGTATTGAGTACACCTCGCCATGAGTGGGATTCGAGCTCACAACTTTAGTGGTGATAGGCACTGATTGTATATGTAGTTGTAAATCCAACTATCATACGATACTACTACGACGACCCCTTTTCTTGGAAGGAATGAGTGAGTTAGTGATTGCTGTTTTCAGGTATATCATGGCGAGAACAATTTACATTCAATGAAATGATGATGAGCCAGCCGTTGTTTACTTCAACTATTTAATGTTGTACCATTTAAGGAGTTATATTAGATACTAATTTAAATTTAACATTAAAAGTACCATCAATTTTACTCTTGCTAGATCGGTAACCATTTTACCGTCGTAAGAGAAATAACTCATATAAAAAGTATAAAAACTAATAATTGTAGAATCAAATCCGGGATGTGTAAAGATATATTGACCATTTACAGTAAATATTAACGTCATACGTTCATACATTGTCAATAAATTTGCTTTTGTTGTTGTTGTTTTTGTTTTTGCTGTTGATTTGTTTGTTCGTTTTGATCTTTGTTTGTGTTGTTTATATTTTTTTCTGTACTCATTCATAGTAAATTTGAAAATAAATAATATCCATACGCCATTTTCGTTTGAATTCTAGATAAAACGACTTGTATCACTAAAGTCCTGCTGCAAATGTTGATGGGCATCAACACTAGAAAAGGTAAACTATGTTTTTTTCCTCTCTCTCTTTGTTATTGTTCAAAACAATAGCATCTCTCAATGATATTAAGAACAGTGTAAGCTATTGTTTATATTTGTATTCTAATCTAAACCAATATAACCTGATCAGTGTAATTGTTAAAGGGGGGGGGAGGGGGTGCTTGCTGTGGTAATCTGGGAAAATTAAAGTTTTATCCAGTGAATTAACAATAAATAAATGTTATAAAGATGCTTAAAATGTGGCATTTAGTTGAAATAGAAAAATATATATGACAAAAACAGATTTCAAAAGTCTTCAACCAAAACTATATCGGTCTGGTGTTTTATGCTAATGAACGCAGAAATTAGGAGACATACACGTAACTGTGTGGGGCTGTATGTATTTTGGTTCCACTCGTCACGATACAGTCGAACAATAGATTTATTGATGGAAGACGTAACTCACACACTTGACACTTTTTCAAAAACACCGTTTTCCATAATTTTAAGAATAATAACCCTAGCTTTTCCTATTTATATATATTATCCATAGTAATTTAAGAATAAATGCCAATAAACTTATATATATATATTGTGCTTTATCAGTTTCAGATTGTCGTCTAAAACCAGCCTTCTTTGCCTCTTTGGTAAAGCATCCTTACACCTTAACAGGCATTAACAGTGTGGTTAAATTTGAAGATGTCAGGGTCAATAGAGGTCAAGGCTACAACCCATCAACTGGAGTTTTCACAGCTCCACGGAAGGGACTGTACCATATTTCATGCTTCATTTTGGGAATGACCAACTTTGTTCATTACCAACTTAATAAGAATGATGCACTTTATACCAACGGATATTCACCTAATGGTGTACAATCATCCAGCACAATTAGTTCTCTCGTGGAGATGAAGAAAGGTGATCGTGTGTTCATCAGACATAGGCATACGTCAAAGTCTGAACAAATCGTTGGAAATCACCATTCAACGTTTTCTGGATATTTTTTGCAAGAATAAAAATATTGCCATGAATATAGTTATTACCTTATTGTAAAGTAGCGGAATATTATTTAGTCTCTAGGTAGAACCTATGATATTAATCTCTGGGACCAATCATTTACCTATCTGGGGGAGGGGGAGCTTTGATTTCTTGTTCGGACAGAATATTGCTTAGTCTCTGAGTCAACATGTATTTTTATTTAATTGAATAAAGGACATACTAGGAAAAGGTTGGATATTTAAGCATTACAATTTGACAGGAGAAACGAATAAATCTTTTTAAAAGGAAACCCAGTATCCATTTTTGCCATTTATGTGACATTTCCTCACAAACGTAACTTGGGTTTAGGTTAGGGTTTATGGTGTTTAACGTCACTTTCAACAATATTTCAGTTATCGTGGCCATCAGTTTTATTGGCGGAGGAAACCGAAGTATCTGAGGAAACCATCGACCTGTCGCAAGTTACTGACAAACTTTATCACACAATGTTGCATCGAGTACACCTCACTCTGAACGGGGTTCAAACTGTAGTGGTTTAGGCACTGATTGCACGGGTAGTTGTAAATCCAACTACCATACGATCACAAACCACGACGGCCCCACTGATGCGTAACTTGAAGCGTAATAACACATGTCAGACCGGACTATAACTATCTTTTACTCTTTGGTTTATGTGTTTGTTTGTTTGTTTGTTTGTTTGTTTGTTTGTCTTTTTGTTTTTGCTTTGATTCCTTTTGAAGTGCCTTGTAATTCCTAAGGAAGGTATAGGATTTATTATTATTACTGACACATCATTTACTATAGACAGCTTTCATTGGGTACTACAGTTTTCTTATCAAATAATACTGACCCCGCACAGACTACATTGCTGAAATATTGCTGAAATGTGGCATTGAACACATAATATTCCTAATTAAACGTTAGAGAGAACCAAAAGGACAATCAGAAATGAACATTCAAGAGACACAGGCAACATTGGATACAGGACACAAACAAAGCCAAAAATCAAAAAAAAACAACAAACAAACAAAAAACGCATAGCTAAAAATTAAACATATAAACAACACAGACCTCACCAAAAAAACGGAAGTGAAGGTTAAGAAGTTCCTGTTTCTTATAAGACACCCACTTAGCTTTTCTTGGGCCAAATTTGGAATTCAAATCAATACCAAGCAGGTTCGAGGCTATATAGTCATCACTGTTGGCTATTCGGCATTGTGGTGCTAAGACATACCCATTTCCGTTATGTAGCTCTATCAATTTGTATATCATATTCTTTTTGAAATTCTCAGTTCAAAATTGACGTGATGTAAGCTTTATGGTGGTAAATGCCCTTTAACCTCCAGTGTATGTTAATTTTACACAACTTGGTAGAATTTATAACGATTTCCTACGTTGACTGATGGCAAATATATTTATATTCAATTTTTATCATAGTTTAATATTTCCCTGCAAAAAAAACATGAGGTATGTTCCGCCATTTACTTGTGGTTTTCTTTTGGAGGTATTTTATGTCAGTCACTTGAGGCCGCATGGCGGTTGTCTGCTGGGATGTACTCTGTCAGTAATATGAGGCAGATTGGCAGTTATCTGCAGGTGTGTGTACTCTGTCAGTTACATGAGGCAGGTTGGAGGATGTATGCAAGGGGTATATAATCCCTTAGTTATTTGAGGCGGGTTGGCGGCTGTCTGCAGCGGAGGTATAATCTGTCAGGTACTTACGCCACGTGGGTGGTTGTCTGCAGGATGTGCACTTTGTTACTTTTATGGGGCTCATTGGCGATTGTCTGCAGCGAGTGTGCACTCTCTTAGTTACATACGGCAGTATGGCGGTTGTCTGCTGTGGTGTAATCTGTCACTTACATTAGACAGATTGGAGGTTGTCTTCAGGGGGTGTGTAATCTCGTAATTATTTGAGGCAGGCTGGCGGTTGTCCGCAGCGATTGTGTACTCGCAGATGTGTAATATGTCCGGTACTTGCGACACGTGGGTGGTTGTCTGCAGGGGTGTATGCTATGTCACTTGCATAAGGCATATTGGCGATTGTCTGCAGGTTACTTGAGACAGTATGGTGGTTATCTGCTGAGGTGTACTCTTATCACTTATATGAGGCAGATTGGCGGGTGTCTGCAGGGAGCGTGTACTCTGTTCGTTACTTGAAGCAGATTGGCGGTTATCTGTTGGGGGTGTACTCTATTATTTACATGAGGCAGATTGACGGTTGTCCGGATGTGGCGGGGAGTACTCTGTCATTTACATGAGGCAGGGTGACGATGGTCTGCTGGGTGTACTCTGTCAGTTACATGAGGCAAGTTGGCGGTTGTCTGCCGGGGGAGGGGTGGTCTCTGTTAGATACCTAAGACAGATTAGCAAATGTCTTCAGGGGATGTGTGCACTACCAGTTACTTAAGGAAGGATGGCAGTTTTCTGCTGGGTGTGCACTCTTTCAGTTACATGAGGCAGGTTGGCGGTCGTCTGCAAAGAGGCGGGGTGTACACTGTCAGTTATATTAGGCAGATTGGCGGATGTCTGTGGGATGTTTCTGAACTCTGTCAGTTACTTTAGGAAGGTTGGAGGTTGTCTTCACGGGATGTGTAATCTCTTAGTTATTTGAGGCAGGCTGCCGGTTATCTGTGGTAGATGTGTAATCTGTCAGGTACTTCAGACACGTGTGCGGTTGTCTGTAGGGGGTGTGTACTCTGTCACTTACATGAGGCAGATTGGCAGTTTTCTGCAGTGCATTAGTGAACTCTGTCATCCACCTAAGGTTGTCGTCAATGGGTTGTGAACTTGTGACAGGTTGGTAGTTGGCAGCCATAGTGTGTGTACTCCATCAGTTACATTAGGCAAGTTGACGGTTGTCGTCAATGGGGTATGCATTTGAGACAGGTTGGCAGTTGGTAGCTAGGGTGTGTATACTCCGTCAGTTACTTGTGGCAGGTTGGCGGTTGTCTGCAGGGGGTGTGTTCACTGTCAGTTAAATATAGTACCCTCATGCGAGACTAAAAACGAAAATGTGTTGATGATGACATTAAAATAACAGTAAATCTAACATAGATACCAATGAAAATGCTTTCCAGCAAGTGAATAGCAACATTATTTTGTTCTTATTAAATAAAATATTGTATTTTCGTGCCCAAATCAAGAAATATCGCAACGTACAACCACTTTGTATCGTTTTAGACTTAAAGCTGTATGAGCCGATCAAAATTGTATGTTTACAAGCATGGCAGAACAACATCACGGTAATAGTTAACTCTATATTTTTGTTTATAACTGTTAAATTATGAATGGAATCGAATGTGATATAACAGCATGCATGTTTATTTTGATCTGGAAGTAATAAATTGCTCCTTTTCTCCTATTTTCTGAGCACGCTCGAATCAGTTTTCGGCTATCACCCTCCAAAAAGGACATTTTTCGTTCTTTTGGGACCGATATCTTGGTTGCACATACTACCCTGAGGTCAAATTGAATTTAATTGTGCAGTTTAATCATTGGCTATCGTTGCATGTATAATTCAAATGCATATGCTCTCTGGCGCTTCAGCAATAAACTTTCGTTCTTTCATGGGCGGAGAAAAAAATGATACGGTTAAAATCCACTCTCCTCGAAATGTACTGATGATCGTATCATCCGGTGGATTGTGACCGTATATACATATGTATTTATCCGGTAGACAACACCATATGTCTGTGCACACCATAAAGCCTAAGACGAGATTGCCACCGACTTCTTTCGGTAATATTTCTGGACCTATTTTACTGATGAAAGTCGTGGACACAAAATTATATATTTACACCTTTTTTACCTATATTTCGGTCAAAACAATAGCAATAAAATAATGATAAATGAGAGTTTGCATGATTTCATTCTTAATTTTATTGAAAACATTTTAGTTCAACAAAATAACAATTATCGTGAATACTGTTGAAAAACAAGTCTTACACAAGTCGCGATTATGAATTTCTTTTTGTATTAGAAATGACTTTTTCATATTTCAATTTGAAAGCACATGTTTTGTTCGTATTATGATGAGTATTAAGATAGGTGTCACTGTAGCATAGTATCAATGATACTGGTGTGCTTTCAGAGGTTAGAGTTAAGATTATGGTGTTTTGCGCCACTTTCAACAATATTTCAGTAGTATCGTGGCGTTGAGCTTTATTGGTTGAGGAAACCGGAGAAAACCACCCACCTACCACAAGTCACTGTCAAACCTTATCACATAAAGTTTTATCGAGCATACCTCGCATTGAGCGGGACTCAAACTCACAACATTCGTGGTGATAGACACTGATTTAATATGTAGCTGTATATTTGATTATCATACGATCTCCACCACAATGACGGCCCCTATTTTCAGGATAAGGATATAACATTTATCATCCTTACACCACGAATTACATCGTTATCTATAACTATTATTCTGTAGATAACTGTTTGTCCTTTTTATTTTGACAATTGCATTGCATATCCTTCGTAGATTTATAGCTCCTGTTTTTTTCTTGTGGCATAAAAAGCGTGATTGCATTGAGACATAAGAAGCATTATTACATTGTGACACAAAAAGTGTTATTGAATTGAGACATAAGAAGCGTTAATGCATTGTGACATAAGAGGCATTATTACATTGTGACACAAAAAGTGCTATTGCATTGAGACATTAGAAGTGTTATTGCCTTGTGGCACAATAAGCATTATTGCACTGTGGCGCAAATAGCGTTATTGAATTGTGGCACAAAAAGCGTTATTGCATTTTGACATACGAGGCATACTAAGGGTTAATGTATTGTGACATAAGAAACAATATTACATTGTGACACAAAAAGTGTTATTGAATTGAGACATAAGAAGCATTATTACATTGTGACACAAAAAGTGCTATTGCATTGAGACATAAGAAGCATTATTACATTGTGACACAAAAAGTGTTATTGAATTGAGACATTAAAAGGCATATTGCATTGGGCCTTGAGAAACGTTATTGTACTGAGCCATTAGAAGCGGTATTGTATTATGGCATGAAGGCGTTATCGCATTGTAAAGCACTAAGCGTTGTGACACAAAAAGTGTTATTGAATTGAGACATAAGAAGCATTATTACATTGTGACACAAAAAGTGCTATTACATTGAGACATAAGAAGCATTATTACATTGTGACACAAAAGTGTTATTGAATTGAGACATTAAAAGGCATATTGCATTGGGCCTTGAGAAACGTTATTGTACTGAGCCATTAGAAGCGGTATTGTATTATGGCATGAAGGCGTTATCGCATTGTAAAGCACTAAGTGTGATTGCATTGTGTCATAAGAAATGGTATTGCCATATGACATTAAAAGCGTTATTGCATTAGGAAATAAGGGCAATAACAAAATTACCGAACTCCGAACAATCTTGCAAAGGGAAAGTCAAAACTCATAAGAATATAAACAGACAAAATCAGTCAACAACCAGAAAACTGTGAAAACCGAAATGACCCTGACTTGGTACAGGTATTTCTAAAGAAATCAGATTTTAAAGCGCCAAACCTCCCACTTTCAATACGGCTCAAAGGTTCCGGCTGTCACTATAACAGTATTTATAACAATACTGGAACAAAATAGCCATATTGTCTTGTGCCATAAGAAGAGTTAATTGTATTATTACACAAGAAGCGTTGTTGTATTATGACATAAGACGAGTTACTATATTGTAACACCAGGAGCGTTGTTTTTTTATGACACAAGAAACGTTGTTGTATTGTGACACAAGGAGAGTTATTGTATTATGACATATGAAACGTTATTATATTATGACACACAAAACGTTATTGAGTTATGGTATAATAGGCCTTATTGTATTATGCCATTAGAAGCAAAAGAAAAGAAAATTTGAGACATAGAAATAATAACTTTTAATTTTTCATATTTTTAATGACATACAAAATCATTTATATAAAGGAGAAAATCTCATGAACATACGACAGACCTTAATTAAAACGGAGTGCTAAGAGATGGCTGACCGACCAAGGTGTACAAATCTTTTACTGATTATTTGTTTATTCATGATAACTGATATTATAAATTGTTCTGGTAATTTTAGTAGAAGTATCTCTTCGACACCAGTTGGAACCACTGAAATTAAGAATAAGCCTGATGCTATTGCGTGTAACACAGATGAAACTGTTTCTGTAGCCGAAATTGAGAATAAGGGTGATGCTGTTGGTCGGAACCCTGATAGAACGGTTTGAGTAGCCGAAATTGAGAATAGGACAGATGCGATTGGTTGGAATACAGAAGGAACGCTTACAGTATCTGATATTGATAATAAGACTGATGATATTGGTTGGAACACAGATGGAACGCTTGCAGTAGCTGATTATAATGGGAGTTAACAGACTACAGAGAAATCCAGCAAGAACATAGTCAATCCAAATGCTTATACAATATCGGACCCATCTAAGTATCACTCAACAAACTGTTATAATGTGTTCGGAACACGTCTGCATAGTGATATTGAACAAACAACACGTTTTCTAGACGTTACAAACCTCCAGTTGGAGAACGCACTGAATGACTTATCAATGAATAGATCACCCGTCGATGCCGTCAAAGAATTAGTATTTGCTTCAACTGAGCGAAACATGCTCAGATCATCGTTGAATAAATCATGGTCTCCCACTACTACCGAAGGAATGGACTACATATTGTCTACTTCCACTCATAGAAACATTTTCAATTCATCGAACAGTAATAGTGCTGAAAGTCGACAACCATCATCACCACATGTCGAGATTGAAGATAAAACAGTAGATTCCGGAACTAATGGAAGGGAGATAACTACTACATCATCGGACGACATTGCCTTAATGACACTTCGAGATACATGTGCTGTATTTGGAACATGTGAATATATGTCAAGATATACAAGCGAATTTCACTTGTGTCATTGTGACAATAAATGCACTCTCTATGACGATTGCTGTATTAATTCAAATTTTACTCGAGAATCGCACACAATAGGTACACGTTTTCAATGTACCATTGTGGAAAAGTCTGACAGTCTCCTCTGATATTGGGATATTTGTAGTTGATAATTGTCCTGACAGTTATATGATATCAGAGAGATACAAGCTGTGTAATAGCAATCTAAGCATAGCTGGGCCATATGTTATTGATATAAATGGTACTGTTTATGCAAATAAGTTTTGTGCAGAGTGCCAAAATGTTTTCAATTACAAATCGTTCACAGTTAAAATAACTATAAATCACCGTAAAACTGATAAACAGTATATCTCTATCCGAATATATAACAGATGTAATCTCAAATAACGCAGGCTCGCAACCGATGGAGTAGTTAGCACTTGCAACTTCAAATCCACAGACAGAATACATGTTGGTCCCACCATATGGAACAACTGGAAGGTCATGTATCATCTATACGGAGCCTCAACTGAATGATGCACTGGAATGTACAGATTATGGCATTAATACAATACGAACACACATCGTTAATGGGACACTGTATCGTAATTCGTTTTGTAAGTGAGATGACATTAACAAACCTTCGATGTGTTTTTTGGTGCATGTTTAACAAGAATATGGAGACATGATGCCCATTCATTGGCTGTATTGTTTTCATTTCATCGGATATTGACCGGGTTTGCAATGATGGCGAACAAAAAGTAGTTTTAATTTAAGCAAAAAAGTTAAAACTCTAATACTCTAGTATTAATAGAATTTTGAAAAGAAAGATTATTAATTTTTAACAATTTCACCAATATCAACAAAGCGAACATTCAGCTCGCACCTCAAAACATTGGAAATGACAATTCATTATGGTGTTGGAAACCAGATCCTAGCTTGTGACAGGTACAAACATGTGGCAGTGTTAAACCAGTTAATTAAATGCAAACCTTATCTCTTTTTACGAGTTGCAATGCTATGAAGATACAAAATATAATTTCTATTTTCAGTCATTATGGATAATTATATTTATCGATATGATTTTTGGCTATAGCTTTTAACAATATTTCATTGATATCGTGGCGATCAGGTTAATGGCTAGGGGAAACCGTAGATCTGTCACAAGTCAATGGCAAACTTCATCACATAATGATATATCGAGAACACCTCACCTGAGCGGGATTCGAACTCACTATGTTAGTGGCGATAGGCAATGATTGCATAACTTGTTTTAAATCCAACTACCATACGATCACGACCACGATGGCGTAAATAGATAGGAATAATGTAACTAAATATCGTGGCGGTGGTACAACACTGTATAATATTGACGTTTTAGCATCAGACCAGGTTGAGTGCTTGCTCATATGGTCAGAATTAATGATGACACGATATGTTTATAAAGGAAACACAAGGTCATGTTATATTGATGAAGTGGTATACATGTGTTTATAGAATGCATAAGACTAACACAGAGCTGACAAAAAAAGAGAGATCTAGTTACACAAGTGCACACACGTGGACAGATATCAAAGTAATAGAGCATACAAGACGATAAACACATACACACAGATCAATACAAAAGAACAAAGGCACATACAAGACGATAAACACATACACACAGATCAAAACAAAAGAACAAAGGCACATACAATAGGAAGACACACCCACAGAAAAACAAATTGAACAAAGGCACAAACAAGACGAAAAACACAGGCACAGATAAAAACAATTGAACAAAGGTACAAACAAGAGGAAAACACACGCACAGAAAAAAAGAATTGAACAAAGGTGCATACAAGAGGAAAACACACGCACAGACAAAAACATTTGAACAAAGGTACATACAAAATGAAAAGACGCGCACAGATAAAAACAATTGAACAAAGGTACACTCAGGAAAGATCGTCAGTGAGATAAACTGTTTTGGTGGTTAAGAAGATCCCGTCGAATTAATGGGATTCATCGTGAAATCATAAAACATACAAAAGATAAATAATTTAGTTTATCGACACAATATGGTGTCAATATTGATATAATATCATAACCTTTATATTGATAGTTTTCTCAGCCATTACCAAAATATAACAACTTTAACTCAGAGCTGACATTTAGCTTGCTGTCAACAGCCACCTTAGACAACATGGTACTGAAGCAAGTCATGGTCAGCCTGCTATCATCGATTTCTGTAGATGACCAGACTGTTGCAACGTTCGCAAAATGTCTTAGTGTGGTTACCAACTCGACCCAAATTATCAACGTTTCCCTGAAACTAAAATCGGTGAGCCAAATGACCGGAAGGGGGGTTTTGTCGTTTAAAAAGAAAAACTGGAAAACTTCAAATGGAAGACACACATATTTCTGCAATCATCCAACTAGTCTATATTTATTAATACAGAGAAAATTCTAGAACATCAAGACTAAGAGTCTGTTTTAATTTGGCGATATGACAATAACATAGCGCTTCAGTCCACATCAAAACAGGAAATGATGTCATACAATGTCGAAATGACTAACACGGTTAGAAATGACGTATGCTTAGATGTAATTGTAAACGGATTGGTTGTCAATCAGACTTTATTCCTACAAACTGTAACATGCATGGAGTTCTTAGAACATGCTCAGCTTGTTCCACCAAACGACATTGTCCTACCAATTATTACGCATACCGGATGTTCTATATCCGCCATTGTACTACTGATATATATCATAATATCCAGGAAACTCGGATTATCAAAATCAACTCCTGGAAATAATCTTGAACATTTGTGTGTAACGTTAGGTTTATCAAACGTGTTGTTCATGATAGGCATTCGGGCTAACGATTACCAAACAGTGTGTTATATTCTGGGAATTCTTCTACACTATATTAGGCTGGTCGCTTTTGCATTTATGTCAATATCCGTTGTGTACATTTGTAAAACACTAACCCAAACTGTAGCACATAAATATAGCGATAATGGCAGTGTGCTTAAAAGTAAATACCTTTTCACTTGTTTTGATATGTTTCTGCCGATAATGTTCGTATTTCCTTCAGTTTATTAGACTTCTTTAGAGTTCCATATCTTTCAGCCAAGTATTCTAGATCTGTGTGTTTCCCTACTGGTTACCTGTCCAATCTGGTATTTGTGTCTGGTCCCATTTCCTTGTCAATTGTTCTGAATACAATAGCTGCGATCCAAATTATAATGTATGTTACACGTAATAGCATTACCATGAGCCACGTCCAGAAGACCAACTCGTTCCAGGAAGGGCAGGCCTATCTTCGAATTTGTGTCATTTTCGGGATATTGTGGATTATGGGTATTTTAGGTGCATTTTTCCAGTCTACGATAATAGATTATGTCTTTATTGTCTTGTGCAGTCTACAGGGACTGTGTGTTTTCGTAGCTCAGATGACAACTCTGTTGGTTAGAAAAGAAATTCGTGCATATCGTAGACCGAAATTATCATACCCCTCGACATAAAAAATCATTCTGATATGACCATTAATGGGTGAAGATTCATTGATCGGTGTTTGTTGTTTAATGCCAATTTTAGCAGTATTTAAGCTATATCGTGGCGTGAATCAATTCTATCAATTAACTTCCTTAATTATTTGTATTTCTATTAAAAGGCAAAAAGAAATAAATACTGAGAAATGAACGGAATTATTAACTATTACTGTTGTGTTGATTAAACTTTAGCAGATGTTCAACGTACTGATATAAGTTTATGGATTGATTGGTGCTTAACACCAACTTTAGCTGTATTTCAGCTATATTGTGGCGTGAACAATTTTTTATCAATTTTAAGATTTAAGTTCCTCAACTATAATATCCTTAAAAAAACCCATTTGTGTATAAAGCAATCGGGTTATATGTACAAATAAATGAAAACTTAAAGGAAAAAGCCCCATATATGTAGGACGTGTGTTATCTGATTATCGTTTAGTATACAAACCAGTTTGTTTGTGAAATTTCTAAATTCTGTCACCTGTGACATTTGTAAACAAATAAGATAAGATGTTGACGTTGTAGAATGTCTGATGAACATCAGCCGATATAAGCATGTCTAAGTCAATAATTGGAATCACACGGAATACATTCTGGTCGTTCCTCATTATTTAATTAATAACTATGTATAAATCTATCATGACCAATACGACATATGGTCAATACTACATGTTCCTTGTAATTGCCGCTTTACTGTAGGATTATTAACAATACGACATATGGTCACTACTACATGTTCCTTGTAATTGCCGCTTTACTGTAGGATTATTAACAATACGACATATGGTCAATACTACATGTTCCTTGTAATTGCTGCTTTACTGTAGAATTATTAACAATACGAAATATTGTCAATACTACATGTTCCTTGTAATTGCTGCTTTACTGTAGGATTATTAACAATACATTTTCATCTGTAGTACGATTGCTTTGTTTTACCATGTAGTGTGTGCTAATCTGCATTGTATGTTGTGACTCACATCCATTATATATACAGTCAAGCATGCCTATGTGGTCACCTTTATTAAGCAGTTACCAGTATTAAAAGGTCACCTTTTTCGTCTCCTGTCATAGAAAATTGTATATGAATTGAACCTCTTTAAGAGGTCACCTGTCTTATAATGCCACTTTGTTTTTGTCCCAAATGTGACCTCTTAATGCAGGCTTGACTGTACTGTGAAATTATTTAAAATCGTCGATACCAGTTTTCTTGGTTTGAGGACAATTGTATTTTCGTTGATATACAATATACGTAAATTGTCGGTAAATATAAAATTTATTTATATGAGCTTTAGAAACAGGCAGAATAGCGAGCCTTGGGCGAGCTTTTCAGGCCTGTTTCGCAGTGAGTACAAATGAATTTTATATTTAACGGCAATGTACGTATTTTGTGTTTATCCTAACATGTCAAAAAAGTTGGAAAACTTGTCAGATTTAATCAAAAAGGACAGAAACAAGCGTCATTCCTTGCCTTTCATAAATGTTATCAATGGTGTCTTCTTCGTGGTCCGCGTTACATTAGTACCAGTTTCACACTTGTCTGCGCCCTCCGCTGTACATAGCTACAGGGTACCAGGAAAGTTTATTCGTAGGCTGAAAAGTTTATTCGTATAGTACGAAAAGTTTATTCGTCTAGTACGAATAAAGCAAAAATTTATTCGTATAGCATATTTGTACAGCAAATGTACTGATTGCAGGATAAAAGTGTATATTCGTTTATCCCGTTCTATTGTCAGAACACACATATATGGGAATAAATATTCGCTGAATCACTAATTTCGTGTGCTTGATACTATCCACGAAATCCACGAATAATAAGGAATCCACATTATATATTAATAGTGTAAGGTTATGCATGTATTTCAAAATTTCAATTTCTATTCTTTAATATTGTAATTTAGTACATGTTGTTCCTGTCATTTTATAAAATTTAGTTAGTAATGACATGTCGTAGTGTATCTCTGGCGTTTTCCGTACACTTTAATGTTCAAATCATTAGAATCATGGCCGGCCTTAAGTCAATTAGGTCCCTCGCTGGCTTGAGTTATCTACTTTCGTCTGTTCAAGTGCACACAGCAACACCTCAGTTAACTCCCGGAGTTCATTCTTCTGTTTTCTGGTGTACTGTTTTCTAGATCATTGTTTGTCATTGTGTCCTTTTTCTGTTGGGCATTGAACTGTCAGTCCTTATTTGATTAGCGAAAAATACATGTAGTAATGTTATTGTCAGAGTGTAATAATTGCATTGTAGTATATTTCATATTAATTAAGTAGCAATCATTGGTTCAGACCCGGGACTACACAAAATCACAAAATGTTAAGCTTAAAAATGATATTTCACTTTTATTGATAAATACAATAAATAAGTATAGTGATTGTCTTGTAATAATTAATATATCTGCTTAATGTTGCAGTGATTGATGTTTGCAAAAACAAATAAATAATTACAAAAAATATCCTCTGTTCCTTGGAATGTCTTCATTTTTATTATTGTGTGTTCTTTTGTATGAATTGCTAGATGAATAACCGGGTTAGTTGAGGATCTACCCAAGTGAGCGATAAGGGTTAGTTGAGTCTCTACCCAAGAGAGCGATAAGGGATAGTTGGGCATCTACCCAAGTGAGCGATAAGGGATAGTTGAGCATCTACCCAAGTGAGCGATAAGGGTTAGTCGAGCCTCTATCCAAGTGAACGATGAGGCTTAATTGAGCCTCCAACCAGCTGAGCGATACATGCTTAGTTGCGCCTTTAACCAGGTGACCGATACAAGCATAGTTGAGCTTTCAACCAGGTGAGAGTTACAGGCTTATTTGGGCCTATGACCTGGTGAACGATGCAAGGTTATATGACCTTTCAGCCAGGTGAGCGATGCAGGTTTAGTTGAAGCTCTAATTTATCATATATTTACTTTCTTTCATCATGGAACCAGTAAATTTCCCAATTTTGCAAGCTAAAGTAATCATAACTTTTGTTTTCCTAATCCGAATCTCAAACCCTAAATCTTAGCGCCAAAGTGTTCAGTAGTCAGTTCCTAAATGTTATGCTAAATTTAATAAAGATATCGAATGAAGTGAACAAGACACGTTTCTGTAATAACCTTCATCTGACACATTCATAATCAAAAGTCTGGTAAGACAGATTGGTTTATAGTCTTGGGAGTAAGTAAACTAATATAGAACATATTGACCTGAAACCCCTACAGGGTGAATATACACTTATGTATAGACGTGTTAGATGTATCAGACGTGTCTGTTTCTACCCATTTGCGATTAAATTTTTAAACTATTCTAGAGGGTGATATTTTTTGCTTTCCATCTAAATTTGTGTTTAATGGCACAGTAGAAATATTCTTTCAAACGAACTGTGCAAATCGTTTTTGTGAACAAAATTTATATTTGATACTGAGAACAATTACAACTAAAGGTGACATCATATGTACAATGTGTAGCACATAACTAGATAAAAACTTATCTAGCAACATCCGATCAGCTAGCTCATCCACACTCACCCAAACATCAAGTTCAAAACACTTAGCTTGCTTGAATTGTTATATCAAGCAAGCAGTTTTTGCTATATTCATGACAAGAATAGATTCATATAAGTAAAGTAGTGGCATTATTATTTAGTGAGTCTCACTAATTGAAACAATAGGCAGTGGAACCAGTGTGGTAGACAAATTGGGGTGGTTACCAAAATTATGCCGAAGAAACAGAAAAGACGAAAGAGAAACAGAAGTAGCTGTCTTTAAATGGAAAGCATAACATTAGTACTAATAGGAAACACATATATTAACCTTGTAGCCATTTTGGCATAGGCAAAGCAAAAAACCAAAAATTGTCTTAAATGAATAAAAATTGTGAGAAAAAAAAAACAACAGCCACATAGTCAAAATATTTTACACGAGGATACTTTGTATAACATTAAAAGAAATAAATACAAAACGGTTTGTGCATAATTGGCATTCGCCAAAATCACCTCGGACAGATTGGTCATGAATTTTTTTCATAGAATCTGTAATGTTTTCTTTATTTGCTATGCAGTTGTATTATTGCAATATTCAGAGGGCATGTTCAAAGGTAGGAACTGTCACTGTTTATATGCTCATAAGTTGCATTTTAAATCAGAAGTGGAAAAAGTTAAATTTTGCGCCAAAAAATTCCCGAACTTTTTACCCGGAACTCTCGCGTTTTACCGTATCGTCAATATTTCAAATGACCAGCAGATGTCGCTAATAAACACACTTCCGTAGCTTTAATTCGAGTTTTCAAAAATGTCGTCTGAAAATCGCAAAATGCTAGTGGAAAATGCTCCATAGAGAGTTGTCAGCTGCTGTAAATAAATATTGATGTGTGTTTTCAGGGAGAATAATATATACAGAGAAGGAATAAGCCAATTTCCAGACAGGTAGGCCTTTTTTATTCACTAAATTTAAGATGAATACACAACAAGTATCCCAATGTAAACAAAGAAGAGTGACTTACCTTCTAACTTATATCATGTCAGAAACCCGGCATGGATAGAAACTACTGCTTGATTGTATTTATTGTATATATGTCATACAGTGATACATAGAAAGTTGCAAAATGTTGTTTATATGAAAAAAAGTCGATGATAAAAAAAAAATAAAAAAAAGGGGGGGGGGCAACATCTTAAAAAAAAAAATAATAATAAAATAAAGGGAGCAACATAGGGTCCTGTCCACAAGTACCTGTGGTCAATATCACAAAGTATAAACCATTACAATATGTGTACAATTGCTGAAAGAGTTCTTAACCAAATTTACCCACATTAGTGTTAAATTCAAAATATCTAAATTTTAATGTTTCATCCCGATAATTCTGGCAGCAGTGGTCCACTATGGCTTGGTGATTGGAAGTATCAAATTGGCAGTAGTAACACTTGTATCTATAGATAAAAGAAACATTGCATAATGAAATGGAAAAGATTATAACAATTTAATAGCAAATAAGGCATTTCGGGTATTTTAAGGCAAGATTGATCATATGAAATAAGAAGATTTACATTAATGACCACAAACGGAAATGAACTTCAATAATATTATTAATAAGCATATCTTATATGATGGAGACCATTCCTAAACAAAAAAGACCATTCCTTGGCTTGAAAGTTCATTCCTTCACCCAAAACATGAGACCATTCCCATACATTTTTGTCATGTTTTTGTCGTGACCGTTCCGTGACATAAACAAAATTTTCATAGACGTTTTAAGAGGAATACAAGGCTTGTCAAAGGCTGAAATGACATTTGTTGGACAATTCACATGTTTGAATAATTTTGACATCAACATATTAATATAAAAAGTCACTAGGCGGTAGGAATTGGTGAAATAAATTGGATTCTACGCCTCGATATCTTTGTCGCTGCATTGATCAACTACCGAAGGCAGTTTACGATAAAAACAAAAGGATCAAGCTTTACTGACTTAATGGTGAAGTAGAAAAAAGACTGCCCTATCTAAACGTGTAACTCATAGACACTAAGATAACCTATAAATAACGATATTAGTCAAAATCTTCACACCTACCTTTTTGATGATGTACAATCCGCCATCTTGAAATGACCATTCCTTATCGGGTACACGACAGTGAGTAATGACCATTTGTTTTACTCTAGACAGATTTTTTCGCATAAATAACATTGACAATGATACATGTTTACAATGGGGTACAATCTCGGAAAGCTTAGAACACCTGTTTGTGAAGTGTGGCGAAGTTTAAGGGTTACGTGCAGTGCCGTCTTAGCGCATGGACACGCTGTGCAGTTGCTCGGTGGCCCAACGAGCATAGGGGCCCCATCCTAATATATGCATGTTGTGTACGGCATGTTTTTTTTTTAAAGTTTAAACACTGTTTTTGTTGGAAGTACCAATACAATAAATATGCTTAATTTTATCGACATTTACATTTTTTTTCCTGTGAGTGGTTGTGAAGGTAGGGGCCCCAGTGCACTGCTTTGCCCGGGAGCCTATAATGCTCTTAAGACGGCACTGGTTACATGTATAAATCGGTTATATGGGATTTCCCTTCATAGCTTCAATGTTTTTATTTAGAATAAAACCGGTTTGTTAAGTCTTTAAGGTCTGTTTGATTTTGAAATTATTAATGCACGGGAAAGATTTTGGCGGTAATACGGGCAGGTTGTCACTGGGCTATTAATAGACATTTTCAATAACTATCTACGATTACGGTCTACAACGACACCGACAGGTAAATTGCACGGGGCTATATCAAAATGTATTTACAACATAATGTTTTCATTACTGCTATATCGCCATTCAATTTGTCTGTCAGTATATTTATATCTGTTTTTATTTTTATTATTCAAAAACAAATATTTCCAATTCCTTTAGTTTTTATTTCTTTTTTGAAATTTACGAAAAGGCAATTAGTTTGTTTATTTTTTAACATCATTAACGGTAAAGAATAATTAAAACAAAAAATTATATTATGAATATTTTACCTGCAGTAGCTTCATTCGTATCCCCAGGTTGATTTCGATTTCAAACTTGTAGATAGAAAACGTGTTGAAATGTAAAAAAAAAAATGTGTGCTCGATTGGAAATTTTGAGCTTTTCTTTTCTCGTTAGGAAATAACCAGATTCGGGAGCTAAAGTGAGCTTGGGAATCTATTCCTCAATTATTGAACGTAAAAACTCTTATATCTGTGGTGAAAGAGGCCGGGGTATCTGGAGAGAACCACCGACCATGGGCAAGCAACTGGTAAACTTTATCACTTGCGGTTGCGAGTCGAGTGCACCTTTTTTGTAATTTACAAAGCCGGGCGCGAACCCACGCTGTATTGGTGATAGGCTTATATAAGTTGTTAGGTAATCCAACTACCTAACTCATTGAGCCACCCGGGCCCTAACTCTTATTTCAATGTCTAAGCTATTTTTTATTAAATTAATATTTCACCGCAACGCTTAAGGAAAATAAATTAGCGACCTTGAAATTTCTTTATCAATGAATAGACGTAAAAACCAACAAATCAAACCCTTTCATTTATTCAATGTTGAAATAACTTCATGTTTCTATGTATAATGGATGATGATACAAAGGAGATGGTTACAACCCTTATCCCGGCCCTGACGAGATGCCCACAAAACGTAGCAGAGTACCTTAGGCAGCTGCTGCAAATTTTACTTGTGATGATTCGGCCACACCCATATCCTTTGCTAAACATTCGTCATAGAATTTCGAACGGGCAGATTGAAAATTGGGATGGATATGATGCATTTTCCGATTTCTTATCACACAGATACTCGTTTTATTTAGCTACTGGAGAAACCTCAGAAAGCCTTCTCCGTTTGACTAGAACTACTCGACACTTGTTTTTAAATCAAACAGGACGAAACTACACCATATTACCAGTAAATAGAGTTATGTTGTATATGATGTGGCTGAGATTCTACCCATCTTATCATAATCTTGCTCTTATTTTCAATGTAAGTCTTGCTACGGTTCACAATGAGATAAATGAATGTATTCCGATCATAAAGAGAGCATTATAACGTTTTATGCAATGGCCAACAATAAACGAATAGAGGGAAGAGCGATGTCCATGGACTAAGCTTGAATGCGCAGTCGGTGCAATTGACGGAACATCTACAGAAATCTGTCTTTTGTAAATCGAACTACATGAGCTATATTTTTCTGGACATCGACATTTCCATGCAATACATACGCAAGTAATTATTGAGAACGCCGGTTATATTTGCTATGCCGAGGCGCGATTTTTAGGTCATCAAAATGATGCAAAACAATTTACAATGATGTAACAAATCGGTGTAAATGGACCACTACATTTCCTGGAAGACTGCATACTTTTGGCCGATCAGATTTATCCAAATCGACACCCAACAGTTACGCTAATTACAACACAACAAATAAACCGAAAACCGGAACACATGAGGGACCGTTCAATATTTATCAGATTATTGGGCCGGTGCATTGGCATACTGGGCACATACTTTTTTTCTTGTATACACCCGCAGGTCAAGTAGATTTTCTAAGATTTTTTTTCTGAATTTCTCTTGAACTGGGCACATACATTTTTTTACACAAACAATTGGTGTTTTTTTTTTGCTTTGTTCAACAGTTCAGTTGACTGGGCCTTAAGTTTATTCTATAAATTCAATTGCTGGGCAAACAGATATTTTGAAGAAGGTAAACAAAATGCACCGGCCCATCAATCTGATAAATATTGAACAGTCCCTGAAAAAAAGTGTTCAAAAAATGCAACAGACCTGTTTCAGAATTCTAGTTGAACATATGATAGGGGATTAGAAAAATTATAAGGCATTAAGAACTTTGTGGAGACACCCGCGGAAGCCGAAATTAGTAGACATTGTCGAAACGTGTACAGCTCTGGTAAACCGACGTCGGACAATATTTGATTAAACAAGGGTACAATGAGAGATAGTTAGTTATTAATAATTCTTTACCGTTAATGATGTTTAAAATTAAACAAACGAATTGCCTTTTCGTAAATTTCGAAAAAAGAAAAAAAAACTTAACGAAATTGGAAATATTTCTTTTTTTTTAAATAATATACATAAAAAACAGATGCATGCATATAATACAGACAGACAGAAATTTACTTAGGCAACGTAAAAATGCACAGAAAAAAGGACATCTAATTTGATATTCAGATAAATATGCTTGTTAAATGGCGATATAACAGTAATTAAATGGTCTATTAAAAATCATGTTATAAATACCTTTTGATATAGCCTCGTACAATGGGGTTCACCTTCGATTTTTACGCTAATAGGTGGCGCATGTGTTCCATCAGTTATTACTCCTCGGTTAGCATCAATAACGTAACTAATGTAAACTACGATATTGATTTACAAAAAATGTATGAATTCATGTAAAATGCCACAAATGCTGTGTTTAACAAGATGAGGGTAGCTATCAAGAAGACTGACCATGCGACGAGAGTTCCTTGGACGCCAGGGAAATACGACGTGGTTTGCTCGGCACATAATGACATCTCAAGGACATCGGCTTCTCAGTGTCTGGATTATTATGTTAGATGTCTTCCAGTGTTGATTGAATAAAAAGTTTATATTATTTTTACTTAAGGAATGGCTCCTTTAAGCATAGTGTTCAATATATTTAATAAGACATAAAGCACTAACCATTTTACTACTGAGAAGGGGGGCGGGGGGGTTAGAATAAAAATCGTTTATCTTCCACTATGTCCGAATTTTAAAGTAGACCTGAATGCACCTCAGCTCTAAAAAATATTGCTTGTTTAGGTTAACTCGACCTTACCTAAAATTTAGTGCCTATAATCCTAGCTATTTTATTAGTTTTTCTCAACAAGCACAGTCTTGGAACATCTGCATGCCCAATATATCCAATGCAAAAAAAAAATCCTGGTCACCTTTACCTAACCTTTTTCACAGGGATACCGGTAACCCTAAACACACAATTATTTTTTTAGGTCTCGTATGCATGTATCGTTTATCTCATGTATGTATAAAACATATGTTTGATCTACCCGATGCTTGAAAAAAAAATGGATTCTCTACTGACAGACATAAAAAATCCCATGTCCCCCTCCCTCTTTCACTAATACAATTGTTGGTGTCTAATAAAGAAAACAAGTGAGTGGGAAGACATGTCACTCCACTCGGGCACACTAATTAATATTCCGATTCCTAGCCGGCCAGTCTTTGTTCTTACTTGCATGCTTTAATAGTAGAGAAGCAACAAATACCAAAATGTATGTGGTCGTATAAAAATCACACTGAAAAAGGAGCAGTCCTTCAACAATTTCATTAAGCAAGGAACGTGGGCCCAAGTTGCTTCGTTGAAGTTAGTTAATACAGTCAATATCATCAAACAAACATTAAAAAGATCATAGATTAGCTTCCAGTCAGATTTGAACTGACATCTTTTCAACTTTATTGAAATGTACTACCTTGTACTATAGAAGCCATAATGATTGTAATGTTACACAAATTACACATACAGATAAATAAACCACTCATACAAGTACTTCAAAAGCATCTTGTACATTGGTACAAAGGACTGTATTTACGACATATTATTAACTACAGATGTACAAGTATTTTAATCTTCACCATAGGATAGTTAAATGTTTAAATTGTGTATTTATTGACACTGATTACATCAGGTAATAATATTCATTAAAAAGTTGTTAATGTTTTCGTGATTCATGAAACCTTTTTTTTCTCTAGCTACTGTTAGAAGCGACTTAAACTTAAAGGGTCAATATATTACTTTAATAACAATATATGATATAAATATACAAGTATAACATGACAAAAAGACAAATATTTAATGGCTGACAAAAAATTACGAATACCCAGAAAACTGAAGACTGAGACGCTCAAACAACTAAAAATCCGGACTGACATGAACTCAGATGCTCCATATGAGACTGCAGTTCGAACTTCACTAATACCACATCAAGGGCGAAAGAGCTGGGGACAATTGCCCTCCCTACTTTTAAAAATTGAGGGAGGGGGGGGGGGAATAGATATGCCCCCCTTTTTGGCATTAAATTTAAGAAAAACAAACTTTTTTTACTATAGTATGGAAGCATATATTGTCCATTTAGCCAAGGGTATAAGGATATTTGGACAAGGGTATGCTTTGAAACCATAGTGACTTTTTTTTTTTTTATTGCTGCACAGTTTTGAAAATATACAAGACAAATAAGGAATACATTTTTTGTACAAATTTCATAAAGATGTATACCGAATGTAATGAGCATCATTTAAATTAGTATATTTATTGAGGTAATTACACATGATTGTGTATTTATATTTCAAAGATAAAAAAAAATTGAAATTGTGAAAAAAATAATGTTTTTTTTTAAATGTAAAATGTTTCTTAAAAAACGTATGAGGGTACTCTATTGAAAGCCCCATACTTTTTTTCTGTTGAAAATATGCCCCGTTTTTTCACATTCTGAATGATGACATGTATATGATGCTTTCAGTGTGTTGTTTTTGAATATTTAATAAAAAGAAAAGGTGTGTAAAAAGTTGGGTCAGTTTTTTAATAAAAATGATTTTTTTTCCTCACCTATGCCTGGATATGAATCCCATCTGGTTTTATAAAGGCAGTTAACTTCAAAATCTTCTTTTTCAATTATAATGGATAGCATAAATATGACAAATTTTCCTGGTCTTGTCTCTGAATCCTGTCACGAAAGCACATTCAAACTGATCCGTCATCATAATTTTAATGATGTTTTCTTTTCAGTCGGGGCAACTTGGACATTCAACAAATACAATAATATTGAAAAGTAACGAACATAAATCGTATGCTTGGGTTTTCGGTGTAATATGTACCTTTCAATCAAGTCAGTTTTTCGAACGTTTGTCGATGCATTTCGGCGTAGTAGATCATATTCGAGCTTCGGCACTGACCACAGCTGATCGCCGTCCGCCATCTTGGAATCGAATAACTGATAGTACACATGCGCCACCTGTCGGGAATGGGATAGGTGAACCCCATTTACCTGTCGGAGTTGTTGTAGACCGCAGTCGTAGATAGTTATTGAAAATGTCTATTAACCGATGCATGTATAATTATTATCGAGACGCTCTCAGTAACTTCAAGTGTTGGTACTTTCTGCTTAGTATATTACAGGGTATATTTTAGGTACAATTGTATGACATGTATACTGATGCTTTTGTTTGTATTATTTAATAAAGATTGTTTCGCAAAGAAAATATAAGAAAGTTACTGAGGGCAAACAAGCCTAATCCAAGTCTTGTCTCTTAATTAGCCCTTATATTAGATTAGAAATTATCTAAATTCGAACGATTTTAAGAGGGATAATTTAAGTGTACTTCTGATAGAAACATTACACAATTGACTTGTGAATAGTGATTATCATAGCTGTGTTAAACACAATTGATCCTCTTTGGATGTCCAATCAAAACAAAAACAGAAAAAAAACAGCAAAAGGACTCGCCTTTTAATTTTTACTGGATGGATTCTATTTTAAGCATAGCAAGTCTGTGAAATACAGGGGGTGAATGTACTCTCAAACACGTCGACAGTGTTATTTCCACCTGTTGCGAAAACGTTGTCGAAGTGTTTGAGAGTTTGACAACAAGTTTCTAGTGTAAACATATTTTATTAATCAATATATATGAAAATAGTACAACAATTTGAAAACAACAATAGTATTGACTATGAATTAATTAAGAGGATCCGAAAACAAGTTATTAAACTTATATAAATCCGTATCCCAAGTTTAATTAAATCTACTTTTAATAATCTCAGAAGTTAGATTACGTTGTAAGGGTCAGTGACATGATATTGTACACCATAGGGGGTGAATTGTGCAGGAAAGTGAAAGGATTTGGTGAATTGTGAATTACGGGGTAAATCGTTTACTACTTAAAATGAACTTTTGTACTGACAAGAAGATTTCTGTGTTCTGGTTAATTGATTTAGCACGTTTTTGATCGATGCACACACCGTTGTTTAGCGGAAATTTAGTATAGGGGCATTTGACGCACTATTACATTCAATGTTATCCTTACAATAATTAAAATCCACCTGTGATGTAAATCTATTGTCAAAACTCTCCATTATTTTTAAGGAATGGAGAGTTATTGTTCTCTTTATACTTTAGATATATTTGTACTATACACAGATTTTATTTTGCTACAAGATTAATAATTAATAAAATTAATCAAGTACAATGGGTGGATTTTAAGTTGGAGAATGCCCTCGTATCTCTCCATTCCTTAAAAACAATGGGTCTCGTCCCCTTCGGGGCCTCGGCTCCATTATTTTTAAGGAATGGAGAGTTACTTGGACATTCTCCTATACGTAATGCTATAAGTACAAACATACCTTAAGGCGGCATAAACTGGCTTCGAATTATGACGTACACTCACCCTGTGAAATAAGACATATCAAAGTATTAGAAAACAAATACATAGATTAAAAACGGTTTTTTTCCACACATAACTTTAAGAAACAAAAGTATACAGAATATACATACCAATATTATACCATAAAAATGAAAAAGACCTCTTTGAAAAGTATTTCATAACAAATAATCCTATTATACGTCAAAATAACAACCAAATACAAGTACAATTATTGAATGACTACAAAATGAAATGATTTTCTGCACAGCACGGGTTTCAATAATGTGAGCAAAGCGAGACAACTCTTATTTTTTTTTTGCGATCTTTGTTTTAAAAAATCCAACATAGAATTAATGTGACAAGTCTCATTTCTCTAAATTAAATTTAATGCAAATTAATAAAGTGATTGAATGCCGAACTTGTCATTTATGAATGAACGTCAGCAAAACGTAGTTTCTCTCAAAGTATTACAATAAACTTGTTAATTTAAATTATTTGTTTAAAATTTGTCTTTATTTAAATGTTAGATAAAAATGTATTGGTACACTATTGTCATTCAGGTCTCGCCTGCCGTGTGAACTAATCGCATTTCTATTCGTCGCTGATGCGGCACGTAGTGGACCTGCCTCACACAACAGGTGTGACCTGATAAGTCTAGAATTGGAATATAACTTTCTCATAATTTGTAGATCCTTGAACCTTGAGGATTATGTTATAGTAGATAGAAAATTCTGAAGATGTTCAAAATAAAAATAATATCAAACAGATTATGGATGAGATGTTTTATATTCATTGAAAATTTGCGTCTTAAAGGAAATTACTCCTGTAAATCGAATGATTTTAGAATCAAAGTCGGAAATTTGTAAATGGTCTATTCCAAGATTTGTATGTTAGGGTCTTGGTGTTTAACGCCACTTTCAACAATATTTCAGCTATATCGTGGCGGTCAGTTTTATTGGTGAAGGAAACCGGAGTACCCGGAGAAAACAACCGACATGCCGCAAGTCACTGACAAACTTTATCACATAATGTTGTATCGAGTACACCTCGCATGGGTGTTTGTTTGATTGTACGATGGTGTTAAACGCCACTTTCAACAATATTTCAGCTATATCGTAACGGTCAGATATATAGGTGGAGGAAACAAGAGGACCCGGAGAAAACCACCGACCTGTTACAAGTCAATGACAAACTTTATCACATAATGTTGTACACCTCGCCCTGATCGAGATTCGAACAGATTATGGGGAAAATAATCTATTGTCAGTGAAAATTTGCGTCTTAAAGGGAAATAACTCATGTAAATCGTACGATTTAAGAATGAAAGTTGGAAATATGTAAATGGTCTATTTCAAGAAGTACATACGTGATAGTAAATGTATACATCTTGCGTGTTCAACGTTCATTATACATATCATATTTCAAAGGTCTTTTAACACATGGAAAAGACAAAACAAATAAATTCAGAATAGTCAGGGTTGTGAGGTATAGAAGACATAGTGTATTTGTTTACTTGTAAAAATGTGGTTCGCCATTGTAATCGCCTGTCTGTCTGTCTGTGAATTTAGTGTCAATTGTAATGTGAGTAATGGTAAGTATTTTGCCATAAAAAAGTAGAAAACAATAAGGATTTCACGTACATGGCATCCTCTAATAGTTACAGTGTAATTTTCTCTAGTTAACGGCAATAGGTGTTTGTATTTATTTAATAAAATAATGCTCTTGGAAGAGTTAGAGTTAGGGTTATGGTGTTTAGCGCCACTTTCAACAATATGTCAGCTATATCGTGGTGGTCAGTTTTATTGGTAGAGGAAACCGGAGTACCCGGAGAAAACCACGACCTGCCGCAAATCCTTGACAAACTTTATCAAATAATATTGCATCGAGTGCACATCGTCATGAGTGGGATTCGAGCTCACAACTTAAGTAATGATATACATTGATTGTATATGTAGTTGTAAATCCAAGTACCATACGATCACGACCATGACAACCCCTTCTCTTGGAAGGAATGAATGAGTGAGTAATTGTTGTTTGACGCAAAATCTTAATGTTTGTGGTATGAATGCATATTTGTTTTTGCCCCTTGAGGAACCTTAATTGGAATAAAATATATTGTATTGTATTGTATTGGTATATCATGGCGAGAATAAGTTAAATTCAATGAAATGATGATGAGCCGACCGGTGTTTACTTTCACTATTTAATGTTGTGCGATTTGAGGAGTTATATTAATTACTAATTTAATTTTAGCATTACAAGTACCATCAATTTCTTGATATGCCGTTACTCTTGCTACAAGTAGATCGAGTACCATTTTACCGTCGTAAGGGAAATAACTCGTATATAAAAAGTATAAACACTAATAATTGTAGAATCAAATCCGGAATGTACAAAGATCTATTTTAGGTGTGAAACGAAAGTAGTCCCTTTTCAAGAAAAAGGTTCCTTTCACTTTGTAGCATTGTGAAAATTACTGAATGGAATGGACTAATTAAAATTGATAATTGATAATTGAGGTTAAATATATAGGCATCGTCACCTGGTGTCTCCTGAAGAAAGGTTATCATTGTGTTTGCCTCTCTGCTTCAGACACGGGGAGGATACACATAGTCGGCTCGATAGCAGGTCAAATCGGCCCCAAACAAAATCGGCCCCAAGTCAAATCGGCCCCAGTCAAATCGGCCCCAAGTCGGCCCCAGATTAAATCATTGTATTATTATGTTTTTTTTATTTAATTTGACAATATGTATTGTTAATTGTGTTGTTTATTTAATTCCTAATCAAATCATTGTTTTATTATGTTGTTTATTTAATTTGATACTATGTCCGTAATTACTGGTGCATAACGCGCTGGATTTTACATAAATTCTTTATTTTGCAGGAGGGGTGCGCATTATAAACAAGAACAATGTGATTCACTTTTTTTCAGACCGGGAAATCACATGTCCGCCATTTTTGTTGTTTACTATTGTCAACATGCAAAGTTAAATATTTCAACAAAATAATTAAATACATCCAATACGTTTTAATTATTGAAGAATTAAAACTGTCTAGTACAGTTGTGTTTGTACCAGTAAATGTTAAAATACCTTTATCTATTTATTCTTTTTTTATTTTTATTCTTGGGGCCGATTTGACTTGGGGCCGATTTGACTAGGACCGATTTAACTGGGGCCGGTTTGACTGGAAATCATAGGCTCTATCTATTTATTTTTCATCGCATTTATATGATGCATATATCATAGCTGGATGTATTAAAACATATCAACCACACTGAGCATATAAATGACATGTTATAAGTATATGTTATTGTATCTTTGTCTTTGTTAAACATATGTTATGTTTTAAATAATTATATATGTGAATATTCATGCCCCTCGTGGGCCCATAATTGGTAAATAAAAGTATCTTATCTTATCTTATAGGGATTATTTTGAGCCCAAATTTGATGGACTTAGTTGTATTTTAATACCTCTATGGACGATTTTATTCATGACCTGTAAATACCGAATTTCTTGGGGATGACCGAGCTATTTTTAGAGTAAATGTTTTCCGTAGCACGGCATTTCACTGCAAGATTTTAAACATGCCCTGATATTTTGACAGAACGTAGAGGAATCATGTACGTTTCAGAAAATATATGGTCTTGGAAAGGTTAAACTTAAGATAAAATGGCCAGATAGGCTCGGAAAAACACAAATTTAGTAGAAAACCTTTAGTGTTTCACACCTTAAGACAAAACAAATCAAAATTATCTTTTGTTGCTATCATGTTCAAATTGGCCTAACAATGTCACAACAGACACAGAGTGACATTTTTCATACAAACATGTTACAAAATGCATTGTGGTGTCATATTACATGGTCAAAATGTATGTTATGTACTATTTTGGAATATTGCTCCCAAACACTGGATATACATGGACACAGGGTATTGCAACTCATTTTATGTTTGTTTATGACTTTATAGTTATTGGGAATATGTTATTGAATGGGTTTTTGCAGTAGAAGGGCATATAATATGGAAAATATGGTTGATATTAAGAATTTAAAAAACGTCATCATGTGGCAGTTTGTCGACTTCAAATATAGAATATGGTGATATTATGATTGGATTTTTGTCAATCCTGCAAATTTTTCCTGGTAAATTTTGATACTTTCTGTTAGAATACATGTACAATGTGCTAATAAAATAATATAAGGCTATAGAAAGCAGCTTTAATCGAAAATTATGTAGTAAAAACCTGGTAATTTAAGTGTTCCCAGAAAAATTATTTTGACTGCTTATCATTTTGTGTGAATTTTTCAAATTGTCAATTTGGATTTCATGTTTTAGAGTATTATTTGGCTGTAACAGTACATTTGATCATCCAGCTTACTTAAACAGTGGAAACAATAATTGGGAAGCATATATTTATTGAGGTTTGGGGAAAATTATAGTTGTGCACCCTCAGAAATTTCAATAAATCATATTTTTGCAAATTTGATGGAATTAGAAGAAATTTCAACTAAAGATCTACATACAAAAACTTATTTTATGTCTTAAACTACCAAATGTATGGGATAAAAGCATGAATTAAAAAAAATAAGAATGATATGAACTCATTTTATGGGACGAAATAAGGGGGGGGGAGGGGGGCTAAATGCAAACATTTCATAGTATTTAGCTATTAAATATACAACCGAGGCATATATATGTGTTAAAATTGCTTATTATGTTAGAAATTAGCTTTATAACTGTAATATATAAGAAAATAGTTAAAGTTTGGTATATTAAACAATCTGAACTCAACAGCTGTAAATGGAGATATTTTCATTAAAAATCTTCAGGGGAGTACCTTTGCATTTGAACACTTATACTTGCAAATATCAGACAGCAACATACCTTATGAGGTGTTTTTTTGGGGGGGGGGTTCATATTGCCTAAGGAATGGAAATTAGGCCAACAAATGGATAAAGAAACAAGTTTTTTTGCTCTTTAACCATTTACACGTACATATTAACTTCATATATTGTAAATTGTTTTGCATTTGTGTTGTACTGGTGTGTTTTTTGTTTGTTTGTTTGTTTGTTTGTTTGTTTTGTTTAGTGTTTTGTAGGGTTTTTGGTGTTTTTTTTATCTGTACCTCATTGATTGTAAATTTGAAAATAAATAATAGCTATACGCCATTTCCTTTTGAATTTTAGATAAAAAGATTTGTATCACTGAAGACACGATGCAAAAGATGATGGGAATACATACTAGAAGAGGTAAGCTATAGTTTTTCTCTCAAATTTGTATGGTTGTAAAACAATAGCATCTCTTAATGATAGTAAGAACAGTGTAAGCTATTACTTATATTTGTACATTAATTTAAACCCATCTAAATTGGTCAGTGCAATTGCTAAAGGGGGGATTAAATGTATTTTAAAGCTTTATCCCGTGAATTCATTTTTTTTAACAACATAATAATTGTAATTATTCTGATTTCTTGCTTGTTACAAATCTAATCAAGAGCCCAAGCTTCTCTTGATGTACCCTGTTACACTCCACAGAATATCCAGGGAATTAATCAGCTGGTACAAATTTAAATACATTTTAAGAATAGATATAATAATATCTAAGAACTATTGATTTTCTTTTTCATAACATACAAGAAACTATTATTCCTACTATGATTTTTTTTTCTCATCAATTCTTTTATTGAATTCGTATATACAAATTTTATTAACATTTACATTTGTTGTCTTCTGTTCAGATAAATAATATGATTTATATATTGAAAAACCGAGAATTGTGATAAAATAATTTACACCAAATAATTTTTATCAGATATCTTATAACCAAATATAAGATGTTTTAACATTAACGTAATTTCTAAATTATTACTTTTTAAAAGATTATATATTTTTTCCCCAAGACGTTTAAAAAAAGAACACGTAATAAAGTAATGAAGATAGTCTTCTTCATTTCCACCAAATTTACTTCGATTATTATTCACAATTTTCCATTGAAATAATAATTGTTTTGTAGGAATGATGTATTGTATTAACTTCCATCTAAATATTTTCAGTTTGTTTTCTTCCAAATATGAAAAAAATAAATTGGTATAATGGTTTCATGAAAGGTTTTTCTTGTATATTTAATACTTTTACCCATTTGTCAACTCCTATAGAAGACTCTATTTTGTTAAAAAAAAGCAGTGAATTATATAGCATTTTATTTGATAAAAATGAAGTCTCAATATAAGTATTTTTCCATATAATCCTATTTCTTTTATTGTTTACAGTACTTTTGACTGAATTTTCTGTTTTAGTAATATTTATCCAGTTTTTTGGAATAGATTTATTTACAATGTTAAAATCTGCAATCCAATTAGATTTAAGCTTTAGCTTTTCCAGAATCAATTTGCTTGATAAAGTTTTTGCAGGGTCTAAAATATCATTAACATATATTAAATCGCTTTTTATCAAATTTTCAAAAAACAATTGGTTTATTTTCAAAAGTAATGCGTTTTCTGATATCGATTAATGTGACAGGTTATTTGTTTGACCGCCACCACTTAAATCCCAACATTTGACTACTTCTCTATACAATTCTGGTATTTTTTTTCAAATAATTTAATGATTTTGTGCTATCTAGGTTCATGCTAAATACTAATCCGTTTTTCCCAGTTGCATTAAACTAATTTAATGGTATAAGCTTTCAATTGGAAATATGTCCGGTTACCAGTCTACTTACCCAAGATGCTTTTAGATCTATGAAATAACTTTTGATATCAATCATTTGCAACCCCCCTCTCTCGTATGAGCTTATAATAAAATTTCTTTTAACTTTATCTGGCTTACCATTCCATATACATTTGAAGCATTTCTTTTCTAAATCTTTATGATATATATCTGGTACTAAACATACACTGGCCAACAATGTGAATAGGGGTAAAATTAATGATTTAATAATTAAAAGTTTTCCTGATATAGAAAGGTTTCTTTTTCCCCATGCACAACATAGTTTATTCATCCTTTCTATTTTATTTTCCCAATTTAGTTTTTGACATTCTTCATTGTTGTTACCAAAATATATTCCTAGTTATTTAATGGCTTATCTGTCCAATTGATTCCAGCAATTTTGTATTTACAATTTTTTAGCTTACCAATCTACACCCCCTCTGTGTTGTTTCTATTTAACAATAAACATGAACATGAGCCATATATTTCTAGTTCGTTCGTTGCCTTTAAGACATCTTCTTTACTACTGCAAAATAGGGTTGTATCATCGGCTAGTTGTGAAATTTTAATACTGTGGTTTTTTTTATATCTAATTTGACTGTTATTCCTTTTATATCTTTGCAACTTCTCAAATTTAGAGCTATGATTTCGACAGATAAAACAAATAACAAGGCTGATAAAGGATATCTTTACGGTTCCACGAGAGTTTTTGAAATTCTCAGACACCCAACCATTATTCATTACACACGTTTGTATATCACTATATAGTGTTTTAACCAACTAATAACAGATTGGTTAAATCTAAAATGTTTATTAACTTATATAAAACTTATTACCAAAAATTATTAATGAAGATCAAACTGGTTACGTGAAAAACAGATTCATCGGTTTTAACTTGAGACAAATTCACGATATCATAGATTATGCGGATCTTTATAAAATTGAGGGGGCAATAATATTTATAGATTTTTCAAAAGCTTTTGATTCTTTGGAATGGGATTTTATGTTTATCCTGTCAATTAACAATAAACAAATGTCATAAAGATGTTTTACCAGGCATATGACATTTAGTTGAAATTAAAGAAATATATAGGACAATCAAAAAAAAGATTTCAACAGTCTTCAACAAAAAATATATCGATGGAATATCTGATCTGGCGTTTTAAGCTTATGAACGCAGCGAGACATACATGTAGCTGTGTGATGTGTTCTCAAGTTCTACAAGTTCTGGAAGATATGCATGTAACTGTGTGATGATGTGTGGATTTTGGTTTCACTCGAACAGTCGAACAAGATATTTATTGACGAGAGACGGGGAGACGAAACTCACATACTTGACACTTTTTAAGCGCACCGTTTTCTATCATTTTAAGAATTATAACCCTAGCTTTTCCTATTTATATATATGTTATCCACGGTAATCTAAATATCAATGGCAATAAAGCTATATATATTGTGTTTTATCAGTTTCAGATGGTCGTCTACAACCAGCATTCTTTGCCTCTTTGGTAAAGCATCCTTATACCTTAACAGGTCCATACGCCGTGGTCAAATTTGAAGATGTCAGGGTCAATAGAGGTCAAGGCTACAATCCATTAACTGGAATTTTTACAGCACCACGAAAGGGACTGTACCATATTTCATGCCTGATTTTGGGAAATAACGGTCATGTTGTTCATTACCAACTTAGTAAGAACAATGCAGTTTATACCAACGGATATTCAACCATGGGGGCATATACATCCAGCACAATTAGTTCTCTCGTCGAGATGAAGAAAGGTGATCGTGTGTTCATCAAGCATAGGACTTCATTTACTGAACAAATTCATGGAGCGCACTACTCAACGTTTTCTGGATATTTTTTGCAAGAATAAAAATATTGCCATGAATATAGTTATTCCCTTATTTTAAAGTAGCAGAATATTATTAAGTCTCTAGGCTTATGAAATTATTCTCAGGATCATATAATTTACCTTTCTGGGGTGGGGGGTTGAGATTCGTTTTCTTGTTCGGGAAGAATATAGTTTTTCGTCTCCGAGTCGATCCGTACTTATTTGAATGAATAAAGGACATATTAGGAAAAGGTGGGATACTTAAGCATTATAATTTATTTGCCAGAAAGGGGATGCGAATGAATCTTTTTAAAAAGAAACCCATTGTCCATTTTTGCCATTTTTAAATTTGAGTTTATTGTGTTTAACATTACTTTCAACAATATATCAGTTATATCGTGGTTGTCAGTTTTATTGGTGAAGGAAACCGGAGTACCCGGAGAAAACCACCGACATGTCGCAATTACTGACAAACTTTATCAAATAATGTTGTCTCGAGTACCCCACGCCATGAACGGGGTTTGAACTTTCGTGGTGATAAACAATGATTGCATAGGTAGTTATAAATCCAACAGCCATGCAATTACGACCACGACGGCCTCATTCAAATGTCAATTGAAACGTAATAACACATGTAACACCGGATTATATAACTACCGTTTCCTGTTTGGTTGTCTGTTTGTCTGTTTGTTTGTTTGTTTGTCTTTTTTATTTGCTTTTGTTCATTTTGAAGTTCTTTGTAATTCCTAAAGAGGGTATATGATTTATTATTATTACTGACACATCATTATGTGATAATGATTTCCGTGTACTATAGGCAGCTTTCATTGGGTTCTATGGTTTTCTTTGCAAATAATATTGACCCCCACGTACGATATGAGTGAAATATAGCTGAAATGTGGCAATAAGACACACATATTCCTGAATAAAAGTAAAAAAAAACCGAAGGGAAATAAGGAATGGGCAATCCAGAGCCTCAGGCAACATTGCGTACAAGACACAAAAAGAAGACAACAATAACCCCCCCCCCCCCCCTAAAAAAAACCACATCACAGGAAAATATAAAGATAAACAGTACATACCAAACTAAAACACCGGAAGTGATCGCATATGCTCGCTAAGGGTAATACATTCCTACTTCTTATAAGGCGCCCGCGGTGTTAAAAGCATTAAACATATTTTTCTTTTTTTACCAAATTTGGAATTCAAATCTCTACCAAGCAGGTTCGATGTTATACATTCATCACAATTGGCTATTCGGCATTATGGTGCTAAGATACACCCATGTCCATTCTGTAATTTTATCAATTTGTATATCATATTCTTTTTGAAATTCGCACAAGTGACATCTCTGTTAGTTTTCTAATGGTAAATACCCTTTAATCTCCAGTGTATGTTTATGGTTGTCTGCAGGGGGTGTACTCTGTCAGCTACATGAGTTTAGCTGGCGGCTGTCTGCAGGGGTGTACTCTGTCAGTTACATGAGTTTAGTTGGCGGTTGTCTGCAGGGGTGTACTCTGTCAGCTACATGAGTTTAGTTGGCGGCTGTCTGCAGGGGTGTACTCTGTCAGTTACATGAGCTTAGTTGGCGGCTGTCTGCAGGGGGATGTACTCTGTCAGTTACATGAGTTTAGTTGGCGGCTGTCTGCAGGGGGGTGTACTCTGTCAGTTACATGAGTTTACTTAGCGGTTGTCTGCAGGGGGTGTACTCTGTCAGCTACATGAGTTTACTTGGCGGTTGTCTGCAGGGGGTGTACTCTGTCAGCTACATGAGTTTAGTTGGCGGTTGTCTGCAGGGGGTGTACTCTGTCAGCTACATGAGTTTACTTGGAGGTTGTCTGCAGGGGGTGTACTCTGTCAGTTACATGAGTTTAGTTGGCGGTTGTCTGCAGGGGTGTACTCTGTCAGGTACATGAGTTTAGTTGGCGGTTGTCTGCAGGGGTGTACTCTGTCAGTTACATGAGTTTACTTGGCGGTTGTCTGCAGGGGGTGTACTCTGTCAGCTACATGAGTTTACTTGGAGGTTGTCTGCAGGGGGTGTACTCTGTCAGTTACATGAGTTTAGTTGGCGGTTGTCTGCAGGGGGGTGTACTCTGTCAGTTACATGAGTTTAGTTGGCGGTTTTCTGCAGTGGTGTACTCTGTCAGTTACATGAGTTTAGTTGGCGGTTGTCTGCAGGGGGTGCACTCTGTCAGTTACATGAGTTTACTTGGAGGTTGTCTGCAGGGGGTGTACTCTGTCAGTTACATGAGTTTACTTGGCGGTTGTCTGCAGGGGGTGTACTCTGTCAGCTACATGAGTTTACTTGGCGGTTGTCTGCAGGGGTGTACTCTGTCAGGTACATGAGTTTAGTTGGCGGTTGTCTGCAGGGGTGTACTCTGTCAGTTACATGAGTTTACTTGACGGTTGTCTGTAGGGCTGTACTTCGTCAGTTACATGAGTTTAGTTGGCGGTTGTCTGCAGGGGTGTACTCTGTCAGTTACATGAGTTTACTTGACGGTTGTCTGCAGGGCTGTACTCTGCCAGCTACATGAGTTTAGTTGGCGGTTTTCTGCAGGTGCTGTGTGAACTCTGTCAGTTACATGAGTTTACTTGGCGGTTGTCTGCAAGGGGTGTGTGAACTCTGTCATATACTAGCGGAAGGTTTGAAGTTGTCTGCAAGGGTGCGTGTACTTCGTAGGTTGCTTGATAAAGATTGACGGTTGTCTACATCGGGTGTACTCTGTCAGTTACATAAGGCAGGTCAGCGGTTTTTTGCAAAAGGGGGTGTAATTTGTCAGTTACTTGAACCCCACAATAAACCAGGGTAAGCTCGGGTGTTCCGGAAGGGTAAAAAGTTCCGGCACCACTAGTGGTACTTGTCGTGTTACTCTAGTTACAAACTCGTTAATAAGTCATGAATGAGGAAAGGACAAAAAGATATACTAAGCAATAACACATCTTTCATCCTTCATCCTTTATCCTTTGTCATTAATTGGAAACAAGAGGAAAACAATTCTCCTTCTACAACAAACGCTGATATATATATGGTTAGGGATAGGTTTATGGTGTTTAACACCACTTTCAACAATATTTCAGCGATATCGTGGCGGTCAGTTTTATTGGTGGCGGAAACCCGAGTACCCGGATAAAACCACATACCTGCCGCAAGTCACTGACAAACTTTGACACATAATGATTATATATATAAAATAATATAATTCTGAAATAATCTTCATTAGATATGCTCTAGAACTTCGCAAATATCCTTCAGAAAAACCCTGTACTACTAGTGTGAATCGTAGCTTTTCTTCAAACGACAGACAACTACACGGATCTGTTCTACTTGTCGTAAGCACTTACCGGTCATTTCCTCATTCATGACTTATCAACGGGTTTGTATCTAGAGTAACACAACGAGTACCACTAGTGGTGCCGGAACTGTTTACCCTTCCGGAACACCCGAGTTCACCCTGGTTTTTAGTGGTGTTCGTGTTGTTCTATCTTTAGTTTGCTGTGTTTTGGCCTTTTTTCTTTTGGCCATTGTGTTGTCTGTACTTTGATTTACAGATTCTTATTTCCCCTTTGATATCTTCAAACTCTTCTGATGGTTATATATAAACGACGTAATAAGATCATGACCATCATTTCAGTTATTGCTGGTTAAACAAGAAAATAACTATATATCATCAAAATGCCTGAGTTTTTTATTAACACAATACAGGAACTTCATACAGGGCTTCTCAAGAAAAATGAAAAGAAACTAGTCCGATCCTTTAATTTCACGTTCCACTATATAGATCATGTCCTTTTACTTAATAATTCTAAATTTCGTGATTTTTTTATCGCATCTATCCAATTGAGCTTGAAATAAAGGCTATCACAAATGCAGATAGGTCTGCTTCATATCTTGACATATACCTCGCCATTGACAATGAGGGCCGGATAGGGCAAATCTGTACTACAAAAGAGATGATTTCAATTTTCCCATTGTGAATTTTCAATTTATATGTAGCAACATTCCAGCAGCACCTGCATATGGAGTATATATCTCTCAGTTGCGTCGATATTCCAGAGCTTATGGTTCCTATCATGATTTCCTAAGTAGAGTGTCGTTGCTAACAAGGAAGTTACTGACTCCTAATGGTTAAGTTGAAAGCATCACCTGGCAAGTTTTATGGTCAAAAACATGTTAACAGGTTAACCGAAAAAAACTATATGTGTCATAAATGACCACCGATATGTTCCACTTGTCATGAGGACTTACTTGTCTTTTCCTCATTTATGACTTATCACCAGGTTTGTATCTAGAGTAGCACGACGGCTGTCCCTGGTGAAGCAGGAACCGCTTACCTTTCTGGAGCACCCGAGTTCACCCCGGTACTTAGTGTGATTCCTGATGCTCGATAGTTTGTTGTTTGTGTAGTGTTTTGTAGATCGTTGTTTGTAATTTCCTCCTTTTTGTTTTTTTGGTCATTGTGTTGTCTGTCCTTCTTTGATTTACGGATACTGATTACCTCTTTGGTATCTTCAAACTTTTCTTCCATTTTTCGTAGTCACTGGGACATCCGTGGATTTACAACTAACTGTGCAATCAGTGCATATCGCCAGTAAAGTAGTGAGTTCGAATCCTGCTCATGGAGAGGTGTACTCGATACAACATTAAGTGATAAAGCTTGTCAGTGAATTGAGTCTGGATACTCCGGTTTCCCCCACCAATAAAACTGACCGCCACAATATAGCTGAAATAGTATTGTAAGTGGCATTAAACACCATAACCCTAACCAAGTCCCGTCCTTTTCTCATTCAAAACTGATGTGTAGCTAAAACAGTAATACGAGGGGTGTCATTAGTGAAACAGGAACCGGCTATCTTTCTGGAGGACATGTGTTAGACCCTGGTTATTACATGTATTAGTAGGGTTTGTCAGATCCATGTTTGCACATGTTTACTTCCGCGTTGTGATGTACGCTACAATCAACGATGTTCGCCTTCCCTCTCAATTACTTTGTTGGGAGTTCGTGTTTTAATAATGTTATTTGCATTTATTTCCGTATACTGGTGTCTAATACGATTATCATATCATATGATGTTTGTGTAGTTTAAAAGTTGTAGGTCACTAGTGGAGCAGGATTGTTAACCCTTCCGGAGAACATTCGTGAATTACTGTGTTGTTCCGTTCCTCGTTATCTATTTACGATATTCGGAATGCAAGACTAGATGAACTATAATTAATCTTTTTAAATCAAGATGTGTGGTATTTTTTTTTCATTTTCATTTTAGTCCCAATAAAAAAACTGTAAAAAGAACAAAAATATTGCAGAATTGCGAAGTCAAATACATATACACCTATTTTTTCTTGTTTTTTTTAAAGTCTTTTCAAGAACACCGATGCCCATGCTTTAGAATAGACGTGACTTAGGGAGATCCCTCTTAACTTTTAAAGGGGTGAAGTATTTCGACGAAAATCTTGACAACATTTTAAATATATATATATATAAATGAAATTAGTAAAAAAGAACAAAACGGATTGTTCACAACATTCTTGTACTAACGTTTTCACTGCTGTTGCAGATCTTCAGGTACAATGTGTATAAGTGTATATATATATACATATATATTATTGAATTTTTGTATAAAAAGTAATGTTCTAGCTCTGGGGTAAAACATAGCCTCCCCTCAATGAAAATTACATTTTCCGTCATTTATGCGTTAATCCACACACAAATCTAACATTTTAAACTTTTATCTAAATCCGGGTTTGTAAACATATTGAATTCGCTCGGGGATATTTCCACTCAAATCCTGTTTTGTTAATTTATTGCAATAACACGGGTATAACATTCGCATCGATGTTTTAAATCTTGTTTTAACAATTTTTGTTCTACTGCTGTTTAACCGCCCAAGTCCTAACACTATCTACTTTCGACATCATCAATGTGTCCGTCTGTCCCGCTCCCCATCAAAGATGGCAGCTAATAATAGCAATTTGCTTAAAATAGCTATTTCTTCGACATTCCTTTTATTGGGATGAGTAAGTATATGGTAATGAGTTGTTTAACATATTATCCAGTTTTTCCTATAAAAGTGGTGATATTGTTGCAAATTAAGCTAAATGTAATCACAATTCATTTTAATATACATACAATATCGATGAATAACCAGGTGAGCTATACAGGTTCAAGTGAGCCTTAAGTTTTGCTCTTTTTTTATCCACTCACTAATTTATTTTTCTACATAAGGTGCAAGTTTCATTGACTTCGTCTTCACCGTCTCGGTTGTTATTTGTTTATCACTACCATATTTGGTCGTTCGGCTACTGTCACTAATTATAAAACCGATGTGCATTTGTTTTGGTTTCAAATGCACAATAAGCTTTCGAATATAGTGTTAATGAGTTATGATTTAGATTTACAAATGCCAATACTGATATTTATTTAAAAGTAAATAAAATAGAAAATATATCATGGAAGCAAACTATAATATATATTTGTTTCTCACCTTTTCGCTTTTTGAAATATAATTTTATTGGGATCGACGATTTTTAAGTTGTGATATCAAGTTGCTAATAGATGCAAACATCAAGGATTAACGTTTTTCTTTTATTTAGTGGAAATTCCCTTAACTTTCAAAAAAAAAAATACAAACATATCATTATGATATTATTATAACGTACTTCACAAAGTCATCGCTACTGATGTGTATCGTATTTATACAAAAGGGTGGAAAACCGGGATAAAAAATACGGGTAGCATGTAAGTTCAATATCCTTTGTAAAAGTTCATTGACGGGGGATTGGTAATATTTAAAAGTTATCGAAAGTTAATATACGGTTATTTATCGTCGTATTACATAATGATATACAACATGATTGCACATTGATAAAACTGATTTGATTCTAACTGTACCTCTATTAGGTCAACACGTCTTGTGGATTTCCAAATATTATATTATTTGTAATTATTTTAAGTATATAATAATAACTAAACCGCATATATTCGTACGTGATGAACACCGAATATAATCTAAAAATAAATATTCAAAACAGCCGAACGTGATTACGCCGAATATTATATAATATTACGAATTTAGTTTGTTACACATATTTTCATTGGTTCTTCAGCCCTGAATGTGAGCATATATTCGGAAAACAGACGGGGTATATATTTCAGTCCCCCAAAACGATTAAAACACGGACGACAAAACATTATGCTTCACTGAATCAATGGTAAAATACGGAATAATAAATGTATTTTTACCAAATTAAATGCTGTTTTTATACTCAAAACAGTTGCATGAACAAGAAAATATTACAACGATTCAGCAAACTCCTATGTTCCACGGCTGTACCATAACAAATAAACAAAACGTTGAGCCTTGAAAACTTTCGACGTCATGGGGCCACACCAAGGTTTTATTTACATGTAGTTAACATTTAAATTATTGAAACTGTTTCGCAAACCCGTTGTTTTGTTATGTGATATATTAATGTTATATTTATAAAGTTTATACAATTTACTACATATGAAACTGTATTGATTTAGAAATTTAGTACAGTATTTTCGGAGTTCGGTAATTTGTTATTACCCTTATTTCCTTCATGAGACACCCTATGCATGAAATATGACGTGACACATATTTTGACGTCATTGAAGAATGACGTCAAAGGTACGGAAACGGACATCTAGAGATACGAAAAATGAAAATAAAAGAGACAAATTTATTTAATACAGTTGGATGTTGTATTTAAAAAAAGGTTAAATCCGTAATATATCTGTTATTCAGCTATCAGACAGGGTATATAATGTGACATTCCCGGCTTACGATGTATATTCCCTTCGGCTGCGCCTCAGGGAATATAGATCCTAAGCCGGGAATGTCACATTATATACCCTGTCTGATAGCTGAATAACATATAATATCTCATGTCAGTATACAGAGTACATATGCGAGTACATTATCGTCCAGGAATAAACAAACATCTATATTGTTAATAAGCAATGGAAAGGGGGTGATTTTAAAACGAGAAACGAAACAGACACGAAGCGAAACGAAACAAGCAGAAACGAAACGAAGCGAAACGAGACACAACAGAAACGAAACGAAACCAAACAAATCGTCAATAAAGTTTAAAACAAACGAAATAAACATTAACGAAATGATTTTTTTTTACATGAGACAACAATCCACAAAATGCCAGTGGTGGATTGAAAAACCTTTAAAATTTACGGAAAGATTTGGCTATGGAAGAAAAAAAAATCAGGATTTCATATCAAAAAGCTCACCACTTCCCTGCTTCGTGTGTGTTATGTAAATTTCTGAGATTCGTAGAAAAGAAGAAATATATTTGATTGATACCAAATCTCCTCTCCAGGAAACGACGGTCAATAAAGTAACCCCATGGTCTTCAATACGGTGGAAACCCACACCATGAAGCGATCTTCGAGTATCCCATAAAACAACACAGTCTACACCACTCGATATCTATTTGTGAAGTTAAATTAATGATTCTAATAGAAACACACGAACTACTGGGCAGATTACCAGTTTGAAGAAATAAACTATGTGGACCTTCTTTTTTGTTGTGTTGTGCGTGTTTTTTCCACATTTTTTCAGTTACTTAGTATGACGGTTCACCAATATGACAAGTGGCTGTGCAAAACAGTGCATGATCTGTGTTGGTTTGATCTATACGGACAAAGCAATCAATTAATAGTAAACTTCACCTTATGCCAAGGAAATCTGAATTTTTGCATAGTTTATTTCTTCAAACTGGTAATCTGCCCAGTAGTTCGTGTGTTTCCATTATAATCTTTAATTTAACTTCACAACTAGATACTGCGTGGTGTAAACTGTGTTGTTTCATGGGCTACTCGGAGATCGCTTCATGGAGTGGGTTTCTACCGTATTGAAGACCATGGGGTGACTTTGTTGACCGTCGCTTCCTGGAGAGGGAATTTTGTATCAATCAAATATATTTCTACTTTTCTATGAATCTCAGAAATTTACAAAACACACAAGAAGCAGGACAGTGGTGAGCTTTTTTATATGAAATCCTGATTATGTTTTTCCTCCATAGCCAAATCTTCGCATGCATTTTAAAGGTTTTTTAATCCGCCACTGGCATTTTGTGGATTGCTTCCTGATTTAAAAAAAAATCGTTTTTTTTATGTTTGTTTCTTTTTTTTATTTATTGGTGATTTTTTTGGTTTGGTTTGGTTTCGTTTCTGCTTTATCTCGTTTCGTTTCTGTTGTGTCTCGTTTCGTTTGGTAAGCAGTTCCCATGTGGCACCCGTCGTGTTACTCGGGTTAATGGTTAGAGTCCAGTAAGAAATGCTTGAAGATACCAAAGAAGTAATCAGAAGATACCAAAGAAGTAATCAGAAGATACCAAAGATGTAATCATAAGATACCAAAGATGTAATCAGAAGATACCAAAGAGGTGATCATAAGATACCAAAGATGTAATCAGAAGATACCAAAGATGTAATCATAAGATACCAAAGAAGTAATCAGAAGATACCAAAGAGGTAATCATAAGATACCAAAGAAGTAATCAGAAGATACCAAAGATGTAATCAGAAGATACCAAAGAAGTAATCAGAAGATACCAAAGAGGTAATCATAAGATACCAAAGAAGTAATCAGAAGATACCAAAGATGTAATCATAAGATACCAAAGAAGTAATCAGAAGATACCAAAGATGTAATCAGAAGATACCAAAGATGTAATCAGAAGATACCAAAGAAGTAATCAGAAGATACCAAAACAGTAATCAGAAGATACCAAAGATGTAATCAGAAGATACCAAAGAAGTAATCAGAAGATACCAAAGATGTAATCATAAGATACCAAAGAAGTAATCAGAAGATACCAAAGATGTAATCAGAAGATACCAAAGAAGTAATCAGAAGATACCAAAGATGTAATCAGAAGATACCAAAGAGGTAATCAGAAGATACCAAAACAGTAATCAGAAGATACCAAAGAAGTAATCAGAAGCTACCAAGGAGGTAATCAAAGGATACCAAAGAGGTAATTAGAAGATACCAAAGAGGTAATCAGAAGCCTTAAATCGAAGGACAGGTAATACAATATCCGAAAGAAAAAAGGAACACATGAACACCACCCAGAAAACTAACGATGGAGTAACGCGAACCCTACTTATAACCTGGGATAAATCAATGTGTTCCGGAATGGTGAGCAGTTCGTGCTCAACTAAAAACCCGGTGATGCATCATGGAAGAAAGAACTGGATTGCAATGACGACAAACGGAAAATATCTATGATCATTTGTGACACAGGTATTCCGTAACGGTTAATCAAGTAAAACTTTCGAAGTGATGACTTACGCTTAACCTCTAAGTACCCTTGGTTCAGTAGCTTCCTTGTTAGCAGAAACCTTCTATAAAGGAAGATGTGATAGAAATCACAGTCTCTGGAAAATGTATCAACTGAGAGACACATACTCTCTAGGCAGGTGCTGCTGGAATGTTGCTACATATAAGACTAAGACAATGTGTTTGTATCTATATTGTCTATTCTTATGTAATGAAACACATTTGAGCCAATTCGCTTATTCCGTTTTAGTTTTCATTGGCGAATAGTTGTGTAGAGGGTAGAGAAGTCATATGTATAAATGCTACTACATGAGGAGATGAACCTAGATCGTATGTACTCTAACATATCTTTGAAATTTGTCAGAATCCACATCTGTTTCACACAAACTCTTGAGTATCTAGTGTCACAGTAATCATGAAGCCTGGTTTGACAGCAGATAGAATATATGCTGATAATATGGAAATAGGCTTCGTGGAACATTTTGCCAACACAGCAATATAGCGGTATTTGCAAGGACACTTGTGCAAATAAACGTTATCGAAAACTGAAGGGGCAATCAAGAATGGAAAATCCAAAGAAACTGGCACCATTGGGTACACAATACACAGAACGAAGACAAACAAAGCAAAAAATACAACGCAAAAAAATAAAAAGATGAGCAATACGGACCACCACTTAAAACCAGGGATGAACCCAGGTGCTAGCTAATGTAGTTTTTGTTTTTATGAATTAAGTAGAGTAAAGGAAGATCCAGTTGTTCTTTCCACAATTCACTTATCTTATTTTAATCATCTTCTATATACGATGAAAAGGATGAATTTTAAATGTTCTACAACCATCGATGATTGTTCACCTTCCTTACGTTGGTGATTTTACTATTTGTACATTTGTATTTTTTATTTCACGATATAGCTGAAATATCTATAAGAGTTTAAGAACAATACATAAATTTGAAATATCTTTTATTTAGAACAATTATTGAGAAGATTTCACTCAATTAGAAATAATTCTAAAACAAAAACGTCAAGTATCAATGATATTTAGGTAAAATCACATGGCAGAAAAGATAAATTATCTACAATTAGAAGCATTATACATGTAATAAATCAAGTTGATCTGAGAATAAAAAGGTTGATCAGTCAATATTACCAATACATAGAACATGGAACGATTACACATACTTTATACCATTAATAAATATATACTATGTTAAGAAATGAATTGGTTAAATAAATTGTATCAATTGTTAGGACTAATAGGCAATTATGATTTAAATCAGTAGAATAATTGAAAAAACGTCAGCGGATTCATTTTTTTTCATGACATCAAATCAGCAAAACAGATAGCATATTCTGACCAGTCGACATCTCCGTCTCCCCCACCATACTCTACGACACCTGTACCTCCAATAACAAAGGTAGAAACAAGATCTCTTCTGCATCTGATCTGAAACAGAATTAACTAATGTGTTACAAGGTAGAGGAAATCAGTATTATCAATATCAAAATGGCAAGAAAAAATACCACACTCAAGGAACAGTTCCAAATTCTAATCGAAACATCGTAGTAGAAACTTACAAAATCAATACCCAATACACATATACATGATCTCTCACTTCGGACAGGTATTACCATAAAAATGGTGGGGTTGAATTAGTATGCCCCCCTTCATCTTAGTGAAACGATGCGGTCAGGCAAGTGCTATGCCAGCCCTCAGATATTACCGGGTAAACAGCGTTATTAGAAAGAACGCTATATCTTGAACATTCCACAAAATAATGTTAATGGAATTTAAATATACACAATAGAACATGCTTTTTTATTTCAGTGATCAAGCTATCTTAAGCAAAGAAAGTATGTACGCATCTTAACTTGGCTTAATAGACTACCTTTTGGACATTCAGATGCTTCGATATATCGAATTTCCAAGTCTCCACATTCCTCTTTGATATCATCAGTTATCTCGCCTGTATCAGGAGTTCTTCCTTCATAGCAAGTATTGTTAGATGTTGATCCATCCTAAAATATTTACAAAACTAGAGAAATACTATAAACTCCCCTAAAAATATAATAAAAGCATGGTTACAATTAAAATCTATGCACTTTGTAAAGTTTTTTACAGGTAACTGTACACATACCAACTATAGTTCGTCTCTCCAAGCATTTTTCCAGATTTCAATTGATTATGTGGTGTTTATACCTATAATGGATAACATGACATTTGTGGAAGTTTATTTACTACCGAGCAGACATAGCTGTGTTATGAATCACGATCCCTTATATTGAAACAATATGTATACTAATAGCTACATGAGAGTCATACGGATGCTTCTTACTGTGATTCTGTTATTTACGTTGTTATCGCAACATGCACGACAGCTATATGAGACTGAACACGATTGCATAATTTTTTAATGAAATATAGATTGATGAAGTGGTTACCAATATTGTTTGATAGTGTAGCCACTTACGACAGAGCATTTAGATTAGTTCAAAACAACATACAATTCTCTCTTTATTTTTTTCTAATATTTGCACAAGAAAAATATAAAGACGAACAAAAATAATTAATATAACTTGGTCTTCAATAAAAAATGAAGATATTTCAAGTCATGAATAATTTCAAATTGTTAATAAATAAATTGAACACATTTCAATGAACGGACATGTATGTAAATAAGAACCCATTTGCTTCTAAGGTGAACTACATATGTGTAAAGTTAAGTTACCTCGACGTCAAATTCAACATTACAAGTGTCGTTCATCAGTGTAACAACATAACCCTGAAAAGTAATGTATTCTCGCTACTTTTATAAATGAAATGAACTTTTATGACAAAAGTAACCAATATAAATTATTATTTGCATTGTAGAATTTTTACCAGGATGTTTGTTAACCTTGATCACAGTCCTGACAAACAGAAAAATAATGGTGAAACATGCATAATAGAAAAGTTGATAGACCCCCGTTTCATGTCTTGAAACTTAAATTACAAACTATGGTTATATTGAGAATTAGGTTACTGAAATTAAACAAATAATCTTGAAAATATAAAGTCATTCTACGAATTAATTTATTTACAATATAAATTCCAAAACGTTAACCAAAAGCTGATAGAAAAATACATTCAAATCTTAAAATAACTTTTTTGCCTATCATCTTCATATAAATTTGAGCATAAAGAAAATCGTTGATGGGATATGAAATACATCACCATCAGTATTTCATATCGTACCTTGTTCCGTTCTGTTATCTGACGTTCTATGATGACGCCATCTTTCTTTATAATAACAACATCTGCGTTGTCACTTACTACCTCTGTAACGTCGAAAGTTGTCCCATCAGTGGCTGTTATCTTCTTTTCAGAGACCTTGTAAATAAATTATCTATTTTAGGCGAAATAAATTCAATTTCTCTCAATATGCAGTGCATAAGAAAGGTTTTCCAACACAATATTTTGGTAGTTCAACACATCATATGTACACCTTCATTGTATTATCTGTTTTCAATAAATTTGTATTCTTTTTAACAATTTAAGTTAAATTTAAAATAGAACATAACTTTTTCTATATCTGTTTAATTTTTCCAGATGAATATTGTTGGTTGTATTATTTGAATTGATATGCACCAGATGCAACATTCCGTAACTAATATCATGTCAGTGATGCTAATACCGATATTTGGAAAACCAAAACGTTCAATATATTTTATAGCATCAAACCAAAACGTTCAACGAAAGACGAGTCCTTAGTATATTGATTTTTCCTTCCGCTAACATTTAAATAAATCTTTGATATCTGTTTAACTGATTTTCAAATATATACTATCATAAGACTATAGTCTTACCTGAACCGCTTCATGCACACTTAAACAAGCAACAATACACACCAAGCAAATAGTTTTCTGCATCTAAAAATAAGATTAGCTAATAACAGTCCTGAAACAACACCAATCTGAAGAGCAAAATAATCACTTTGGCAATCGGACAACGCTTACTTAAGTTAACTTCTTTGTTATATTGCAGAAGAAATGTTTCCATAATGGCTCATGGTAAAGTATAGCGTAGATGCATCGCTTAAAACATTTCATTATCACAATCATTTTGCTATAACATAATACTTTACTTTCCATCTTGCCTGTTAACAAAACACCTTAGAAGCTCAGGAAAGCCAAGCAATCTAAGGTTCCCTGTTTTACAATATATATTTTACCTTCGTTAGTTATTCATGTTGTTCGTAACATATAATTAGTCAGAGTTATCCATATTAATGGTAAAATACAATAAGAAAAATTAACTCCATAGCAAAGCTGTTGTTAAAAAAAAATCACTTGTTCAATATATACGCAAAGAAAAAAGTTAAGCACCCCCTGATATATTAAAAAATAATAAGCTACACTAAGTTTAGATTCTAATATTTATATTGATTATAGGAAGAACACTGTTCCATTAAAAAGATGTGCTCACACAGGTGAGATCATTGTGTCTAATATCGACTAGTTATGCACGTGAACCATGCCTCTCACGCATTACTCAAAATTCAGTATGTTCACGCTTCGAAGATTGCAAATAATCGGCATTCATACAACAGGGATGTCCGTCAAAGCTATTGGACGTCAGATGAGCTACCACTATACTGTATTCAGCAGACTGGTGAGAAAACCAACAATGTGAAAGACTTGCCAAGATCCGACAGACCACGAGTAACATATGATCGTGACGACAGGGCATTGTAGCGTTTGGTTAGAAGGATGCCATTCGCAACCAGTCCCGTACTCAAACAACACTGCGTGCCCAATAGATATCTGTCAACAAGAACAGTTAGAAACCGTCTGAAATCAGTCAAGGAGAGCCATTAAATGTTCACTGTTGGCAGACCAACATCAACGAACACGTTTGGCATAGTGTTTAGCACGATGTGGTTGGAATCGAAGGACATGGCGCACGATTCGTTGGTCAGACGAGAGCCGGTTTCTGCTTCATGTAACCGACGGCCGGATGAGGGTTTGGAGCCTATACCCCAAGGAACATCCAGCCAACTGTCCCTTACGGTGGAGGCTCAGTAGTGGTTGGAGGTGTATCTCTCACCACTGCCAGCTGGATTTAGTCACCATACAAGGCAACCTAACTGGTGATCAGTACATCAGAGACGTCTTCCAACCAGTTGTTATCGCCCATTTCGACAACCACCCACTAGCTACAAGGCCTGTGTATGTGGATGACAACGCCAGGCCTCATCATTCAAGAGCAGTAACCGCTTACCTCCAATGCGAAGCCGTGACTTCTGTTCCTTGGCCAGCCATGATCCCAGATTTGAATCCCATAGAGCATATTTCGGATATGTTAGTCACTCGTATGCATGCTCGGGAAACTCCTGTGCACAACATTCGTCAGCTGGAAGCAAAGTTGCATCGGGAAATGCAGCAGCTATCACAACAGGACATCCGACGTCTAACTGGAGAGATGATACGCAGGGTCGATGCTGTCATCCATGCACGTAGGGGTTACACCCGGTACTGAACTTTGAACAATATATGTCGTCAAGTGATTCATATGTGACGTTTGGAAAGTGAAATGACAATCTTATCGTGCTTTTTGAACTGTGAAGGTCAATACTTAAAATGGACATGTTTTACTTCAAAAACTGGCCTTGTGATATTGTGATTAAATATTCATTAAATTAACATTTTTCTTGATTTTTTGTGGTTTCTTACAGCCAGTGTAGTGTCCTAACAGATCTCCTTTGCGTTCTTGAAATTATATGGTCAGTAATCTCGTGATACCTGTCGTATCATTTGTCATTTCAAAGAAACATGAGGGTGCTTAACTTTTTTCTTTATGTATATATTTGATCATAATAATTTCATGTTGGTACATTTGTACCCTTTCAATATAAGAAACGTTTGAAGATACCAACGAGGTAATCAGAAGCCGGATATCGAAGACGGACATGCAATACAATGGCCAAAAGTTACCAAAGGGGTAATCAGAAGCCGGATATCAAAGACGGACATGCAATGCAATGACCAAAACATACCAAAGGGGGGTAATCAGAACCCGGATATCGAAGACGGACATGCAATACAATGCAATGGCCAAGAGTAAAAGGATAAAAGGACAAACAATGATCTGCAAAATATGACGCTGAAAACTAAACAAGTCAACCATCAAAGCATTTAATACTTCACTGCGGATGTATTACAAAAAATCATCACTGAAGTAGCTGTACTTTCAATTTTTGCCATTGTGTCAGATATCACATGGTCAGATATAATTTCTCCCTATTCCTTTCCATCTAAATGTTATGCATGGAAACAATAATTTCTATATAATAGTTTACATCAAGTTGAAATGCAATTAGAACAGCAAGTTTTTCCTTTTTTTACGATTTCTTACATTAAATGTTAAGCATGGATGCAGTACTTTCTATTATAGTTAAAACCAAAATATTTCAGGTTAGAATGTAAGTAGAACACTAACTTTTTCTTTATTTTGTTTTTTTCTGATAATAAAATGAAAGTATTCTGTTAAGCATATTTATTTTTAATAACGTTCTTCTATCTTACTAACCTTGTATTCCTCTGATTTCTTCTTCTGTATACAGAACATACATTGGACCATTCCTTATATAGTCAGACACTTTTTCTTCCTGATTATAAATCGTCCAATCAGCGCTTAGTAAACAGAATAATACAATTTTTCCCAAAAAAACATTTTGTTACTGCGAATTTTCAATAAGGTGTTGTTTGCATTCAATAAATACGCAAATTACTTTTCTTAAATATAAAAAATAGAAATCTGATATCCTTGAGTGATTATGATTACGGTATTATGCAATTACTGGAAAAGTATCCGACAACCCTAACTTTGTCGATGAATAATGTATGTGCTTTTAAAAAAATATTGGAAAAGTTGCAAAATATCTTGGTACTGTTGAATATAGTCTCATTAATGAACGGTTGGTACGAAAGCGGTACGAGAGTGGTTGGTACAAGAGGCCAAAAGAAAAGATACAAAAGGACAAACAACTATCTACAAAACATACATATAAAACGAAAGATCGAGAAACACTAACCTCACTAAAAACCGGAGCTGAACTCAGGTGCTCCGGAAGGATAAACAGTACCTGCTCCGCTAGAGGCACCCGTCGTGTAATAATCTATTTTCAATATGGAATCAATATTTGATTTATCACATTAGTGACCTGTTTACTCTGGTCATACACGAAAACCATTCATGTATTTCGATGTTAATGATTAATTGATATTAAATCTGTTCCAAGTATCAGTTATGCTTTCTTATCGTAAGAGAAATAGTATTTAGCTAACATATTCTACATTCTTAGCTATTTATCATATATGTGTATGTTGTAGTTCATTTCTTTTTAGATAATGTGTGGACTTTTTGAGTAGAAGAGAATCTAAATTTTGTGTTGTTGTTGTTTGCTTATATATATATTATCGTTAGAGGTCCAAATATCAAAGTGGGAGGAGGGAGGTGGTATCTCATTTCCCCGGATTACCCCACCACATTTTTCTACAAAATATTTTACAGAAAACTAAAGATGGAGCAGCAAGAACCCACTAAAAACCGACGAGAGCTCCGGTGCTCCAGAAGGGTAGCAGCTCCTGCTCCACATGTGTCACCCGTTAACTGTGCGGATTGCAAATTATAGTTCCCCATTCCTGATTTGATTCTAAAATTATACGCCTTTAGATGTTGTTTATTATATAGTATTGATTTCCATTGTGGAAGTCATAATGAGTCCCGTTCCTTGTGAGAGTGACAAAAAGGACACAAACTTTGAATATATTTGAACCTTGTTACTATTCAGAGGATAATGTAATAGCAAATAAACAATTCACAAGTTGCTAAAACATTAAAATTTGACAAGATTTAAAAAAAAGTGCATTGAACTTTGCGTGAAAATAGACCATGTTGTCCGCTGTAAATGGAAATAACTTCTGTAAAACGTGTAAGAATTGTTTGAAGATACCAACGGAGTAATCAGAATCCATATATCGAAGAACAGACAACACAATGGCCAAAAGACAAAGTGCAAAAGGACAAACAACAATCTACAAAACATACATATAAAACTAAAGATGGAGTAACACGAACCCCTCTAATAACCGAGGATGAATTCGGATGCTCCAGAAGAATAAGCAGTTCCTGCTCCACTACTAACACCCGTCGTGTTAATCTAATCACAAACTTGGTGATAAGTCATGAACGAGGAAAGGACCGGGAAGTGCTTACGACAAGTGGAACATATCCGTGTTCATTTGTGACACAGATATTCCATAACGGTCCATGGCGACCGTAAAATTTTCGAAGTGATGACTACAACTTAACCAAGATGAAACCTTGGCTTAGTAGCTTCCTTGTTAGCAGCAACCCTCTAATTTCAGAAAAAAGTCGATAATGGGCAAATGGTCGGGAATTGCTTTTTTATTTTCATTAGGTATTATAATTATTTTGATGATAGACTTAATCTTCATTGTATGCAAGTGCGACAGGTCAGTGGTTTTCTTCGGGTACTCCGATTTCCTCCACAAATAAAACTGACCACCATGATCTAACTGAAATAGTGTTGAAAGTGGCGCTAAAAACCATAAACCAACAAACCAACCATCTAACCAACCATTTCATGCACAAATCTGGTGTTTATAAAGACAACATGATTAACATAGAATCGGAGTAATTAATGTTTGCTCAATATATTAGAAATCTAATTTTGATAAATGATATGATCAACTTAGAGACTATCTAATTCTCCCCAACGACTAAACAATTAAACCACGACAACTTCAACGCAATGGTTATCTATTCCCCCAATGGAGAAACTATTAAGTCAAGTTAAGGTAAGTATACTGGATACCTACCTTGGCTTAGTAGCTTCATTGTTAGCAGCAACCCTCTAATTTTTGAAACAAAGTCGATAATGTGCAAATGGTCGGGAATTCCTTTGTAACTAATGCTCTAAAGCATGAATGCTTGATTGTAATTTGTATTGGAATTACAACTTGCTGGGATCAACTTATTTCTTCAGTACTAAAAATCGAGGTACTCGTATGAAGTTTGTAAGTGACTTGCGACAGCTCGGTGGTTTTCTCTGGGTACTTCTGTTTCCTCCACCAATAAAACTGACTGCCACGATATAGCTGAAATATTGTTAAAAGTGGCGTTAAACATCATAAATCTAGCCCAAACTTTGCTTCAGAAAAGGTCTTCCAATACAAATATCAGTTCTAAAAGACCTAGTTTTCCAACGTCTTTGAACTATTGGCACTTGTAGTTGTAGTTGACTATAGTGTCTGTCCTTTCTGTGTTACTTGTCATTTAGAAATTATCTGCAATACTAGAAGATACTGGTCATTGCCAAAATATAAGTATTGTAGAAACCGGAAGATTCTGGGAAATACTGGTAATACCAGTATTGCAGATACTGGAAGATTCTGGAAAATACTGGTAATACCAGTATTGCAGATACTGGAAGATTCTGGAAATACTGGTAATACCAGTATTGCAGATACTGGAAGATTCTGGAAAATACTGGTTATACCAGTATTGCAGATATTGGAAGATTAGGTAGAATTCGGGTTAACCCGAGTTTTTATGTCTACATTATACTAAAAGAATTGAATATAATTCATACTCATACGTCATTTCTGCTGTACATAACATAAGAGGCAAAAGCCCTGTAATGTCAACATATTTTGTATGGTCCCTTAGAGTTTGATATATATATTGGTAAGGTAATCTGACATGACTGGGCGGAGCCTAATACTAACGGTAAATACAATGAGCTGTGATTTACAGTTAGAATTAAGCTCTGCCCACTCGTGTCAAATTGCCAGATACTAGAGTTTTCAGTATTGTGTGTTTTACAATACTAGTATTACCAGTATTGCTGGATGAAGAATACTGGAGCTTCCAGTATTGTGTGCTTTACAATACTAGTATTAACAGTATTGTTGGATGAAGAATACTGGAGCTTCCAGTATCGTGTGTTTTACAATACTAGTATTACCAGTATTGTTGGATGAAGAATACTGGAGCTTCCAGTATTGTGTGTTTTACAATACTAGTATTACCAGTATTGCTGGATGAAGAATACTAAAGTTTCCAGTATTGTGTGCTTTACAATACTAGTATTACCAGTATTGTTGGATGAAGAACACTGGAGCTTCCAGTATCGTGTGTTTTACAATACTAGTATTACCAGTGTTGTTGGATGAAGAATACTGGAGCTTCCAGTATTGTGTGTTTTACAATACTAGTATTACCAGTATTGCTGGATGAAGAATACTAAAGTTTCCAGTATTGTGTGCTTTACAATACTAGTATTACCAGTATTGTTGGATGAAGAACACTGGAGCTTCCAGTATCGTGTGTTTTACAATACTAGTATTACCAGTATTGTTGGATGAAGAATACTGGAGCTTCCAGTATCGTGTGTTTTACAATACTAGTATTACCAGTATTGTTGGATGAAGAATACTGGAGCTTCCGGTATTGTGTATAGATCAACGATTCTGGTATTCCAGTATTGTAAATGCACGATACTGGTACATCCAGTATTGTATATGTACGATACTGGTATTACCAGTATTGTAACATTACAATACTGGTATTTCTAGTATTGTACAGTGTTACAATACTGGTATTACCAGTATTGTAATATTTACAATACTGGTATTTCCGGTATTGTGAATATTATAATACTGGTAATACCAGTATTGTAAATATTACAATACTGGTAATACCAGTATTGCGGCCGGCTGCTACATATTATCCAATCTTACTTGTGGAATATAATTGCAACAAGTATTATTTTATCCTTGTAAGAATGAGTAAAAAGCTCCAATTTTAATTCTGAACACTATACAAAATGTAGACTTCATAATGTAATCAGCTTATTCAGTCAAACATTTGTTTATTTTTTGCAAGAAACAGGAGTTAATATATATGTGTTGCTTCTTTTTAGGAGAAAACAAAAGCCTTATTTGGTGATCCTTTCTGATCGTTTTTATATAAAATTTTATGTAAAAGGATTAGTTTACATTTTTCATCACCTTATTTCTTTGAAACAATCGGAAGATTTTAAAAGAATGTTATTGTTTAATCTAATTTTACTGAACATGGTCAATTAAATCTTACACATGGGACAACAATATGCAATATAGAACATTTAAAAAATAGTCTATTTTGAATTTTATATAGCAGATATCTTAATAATTATTTTCCTTTGTTAAAAGGATAGTAATATTTCATTATCACTATGTTAAATGAAAAATAGTTTAGCTTGTGTGACTTTTAATGGGAAAAAAATCAACAATGTTTGCAATTATTTTGAGGCAGCTTGAAAAATGGGAAATTTATCAAAATATATCTTTTTTTTATTTTTATTTCATAGTTTTAATTAAATACATCTTACCAGAAAGCAATAGTTGTTCTATTGTGTTGAAAGCAATCTATTTCTGATTTCAAAATATAATAAAACAATTGATAAAGTCTTTAGAGGAAACATATTAATAATCATAAGTAATTGTCCCATACATATACGTACAGACTTTTTGACAGCCTTATCTTAAAATACATTTTTTCAATCAAAATGATGGAAACTATCCCCGAGCAGTTGGAATCTTGTCGATATGATGTTTGTGTACAAAAATAATTAGAATTAGAATGATTAAAGGTGTTTCATTGTTCACCCTCAGTGGCCACTAAAAGTGCCACCTTAGCTTGCAGTAGTATATGTAAGTGTTAAAATACCATGGTACTGGCATTGTTGTTGTGTGTGAATAAGTAGCAAACAAAATAGTTGACCTGTTATTGGTCACCTTGAAATAACTGATACCAATTAAAGTGGACTATAGAAGCAGGTTATCATTGTATAAGGTTTATTATAATTGTGAATAACAATTACTAACTTGGTTTAATCAGTGATATTATTCTTAATAAAGACCATAGATAGGTGTAAATTAAAATGCACTGAACAGGAAGTCTACCCGAAATGAACCATGAAGATCGCTGATTTAAATTCACTTAAACTCAAGGATATAATATGTAGGTTCAAAGAACTCAAGAACGAACAGAGAAACACCCTTTATAGTTTAGTCTTAACGCCAATTAGATATAAAGCTATTAATGTTAATCTTAGTTTGTTCCGGAAACTAAAAGTACAGGTATCATGCGAATGACACGAGTAAGGAGACATCCTGGTAAATTATCACGGGTTTGTTTTTATTAATAGGCAGATAGAATATACCTTTACGTTAATGTTTCGCTTTGACTATTTTAATTGATATCTGAAATACTAATTACAAACTTTATGAATAGTATAGCTATAATTATAACACAAGGAAAACAGCAAAATGGTGAAACAAGTGATAAAAAGTGAAAGAAGGGGTAGCAATAAAATACTTAAAGTCTGGGGTTATCATAAAAGATCGTCCAACTACTGACTAGTCATTAGCATACATATTGATATTTAAAATGTAAGGACTTGGATTAGGCTTAGTTTAAACATATTTTATTTGCTCAAATATGCAAAAAGGATAAGACACAAGTTAAACAAACTTATGAAGTCTTCTCCTACATACAATAAGTTACAACATTATTTGATAGAGCATGCATGCATATGAATATTGTTTACATTAATATGTGTAAATTGAAGAAGAACAGAGAATGAAGAAAGGAATTAGAGAAGGAGAGAAAGAGGTTGGTGGTGATGGTGTGTGTGGTTGTTCATTTGGTGAACCACTTAAACAAGAAACCTGTCAGACCCCTTTATATATTCAAACACGTGCTTAAAAATAATTTCGTTCTGTTCATTGGAAAGAATAGGATTACCACTGTTTAAAAGCTTGAGGTCTATAGCACAGTCATTAGGTAGTCAGCTGAGATTGTGAAACAATTTATATCTCATATTTGCATAATGGGAACAATCAAAGAAGAAGTGATACGAGTCTTCACGATTGGCCCCACAACGACAAGACAGATCTGAGACTATATTTACTTGGTACAAATCATTATTTAAGAAAGAAGCAAAACATCGAAGTTGGGTTAATGCAATAATAAGTTTTCGAGGTCCAATTTTGAAATGTTTAGGAACTTGTCTATTATCTTTCTGTTTTCTTAATTCAGTTTTACATTTTGCAATAGATTCCATATTTCGAAGAGATGGATTTAAGCTATTCCATTGACGTATTGTTGAGGGAATAAATGAGTTACAAGTAATCGATAGTCTACAAAATGGTATTATTATATCACTTCCATTACGCAATGGATAAACGGTTGTACTTTGAATCGTTGGAGGAATTAAGTCACAAAGATACCTGGGTGCATTATTATTTTGAATATTATAAAACATTTGTAATTTTCTCCTTTTTCTTCTTTCTGTCAATGATTCCCAACTCTTTATACATTAGAATGGAACTAGCAAATATTGGAAGACCAGTAACGATTCTAGCTGCCTCAAGTTGCAACTGATCATGTTTATTAGAATTTCCCACACCACAATTATCCCATACTTCACTAGCATATTGAAAAATTGGTCTGATGTAAACTAAATAGAGTTTCTCTAAATATTTCCTAGAAAATTTATATTTTAACTTTCGAAGAACATTCAGGTGTTTGTAAATACTTGACAATATATTTTCTATATGTATATTCCATTTAGCATCGCTGCTGAATGTAACTCCTAAATGTTTATGAGAATTTGTAATTGGAATAGTTCTTCCATTAAATGTAAAATTTTATTCTGGAATTTCCGTATTTGAAAATAACATAATTTCTGTTTTATCCGGGTTAAAAAACATCCACCATTTCTTTGACCATTCATCCAGCTCTTTCAAGTCGTGATCAATCACAGTTTTTATCTGTAATTCATCACGACTGGAATAGCTGAAGGAAGTGTCGTCTTCAAAAAGTCGGCTAAGAGAGATTAGATTCTCAGCAATATCGTTAATATACAAAATAAATAAGAGAGGAACAGGTACTGACCCTTGAGGTACCCCAGCTTGGATTAGGTTTATGGTATTTAGCGCCACTTTCAACAATGTTTCAGTTATTTTGCGTCGGACAATTTTATTGCTGGGGGAACCTGGAGTACCAAGAGAAAACCACCGACCTGCCACAAGACACTGACTAATTTTATCACATAAAGCTCTATCGAGTACACCTCGCCATGAGGTGTACTCAAAATAAGACATTAGTGGTGATAAGCGTTGATTGCATAAGTAGCTGTAAATCCAACTACAATACGACCACGATGACCCCTGCAACAACATAGAGCATTGGCACGCCACAATGATCTCAACATTACAGAAATAAAAGGGGATTAAAAACAATTGTTTATTAATCTTTATTTTCGGTAGAAATATTTATTAATTCTGATTCTCATTATGGTTAACCAATATGGAATAGCTGTGTAATAATGGCCACGGATATGTTCCATCCATCGTAGTCACAATCACCTCCATTCCTCCTTCATGACTGATGTCCATGTAACAAGAGTAACATGACAGATGTCAGTAGTGGTACAGGAACTGGTTATCCTTCCAGAAGACATGTGTTAGACCCTGGTTACAACATGTATTAGTAGGTTTAGAGTCGCTCGTATTGTCAGATAAATGTCTTCACGTTTTTAGTTCTGTTTTGTGATGTAAGCTACGATTTTCGCGTATAAACGATACTCGGTTCGTCTTGCCTTCCATTTATCTTGTAGGGGGTTCATGTTTTAATAATGTTATTTGTTTTTATTCATGTATACTGGTGTCCATCACGATTTCCATTTCATATGATGTTTGTGTCGTTGAAAAGCTACAGGACTGGCCAGTGTCACTGTCGGAGCAGGTGATGTTTGTGTCGTTTAAAAGCTACAGGACTGGCCAGGTGTCACTGTCGGAGCAGGTGCAATTTGTGTCGTTTAAAATCTACAGCACTGGCCAGGTGTCACTGTCAGTGCAGGTGATGTTAGTGTCGTTTAAAAGCTATAGGACTGGCCAGGTGTCACCCTCAGTGGCCACTAAAAGTGCAACCTTAGCTTGCAGTAGTATATTTAAGTGTTAAAATACCATGGTACTGGCATTATCGTTGTGTGTGAATAAGTAGCAAACAAAACAGTTAAACTGTTATTGGTCACCTTGAAATAACTGATACCAATTAAAGTGGACTATAGAAGCAGGTTATCATTGTATAAGATTTATTATAATTGTGAATAACAATTACTAACTTGATTTAATCAGTGATATTATTCTTAATGTAGACCATAGATAGGTGTAAATTAAAATGCACTGAACAGGAAGTCTACCTGAAATAAACCATGAAGATCGCTGATTTAAATTCACTTAAACTCAAGGATATAATATGTATGTTCAAAGAACTCAAGTCTTCACGCCAATTAGATATAATTAATGTTATGCTTAGTTTGTTCCGGAAACTAAAAATACAGGTATCATGCGAATGACACGAGTAAGGAGACATCCTGGTGAATTATCACGTTTATTTTGATTGATATCTGAAATACTAATTACAAACTTTATGAATAGCGTAGTTATAATTATAACACCAGGAAAACAACAAAATGATAAAAATTATAAAAAGTGAAAGAAGGGGTAGCATTAAAATACTTAAAGTCTGGGGTTATCATAAAAGATCGTCCAACTACTGACTAGTCATTAAAATACTTAAAGTCTGGGGTTATCATAAAAGATCGTCCAACTACTGACTAGTCATTAAAATACTTAAAGTCTGGGGTTATCATAAAAGATTGTCCAACTACTGACTAGTCATTAAAATACTTAAAGTCTGGGGTTATCATAAAAGATCGTCCAACTACTGACTAGTCATTAACATACTTAAAGTCTGGGGTTATCATAAATGATCGTCCAACTACTGACTAGTCATTAAAATACTTAAAGTCTGGGGTTATCATAAAAGATCGTCCAACTACTGACTAGTCATTAACATACTTAAAGTCTGGGGTTATCATAAAAGATCGTCCAACTACTGACTAGTCATTAAAATACTTAAAGTCTGGGGTTATCATAAAAGATCGTCCAACTACTGACTAGTCATTAAAATACTTAAAGTCTGGGGTTATCATAAAAGATCGTCCAACTACTGACTAGTCATTAACATACTTAAAGTCTGGGGTTATCATAAATGATCGTCCAACTACTGACTAGTCATTAAAATACTTAAAGTCTGGGGTTATCATAAAAGATCATCCAACTACTGACTAGTCATTAAAATACTTAAAGTCTGGGGTTATCATAAAAGATCGTCCAACTACGGACTAGTCATTAAAATACTTAACGTTTGGGGTTATCATAAAAGATCGTCCAACTACTGACTAGTCATTAACATACTTAAAGTCTGGGGTTATCATAAAAGATCGTCCAACTACTGACTAGTCATTAGCATAAATATTGATATTTAAAATGTTGGAAACGCAACAACATAAGGACGTGGATTAGGTTTATGGTATTTAGCGCCACTTTCAACAATGTTTCAGTTATTTTGCGTCGGACAATTTTATTGCTGGGGGAAACCAAGAGAAAACCACCGACCTACCACAAGACACTGACTAATTTTATCACATAAAGCTCTATCGAGTACACCTCAACATGATGCAGGTTGGCGGTTATCTGTCAGTTACATGAGTAAGAATGACGGTTATCTGTTAGCTACATGAGGCAGGATGATGGTTATCTGTCAGTTACATGAGGCAGATTAGCGGTTATTTGTCAGATACATGAGGCAGGATGATGGTAAACTGTCAAATACATCAGGTAGCTTGGCTCCTATATGTCAACTAATAGAGACAGGATGACGGTTTCATCAGGCAGTCTGGCGGTTATCGGTGAGCTACATGAGGCAGTATGACGTTTATCTATCTGTTACATGAGGCAGGATGACGATTATCTGTCAGTTACATGAGGCAGGATTACAGTTTTCTGTCAGTTACATGAGGTAGGATGACGGTTATCTGTCAGTTACGTGAGGCAGGATGGCAGATATATGTAAGCTGCATGGGGCAGGTTGGCGGTTATCTTTCAGTTGCATGAGTAAGAATGGCGGTTATCTGTTAGACACATGAGACAGGATGATGGTAAACTGTCAGACACATCAGGTAGCTTGACGCTTATCTGTCAGTTAATTGAGACAGGATGACGGTTATCTGACAGTTACATCAGGCAGTATGACGGTTATCTGTAAGTTGCATGAGGCAGTATGACGGTTATCTGTCAGCTACATGAGACAGAATGACGGTTATCTGTCAGTGACATGAGGCAGGATGATTGTTATCTGTCGGTTATATGAGGCAGGAAGGTGGTTATCTGTCAGCTACATGAGGAAGGATGGCGGTTATCTGTCAGTTATTTGATGCAGGCTTGCGATTGTCTGCATTGGTATTAGAACTATGTCAGTTATTTGAGACAGGTTGGCGGTTTTCTGAATGGGTATACGAACTCTGTAAGATAATTGAGGCAGGATGGTGGTTATCTGTCAGCTACATGAGGCAGGATGACAGTTATCTGTTAGTTACATGAGCAAGGTTGGCCCTTATCTGTCAGTTACATGAAGCAGGTTAGAGGTTATCAGTCAACTACATGAGGCAGTATGACGTTTATCTGTCTGTTACATGAGGCAAGGTGAAGGTTACCTGTCAGTTACATGAGGCAGGGTGACGGTTATCTGCCAGTTACATGTGCAACGTTGGCGGTTATCTGTCAGTTACATGAGGCAGGATGATGGTTATCTGTCAGTTACATGAGGCAGCATGACCTTTATCTTGTCTGTTACATGAAGCAGGTGTACGGTTATCTCTAAGTTACACGAGGCCGGATTACGGTTATCTGTCAGTTACATGAGGCAGGTTGGCTATTATCTGTCAGTTACATGAGGCAGGATTTTGGTACTGCTTTGACAACTATTTTACCTATTTTGTTCCAGTATTGTTATAAAGACTGTTATAGTGACAGCCGGAACCTTTGAGCCGTAAAGAAAGCGGGAGGTTTGGCGCCTTAAAATCTTATTCAGCCCACCATTTCTTTAGATATTGCTGTACCAAGTCAGGGTCATTAAGGTTTTCACAGTTTTCCAGATGTTGACTGATTTTGTCTGTTTATATACTTATGAGTTTTGATATTTTCCTTTGGAAGATTGTTGGGAGTTCGGTAATTTTGTTATTACCCTTATCTACATAAGGCAGGATGGCAGTTATCTGTTAGCTACAGGATGTAAGTTGGCGGTTATCTGTCAGTTACATGAGTAAGAATAACGGTTATCTGTAAGCTACATGAGGCAGGATTACGGTTATCTGTCAGCTCCATGAGGCAGGTTTGCTGTTATATGTCTGTTACATGAGACACAATGACGGTTAGCAGTCAGTTACATGAGGCAGGATGAGGGTCTTCTGTCAGTTATATGAGGCATGCTGACGGTTATCTGTCAGTTACATGAGGCAGGTTAGCGGTTATCAGTCAGTTACATGAGACAGTATGACGTTTATCTGTCTGTTACATGAGGCTGGATGATGGTTATCTGTCAGTTACATTTGCAAGGTTGACGGTTATCTGTCAGTTACATCAGGCAAAATAACGGTTATCAGTCAGTTACATCAGGCAGGTTGATGGTCATCTCTCAGATAAATGAGGCAGTATGACGTTTATCTGTCTGTTACATGAAGCAGGATGACGGTTATCTGTCAGTTACATGATAAAGGTTGGCTGTTATCTGGCAGTTACATCAGGCAAAATAGCGGTTATCAGTCAGTTACACGAGGCAGGATGATGGTTATCTGTCGGCTACATGAGGCAGGATGGCAGTTATCTGTCAGTTTCAGGAGGCAGGTTGACGGTTATCTGTCAGTTACATGAGTAAGAATGACGGTTTTATATCAGCAACATGAGGCAGGTTAGCGGTTATATGTCAGCTACATCAGACAGGATGACGTTATCTGTAAGCTATATAAGGCAGGATAACGGTTATCTGTCAGTTACATAAGGCAGGATGACGTTATCTGTCAGTTGCATGAGGGAGAATGGCAGTTATCTGTAAGCTACATGATGCAGGTTGGCGGTTATCTGTCAGTTGCATGAGTAAGAATGGCGGTTATCTGTTAGCTACATGAGGCAGGATGATGGTTATCTGTCAGTTACATGAGGCAGATTAGCGGTTATTTGTCAGATACATGAGGCAGGATGATGGTCAACTATCAGATACATAAGGTAGTTTGGCTCCTATATGTCAGCTAATAGAGACAGGATGACGGTTATCTGACAGTTTCTTCAGGCAGTATGGCGATTATCTCTGAGTTACATGAGGCAGTATGACGTTTATCTGTCTGTTACATGAGGCAGGATGACGATTATCTGTCTGTTACATGAGGCAGGATGAAGGTTACCTGTTAATTACATGAGGCAGAGTGACGGTTATCTGTCAGTTACATGAGCAACGTTGGCGGTTATCTGTCAGTTACATGAGGCAGTTTAGCGGTTATCAGACAGTTACATGAGACAGGATGATGGTCATCTGTCAGTTACATGAGACAGCATGACCTTTATCTTGTATGTTACATGAGGCATGGTTAGCTTACAAAACCAGAGTATAAGAGAGAATATGGATCGCCTGGATACAAACTCTGAATTCAAGGGACGACGAAAAGACAGAACAGAAGGGTGAACAAGAAATAATTCTATGCAATCACAGATTAGAGTAGATGGTAAACTTAAAATTAACGTGGAATGGCGAACATGGGATGGTCTAGTATTCACGGGTGTCATAGTCTTATTAAAGTCAAAAGTCTTTGGGAGAAAGAAAATCAAAAGGCCTAATCGGGATAGACAAACATCGGTTATCTATGCCTGAGGGAGAATCTTAGATTTAATGATAATTACAATTTAAAAGAACTACGCAATTCAATAATAAATATATATAATATATCATGTCAGCGCCGAAACACTGACAAATGTGCGGATGATACCGACATATACTAATAGTCCACCAGCAGAAGTGACAAAACAGTGAAAGTAATAAAAACGTAGATATCAAATTTATTAAGCACGACGAATATCTGGAATAACTTTCATCTGGTACCCTCAAAGTCGAAAGATGGAACATGCTTGTAATTCAAATGTCGTTGGGAGAAAGGAAATCAAAGGACCTAAAGAAGATAGCAATAATAGGCTAAGGTCACGTATGTCTGAGGGAGGCGAACATTAGTTTTAATAATAATTACATTATTTATGAACTGTACATTACAATAATAAATATACCAGAGCGGCTCAGCGCGTCCCCGGGTGGCGGATAGGAAGGATTATTGATAGGAGTGGTTGTCAAGCCTGACCGTTGACTACTGTGGGTAACCTGTTTGGAGAGTGCCACACACCCTGCACGCTAAAGACATCTTTTGTCGATTTCGATTATAGCTACTACAAATGATTCGTCCCTACCAAGCTTTTCAATACTTTTCCAATGGCAGTCAAAAGTCCTTGACCCGGTTGGTCCACCTCATTTCTATTAAGTTTATATAGTGTTAGATTTATATTCCTGAAAATATGCGATATATTACTCGCTAGAAGTCTAGCAATAACCAATCAATCAATCTAATACATATATGATCTTCGTGAGAGACCAGATGAAAACACGACAGACTCGTCATTATTTTTGTCTGCGGAAATATTTTCCAATATGGTTGAAAAGCCATATAACAATGTACTATTCATTGCAACTCGTGCAGTCACCTTCGATTGTCTATCGTGTTTTCATTTTTTTCCTTACAATTTTAAAATATCAATAAAAGGGTAAATGATATCAATATTAACAGACAATGTGTAATAAGTAATATTTAGAGTACTTTTAATATCGTGTATGTGCTGATAAACTGATAGAGGGCGTGCCCGAGATAAGTTTATCTGCGCATACAAGAAATTAAAAGTATTCTAAATGCTTTGTATCATAACCAATCAAATGGAAGCAAATGTGTGATTGACGTCTGTCACACTTGAGAAGACTGATCTTGGTCACGTATGCCAGCAGTCAGTGACGTGGTAAAAAGTTGTTAATAGATCACGAGGTTAACATCAAAACGTTAAATGGCAGCGAAAATGACGGACGATCTTTTAAACGATGATATGGATTTTATGCTTTCACAGGTGGTAGAGAACATTTCATTTTTTTTTTTATTGAAATTGAAAATTTTAGAGGCGAAGGTAACATTTTGATGCGGCACACACATGACACAACTTTTTTCTGAAAAAATTCTTGAAAAAAAGAGAGGAACAGTTTTTCATTTTATTTTTAAAGAAAATGGAAAATTTGAGGCGGTTTTTCAGCATTTCTGAAGTGCGAGGAGGCAAATTTTTTTTGAACGTGGTGTGACTCAAATATGATCACTTTTTGTTATTGCAAAACTGATAATTTGTCTTGTTTGAATAAAAAAAATTGCTTAGTTAATAGTAAAGTTAAAGAATTTTTCATGTATTTTTATGTCATCTTCATGAACAAACACGTGGGGATCACTTTGTCAGTCTTTTTGCTTGTTTTATACACAGGCGATCGTGGCACGGACCACCCCCTTTTTCTAACTTTCTGTTTAAAAACTAATTTGCAATTTGATGTTAACATAAGATTGTATGAATATTGACACGAACAAGTTAAAATAAGGAAAAATAGATGAAATAATAAAGAAATAAAGAAATTGATTGAAAATAAATTTGTAAACAGAAAATTAGAAAAAAGGGGGGTGGTCCGTGCCACGAGCGCCTGTGGTTTTATAGTTTTTTTCAGTGTCAGATTTAAGAAAGCTTGCACTTAGTACCACTTTGCACCCAAAATGTCTATCACTTGGTTAACAAATTATAATGTGTAACAATTCAAGGCAATTGTCAAAAAAAAGATATAATGTGTTTATTTCTGTGTTCTATCAAAATTAGGTCACAGTTAAAGCACACTAAATAGAACATGCTTTGCCCAAAAATAGCTATCTTGACTCCACCTCCTGTATGGCTATCTTCATTTAGAAAATACTAAAGATCAAAGGAAAACACACTGGGTTGTGATACAATACAATAAATCTGTGCTTATGCGACCCGTTGTAAGAACTTTAAAAATAACAAACGTAAGACAGTTTAATTAAAATGAAATCAACTGTAAATGGGGAAAAATAACAGTACAGCGTAGTTCACGAAGGTCATTTCAGAAACTCGTCGTGCGCACTAATTTTGATATCTACGTTTTTCATTACATAAAATAAGGTCGTGTTTAATAGAAGTTGTAACTAAGGTAGGTTTGACTGTAAATAAAACAAGGTCGTGTTTAATAGAAGTTGTAACTAAGGTAGGTTTGGCTGTACATAAAACAAGGTCGTGTTTAATAGAAGTTGTAACTAAGACAGGTTTGACTGTACATAAAACAAGGTCGTGTTTAATAGAAGTTGTAACTAAGGTAGGTTTGGCTGTACATAAAACAAGGTCGTGTTTAATAGAAGTTGTAACTAAGACAGGTTTGACTGTACATAAAACAAGGTCGTGTTTAATAGAAGTTGTAACTAAGGCAGGTTTAACTGTACATAAAACAAGGTCGTGTTTAATAGAAGTTGTAACTAAGACAGGTTTGACTGTACATAAAACAAGGTCGTGTTTAATAGAAGTTGTAACTAAGGTAGGTTTGGCTGTACATAAAACAAGGTCGTGTTTAATAGAAGTTGTAACTAAGGTAGGTTTGGCTGTACATAAAACAAGGTCCTGTTTAATAGAAGTTGTAGCAAATGTAGGTTTGACTGTACATAAAACAAGGTCGTGTTTAATAGAAGTTGTAACTAAGACAGGTTTGACTGTACATAAAACAAGGTCGTGTTTAATAGAAGTTGTAACTAAGGTAGGTTTGACTGTACATACAGCAAGGTCGTGTTTAATAGAAGTTGTAACTAAGGTAGGTTTGACTGTACATAAAACAAGGTCGTGTCTAATAGAAGTTGTAACTAAGGTAGGTTTGACTGTACATAAAACAAGGTCGTGTTTAATAGAAGTTGTAGCAAATGTAGGTTTGACTGTACATAAAACAAGGTCGTGTTTAATAGAAGTTGTAACTAAGGTAGGTTTGGCTGTACATAAAACAAGGTCGTGCTTAATAGAAGTTGTAACTAAGGCAGGTTTGACTGTACATAAAACAAGGTCGTGTTTAATAGAAGTTGTAACTAAGACAGGTTTGACTGTACATAAAACAAGGTCGTGTTTAATAGAAGTTGTAACTAAGGTAGGTTTGACTGTACATAAAACAAGGTCGTGTTTAATAGAAGTTGTAGCAAATGTAGGTTTGACTGTACATAAAACAAGGTCGTGTTTAATAGAAGTTGTAACTAAGGTAGGTTTGGCTGTACATAAAACAAGGTCGTGCTTAATAGAAGTTGTAACTAAGGCAGGTTTGACTGTACATAAAACAAGGTCGTGTTTAATAGAAGTTGTAACTAAGACAGGTTTGACTGTACATAAAACAAGGTCGTGTTTAATAGAAGTTGTAACTAAGGTAGGTTTGACTGTACATACAACAAGGTCGTGTCTAATAGAAGTTGTAACTAAGGTAGGTTTGACTGTACATAAAACAAGGTCGTGTTTAATAGAAGTTGTAACTAAGGCAGGTTTGACTGTACATAAAACAAGGTCGTTGTTAATAGAAGTTGTAACTATGGTAGGTTTGACTGTACATAGAACAAGGTCGTGTTTAATAGAAGTTGTAACTAAGGTAGGTTTGACTGTACATAAAACAAGGTCGTGTTTAATAGAAGTTGTAACTAAGGCAGGTTTGACTGTACATACAACAAGGTCGTGTTTAATAGAAGTTGTAACTAAGGTAGGTTTGACTGTACATAAAACAAGGTCGTGTTTAATAGAAGTTGTAACTAAGGTAGGTTTGACTGTACATAAAACAAGGTCGTGTTTAATTGAAGTTGTAGCTAAGGCAGGTTTGACTGTACATAAAACAAGGTCGTGTTTAATAGAAGTTGTAAATAAGGTAGGTTTGACTGTACATAAAACAAGGTCGTGTTTAATAGAAGTTGTAACTAAGGTAGGTTTGACTGTACATAAAACAAGGTCGTGTTTAATAGAAGTTGTAACTAAAGTAGGTTTGACTGTACATAAAACAAGGTCGTGTTTAATAGAAGTTGTAACTAAGGAAGGCTTGACTGTACATAAAACAAGGTCGTGTTTAATAGAAGTTGTAACTAAGACAGGTTTGACTGTACATAAAACAAGGTCGTGTTTAATAGAAGTTGTAACTAAGGTAGGCTTGACTGTACATAAAACAAGGTCGTGTTTAATAGAAGTTGTAACTAAGACAGATTTGACCGTACATAAAACAAGGTCGTGCTTAATAGAAGTTGCAACTAAGGCAGGTTTGACCGTACATAAAACAAGGTCGTGCTTAATAGAAGTTGCAACTAAGGCAGGTTTAACTGTGCATAACACAAGGTCGTGTTTAATAGAAGTTGTAACTAAGACAGGTTTGACTGTACATAAAACAAGGTCGTGTTTAATAGAAGTTGTAACTAAGACAGGTTTGACTGTACATAAAACAAGGTCGTGTTTAATAGAAGTAGTAACTAAGGTAGGTTTGACCGTACATAAAACAAGGTCGTGCTTAATAGAAGTTGCAACTAAGGCAGGTTTAACTGTGCATAACACAAGGTCGTGTTTAATAGAAGTTGTAACTAAGACAGGTTTGACTGTGCATAAAACAAGGTCGTGTTTAATAGAAGTTGTAACTAAGACAGGTTTGACTGTACATAAAACAAGGTCGTGTTTAATAGAAGTTGTAACTAAGGTAGGTTTGACTGTACATAAAACAAGGTCGTGTTTAATAGAAGTTGTAACTAAGGTAGGTTTGACTGTACATAAAACAAGGTCGTGTTTAATAGAAGTTGCAACTAAGGCAGGTTTGACTGTACATAAAATTCCCCTTTTGTTCTGTTTTAATTTTAAAATCGTTCACTTGACAAAAGAAACCATAACACTGAAAGTTATTCGGTTTCTATGCAATTAGAACAATCTACCTCCTACACAAATGGTCAAAATAATATCGCTTTGCTACAAATTAAGAGACGTAAATTGCTCATTTATGGTATCATTTTTACATTAAATTAGCGAACTTTCTTGTGAAAGTAGCTATGGTATTTATATCAAATATTATAATTAACAAATAAATTTAACAAATAGATTATAATGATGATGCTTAAGTGCAGTTAAGTATCCTGATTAGCTTCTCATTAAGTACTGTTGATAATATCTTATTGTTTTGACCCAGTAAACTAGTTTAGCCCCATCTTTTTTTTTTATTGAAGTGACTGTACCAAACCATGACAGTGAGTGGTTATGTATTTAATTTGTGTGTCATGGGAATCGATTTTTCCTATCTCCACCATTTTTTCTATTGGATTGTGATATTTTTTTTGTTTTTCCTTTTATTATTAAAGTATTATTGGACAATGGCCTTAGTATTATAGTTGAACTCTGGGTAACATTACAAGTTAAACTTGGAAATAGATATAGTAATAATATAATATCAATGTTTAATCTCGTCTACAGAAACAACATCAGAAACCATTGGTCCATGATAGACGCTGATGGCTTATGATGTTTAACGACACTTTCAACAATGTATCAGTTATATCGTGGGGGTCAGTTTTATTGGTAGAGGAAACCGGAGTACCCGGAGTACCCGGAGAAAAACACTGGCATGATGCAATTCACTGACCAACTTTATCACATAATGTTGTATCGAGTACACCTTGGCTGAACGTTTATGTAACTTACAAGCTAAACAGGGAAAAGTATAATATCAATGTTTAATCTCGTCTACAGAAGCAGCACACAAGAGATTCTGAATAGACCAGTTTTTGCGCTAGATATTCTGAAAAGTGTCTGAAAATTCTGAAAATTACTAAAAATTCTGAACAGAGTAATTTGTCAGCCATATCATGACGAGAACGAACATATGATATGATAAATGTTGTCCCCTTAGTAGTTGGATTTGTCTAGTGCTAGCTCATTGGATTGACCCGATCAAGGCTCGTACTCACGATAAACCACGCTCGAGACAAGCACGCTAACCATTATACTACCGGTGTGTTTTGCTCTCTCAATATTTCCAATCTTATTTGATCTATTTCAGAAATGATCTGCATCCCGAATGTTAATGACGGTTTGGTTTAGGTTTATGGTGCTTAACGCCACTTTCAACAATATTTCAGCTATATCGTGGCGGTCAGTTTTATTGGTGGAGGAAACCGGAGTACCCGGGGAAAACCACCGACCTGACCCAAGTCATTTACAAACTTTATCACATAATGTTGTATTGAGTACACCTCGCCATGAACGGGGTTCGAACTCACAACGTTAGTAGTGATAGGCACTGATTGCACAGGTAGTTGTAAATCCAACTATCATACGATCACGACCACCATGACCCCGTTAATGACGGTGTACACACACAACACACAGTGTAAATACCAACATTATCATATAACACACAACACACAGTGTAAATACCAACATTATCATATAACACACAACACACAGTGTAAATACCAACATTATCATATAACACACAACACACAGTGTAAATACCAACATTATCATATAACAAACCATTTACACAGAATAAATACCAACATTCTCATATAACAGACCATTTACACAGAATAAATACCAACATTCTCATATAACAGACCATTTACACAGTATAAATACCAACATTATCATATAACACACAACACACAGTGTAAATACCAACATTATCATATAACACACAACACACAGTGTAAATACCAACATTATCATATAACACACAACACACAGTGTAAATACCAACATTATCATATAACAAACCATTTACACAGTATAAATACCAACATTCTCATATAACAGACCATTTACACAGTGTAAATACCAACATTATCATATAACACACAACACACAGTGTAAATACCAACATTATCATATAACACACAACACACAGTGTAAATACCAACATTATCATATAACACACAACACACAGTGTAAATACCAACATTATCATATAACACACAACACACAGTGTAAATACCAACATTATCATATAACACACAACACACAGTGTAAATACCAACATTATCATATAACACACCATTTACACAGTATAAATACCAACATTCTCATATAACAGACCATTTACACAGTATAAATACCAACATTATCATATAACACACCATTTACACAGTGTAAATACCAACATTATCATATAACACACAACACACAGTGTAAATACCAACATTATCATATAACACACAACACACAGTGTAAATACCAACATTATCATATAACACACAACACACAGTGTAAATACCAACATTATCATATAACACACAACACACAGTGTAAATACCAACATTATCATATAACAAACCATTTACACAGAATAAATACCAACATTATCATATAACACACCATTTACACAGAATAAATACCAACATTCTCATATAACAGACCATTTACACAGTGTAAATACCAACATTATCATATAACACACAACACACAGTGTAAATACCAACATTATCATATAACACACAACACACAGTGTAAATACCAACATTATCATATAACACACAACACACAGTGTAAATACCAACATTATCATATAACACACAACACACAGTGTAAATACCAACATTATCATATAACACACAACACACAGTGTAAATACCAACATTATCATATAACAAACCATTTACACAGTATAAATACCAACATTCTCATATAACAGACCATTTACACAGTGTAAATACCAACATTATCATATAACACACAACACACAGTGTAAATACCAACATTATCATATAACACACAACACACAGTGTAAATACCAACATTATCATATAACACACAGCACACAGTGTAAATACCAACATTATCATATAACACACAACACACAGTGTAAATACCAACGTTATCATATAACACACAACACACAGTGTAAATACCAACATTATCATATAACACACCATTTACACAGTATAAATACCAACATTCTCATATAACAGACCATTTACACAGTATAAATACCAACATTATCATATAACACACCATTTACACAGTATAAATACCAACATTATCATATAACACACCATTTACACAGTATAAATACCAACATTATCATATAACACACCATTTACACAGTATAAATACCAACATTATCATATAACACACCATTTACACAGTGTACGCTAACATTATACGTTTTACACGAGTTTTTTCATCGAAGGCGACAATAAAGGCTCCCTTTAACTTGTGAATTTTATATTTGCTATAAAATTATCCTCTGAATTTTTACAACGTTCTTTGTGAAAATATCTACAAATTATTATCAAATTCGTGCTTCTTTCCATTGATCTTGCTAGACCGGATACCATTTGTCCCTCGTAATCAAAATAGCCAGTATAAAGACAACGTATAATATTAGAATCAAATCGGAAATGTATCAAAGGATCCGGCGTACTGCAACTGATGGAGGGGTTAGGTTAAGGCCACTTTCAACATTATTTCAGTTATATCGTGGTAGTCAGTTTATTGGCAGAGGAAACCTGGAGAACCCGCTGAAAACCACATACCGGTACTTCACGCGAGTCATTGACAAATTGTATCGCCATGATCGGGATTAAAACTCACAACCTAAGTGCTCATATGCACTGATTGCATGAAATAAAAATACCAAGTAATCTATTAGTGTCAATAGAAATATTGAATATGAGATTACTACAATTTACTGACACGATCTCGTTGTGATATCAAGTTCCAATAGAAGTTGATATTGCAACAGAAAATATTTTAATATCGTAAGAGTTATCTTTCTTTTCATACTTTTTTTCCCTAAGTGCATAGTTTTTACACTTGAGGTTTGTATTAAATATCGAAGCGCTAACCAGAAGCCGAAAATCAAAGGAAAGACGATGTACAATAGCCAAGAGATGACAAAGACAAACAAAAAGATTGAGCAACACAAACTCTACTGAAAACCGAGGGTGAACTTAGGGTGAGCATTTTTTGTTCCACTAGCGTGATCTTTTGTGCTACTGTTAAACGGCACAAACTGATATGGAAAACGTGCTGAACGTATACATCAATAAATATTACAATTATTAAGTAAGGATATGGATGTAAATGAACATGAGAGACTATCTAATAATATGGATTAGGCACAGCCTACAGGCGAGCTTCGCATCTACGCATAGACATGTAGATGTACAAATAATAGTTTTTGGTTCTTTTCTTCATTATTCTTGATTAGTTTTCTTTGTTCTTCAATTCGACTTACCCAGTTAATTATATTGCAAAGGAGATTTTTTGGGCCGGGATATATCGGGGACGACTTTTTGTTAGGGCCGAGATATATCGGGACGACTTTTTTTTAGGGCCGATCGTTCCTTTGGGGCGAAACAAGAAGGTCTAACGATTGTCCATTTTTTAAATAAATTAATCGTTTCATGTAAAGAAGCTGTACGGTTTCCTTTCTATTTTTGTTTTGTTATTTTTAAACTGGATAGCTATTTTTTATTCAAATTAAAAGGCTATTTCCTGTATTACACTCCCATTGTCCATTTTATGCTGAAACTTAGAATCCATTTCCGGTTGGTGTTGATCGTATATATAAAATGTATTGATTCATCTCCTTACACACATGTTGCTCTTTAGCTCGCATCTTCCGATGCTCGCTATTACAGTTATACACAAATTAAAGTAAAGGACTATGTTCTGTATTTCACATTTACGTTATGCGTAGCGCATAGCCAGAAATGATAGGTGATTTGCTTATTTGCATATTCAAAATGGCGGCTCAAAGAGAATTTGGAATTTAACATATAGTTGAACGGGAAACTTTCTGTTAGCTTGGGCCGGACAATTTTCCGGGATAGAAAATCAAACTATACACCGGTTTGAACAATATCTCAAAATATTACAGCTGTACCATGAAAACTCAAGGTTCCCACCCAGTTTCAAATTTTGAAGCGTAAGCACCATTCAAAAGCATTGAGAAGAAGTGAAAAAAATGCATCCTGCACGGTTTTCAAGACATTAAAGCACTTTTCTTACAATCCCCAGTCTAGTTGCCGGGACAAATTCGGTCAGTTCCGGTAACATTGTTGAGGAATCTTTCTTCGATAAATATTTTGCTGAAAAATTAAAGGTTCCCACGATAATTTAAAAGAGGGCTTCACAAGTTTTTTTTAACCTTTCTAGTAGAGATTCAATAGGGGTTCATGCAAAAAAAATCTACTATTTCGTAAAACTGCTTCTGCTAGACATAGCATTATTTGAGTAAGCACCGCATTCCATTGTAAATGTAAATAAACAATTAAAAAAGGCTCCACAAGGGTATTTTTTTATTTCGACAAAACAACAGAAGAAGTAACTATAATACAATTGGTAACAATACTGCCGATATATAAAGTTAAAAAAATTTAACAATATACATACTAAACGATTTCAATGACATACTAATACTAATGTGGGGCAGAAATTGAAAAAAAATGCACATTATATTTTTTATTTACATATTTTTATTTCGTGTAAAAAGGGGGGGGGCAGTGCATTAAATATAATTCGATCTTTTACACACATCATCGGATTCCTAATAAACATATGATGACAATTAATTTTGATACGATCACAAATAATTATGAAGTTATTTATGTGATCAAAACTGTGATGAAATTTCATTTAAAAAAAATAGATACGAGTTTTCATCAGCCTCTTCCAAATATGGTTCAACGTTTATTTGCTGACGTCATAAATGACGCGATTTGGTTTATGAATATTCATGAGCAAAATCACCCATGATTTCTGGCTATGGCCTTCAATAATGAACATAATTCATACCCTATAATGAGTGCAAAAGGCCCAAAGCCTACAGTTGAGCGATACTCTTTACCTCTGTCGATAGGCGCTACATCTGAACATCTGTGTCTTTTTGATGTTTTGAAGATACGAAACATATGATATGATTTATAACAGTATGGTTCCAGATTTCTCCGAGATAACCACAGAATGTAGGGGCGGGCAAAATGGCGAGAACTTCTGATCTTATTTGTGAAAAGTTATTCGTTGTTATAGATCATCGACCCACTACAGACCTCGCTCCTTTCAACAATATATCAAATGTGACCCTATATAAAAAGAAATGTTCACTATAAGATGTATTAATTTTATATTGTTACAAGTAAGTATTATACAAGGTCGTAGGAGCTATCAAAAGAACAAGAAACAAGCAAATTCAATCACACAAACAAACAAGAAAAAAAAACAATAAAACAAATACAAGCGCCCCCCCCCCCCCCACACACACACAAAACACAAAAAAAAAATGAATAAAAAAATATAAACTTAACCAGTTCCAAAAGTCAATCGAAAAATCGTAGATTTAGAAGCAAAATCGATTAAACATGACCACACGTTCTCTGGACTTACTATTGCAGTCATTCTAATTTTGATTAATTAAATATACATGGATTTTTGGTGGGAAAATAACCGAATGTCAATGTTCAGAGTTTCCTTTGTAATAAAATAAAACAAGAAATATCGACACATGCGTGAACTGTATATCGAACGATGGCCGTTAGACTGTTTTGTGCTGATGAGCGAGGACCCGACATGCAAGTCATTATATATACCTAGACAATGACCAAGTGAGTGTCTTGCTACTTTTTCATGAGCTTGACCCAGTAAAACTGGGACTGTTGTCGGTCCGTCCGTCGTCTTTAAATTTCTCACATTTTTATTCTTGTCTTGTTAAACTGCAGTTTTATCTATATCTGGTGGTAGTTTTGTACTATATCCTTTCCACTTGTACATTCATATAGAAAAACATCATCAAATAATAATTGTAATAATAAGTCGGAAATGTGGAAATGGGTCTATTCCAAGAAGCATATGCGTGATAGTAAATGTTTACGTATTGGGTGTTCAACATTCATTATACATATCATATTTCAAAGGTCTTTTAACATGTGGAAAAAACAAAAACATAAATTCAGAATAGTCAGTGTTGTGAGGTATAGTAGACATAGTGTATTTGTTTACTTGTAAAAATGTGGTTCGCCATTGCAATCGCCTGTCTATCTCTCTGTGAATTTGGTGCTACTTGTAATGTGAGTAATGGTAAGTATTTTGTCATTAAAAATTAGAAAACAATAAGCATTTCACGTACATTGCATCCTTTAATAGTTACGTGTAATGTTCACTAGTTCTCGGCAAAAGGTATTTGCCTTTATTTAAGAAAATAATGCTCTTGGAAGGGTTATAGTTAGGGTTGTGGTGCTTAGCACCACTTTCAACAATATGTTACTGAGTTGTATCGTGGCGGTCAGTTTTATTGGTGGAGGAAACCGGAGTACCCTAAGAAAACCACCGACCTGCCGCAAGTCACTGACAAACTGTATCACATAATGTTGTATCGAGTACATCTCGCCAGGAGTGTGATTCGAGCTCACAACTTAAATTCAGATAGGCACTGAATGCATATCAATTTACCATGCTACCACGACCATGATGACCCCTTTCCTTGGAAGGAATGAATGAATGATTGCTGCTTAACGCAAAATCGTAATTTTTCAGATAAATCATGACGAGAACAAGTTACATTCAATGAAATGATGATGAGCCAACCATTGTTTACTCTATCTATTTAATGTTGTGTCATTTGAGGAGTTATATTATACATTTATGGCCCCTATTGTAGGGAGATATGAGAGAGAAATATGACTTATGAGGGTAAACAAAGCTTCATATCTTCCTAGAACAGGGGCCATGAATTATTTAATATACCGAAATTACACTAACTACAACGAAACGTTTTTTTTTCAACTAATTTAACATTTTATTCAATTTGTGAAGGTTTGTTTACCCGAAGAAGTCATATTTTTCGAGGGTGAAGCTCGCGACGTTACGCTACGTTACCCATGGGAGCATGATATTTATTTCCCGGGAGCACGCGGTCTAGGGATACATGAAGTAATGTCTTCCTGACATGTGACGTTCATTAAATAATCACAGACACTCTTATATCTATGAGGTATAATAATAGATACAAATTAAATTATAACATTAAAAGTACCACCAGTTTCTAGATATGCTTTTACTCTTGTTACATGTAGATCGAGTACATTTTCCCACCATAAGGGAAATAACTCATATAAAAACTAATAAATGTAGAATCAAATCGAGAATGTGCAAAGATCTATTGACCATTTACAATTACATATTAACTTCAAAATTTCATATATTGTCAATTGTTTTGCTTTTTTTGGGGGGGGGGGGGGGGGGGGGGGGTGGGGTTGTTTTCTTTTTCCTGTTGTTGTTTTTACTTGTTAGTTTTTTATGTTGTTTTTTGTTTTGCTTTTCTTATTTTTTGTTTTGTTTTTGCTTTCCTTATCTTTTATTTTCTGCACCCTGTACTCATATTCAAATTTTTGAATAAATAATATCTACACGCCATTTGTTTTTGAATTTCAGGTAAAACGACTTGTATCACTGAAGACCTGCTGCAAATGTTGATGGGAATCAATACTAGAAAAGGTAAACTATGATTTTCTCTCAAGTTTGTTGTCATTCAAGGCAATAGCATCTCTTAATGATATTATGATATTTGCACATTAATTTAAGACCATATAAACTGGTCAGTACAATTACTAAAAAAGGGGTTGGGTTGCTGCTATGGTCTTGAAAAATGAATAGTATTTGAAAGTTTTATCCTTTGAATTAGCAATAAGCAAATGTTAAAGATGTTTTACCAGCAATGTGGCATTTAGTTGAAATAAAAAAAATATATATCACGAAAAAAACCAGATTTCAAAAGTCTTCAACAAATACTATATCGGTCTGGTGTTTTATGCTTATGGACGCAGAATCTAGGAGACATGCATGTAACTATGTGATGCTGTTTGGATTTTTGTTACACTCGTCATGATACTGTCGAACAATAGATTTATTAACGGAAGATGTAACTCACACACTTGACAGTTTTTAAAAAGCTACGTCTTCCATCATTTTAAGAATTATAGCATTAGCTTTTCCTATATATATGTGGTCCATGGTTATTCTAATATCAATGACAATGAAACTATGTCATATTGTGCTTTAACAGTTTCAGATGGTCGTCTACAACCAGCCTTCTTTGCCTCTTTGGTAAAGCATCCTTACACCTTAACAGGCATAAACGACGTGGTAAAATTTGAAGATGTCAGGGTCAATAGAGGTCAAGGATACAATCCATCAACTGGAGTTTTCACAGCACCACGAAAGGGACTGTACCATGTTTCATGCCCGATTTTGGGAGATAGTGGACATATTGTTCGTTACCAACTGAACAAGAACGATGCACGTTATACCGCTGCTTATTCAGCTAAGGGGGCACATGAATCCAGTACAATTAGTTCTGTCATGGAGAAAAACAAAGGAGATCGTGTGTTCATCAAACATAACGCTTCAGGGTCTGAAAAAATTACTGGAGTGCACTACTCAACGTTTTGTGGATATTTTTTGCAAGAATAAAAATATTGCTATGAATATAGTTATTACCTTATTTTAATGTAGCAGAATATTATTTAGTCTCTAGGTGAAGCCTATGAAATTAATCTCAGGGACCAATCATTTACCTATCTGTGGGAGGGTGAGCCTTGTTTACTTGTTCGGGTAGAATGGATTTTTTTTAATGGAATAAAGGACATAGTAGGAACACGTTGGATATTTAAGCATTATAATTTGATAGGAGAAACGAATGGATCTTTTTAAATAAAAACGCAGTATCCATGTTTGCAATTTATGTGATATTTCCTCAGAAGCGTAACTTGGGTTTAGGTTTATGGTGTTTAATGTAACTTTCAACAATATTTCAGCTATATGGTGGTTGTAAGTTTTATTGGTGGACGAAACCGTAGCACCGGGAGAAAACTACTGAGTTGTCGCAAGTTACCGGCACACTTTATCACAAAATGCTGTCTGGAATACACCACGCCACGAACGGGGTTTGAACTTTCGTGGAAATATACAGTGATTGCATAGGTAGTTATAGACCCAACTACCATACGACCATGACAACTACGGCCTCACTCAAACGTAACTTGAAACGTAACAACACATATCAGAGCAGATTATATAACTACATTTTCCTGTTTGTTTGTTTGTTTGTCTTTTTGTTGTTGCTTTTGTTCTTTTTGAAGTTCTTTGTAATTTCTAAAGAAGGTATCTGATTTATTATTATCACTGAAACATCTTCATGTGATAATGATTTTCATATTCTATAGGCAGCTTTCATTGGATACTACGGATTTCTTAACCAATACTGCTGACCCCCACGTCGTATATGACTGAAATGTTGCTAAAGTGTGGCATTAAACACACATATTCCTAAATAAACGTTAGAGAGAACCGAAGGGACAATAAGGAATGAACAATCAAGAGAGACAAAACGAAGACAAACAAAGAAAAAAACCCGCATCACTGAAAAATAAACATATAAACAACACAGACCCCACCAAAAAACCGGAAGTGAACTCATATGCTCGCGAAGGGTTAGAAGTTCCTGTTTCACACAAATGACCTCTCACCTCAATATTGACGTGATGCTAGTTTTCCAATGGTAAATGCCCTTTAATCTCCAGTGTGTGTTAATCTTACATAACTTGGTAGACTTTTATAGCGATTTCCTACATTGACTGATTGCAGACATAGTCAAATTAAATTGTATCATAGTTTAATATATCCCGACAAAGAATGTTGTTAATCACAAGCCTTTAAAACGTGAGGTATACTCCGTCATATACTTGTGGCTTTCTTTTGATGCCACTTGTCTGCATCAGGCAGGCTGTCGGTCGTCTGTATGGGTATATGAACTCTGTCAGATAATTGATGCAGGATGGCGGTTATTTGTCAGCTACATGATGCGGGATGACGGTTATCTGTCAGTTGCATGAGACAGGTTAGCGGTTAGCAGTCAGTTACATGAGGCAGGATGAGGGTTATCTGTCAGTTACATGAGGCAGGTTAGCCGTTATCAGTCAGTTACATGAGGCAGGATGGGGTTATCTGTCAGTTACATGAGACAGGTTAGCGGTTATCAGTCAGTTACATGAGACAGTATGACGTTGATCTGTCTGTCACATGAGGCAGGTTGATGGTTATTGTCAGTTACATTTGCAAGGTTGACGGTTATCTGTCAGTTACATCAGGCAAAATAGCGGTTATCAGTCAGTTACTTCAGGCAGGATGATGGTCATCTCTCAGTTACATGAGGCAGTATGACGTTTATCTGTCTGTTACATCAGGCAGGATGACGGTTATCCGTCAGTTACATGATAAAGGTTGGCTGTTATAGGAGGCATGTTGGCGGTTATCTGTCAGTTACATGAGTAAGAATGACGATTATCTGTTAGCTACATGAGGCAGGATGATGGTTATCTATCAGTTACATGAGGTAGCTTGGCTCCTATATGTCAGCTAATAGAGATAGGATGACGTTATCTGACAGTTTCATCAGGCAGTATGGCGGTTATCGGTGAGCTACATGAGGCAGTATGACTTTTATCTATCTGTTGCATGAGGCAGGATGACGATTATCTGTCAGTTACATGAGGCAGGATTACGGTTGTCTGTCAGTTACATGAGGCAGGATGACGGTTATCTGTCAGTTACGTGAGGCAGGATGGCAGCTAGCTGTAAGCTGCATGGAGCAGGTTGGCGGTTATCTTTCAGTTGCATGAGTAAGAATGGCGGTTATCTGTTAGCTACATGAGGCAGGTTAATGGTTATCTGTCAGTTACATTAGGCAGGTTAGCGGTTATTTGTCAGATACATGAGACAGGATGATGGTAAACTGTCAGACACATCAGGTAGCTTGGCGTTTATCTGTCAGCTAATTGAGACAGTGTGACAGTTATCTGACAGTTACATCAGGCAGTATGACGGTTATCTGTAAGTTGCATGAGGCAGTATGACGTTATCTGTCAGCTACCTGAGACAGAATGACGGTTATCTATCAGTGACATGAGGCAGAATGACGGCTATCTGTCGGTTATATGGGGCAGGAAGGTGGTTATCTGTCAGCTACATGCGGAATGATGGCGGTTATCTGTCAGTTACTTGAGGCAGGTAAGCGGTTGTCTTCATTGGTATGTGTACTCTGCGGTCGTCTGCATGGGTATCTGAGCTCTGTCAGTTATTTGATGCAGGTTTGCGATTCTCTGCATTGGCATTTGAACTATGTCAGCTATTTGAGACAGTTTGGCGGTTTTCTGCATGGGTATGTGAACTCTGTTAGATAATTGAGGCAGGATGACGGTTATCTGTCAGTTACATGAGCAAGGTTGGCCCTTATCTGTCAGTTACACGAGTCAGGTTAGAGGTTATCAGTCAGCTATATGAGGCAGTATGACGTTTATCTGTCTGTTTCATGAGGCAAGATGAAGGTTACCTGTTAGTTACATGAGGCAGGGTGACGGTTATCTGTCAGTTACATGAGGCAGGGTGACGGTTATCTGTCAGTTACACGAGGCAGCATGATATTTATCTTGTCTGTTACATGAGGCAGGTGTACGGTTATCTCTAAGCTACACAAGGCCGGATTACGGTTATCTGTCAGTTACATGAGGAAGGTTGGCTGTTATCTGTCAGTTACATGAGGCAGGTTGGCTGTTATCTGTCAGTTACATGAGGCAGGATTTTGGTACTGCTTTGACAACTGTTTTACCTATTTTGTTCCAGTATTGTTATAAAGACTGTTATAGTGACAGCCGGAGTCTTTGAGCCGTAATGAAAGCGGGAGGTTTGGCGCCTTAAAATCTTATACAGCCCACCATTTCTTTAGATATGCCTGTACCAAGTCAGGGTCATTACGGTTTTCAGTTTTCCGATGTTGACTGATTTTGTCTGTTTACATACTTATGAATTTTGAATTTTCCTTTGGAAGATTGTTCGGAGTTCGGTAATTTTGTTATTACCCTTATCTACATGAGGCAGGATGGCAGTTATCTGTCAGCTACAGGATGTAAGTTGGCGGTTATCTGTCAGTTACATGAGTAAGAATAACGGTTATCTGTCAGTTACATGAGGCATGTTAGCGGTTTTCTCTCAGTTACACGAGGCAGGATAATGTTTATCTGTAAGCTACATGAGGCAGGATTACGGTTATCTGTCAGCTCCATGAGGCAGGTTGGCTGTTATCTGTCTGTTACATGAGACACGATGACGGTTGTCTGTCAGTTACATGAGGCAGGTTAGCGGTTAGCTGTCAGTTACATGAGGCAGGATGGGGTTATCTGTCAGTTATATGAGACATGATGACGGTCATCTGTCAGTTACATGAGACAGGTTAGCGGTTATCAATCAGTTACATGAGACAGTATGACGTTTATCTTTCTGTTACATGAGGCAGGATGATGGTCATCTCTCAGATACACGAGGCAGTATGACGTTTATCTGTCTGTTACATGAGGCAGGATGACGGTTATCTGTCAGCTACATGAGGCAGGATGGCAGTTATCTGTCAGTTTCAGATGGCAGGTTGGCGGTTATCTGTCAGTTACATGAGTAAGAATGACGGTTTTCTGTCAGCAACATGAGGCAGGTTAGCGGTTATCTGTCAGCTACATCAGACAGGATGACGGTTATCTGTAAGCTATATAAGGCAGGATAACGGTTATTTGTCTGTTACATGAGGCAGGATGACGATTATCTGACAGTTGTATGAGGAAGAATGGCAGTTATCTGTAAGCTACATGATGTAGGTTGGCGGTTATCTGTCAGTTACATGAGTAAGAATGACGGTTATCTGTTAGCCATATGAGGCAGGATGATGGTTATCTGTCAGTTACATGTGGCAGATTTGCGGTTATTTGACAGATACATGAGGCAGGATGATGGTAAACTGTCAGATGCATCAGGTAGCTTGGCTCCTATATGTCAGCTAATAGAGACAGGATGACGGTTATCTGACAGTTTCATCAGGCAGTATGGCGGTTATCTTTGAGCTACATGAGACAGTATGACGTTTGTCTGTTTGTTACATGAGGCAGGATAATGATTATCTGTCAGTTACATGAGGCAGGATGACGGCTATCTCTCAGTTACGTGAGGCAGGATGGCAGTTATCTGTAAGTTGCACGAGGCAGGTTGGTGGTTATATGTCAGTTGTATGAGCAAGAATGGCGGTTATCTGTTAGCTTCATGAAGCAGGATGATGGTTATTTGTCAGATACATGAGGCAGGATGATGGTAAACTGTCAGACACATCAGGTAGCTTGGCCCTTTTCTGTCAGCTAATTCAGACAGGATGACGGTTATCTGACAGTTACATCAGGCAGTATGACGGTTATCTGTCAGCTACTTGAGACAGAATGACGGTTATCTGTCAGTGACATAAGGCAGGATGACGGTTATCTGTCGGTTATATGAGGCAGGAAGGTGGTTATCTGTCAGCTATATGAGGAAGGATGGCAGTTATCTGTCAGTTAAATGAGGAAGGATGGCGGTTATCTGTCAGTTACTTGAGGCAGGTTAGCGGTTGTCTTCATTGGTATGTGTACTCTGTGGTCGTCTGCATGGGTATCTGAGCTCTGTCAGTTATTTGATGCAGGTTTGCGAGTGTCTACATTGGTATTTGAACTATGTCAGTTATTTGAGACAGGATGGTGATTATCTGTCAGCTACATGAGGCAGGATGACGGTTATCTGTCCGTTGTATGAGGTATGATGACGGTTATCTGTCAGTTACATGTGGCAGGATGACGGTTATCTGTCAGTTACATGAGCAACGTTGGCCCTTATCTGTCAGTTACATGAGGCAGTTTAGCGCTTATCAGACAGCTACATGAGGCAGCATGACCTTTATCTTATCTGTTACATGAGGCATGTGTACGGTTATCTCTAAGTTACACGAGCCAGGATTACGGTTATCTGTCAGTTACATGAGGCAGGTTGGTTGTTATCTGTCAATTACATGAGGCAGGATTTTGGTACTGCTTTGATAACTATTTTACCTATTTGGTTTCAGTATTGTTGACAGCGGAAACCTTTGAGCCATTATGAAGTGGGAGGTTTGGCGCCTTACAATCTTATTCAGCCGACTATTTCTTTAGATATGCCTGTACCAAGTCAGGGTCATTAAGGTTTTCACAGTTTTCCGGTTGTTGACTGATTTTGTCTGTTTATATACTTATGAGTTTTGAATTTTCCTTTGGAAGATTGTTCGGAGTTCGGTAATTTTTGCTACAGGATGTAAGTTGGCGGTTATCTGTCAGTTACATGAGTAAGAATAACGGTTATCTGTCAGTTACATGAGGCATGTTAGCGGTTTTCTCTCAGCTACATGAGGCAGGATGATGTTTATCTGTAAGCTACATGAGGCAGGATTACGGTTATCTGTCAGCTCCATGAGGCAGGTTAGCTGTTATCTGTCTGTTACATGAGACACGATGACGGTTATCTGTCAGTTACATGAGGCAGGTTGGCGGTTATTTGTTAGAAACTGACGCAGGAGGATGATAAACTGTCAGATACATGAGGTAGGTTGGCGGTTATATGTCAGCTAAATGAGGCAGTATGACGGTTATCTGTAAGTTACCTGAGGCAGTATGACGTTATCTGTCAGTTATCTGAGACAGGATGAGGGTTATCTCTATGTTGCATAAGGCAGGATGACGGTTATATGTCAGCTATATGAGGCAGGATGGTGGTTATCTGTCAGCTGCCTGAGGCAGGATGGCGGTTATCCGTCAGTTAAATGAGACAGAATGGCGTACGTTGTCATTCACGGGAGTTGTTGTGATCGTATGATAGTTGGATTTACAACTGCATGTCAGTGACTATCACTACTAACGTTGCGAGTTCGAATCCCGCTCAGGCGAGGTATTCTCGATACAACGTTATGTGATAAAGTTTGTCAGTGATTTGCGGTAGTTCGGTAATTCTCTCCGGATACTTCGGATTCCTCCACAAATAAAACTGACCTCCACGATGTAACATATATTGTTGAAAGTGGGGTTAAACACCATAAACCAAACCAAACCAAAGAAAAATTGTCAAATATCTAAATGGTTACCAAAAGCCGTAATTCCAAGAAGGACAGGTGATACAATGAAATAGAGTAAAAATAACAAAAGAAATGTTCGAGAAAATACTACACCAAACACTAAAGAGTGAGTAGCACCAACTCCGGTAAAACATAGGGGTAAGCTCACGTCCCTCGGGAAGGTAGGCAGTTCCTTCTTCACTAGTGGTACCCGTCGTGTTACTCTTGTTAAACATCAGGTGACTTGTCATGAATGATGAAAGGACGGAATTGTGATTACGACGACTGGAGCATATCGGTGGTCATTTCGAACACAAATATTCCATACCGATTAACCAAGATACGCGGTCACCATTAAACGTTAAAAGTGATAACTTCACTTTAGAACATTTGTTCAGTCGATTCCTTGTTGGCAACAAAGCGCTATCGAGAAAATCATGATAGGTACCACAAGCGCTGGAATATCTTGCAGATATATACTCCGTATGCAGATCTTGCTGGAATGTTGCTACATATAAATGAAAAGTTCACAATGGTTTTCTTAAGCATAGTGTCTCATTCTATCCGTACACAATCGCCCATTTCTAGAAGTACATGCCCCCTCAATTTTCTCAAGAATAGTAGCTCTTTCTATCCGTACATACTCGCCCATTCTAGTCGTGCATGCCCACTCACTTTTCTCAAGCATAGTCGCTCATTCTATCCGCACATACTCGCCCATTCTAGTCGTACATGTCCTTTTATTATTCTCAAGCATACTCGCTCATTATATCAACAATATTTCAAACTGTATCACTTAATGTTGTGCCCCTCGCCATATGCGGGATTCGAACTCACAAAACATATTAGGGAACAGATAGTATTAAATCCGACGCTATTGAAACCGTGGTTTTTAGTATTTACTACATGTATATCATATTGGGTGTCTGGATGTGTTAATAAAAACAATAAATTACCCCTGAACTGGGTCCACTGGATAGGAAACATAAGCCTGCATAATTAGGAAGTTGACCTGGATAGATTTTACTGTAGAAGATTATTGAAGAAAAATCTATAATCACGAAGAACGAAAATAACCTATTAGCATGCATATATAGTAAACATTGAAAAAGTAACACCCCAAGATACATAAGTTTTCATTACGTTTCATGTGTTAATAAAACTACATGTTATAAAATATGCAAGCAGAATGCAAGCACAAAAAAATTATTTTTATTCTGCCTTTTTTACTTTTATTTTATTTGTGGTTTACAAGATTATACTTATTCTGCCCTTTGTTTCTTTTTTTTACGTTTACATATGTTGAATTTCAAGTTCGAATCATGCTCCATTTCGCATATAGTATCTTCTACATAAAACCCCAGACAATTTCAGTTGTAAAATGTAATGATATTGCTTTGAATTCGTGTGCAGTTTTGTTGTCCTTTTTTGTAATTGATCTTACTGAAGCTAAACAAGATCAATATTTTAGCAGAATGGCGACAAACAGATCAACCTTCAACTTTATTCAATATTCGACATCCTGGTACATATTAATTGTATATTAACAAGGTAGTCTGTCCTCCCAGCTAGTTTCATTAGTCAATCTTCCGTATCTGCACATAATAAGTCTTTTTATTTGTTATTGTAATTTCTCTCTATAGATATGTTATGCACTGTCGGTTTGAGAATAAAAAGGTTATATAAAGGTATGCAATTCGATCGATTAAAACAAATTGCTGTCTCTGATTCAGGTCAATCTTAAGTCAACGCAAGGACGTATATAGAGTATATACGTCCTTGGTAAACGGGATATTTTTATTTTTATTAAAGTATTTGATAGTATTACTACGTGATGTTTTTCACATTGGCCTAGTTATTAATTATCCAGTCCAATATGATGTTAACTATATAGGCCAATATGAAAACATGTGATTTCCATCAAATGACAAGTCTTTTAGGCATTGCATGACTCATTCAAAGCAAATTCAAGAAAAACAATAAAACAACATTACTGAATCAAACAAACTCCAGAATATCTGAATTAGAAATATTAAGAGTCAAATATATTTAGAAATGACTTACAGTTACTGACTACAGTTAATTGTGCTCTTTCTATCTCCAGAGCATACATTAATGTTAATTACACCACCCGAAACAGTTGCCCCACAAAAGAGGGCCAATGGATTGTCATGTTTGTCCTCCAGAAGTACTTTTCAGCTGTATATCACCCCATGTTATATTTACATGGTCTTGTCTTCCTCTTAACCCACAGTATGCACCATTGTTTAGAAAGACTGCATTAATTAAAGCGCCCCCCACCCCACCCACCTTCCCCCTAAAATTGGAAAAAATAAGATTTTTTGGCGTAAAATCGTGATTTTTCACACGAAAAACCCCAAATATTATCGCGCCTCCCTCCGCTCGGCGCAATTTTTTTAAGTGTGCACTCCCTAACTGGAAATCCTGGATCCGCCCCTGTAAAGGTCATGTTACTAAATACTGAATGTTTGGTGGATATAATTCTATATATTATGAAGTTATAGCTTCTCAAGCATCAACAAACTGCAACCGCTTAACCTAGCATGACGTCGTAAAAGTGAAATACGTTTGTCACATAACTGTAGGATGTTTAATAATTAATAGAACTAAATTTTAATTTATGCAATTTTGCTTACAATGAATGCAAATTTAGATAAATAATAAAATAGAACTACAAATGTAATGTGTTACGCAAGTCTATATTTGTGTAAAATAATGTGAAATTTAAATAATTAAATGAATTCATTTCACGCATTACTGGATAAAAACGAATTATTGAATAAAAGGTGTGTCTTCCGAAAATTAACATTTTATCCATAGACAGTTGAACAGAGTGTTGTTGCACGTAAGTAAATATTTAAATACATGTAGTTTTATGCACGTGTGTATGCAGGGGCGGATCCAGGGGGAGGCGCACCCGGCGCGCGCCCCCCCTAAAATTGGAAAAAATATGATATTTTTGCGTAAAATCGTGATTTTTCACACGAAATACCCCAAAAATTTTCGCCTCTCCCTCCGCAATTGGAAAAAATATGATTTTTTGGCGTAACATCGTGATTTTTCACACGAAATACCCCAACAATTTTCGTGCCTCCCTCCGCTCGGTGCAATTTTTTTATGTGCGCCCCCCCCCCCCCCCCTAACTTGAAATCCTGGATCCGCCCCTGGTATGCACAATATATATGTCTTGCATATACTTGCTTATACTGCAACAAAATGTAAAAATAATAACAACAACAAAAGGAATTAACGCGAATGAAAATCTAAACCGGTCTCGACTTGTTTTATTAATGATTGAATTTCAGTTTTCCCTTTTTCGAGTCTCTATTCTTTAAATATAATATATTTCTGTTTGCTTCTAATATTATGTATTATGTGGTCACCCATTTGGTATCTTCAACTTTTTCTTGTTGGATATGAAAAATAAATAATTTTAGTATGGGGTTTAATTCACGAGTTTGCATTTGAAACGACATTCACGCAATTAATAGTCAAATACCATTTCCATGACGATGAACATTAAAACAACAGCCGCAATTATTATTGAATGCAATATCTTTTCAAAGACAAAATGGATTATTATATAGATGAAATACCGTGATTTCCGAGTTAAATAAAAACGATAATTTCACTAGTGAAATTACCATTTTTATAGCTATATTTCGCGCCATTTCGTTGTCGACGTCATATGAAGACTTCCAGTTTGAAACGTAAAAATTAGGTGTTATTTGGCTTCGTGTACGCTTCAGTTTGGATCAAATTTAACTAAAATAATATTTCAAAGGAAGCATTTTAATTATTTTATTGTCATGGGTGGGTGGCGCCATGTTTTTTGAAGCGATACACATTATAGTATATCCCTACGGTACACACGTAATATAGTACAATTAAACTCATTTTATATTAAATTTGATTCGAAACATTTTTTTTATCTATATTCTATATAATAAATACTATAACTAATTGACGAGTTTCATTATCAAAAATATGTCACTCATGACCAAATAACGTTGTAACTCATGCATGCGCTGCCCGCATTCGTGAGTTATTGTGTTATTTGGTCATTCGTGACATATTTTTGATAATGAAACTCGTCAATTAGTTATAGTATAAATATTTGTATGTTAAATTTATTATATAGCAAGTTTTAAAATTGGAAATTGGAAATTGGAAATGTAATGCAAAATTGAGCAATATTCTTTCCACGTTGAATGTCCCGTTGTCATGTAGTGTACAAAAAAGGAAGTAATACAGAGAACACTGATTTTCACATGCAGAGTACACCGTTTATAAATACAGTGTAGATAATGCATGGATTTGTATAATCATTTTTTATTCTTATAGTCAGAATCATGGAAAAGTCAAGAATTGTAAACGATGTATTATTCTCCGGAAGTTTGTCGGTCGACGAAATTACGAAGGAATATGAAAAATGGGCTGAAAACGGAAACTATTCAAAGGTAAAAACTAAATACAACAGCATTGATAACAAAATCTATTAAACATATATATTACAAGGTGATACCAACATATGTATTCATTTTTTTAAATAAGTTCACTGAGAAATATATTTTTGCAACAAAGAATTTACACATTCTTCAAATTGCGAGGGCATGTGTGATCGAGTGGTTAAAATTGTTGACTAGAACTGACCATACGTCTAACACTACTGACGGTGGTTCCCACACCCAGTGTCCACTTCATGTGTTCAGATGTTCAGATACTTAACAACGGTCAGTTCCTCATATCTGTCTTGGTTTATCCTCCAGTAAGCTTGTTGGTTACGCTAGAGCTGAAATATTAACGGAAGTGATGACAAATACCAATTATCCAATCAAATCGTAGTGCTTACAAAATTCTCCATGTTGGAATAATAGGCGTTCTCACGGCGAGTATGGGAAATTGTATATGTAGGTTTGATCCGTAGGGTCCATCTAAAAACTATAACATTAATATTAATTTTGCTGACTATCTGGCAAACACGTAGTATTAAGGAATAGGAGAAAAAAAGTTTTGATAATTTGTCAGGATGGAACGACATATGTTTAACAACGCCCAAGCACAACCCACTAATCAGTCAGTAAAGCATGTCCAAGTAAGCAATTCAATAATATACACTATTGTGTAATTAGGAAGCCACTCTTTATCCACCACACAATCATACATACTTCAAAATAAAACAATAAGTTCAACAATATTCTATATAAAACGTTAGAGAAGATCGAAAGGGCAATCAAGGATGGACAACCCAGAGACGCAAGTAAGGTTTGACCAAAGACACATGCAGAACAAAGACAAACAAAATTAAAGCACAACACAGAAACGCAATATTGCAAAACCACAGGCACTTGTTTCATTCAAAAAATGTATGCCCCCTCCTCTTCCTTTCTTCAAGGTAAACATCTACCCTTTTCCCCTTCCCCACTTCGCCTCAATATTTTTCGCTTATTTGTGATCCTTTTGCTGACCCAATTTTATCGTTACACTCCCGAGATATTTCTCTTTTCGACTGCCACATTTAAATATACCTACCGCCCCCCTCAGACAAGTTGGACAAGAATAGTCGGCGAACGTGGCTTATTAAAAATTTCAGTCAATGAAACGGATACAGCCACTTCCGGTTTGCGCTGTATTTTTCATATGCATTCGGAATTCTCTAGACCGGCCATGTGTAACAATGCCACATGATCATCTCCTCTCAAATGTAAAGTAAGCCTTTAAAATACAGATAATTGTTCCAATGCAGATTATGAAAATATGTTCAACTCCAAATTACTGACATTTGATTTTTAAAGCACCTTTTTTTTATTTTCTAAATCAATTTAAACCGGACCGGAAGTGGTTGTATCCGTTTCAGTGACTTAAATTTTCACTAAGCCACGCTCGCTGACTATTCTTGTCCAATTCGTCTGAGGGGGGCCCGGTAGATATATTTAAATGTGGCAGTCGAAAAGAGAAATATCTCGGGAGTGTAACGATATAATTGGGTCAGCGAAAGGATCCCAAATAAGCGAAAAATATTGAGGCGAAGTGTTTACCTTGAAGTAAGGAAGAGGAGGGGGCATATATTTTTTTAATGAAACAAGTGCCTGTGTGCAAAACTGTCGAATTCAGAAAGTGGAACATAAGTTAAAACGATATTTTACAATATTTAGCATTTGATGTTTAAAAATGAAATAAAACATCCAACCGTAGCCATGATAATATCAATATCGGAAGTGTTCTATTAAAGTAATATTACACCAGTTTTGGGTGAAGAAAATTTCCCCCTGAAAATTCATTTGTAATACGGTGATACCTTTACTAAGCTATTCATGCATGTTTCAAGTCGAAATATGTTCCCAACAACTAGAAATCTGCAAGTCCGTGTGCATGTTTTTCGTCCTCACCATTTTTGAGGAGACTAATTAATTTTCGGTTGTTTTGTTCCGATGATTGCCGATCATTATACCTCGTGAAGAAATGTTTTGGTCCGATGATTGTCGATCAAGAAAAGATAAACGGGTGTGTTCGATTTGCGTTTCAATTATCTCCCTTTTTGAAACCTGGCTGTCAAAAGTAGACATTTATTTTTATGTTGATATGTTTAATTGATATATTTTGTAATGCTAAGGCTATTTGTAATATATTTATCGTATTTAAATATTGACAACCTTCTTCAAATAAAATTTGCTAAGAAATTTGCAGAATTAAAATAATAACCATACCATTGTCAAGGCGACGAATGTTTTATATAATGTTTAATATTTACATTTTCAACTTGTTGAAGGAACCATTGGCTATTAACAGTACGGCCTACAATATTATTTGGTCATGAGTGACATATTTTTGATAAGGAAACTCATCAATTAAGTTATAGTATTTATTATATAGATAAAAAAATGTTTCGAATCAAATTTAATATAAAATGAGCTTAATTGCACTATACATTGTGTATTACGTGTGTAGCGTAGAATTACAGAATTTTCCGATAATTTCACTCTCGATATATTTCGCGCCATTTCGTTGTTGGAAAAGTAGTTCCGACAACGAAATGGCGCGAAATATAGCGAGAGTGAAATTAAAAACGATAATTTGACTGTGAAATTATCGTTTTTATTTAACTCGGAAAATTCTGTAATTCACAGCTATCTATATAATAATGAAGGTTTAAAGTTACCGGGTTCGCCCGAACAATGTAAAATTGCTGTTTTTTGCTGATGACAGCACTGGTATTTTAACCACTGACAAGAGTATTAAGAAATTTTTGTATTTAATTAATTTATTTGGTAAACTAGCGTCAGGGTCTAAATTGAACAAAAATAAAACAAAAGGTTTATGGTTAGGAGCATGGAAAGATAGAAAAGATAATTATATTTTTGGTATTGATTTTGTAGATTGTATAAAAATTGTTGGTTTTAAAATTGGTAATAATGTAACTCAAGATGATATTTGGCATCCTATGTATGTAAAATTTGAAAAAGTATTAAATTTATTGAAATCCAGACATTTGTCTTTATTAGAAAAATCTATTGCTGTTAATGTTTTAGCTTCGTCAAAGATAGGGTATATTGGTAGTGTATTACATATGTCAAAATATATATCTGTAAATTTCAGCGTTTCATTTTTAATTTTGTGTGGAACTCTAAATCGGAGCCATTGGTCCGTAAAACTATGTATTTAACTAAAAATTCAGGTGGTTTAGATATTGTTAATATTGAACATAAATTATATGCTTTATGTTTAAAACATATATACAAGATATTATTGTCAATAGAAATACAAAATTTGTAAACTTTTCAATATATTGGATAGGTTATCAGATAGTGACGCTAAACTAAAATTTAGATCCCTTAATCCCTTAATGGATCTAAATTTTAGTTTAGCGTTACTATCTGTTCCGCATAGTGACCTTGTATCACCTTTATGTAATAAATGTTTAAAGGTACTGAATATTTTTAAAGATAAATGTAATGATATCGTATTAGGACAATATAATACGAAAACTTTGTACAACTTATTATTAGATAGTGATGAGCATGTAATTAAAATAGTAGAACGAAACGTTAATATTGATTATTCTGTTGTATTTAAAAATGTTTTTGATAAATTTATAGACAAGTTTTCTAGAGATGTTATGTATAAAATTATACATGAAATTCTACCAGTTTATATTTTAATGTTTAAATATAATATTTCTAAAACGTATAAATATGTATATTGTCATGAAGTAGAAACTTTAAGACATTTGTTCTTTGAATGTACTTTTAATTCACAACTGTTATTATTAATCAAAAATTGGATATTTGCTTTGTCTAATGGCATTATTTGTTTAGATTTTAAAAAATATTGTACTTCAAGATATTGATATCAGTAATAATAAAATAAAAAGTGTAATTGTAATGATTATATCTCTATATTGTAAAACTGTTTGGCTAAATAGAAATGTGAAAAAATTTGAGAAAAAAAAATGTAAATTCAAATATAGTATATATTTATTTTTTATCTCAATTAAATTGAGAATTTTGGCAGATTTTGAAAGGTTACCAATAATGAAATTCAATGAATATTGGTGTAACAATGATTTGTTTTGTAATGTGAAAGACAATATATTGAATGTAACCTTTTATTGAAAATGAAGATTATAATTATATTATTATGTTAATTTATCTGTGATATTGCTACTACTTATGTAGTATATTATTATGTTAATTTATCTGTGATATTACTGCTACTATTTATGTAGTATTTTATTATGTATATATGTGATTTTATTTGAATATAGTGTTTAAAATATAAAAAAAAGTATAACTTTTGATCCTGCTTCTATAGGAGTAGTACTGAATCTATTTGTTTTTGGGATAGCTTAAAATGGGAGACTAAATTTTGTTAATTTTCGGCTTTAAATTTAGATTAGCTTTAACCCCAGAATGCTTTAAAATATAAACTTTTGTTAGCTGCTCACCACATCATGTTTTTCTGGGTTGATTTTTTACATTCGAACCTCAGTGCTTCCTAGGTTATTTTTGATATTGGTATTTAAGAGCCGTTTTTGCATCTATTTTTTGTGCAGTATATATTTGAAGCCTTTACAATTGTTGATTTTTATGTTCTGTTATATCTTGCCTTTTGTTGACTATATAAAGTATTGAAAACTTATTAACTTAATTCCTATTGCCATAAGCTCGAATCCCAGTGGAACAAACCTGGATATGTCTATATCTCATTTTGTATCCATCGTCAACTAATTCAATCACTTTGTGTAACGGGAGAGTGTTTGGATATGTCTCGCTTGGTGGTTGCCAATCAAAAAGCTCACAGACAGACAGACACAGGATCAAAAGTTATACTTTTTTTTATTTTTCAAACATCAAAGTTATACTAAGTAGGTCATACGGTTAATAGCCAATGGTTCATTGAACGAGTTGAAAATGTAAATAATAGTATTATATAAAACATTCGTCACCTTGACAAATTTTATTTGCAGAAGTTTGTCAATGTTTAGATACGATAAATATATTATAAATAGCCTTATCATTACACAATTTGGAAATGCAGGTCTCAAAACGGAAATTTGTTATTTAAAAAAAAAAAAGTATAAGAAAATATAAGAATAAGTCTGTTAAAATTAAAAAAAAATAATTAAACTTTTGTAAAAATTTATATATAAGATAAATAAAAATCTGGTAAAATTACACAAAAATCTGTTAATAAAAAAGATAGAATAATTTAAATAAACAATTATTACAAAGAAACCAAAAAAACAAAAACAATTTAAAAATATAAGAATAAGTCTGTTAAAATTTAATAACTTGAAAAAAAAAATTTAACTTTTGTAAAAATTTATATATAAAAAAAATATCTGTGCTTGTAATATCCTAATTTATTTTCATGATGTATGATATAAAATATATATGTTTATAATATCCTATTTTATTTTCATAATGATTGATGTTAAAATATATGTGCTTATAATAATATCCTAATTATTTTTATAAAGTTTGATATTAAAAATATGTGCTGATATACTGATTTTTTGTTTGTTATTTCCATAAAATATGATTTTAAATACTTACTTCCTATTTACTTTATTCACTCAATACTCACACAAAACAAGATAACCTTACATTAAAAATTAATTGTGGACTTGGAGTACATTGACATCGCCCCCCCATTTTACACTAATTAAACATGTCTAGTCATGTTTATATAACAATTAACCTATTCAACCTATCCCAACAATCTTTTTTACCTTTTTATATATATTTTTTAAAATGTTGGCATAGGTTGAATGAACCGTCTAATGGCATTATTTGTTTAGATTTTAAAAAAATATTGTACTTCAAGATATTGATATCAGTAATAATAAAATAAAAAGTATAATTGTAATGATTATATATCTATATTGTAAAACTGTTTGGCTAAATAGAAATGTGAAAAAATTTGAGAATAAAAAATGTAAATTAAAATATATTATATATTTATTTTTTATCTCAATTAAAATTAAGAATTTGGCAGATTTTGAAAGGTTACCAATAATGAAATTCAATGAATATTGGTGTAACAATGATTTGTTTTGTAATGTGAAAGACAATATATTGAATGTAACCTTTTATTGAAAATGAAAATTATAATTATATTATTATGTTAATTTATCTGTGATATTACTGCTACTATTTATGTAGTATTTTATTATGTATATATGTGATTTTATTTGAATATAGTGTTTAAAAAATAAAAAATAAAGTATAACTTTTGATCCTGCTTCTAAAGAAGTAGTACCCAATCTATTTGTTTTTGGGATAGCTTAAAATGGGAGACTAAATTTTGTTAATTTTCGGCTTTAAATTTAGATTAGCTTTAACCCCAGAATGCTTTAAAATATAAACTTTTTGTTAGCTGCTCACCACATCATGTTTTTCTGGGTTGATTTTTTTACATTCGAACCTCAGTGCTTCCTAGGTTATTTTTGATATTGGTATTTAAGAGCCGTTTTTGCATCTATTTTTTGTGCAGTATTTATTTGAAGCCTTTACAATTGTTGATTTTTATGTTCTGTTATATCATGCCTTTTGTTGACTATATAAAGTATTGAAAACTTATTAACTTAATTCCTATTGCCATAAGCTCGAATCCCAGTGGAACAAACCTGGATATGTCTAAATCTCATTTTGTATCCATCGTCAACTAATTCAATCACTTTGTGTAACGGGAGCGTGTTTGGATATGTCTCGCTTGGTGGTTGCCAATCAAAAAGCTCACAGACAGACAGACACAGGATCAAAAGTTATACTTTTTTTTATATTTCAAACATCAAAGTTATACTAAGTAGGCCATACGGTTAATAGCCAATGGTTCATTGAACGAGTTGAAAATGTAAACATTAAGTATTATATAAAACATTCGTCACCTTGACAAATTTTATTTGCAGAAGTTTGTCAATGTTTAGATACGATAAATATATTATAAATAGCCTTATCATTACAAAATATATCAATAAAACATATCAACATCAAAATAAATGTCTACTTTTGACAGCCAGGTTTCAAAAAGGGAGATAATTTAAACACAAATCGAACACACCCTTACTCAATCTCCCCCAAAGAGTTCAAATCTTGGGTCACGCGCATATCATTTGCATTACTGTTGTGCACAACAGAATTATCTGCTGTCAAATATTTTGCGATTTGTTCATGAATTCTGCTTTTGATCGGATTTTTAATGTTATGCAGTTGATTTTAGTTAAATTAAGTGGCATATTAAGTAAAAATATTTAATCCAAAAATTCCACGATATTCGCCTTTCATATTACTTTAAAAAGGCATTAGCTACGATTTTGACCAAAAAAATATATGTCTTGGAAATTGGTTAATAGCTTTAAAATGATGAAATAAAGGTAACTATTTCACATTAAACAACTTATCGTACCACTTTTCGCCTTTTAAGAACTAAAATTACCATCAATTTATTATTTCCTTGCAAGCGAATAATTTGACCTCGCTTTCTCTGTATGCATCTGACCTTACTAGTGACAGGTAAAAACGAATAATTTGTATTTTGTCGCTTATTAACTGCAAACTTGCATGGTTCTTTGTCCGTAATTAACGCCGACTAAAAGCAGATTCACAGAATATAAGAAATAAGAGCATTGTTGTACTGATTTAATGAAGATTTGGCAAACTCCGTAAACAATGCCGATAATTAATAAGATGGCGTCCATTTCTTGATCGATCTCAAAACACGAGCAGTTGCACCTTTTTCCCTCGATGCGCGTACATTTCATAACATTTATAAGTTACAGAAACACGTTTTATTAAGGCATCAATCATATCTGATAGTTTTTATGGGTAACAAAAATTTACGATTTTGTCATATAATGCCCCTTTAAATAATTGAAATGCTTCAAAATAAAGATTTTTTCTTACTTTTGACCCAAAATGGCGACTTTATTGCCATTTGAGGTGGAAGCAACTAGCTCTTTTTAAACGATATTTATGTTATTTTCTCATCTAATTAAAATATCAGCTGTTATGATAGGCTACGCTCCCCTAACATCTGACAGAACACGATTTAGAGGTCATAATCCGATGAACTTTTGTATATGAATAAATTAAAACACTACACTGTCGGAATACATTTTTTAAACAACCAATCGGGGAGCTTTAATCTTGTGATGCAATGATAAATAAAAAAGCGCGAAAGGAGCTGCAAAGATTCTTACCAACGGCGTTTCCATTGACTAATTATGAGTGTGGGTTCAGTCAGATGAAAGGAGAAGCGTAACTTATAACAGCTGGTGTAACTAATCAGGTTGACATTAGTCTATTCAATGGCGGAAAGAGATCATTTATATTTTTGCTATTTCAATTTGACTTTCTCCAGGATTTGTGTCCAGTATATTATAACGGTCCTGAAATTACTGCAAAAGCAGCAGCCTCTCTTTACAACGAGGATCATCGTGAAAATATCAACATATTGGACGTTGCTGCTGGAACTGGCTTTGTGGCAGAGCAGGTAAAATAATTTATTCTGTCTTTGAATGTTTTCTTTTGGGAGGGAAGGGGGAGGGGTTGCGGTTTTCATCTATAATACAATAGTACTATGTTCCACATGTTTACTAATTTTTTTTGGAGGAGATGGGGAGATTGTGGTTATGGTCTGTAATACAATAGTACTATGTTCTACTTGTTTACTTAGGGGGGGGGGGATTGTGGTTATGGTCTATAATACAATAGTACTATGTTCTACTTGTTTACTTAGGGGGGGGATTGTGGTTATGGTCTATAATACAATAGTACTATGTTCTACTTGTTTACTTAGGGGGGGGGGGATTGTGGTTATGGTCTATAATACAATAGTACTATGTTCTACTTGTTTACTTAGGGGGGGGGGGGAAGGGATTGTGGTTATGGTCTATAATACAATAGTACTATGTTCTACTTGATTACTTAGGGGGGGAGGGATTGTGGTTATGGTCTATAATACAATAGTACTATGTTCTACTCGTTTACTTAGGGGGGGTTTGTGGTTATGGTCTATAATACAATAGCACTATGTTCTACTTGTTTATTTAGGGGGGCGGGGGGGGGAGGGATTGTGGTTATGATACAATAATGCTATTTATCCACATGGTTAATTTTAATTATTCTAAACATCATGAAAATAAACTATTCCGCATGCTCTGCGAGTTTTTACCTATCACTTTCAGTAATCCTGAATTGCATGAACTCTACTGAACCAATCGTGTGTACAATATATACACCACACTTTTAACAAAAAGATTTTCAGCTTACTATGGTACGATTAAGTACACAGAAAACTAAATATTGAGGAACACGAACACCACTAAAGACTAGAGGTGAACAAAAGACTAGAGGTGAACCAAAGTCTAGAGGTGAACAAAAGACTAGAGGTAAACCATTGTGCTAAAGGTGAACCAAAGACTAGAGGTGAACCAAAGACTAGAGGTGAACCATTGTGTTAGAGGTGAACCAAAGACTAGAGGTGAACCAAAGACTAGAGGTGAACCAAAGACTAGAGGTGAACCAACGACTAGAGGTGAACCAAAGACTTCAGGTGAACCATTATGCTAAAGGTGAACCAAAGATTAGAGGTGAACCAAAGACTAGAGGTGAACCAACGACTAGAGGTGAACCATTGTGCTAGAGGTGAACCAAAGACTAGAGGTGAACCAAAGACTAGAGGTGAACCAAAGACTAGAGGTGAACCAAAAACTAGAGGTGAACCATTGTGCTAAAGGTGAACCAAAGACTAGAGGTGAACCAAAGACTAGCGGTGAACCATTGTGCTAGAGGTGAACCAAAGTCTAGAGGTGAACCAAAGACTATAGGTGAACCAAAGACTAGAGGTGAACCAAAGACTAGAGGTGAACCAAAGACTAGAGGAGAACCATTGTGCTAGAGGTGAACCAAAGACTAGAGGTGAACCAAAAACTAGAGGTGAACCAAAAACTAGAGGTGAACCATTGTGCTAGAGGTGAACCAAAGACTAGGGATGAACCATTGTGCTAGAGGTGAACCAAAGACTAGAGGTGAACCAAAGACTAGAGGTGAACCATTGTGCTAGAGGTGAACCAAAGACTAGAGGTAAACCATTGTGGTAGAGGTGAACCAAAGACTAGAGGTGAACCATTGTGCTAGAGGTGAACCAAAGAATAGAGGTAAACCATTGTGATAGAGGTGAACCAAAGACTAGAGGTGAACCATTGTGCTAGAGGTGAACCAAAGACTAGAGGTAAACCATTGTGCTAGAGGTGAACCAAAGACTAGAGGTGAACCATTGTGCTAGAGGTGAACCAAAGACTAGAGGTGAACCAAAGACTAGAGGTGAACCATTGTGCTAGAGGTGAACCAAAGACTAGAGGTGAACCAAAGACTAGAGGTAAACCTTTGTGCTAGAGGTGAACCAAAGACTAGAGGTGAACCATTGTGCTAGAGGTGAACCAAAGACTAAAGGTGAACCAAAAACTAGAGGTGAACCAAAGACTAGAGGTGAACCAAAGACTAGACGTGAACCAAAGACTAGAGGTGAACCAAAGACTAGAGGTGAACCAAAGACTAGAGGTGAACCAAAGACTAGAGGTGAACCATTGTCCTAGAGGTGAACCAAAGACTAGAGGTGAACCAAAGACTAGAGGTGAACCATTGTGCTAGAGGTGAACCAAAGACTAGAAGTGAACCATTGTGCTAGAGGTGAACTAAAGACTAGAGGTGAACCAAAGACTAGAGGTGAACCAAAGGTTAGAGGTGAACCAAAGACTAGAGGTGAACCATTGTGCTAGAGGTGAACCAAAGACTAGAGGTGAACCAAAGACTAGAGGTAAACCTTTGTGCTAGAGGTGAACCAAAGACTAGAGGTGAACCATTGTGCTAGAGGTGAACCAAAGACTAAAGGTGAACCAAAGACTAGAGGTGAACCAAAGACTAGAGGTAAACCATTGTGCTAGAGGTGAACCAAAGACTAGAGGTGAACCAAAGACTAGAAGTGAACCATTGTGCTAGAGGTGAACCAAAGACTAGAGGTGAACCAAAGACTAGACGTGAACCAAAGACTAGAGGTGAACCAAAGACTAGAGGTGAACCAAAGACTAGAGGTGAACCATTGTGCTAGAGGTGAACCAAAGACTAGAAGTGAACCATTGTGCTAGAGGTGAACCAAAGACTAGAGGTGAACCAAAGACTAGAGGTGAACCATTGTGCTAGAGGTGAACCAAAGACTAGAGGTGAACCAAAGACTAGAGGTAAACCTTTGTGCTAGAGGTGAACCAAAGACTAGAGGTGAACCATTGTGCTAGAGGTGAACCAAAGACTTCAGGTGAACCAAAGACTAGAGGTGAACCAAAGACTAGAGGTGAACCATTGTGCTAGAGGTGAACCAAAGACTAGAGGTGAACCAAAGACTAGAAGTGAACCATTGTGCTAGAGGTGAACCAAAGACTAGAGGTGAACCAAAGACTAGACGTGAACCAAAGACTAGAGGTGAACCAAAGACTAGAGGTGAACCAAAGACTAGAGGTGAACCAAAGACTAGAGGTGAACCATTGTCCTAGAGGTGAACCAAAGACTAGAGGTGAACCAAAGACTAGAGGTGAACCATTGTGCTAGAGGTGAACCAAAGACTAGAAGTGAACCATTGTGCTAGAGGTGAACCAAAGACTAGAGGTGAACCAAAGACTAGAGGTGAACCAAAGACTAGAGGTGAACCAAAGACTAGAGGTGAACCATTGTGCTAGAGGTGAACCAAAGACTAGAGGTGAACAAAAGACTAGAGATGAACCAAAGACTAGAGGTGAACCATTGTGCTAGAGGTGAACCAAAGACTAGAGGTGAACCAAAGACTAGAGGTGAACCAAAGACTAGAGGTGAACCACAGACTAGAGGTGGACCATTGTGCTAGAGGTGAACCAGAGACTAGAGGTGAACCAAAGACTAGAGGTGAACCAAAGTCTAGAGGTGAACCAAAGACTAGAGGTGAACCAAAGACTAGAGGTGAACCAAAGACTAGAGGTGAACAAAAGACTAGAGATGAACCAAAGACTAGAGGTGAACCATTGTGCTAGAGGTGAACCAAAGACTAGAGGTGAACCAAAGACTAGAGGTGAACCAAAGACTAGAGGTGAACCACAGACTAGAGGTGAACCATTGTGCTAGAGGTGAACCAAAGACTAGAGGTGAACCAAAGACTAGAGGTGAACCAAAGACTAGAGGTGAACCATTGTGCTAGAGGTGAACCAAAGACTAGGGATGAACTAAAGACTAGAGGTGAACCAAAGACTAGAGGTGAACCAAGGACTAGAGGTGAACCAAGGACTAGAGGTGAACCATTGTGCTACGGAAGAGTAATAAGTTACTGCTTCACTATTGGCACCAATCGTGCTACTTCTGTTAATTTCAAGAATGAGGAAAGAAAGATCGGGTTGTGATTACAACAAACGGAACCTATCCATGGTCATTTGTGAAACAGATACTCCGTAATGGTTAACCAAATCATTTGTGAAACAGATACTCCGTAACGGTTAACCAAATCATTTCAGTGATGAATTCAACTTAACCACTAGGAACCATCGGTACAGTAGCTTCCTTGTTATCAGCAATCGTCTATCAAGGAAATCATGATAGGAAACACAAGCTCTGGAATATCATATCAACTTAAAGATATATACTCCATGTGCAGGTGTTGATGGAATGTTGCTATATATACACTGTAAATGGAAAATCCACAATTGGAAAATTGAAATCATCTCTTTTGTCGTAATGTTTCGTTCGTAACCGACTCTCACTGTCAATTTCTAGGTGCAGATCTAGGTTTGAAGCAGACATAGCTTGCGATGTGATATCACGTTGATAATTCGTAGCTTTGCTTTCAATGTGACATCACGTTGAATATTTCAATCTCACAAAGCCATATATTACTAGTAAATATTTATCAATACTTGTATTACTATAGATGTAATAAATACAAACACAACCAATAATTAAAGTGAAATAATGATAATAAGAATAATAAAACAATACAATCAGGTTTTCATAATTATTTCTACAGCTACACATGCATGGGTTTAAGAGAATAGATGCGTTAGACCCATCCAGAGGAATGTTAGAAGTAGCAAAGAAAAAGGAACTTTACCGTTGTTATACATACTCTTACCTGGAAAATGACGTCTTAACAGATCGGAATGGTAAGAAAACCAATTATTGTAGCAAAGAAAAAGAAACTGTATCGTTGTTATACATGCTCTTACCTTGAAAATGGCGTCTTAACAAATCGGAATGATAAGAAAACCAATTATTGTAACTTTATCAGACACAATGTAGTCCCTTTACTTTGTGAAAAAAGTTTTTTTCCTATAATTTGTTAATATCACAATCACAAATATCACATAAAAAATGGTTCAGAAGCAATGAAGTGGTTTTATCAAAATAGTCAAAATGTAATATTTGTTGTGTGCTTTACGCCCATTTGTTTGTAGGAGAGCTTGTAGATATCTTATTTGTTTTGCTTGTGTTATTGGTATAGTATATGAGTAAAAATGCTGCAAAACTAATTCCATTACTACTATTATGACTATTTTAGGATTTTATGACTGTATTACCGTCAGTGGAGGGTTTGGTCAAGGACATCTTCCTGTTTCTGCACTACATGACATGATACGCTTAACAAAACAAGGTACAGATAGCTACGCTCTATTGACACCTGTTATAACCTGATTTAACCCCAAGATGAACTTGAGATTAACCAATGAAAACGTTGCTTCAGAACCTTACCAGTAGGTTCGGTTACAGGCAGCAAGAACAAAAAAGCCAAAGCTTAATGAGATGTTACATACTATTGTCATCAGCTTTAATGTTTAACTAAGTCAATTTTATGTATCCGTGTAATCATCTTTGATGTTTAATTATCATTATATATTATGTAAAATCAGCTTCAACAAAAACTGTTTCAGATATCTAAACCAAATCATGCATAATTGATACCTCTAGCTATCTAGTGATATTGATGCTGATCTGAAATCAAAGATGACCACCACCATAGAACATAGTTTGACATAGAACACCACGGAATAAAAACAAACAGTTTATTCTGTGAAGCCATCCAACAAATTTAAGCCAATGCATGAAACAAATCTCTACCAAACTTGTGATATTGGTGCCGATCTGAAATCCAAGATGACCAGCACAACCACAGAACAGTTTGAAATAGAACACTACAGGAAGTACAAACAAACAGCTTCTTCTGTGAAGTCATCCCACACCAATACATCAAACAAGTGATATCAAGTGAAATCTCTACCAAACTTGTGATTTTGGTGCCAATCTGAAATCCAAGATGACCACCACCACCACCAAAGAACATAGTTTGACATGGACCACTAAGGGAACAGCTGTGAAGCAATTCAAACTTGTGAATATGAAATCCAAGATGACCATCACCACAGAACATAGTTTGAAAATAGCACTCTACTAGAAATAAAAACAAACAGCTTCTTACATGTATGTGAAGCCATTCAAACTTGTGATTTTGGTGCCAATCTGAAATCCAAGATGAACGTTAACGTCTGATGATAATTTTCAGATTTTTTTTATTCATTGCTTATACAAATGTAGAAATCAGGTGACCGATGCAAGTCCTAGAGAACTTCTGATTTTCATGTCTATGACAAAGAATGAGTTCAATCTTGGGTAAAGTGAGACATGACAAGTTATTTTCATTTACATATCGATATGTTGCCTTATTGAGAATTACAAACTAAGTGGAAAGAAATTACCAGTTTAGGTCCTTTGTGCTCCCAAAGAATTTTAAATTATTCGATTTCTACGTTTTTAATACAGTAATTGTTGCAGGGTTTACACCACTAAAGTGTTCACTAGGCTTGATTTCAATCGTACACCACTAAAGTGTTCACTAGGCTTGATTTCAATCGTATACCACTAAAGTGTTCACTATGCTTGATTTCAATCGTACACCACTAAAGTGTTCACTAGGCTTTATTTCAATCGTACACCACTAAAGTGTTCACAAGGCTTGATTTCAATCGTACACCACTAAAGTGTTCACAAGGCTTGATTTCAATCGTACACCACTAAAGTGTTCACTAGGCTTGATTTCAATCGTATACCACTAAAGTGTTCACTAGGCTTGATTTCAATCGTACACCACTAAAGTGTTCACAAGGCTTGATTTCAATCGTACACCACTAAAGTGTTAACAAGGCTTGATTTCAATCGCACACCACTAAAGTGTTCACTAGGCTTGATTTCAATCGTATACCACTAAAGTGTTCACTAGGCCTGATTTCAATCGTATACCACTAAAGTGTTCACTAGGCTTGATTTCAATCGTACACCATTAAAGTGTTTACTAGGCTTGATTTCAATCGTACACCACTAAAGTGTTCACTAGGCTTGATTTCAATCGTACACCACTAAAGTGTTCTCTAGGCTTGATTTCAATCGTACACCACTAAAGTGTTCACTAGGCTTGATTTCAATCGTACACCACTAAAGTGTTCACTAGGCTTGATTTCAATCGTATACCACTAAAGTGTTCACTAGGCTTGATTTCAATCGTACACCAATAAAGTGTTCACTAGGCTTGATTTCAATCGTACACCACTAAAGTGTTCACTAGGCTTGATTTCAATCGTACACCACTAAAGTGTTCACTAGGCTTGATTTCAATCGTACACCACTAAAGTGTTCACAAGGCTTGATTTCAATCGTACACCACTAAAGTGTTCACTAGGCTTGATTTCAATCGTACACCACTAAAGTGTTCACTAGGCTTGATTTCAATCGTACACCATTAAAGTGTTCACTAGGCTTGATTTCAATCGTACACCACTAAAGTGTTCACTAGGCTTGATTTCAAAAAGGTTTATTCATTGAAAAATTAAATTGCTATGCATGTATAAATCTTGATTGCCAAGTAAAAAGTTGGTAATAAACACAGGGCATCATTTTCATTTCGAACCGGAATCTCGATGGCAAAAAACATTTCAATTAACAAATCAAACACACCTTTATGGTTTTTTTTTTGGTCGATACGGACTATATTAGTAGGCAACTATCTCTGCTATCCACGCATAACTTACTACTCTCTTTTCTTTGTTCAAATAAGAATGTTAGGCAAATTCAAATGAGCAACATGCATCATAGGACAAACTTAATACCATGTTATGAGGACTAATACAGAGTACACAATTTCTGAGAGGTTTTCGAGTATAGGAAGTGAGGACACGAATGCAAGGCAAACACAGGAATACACAGTTACGGAGTGTCTGTTTAAAAAATGACCATGGATATATTCCGTTTGTCGTAATCATAATTCGGTCCTTTCCTTATTCAAGACTTATCACCGGATTTGTAACAAGAGTAGCACGACGGATACCACATGTGCAGAAGGAACTGTGGGCCCTTCCGGAGCACCTGAGTTCACATCTGGTTTTAGTGGGGTTTGTGTTGCTCGATCTCTATTTTTCTGTGTAATGTTTTGTAGATTGTTGTTTGTAATTTTATTTTGGTCATTATGTTGTCTGTTAGACAACGATCTTTTAGATTTACGGCTTCTGATTAACCATTTAGTATCTTCAAATTTTTGGAATAACGAAATAAGAAAAGATTCGGTAAGAGCGAATTTCATAAACCCTAAAGTAAGTCTATGTGTTCCAGGGTTATAACCTCTCACTCTATTAAGGTCACCATGATGAAGCCATACTTCCAAAGTACGACTAATTCCAATGCACAAATATTTTAACGATTGTGAATTTCCTTAATTATTTTTTCTTTTAAGGAGGATACATTGTTATTGCAATGAGAGAGGAATATTTGAAAGACCCTTGCTATGATAATATCTTGGAACCAACGATGTACAGATTAGAAAAAGATAACAAATGGGAAGTTATACAAAGGAAACAAGTTTCTGAATATGCATTCGGAAGAAATGGTGTTTTATATATTTTTAAAACTTTATAACTAAATACATTTTTATTCATATTTTATTGCTTCCAATGTTGTTTTCAGTGTATCCAATGTATTTAATTGATCTTTGACACAAATATCCAACGGTTGTTAAGTACCTCCCCCTACATCCATGACCGACAAGTATGTTGTTGTTCCTGAAGACAAGGCCTCTAACAATATCGTGTTTGTATGTAAAATAGTCAAAAATGCAGCGGCGTCAAATTTGGTTCTAATCTATCTGAAAAGCAACAATGCATCTTGAGGGCCCCTAGAAAAATATTTCTGGCATGTCTGTTGACTTCATGCAGTAGTTCTGAAGAAGAATTCGAAAATATCTTTGCCAATCAGCAATCTTGGACTCTTAATAAGGTCAAAAAGACACAACAATTTGGTTAAGTTTGGTGATTTTGGTGACTGACCTTCAGTGGTTCTAATTTCACCTTCCAATATGCATTAAATAATTCTAAGCTAAGAGATTATGTTCATCGCATATATCCCATGGAGCTTGAAATAAAGTATACCACAGACACAGCTAGGCCCGCATAATACCTTGACCTACACCTAGAAATTGACAGCAATGGTTGGTTAAGCACGAATGTTTATGACAAAGGAGATGCTTTCAATTTTCCACGTTTCTTTTATTACTGGGAGAAACATGGAGTACAATTTGCAAGTAGTCTTCCACCAGTTTCCGAAAAGTTGATGCGCGTTGCTGCTTATTGTCAGGAACACAAGCAGTTACGATATTCTACGACTATGTGCGGCGTTAGATTCTATTATATGAAACATGGTGGTTATAATCCTATGGAGGGGCCGTCATAGCCGTGATTGTATGGTAGTTGGATTTACAACTACCTATGCAATCAGGGCATATCACCACTGATGTTGTGAGTTCGAATCTCGATCAGGGCGAGGTGTACAACATTAGTTGATAAAGTTTGTCAGTGACTTATACGGCAGGTCGGTGGTTTTCTCTGGGTACTCCAGTTTCCTCCACCAATAAAACTGACCGCCACGATATAACTGAAATATCGTTGAAAGAGGCGTTAAACACCATCAAACAAACAAACAAACATATAATCCTATGGTGAACTATGGAAGACAGCTTGAATGTTTAAAATAAATATGCGGTATAAAGAAAAAACAGGGGTCTACTGTTAAGCACACTCGTTTATCTATTACCATGCCTATTTTAGCAAATATGTGTTCTTTGTAACGTTCTGTTGTATTTTGTAATTTTAATAGTATTATATTTAGCTGCTGTCTGTGTTGGAGCTTTTTTGAATTTTTAAGATGCGAAGAATTCACAATTTTAAATCAGTTTAATCCTGAATATAATATATGCTTTATAAATGATATTCAAATAACTGATGAGTGTGTTTTTTATAAGACTTAACAGATCAAGAACTGATCTTTTTAGACAAGATATAACTATTCCTCTTTATTAAACAGGTTATGCTATTTGTCTTGTTTTAGCAGTTTCAAGATATTTTCAGTTAAGGAAATCTTTAAAATCTTTAGACACTTATGGCACCTTTTTATATATCAGATGAAAAAAAACCTTTAACCTGAATTTGATCTATCCGTGGACTGTTGTTTCATTGAGCTGGTACTATAAAAATCCAACTAAGCGTTTTGGTCTAGTACAAAGCAGATCTCATCATCATTTTTTTAACGCTCTTGACGACAGGACATCCACCGCGGAAAGAATATTGCTTTATTTTTCAATAGATTTCCAATTTTAAGCATCACAACTTATTATAATAATACATCTAGCATACACATGTGCCATTTTCTCTATTAAAAGATATTGCATTTAATAATAGAGTTTGTTGTTTGTATTGCTCATCGACATGGACCACATATTTGGTAATTAATTATAAAAAATTGTTTCAAATGCAAACCCTGTATTAAAATCATTTCAGTACAACAATCGAAGTCCACAAATAGTATTGTATACTGTTATATATAGATTTCTCATAACCAATTTACAGAGAACCGCATTGGTGGCGTAATGGTTAGCGTGACTCGCCTCGAGTGGTGTAGATCGTGTGTTCGAACCCAGGTCTGGTCAAACCAAAGACTATAAATTTGGTATTTGTTGCTTTTCCGCTAAGCACGCAGCATGAAGGAGAAAGACCAACGACTGCTTAGCTCGGAATCAGAATAATGTGTCCGATTGGAGCGACATGTCTACCCGCGGATTGTTGTTTCAGTGAGATAGCGCTATAAAAATCCAACACAGCGTGTTGATCTAGTACAAAGCGGACATCATCTCATTGAAAATTAACTTATTTTCGCCATGATATAGCTGAAAAATCGCTGAATTGGCGTTAAACAACAATCACTCACTCACTCACTCACTCACTCACTCACTCACTCCAATTTAAAGAGGTACAGAGATGACTATTTACACAATATACACAAGAAATAAATACATGTAATACATAATTAAACAAATATTGAATTGTGAAAAGAAGTAGATCAACCTAGAGGACATATCCTATTGTTCACTGTTCTGATAAATTTTCAGAGTTTACATAAAGTATATACAGAGTTATTATATTTAATGATATTAGGTCAATTTCTATGGACAAAATCAAAATAAAGTTTTATTTCAATAATAAATTTAGTACATTCAAAAATATAGTGATACTTATCTCCCAATTTTCTTCTCGAACATAAATGACCGAACCTGTTTTCTCTAATATTTTTTTCCATCTCCCCCACTTCTACCGATAGTCTGTGGTTCGTAATTTCACACTTATACAGTAAAATAGGTTTTACAATTTAATCAAGTAAATTAGGCCAGCGGCGAAATCTAAAAAGTCGCTTATTCAAAGAGTTAAATCAACCAATCGACTACACACCTAAATATACTTTCAAACGCTAGATTATGCTTTTAACTAATAAATTTAACATGCCGTAAGAAAATCGTATGGTCACGTTATCACGAAAACTACATTTTTCTAGGATTACTGCGTTTTTGGAGAAAGTCCAATCATACTCAGTAAAATCAATATTATACATGGTTTATGCATCTTCGGCAATTTGTTGCGCTTGTAGTTTTTAAATCTAACTTAAATAAATAAAATAATTCAAAATATCTTATTAAAATAACTTTTATTTCATCAGTTTGGCTTCTTTGAAACCAGCAGATGTGTTAAATATTTTAACGGTCATTTTTAAAATTATGTCAGAAGAAATGCTTTCATTAAATTGATCTCAAACTTTTTTAAAAACAAAAGTGTAAACATAGTTTGCATAAAACATTATCATTATAGCGCCAATTTCTACTAGTTTAAGAGGTTTGGACCGTTTTTAAATGCACATCAACATATCGAAAGTAGAAAATGATTCCGGATATGTTGCCCTTGACTTTTTAAAGTTATAATCCTCAGTCCGATCAAATCTTATTGCATCGAGACCAAAGCATATTTTCTTGATAATTACTTATATTCTTGTGTTATCTGTATTTAATTGTTGTCACCCTTCATTGTTAACATTTGCTGTTTTTAATTGTAACGTTTTAGTTACAAAAGATGGTTTGAAATATTGTTTGTAGAGAATTTAATTAATGTTTACAAGTTGTTAGAAAATCATTTGTCGGAACTGTTGTGAGTGTTTTCCGGAAAATGGCACAGTTTGGTAGCCAACTTAAACTTCTTCCATCTAGGGAAGTTCAAGAATCATTATTGAATTGTGTTGAAGAAGGTACAAAAATGGTCACATCACTTGTTGATGGTTCTTTGTCTGAGGGCCAGTTTCGTAGTTTCTACCATTCTAGTACACGGTCCAAGTTGAAGTCATTCGAAGATATGACTCACAAAACTAAGCTGAAGTGTCGTTCTGGGGACACAGTCACTGTTCATATGAATCCTCAGCTAGTTTTTCGTCGGGAACTGGTTCTTGCAAATTGTCGAGAGGACGTTACTGTTGAAAAGGTTCTGTCTTTTCCAATTTCTTCCTATTCCAACATAATTGTTTCACGACGATGGCACAATGCGCAAAACCAGTAAGAGCGATATTGTACATCAACTGGAACAGAACGTTTCTATAATACAAACACTGCCCATTTTTTGATATTTCCAGAACAACTCTGATCAGAGATGACATGCCTTTGTTGCAGTCAATAAATGCAAAAAGGTTTAGAACCTTTGGTGAGATGGCACTTGATTTTGTAAAAAAATCAGATCTCTTGTTTTCAGTTTACATCCGTTGTCGTCGATATTTTGATAGATATGACATTCAAAACTCTGTCAAAAAGGCAGACCGGGACCGTCGATCCAAGTCTGTTTTCACTGCATTTGATTGAAGGTAGGGTTATTCCTGACTGGAAAAAGTTTATTAGTTCTGGTGAAAATATTATTAGATCTCTCGGCGATTACATTGCCAAACATATCCGTCAGAACAGTTCTCTCCAAGAAGGGCAATCACTTTACCTGGCCGTTTATTTTCTAATCCTGAAACAGTTAAAATGTTGAATCAGAATGGTATGTTAGATTGCACAGTTGTTTGGCAATCACACAAGAAGAGGCGGATACCCGCATAATTTTGCATGCACTGTGTTCTGACAAACTGTATCAAGAGAATAGCGTTCAAGGTCGCATCGTTGTGAAATCCCCAGATACGACGTTCTTGTCCTTTTAGTACATTATTTTCCAAATATGAAAAACACAAGTGAGCTTTGGTTTCAAACAGGACTTACTACGAGCACTAAGGATTGTAGACGTTATATCCCGGTACACGAGTTATGCAAGTCATTAAGCTCCGTTGTGTGTGAGATCTTGCCAGCTGATCATGCTCTAACTGGGTGTGATACCACTTCTTCGTTCTTTGGTATCGGCAAAAACTCTATGTTCAAAGCTCTGAAAGAGCCACCCAATCAGTTTAGTGATTTGTCTCGAATAGAATGATTCAGTCGATCTAAGCCGAAAACTAATATCAAGGCTGTATGATCCGAAGGGAAGGTCGAAACGATGCCATATCGATCTGAACAAATTTCGGGTGAAATTGGAAACTGTCAAAGATTCTACTTTGGTGAGACTTCCTCCGAGTGAAGACACCTTTAAACAGCATGTTCTTAGATCTTCGTACAATACAAAGATATGGTTAATTGCACATATTCCAAAGCCAGCAGTTGGATCACCTCTTGAGCATGGTTGCAAAGATGGAAAGTTTGGTCTTGAACCAATATTGTTTGAAGGTCAAATGTCATCTGACTTTTTGTAGGACCTCGTATGCAACGGAATATCCGTTTGTAGTAAAGGTTGTGTTTGTTGTGAACAGAATTTGTCTTGCACAGAACGTTGTCCTTGCCAAGCATTAGACCTCTGTCACAATGTGATTACACACAGGACATATATCGAAGATGACGATGCGTAAAGCACACAAGAGTTCTTTTCTTTTAACAAATCATAAAAACAACTGTATTTATTTGATTCCCTGAATATCTCCATATGCGATTGACCAGATCAAATGCATTATCCAAACACCCAATCTGATAATAATTGGGTTTCGGACTACGATGGTGAATGAAACATGTATATTTACGTTTTAAACGTTCTAAATGTCTAAAAGGGTGTTTTTATTTAGGAATCACTTTAATAAAAAAAACTACAAGGGTTCATATGAGATGTACAATGCTCATAGCTATTTAGGGACTGACAAAATACAGACTTACAAAAAAATACCTGTGTTGGGCGAATCGGGTATGTTTTGATTTACTTCCTTGTATCGAACAGTATATATATACAAAATATAATGAAACATAAATAAACGTCATTATTACTTAAATAGGGATGACCTTCGGTCAAGGTCATTGTTTTATGGAAGCAAATACGAGTCACTTACATTGAAAAAAATCACATTCCCATCCAAAAACAGTCATTTCGACGTCAATTGACGTCATTCATTTCTGAATTTTGGTTCAATAATCTAATTTAATATTGGGTGGCCGACATTAGGACAAACCAACTTTCGGACTAACAGACCTTCGGACAAACGAACCTTCGGACTAATGGACCTTCGGACTACCGAACCTTCGGACAAATGGACCTACGGACCAATGGACCTTCGGACCAATGAACCTTTGGACTAACGCCACGGAACCTACGGATATAGGTCTGTAATTTGTAAGGAAACATTTTTCCCCTGACTTAAAAATTGGAGACACTTTTGCCTTTTTTAATATGTTTGGATAAATACCGCTGTCTATTATTCTGTTGAATATATAAGTTAAGGGAGACACAATAAATGGGGCACTGACTTTCAGAATCATAGGTCCAATGTTATCAGTTCCAGTTGATTTGTTTATGTCGAGATGTAAAAGATCCTGCAGTAATTCATTCATCTTCACTGGGAATATAGCGAATTGTGTATTTTGAGATATGTTATTATTAACAAAGATAAGTAGTTTACTAAGATTAGTGGAAGTTGACATATTTTCACTTCTAAGATTTTCAACACAAGAAGTAAAAAACTTGCTAAAGGTATTTGCTATATCTATTGAGTTATCAACTTTTAGATCATTTTCTGTAACTAGCCTGTGGGGTCTGATATGGTTTGATGGGCTTAGGCTGTGTATACATTTCCATATTATTTTTGGGGTCTTTGGATTCTTTTGACATGTTATTGTTGAAATTTTGTTTAGCTTCATCTAATATTTGCTTTGTTCTATTTCTCCAGAATTTATATTCAGCCCACATATCAAGTTTTTTTAATTTATCTCTCATTTTTCTGGCATACTGAACTTCTGTATTATACCATTCAGGTTGTTTATCTCTTTTAACTCTTTTTATTACAATTGGTGCATGTTTATTTAGTATTTCATTAAATAAATTGTTCCAGATTTTTAAAACATGATTAGGGTCTTCTACATATTCAACTTTATTAAATGGAGCATATGATAAATCTTTTAAAAACTCACTTTTAAAAATAATCATGTGTTCCCTTTTTAGTCTCGTTTTCGTCCTTCCCTGAATTTCAGGTAATGGCGGTTTTTTTAACCTCCCGAAAAAAAAGAAAAAAACAATTTTACTAACTGGTACACCTATACAACAGTAGACAAATAATTTTGACAGAAGTTACAACTTTTTAAAGGATTTCCAGCATTGAAAATAACTTTTCCAGAAAAAAAAACCACAAATATTAACGAATAACTTTCTTTAAAAGGTCGAATTAAATTTCTTCATTTTCCGGAAAAGATTTTTTTTTATTACACAGGTGTCCACAATATCACATGGACAATGGTGAGCAGCGAATGGATATGGAATGTGTCATTCAAAGTACTGTGTGCTGATTGACATTTCATTGCAATCGTCATGACATTATTTATATATGTTTTACCAAATAATTTTTTTATATAAAAGAATGAAAGCTTAGAAATCCAAAAATGTCCATTTGATGCAGACTGGAGTATAAAGTACCAGTCCACGATGAGAATAACAAATTACCCAAAATAACAAGGTACACTCAATAGGCAATACGTCAAATTTTCCGTCTTTTGGAAAGTTTTCCATTGTCGAAAATAACTTCAAATAATTAAGACTGCTTGGGATGTTTTAAATCAAATTAGTTGGTCTTCATTTTATCCCAAGCTGGGAATAAAAAAAATATAAAATATCCTGTGAATTCAAAAATGAAAAAGAAAGAAACAGTGTTCTATGATTATCACTTCCCATTACAGAGACAAGTCATTTTAGTTGACAAGGGAAAGTTTCGTTCAAGCTCTTTTTCATGTGGGCAAATACATGTACATGCACAGTATCTGCTATTACTGTAATACAAATTGGAAGTGTTTTTATTTACATCTTCATTTTTTTTCATAGCGCATTGGCATAAAATTTGTTTGAATGAGATTGTATGTCGGTGTAAGCAAAATGTTTGCAATTAGGTATTTACCAACAAAAATTTGGCATACATTTTCTATTTAATGCTGAAAACACTAACTTTTAGTATATTCTATGCATATACATATTTTCAAGGATTTATATAGTAAGAAGGATATGAAACTTTCTCCCTTTATCTCGCGTGGCGAGATTTTAAGCTACTCGCGTTGATTTTTACTGTATCACTCCTCATACACGTAAAATAAAAAAGTAGAGTTTCATACATCTAAAAACATATCAAAAGTGATAACACAAAGCAACTAATCACGCCAAGTTTTGTGGTATACATTGAATACACTCTAAACTACAGATGTATACACTTTGTTATGTCGATTTCGTGTAAATAATGCATTTTATTGATTTCAAAATAGGCCACCCCCATTTCCGCCCAGAACGCCGCCATTTTGACAAATGATGTAAGCAATCCTTAATAAATACTAATTGGGAGCACTGTTTTCAATAAAACTCCGACTTAACATTGAAAAATATTATATTATCACAAAAATGACGGCTCCGCTTCAATATTCGGTATGATGAGTGAAGCGGTGTTGGAAATTTAAATTCGAGCTTTGACAGCCCATGAAGGTCAAAAGGGCAAATCGATTAATGTTAATTATTGATGAGATATGGGTGATACATCTACAAAAAGTCGATACTTTATCAATGATTGGTATTTAGAACAAATATTTTCACTTTATTCCTGTAATTATGGTTTTATATACTTACAAATACTAGTTTAAAATGTTGAAGCGATGAACATTTTCACCGTTAATCAAGGCACGCGCATCGTCAATGAATTGCACTATGGGTAATCTCGCCACGCAACATACTTACATACAATCTATTTTATTTTAAATCTCCCGAGATTCATATCCTTCTTACTATATAAATCCTTGATATTTTTAACTGCTGATCATGAATAAATAGAATGTGGGACAGATTTATTATTGTACAAGATAGATACAGTACTTTGAAATAAAAGAAACAAACATGGACATTTGTATACCTCATGACAACAGAGGCATAGAGATTCATCTTATTGTATTATGGCATGATATTTCTGACGACTTCACTATACAGTAGAAGTTCTGCAATTTGGTTGTATGTTAAAGGTTTATCAATCAAGGAATTTTGGAGGTTTTATTTATTGACAACAAGTTTGTAAATGCAATTTCTCTTACAGTTTAAGGGTGTAGACCTGGGTTACCCTAACATTTTCCCATCATTCATTTTTTTTTAAATTTACATCATTGAATAGTTATGTCTAATTACATTATCTGCCAAAGTTTCAAAACATTTCACCGTGCCGTTTTCTCCATAGCACATCCTAAATATAGCAATTTTGAGGGTATTCTTGACGCCAGATGGTAATACTAGTTTCGGAAGATTCTAATAGATATGCACATTTATTTCTGATTGAAAGGGAATATTTTGGCTTTAATACACTGGAGAATGTTGTTGTTGAATAAATATGAAATATCTAGCATATCTGAATATCCTGTTTGGAGATAATCACGTGCAAAACAGTGGAAACTACAAAACAGGGGAGATGCCCTGAGGACCACCTTGGTATTAAAAATCGGATTAAGAAAATTCCTGTCAATTAATTTCCACCACAAAATGTCACGCTGAAGAATAGACATATAGACATCATTGCACCAAATTTTACAAACTTTTACCGTCAGATTTTTAAAATATTTAAATTTATGTTTTTCATGGATGGCACCCAGAAAAAAAATGAAATTGTCGAGGAAAGTTATCACACACCCATCCTTTGCTAGTTTCTTTGTTTGTGAGATAAAAAATAACTAGTTACCAATAACAAAAGGCTTTTGGATTCTATTTTTTGATTTTCTTCAATTTGCCGTGTATATATGAAAATTTTATTTTATTCTATAAAAATAAATTCCAATTTTCCATTGAAACCTTTGTAAAGTCCAGAAGATTGGTATTAGCTTCTTCTCCTTTATATACTTGCATTGTCGCAAAATACATAATTTATTTGTACGAGCTTTAGAAACAGGTAGAAAAGTGCATGAAAGAAAACTTTCCAGTCTCATGAAAAAATGAAGGAAAGTTGCAAATTAGACATTAATCAATCAGTGTCAGAAAATATCTTATCCCGTCCAGAAGTTAAGAGAAAACAATGTGGAGAGGATCTATAGATATTATGCAAATATCAGGGCATAAAAATGTGGCATTTATTAATAATTACTCAATATTGAGTGAGGAAAGACACAAGAAAATATCAAACATTCTCAGCAACACTGAAAGTGAAACTAACAGAAATGCTTTTCAGCAAACTTACCTCGTAAAACCTCCACAAATACTACAGCCAGTAGCACTTCTGATGTTTCGTGTCGAAGCAATCCCGATGTTCCTTCTTACAGTTCCAATACAAATATGTCAAGTCAAATTAGTTCTATGTTTTACGGCGTGGTCATCCATAACAAAGGGTCTGTAGGGTGATACTGAACAGAGTCGACTAGAGTCGATTAGAGTCGACTAGAGTCTACTAATTAAATAACGCAAAATAAACATGTAAAAGTATTGCATTACTTTGTAGATGATATTAAATGACTTAAATGATATTCATTAGTTAATTTTATTGATGTTTTACTTCTCACGGAGTGAAAATATAAAAGAAAGATCGGCGCGATTTAGGTGGCTTAGATAAACAAGTCGTGATGACTTCCCTAATAAAGGGACTGTTCTGAAACATGTTCAGGACAGAAAGAACGTCATCAGCCACATTCAAACGGTGTGTGCTCTCGGGTCGGTCTTTCTTATGCTGATAATATCTAGCATTTTGAGCTACACGGTTTGATATAATGTCATCAGGAGTAGCCGTGTTAACGTCTCTCCTGATCTCCCTTGAAGCCTTACCGTGTTGAATCCCATCACGGAGAATGGATTTCTGATGGGAAGTCAAGCTGCGGTAAGGGACTGTAGTACATGTATGCTGGGCATTGCCGTGTACTACACTAGGGACATACTCCCCAATATACTCTACAATTGCAATGGCTATCACAGGTTCGGAATTAAACCACGTTACCCGCTTCTTATAAGTAAAATTGCGGGTTGATATGGAGTATTTGCGATAAGCAACTACAATAGTAGAGGAGTCTGGCTGAAGATCTAAGGGAACAAAGTTACCCTTAGACATTTTGCCATAAATGCCGGCCCGGTAAGTAACGAAATGCAGTGAATTCTGAGCAGACCTGATGAAATATGCAGGCTTAGTAGAATTACCACCCTGTCGCCAAGCACCACAGTCGTCAGGATATTCACTACATTTCTTCAACAGGCGATGCTGCCTGTTGATAGTCCAAAGGGTAATTACCCCCTAGTTTTGAAAATGATGCGTATTTGCATATTTCCTTTGCACTGTTGTACTCTCTACTTCAGAAGAAATTGGTACATGTACACTTTTAAAATTATGTTTGACACAAGTGTTATTCAATAAACACAGGATGCAAGTGAAATGTATATCTCTGTTTAATTTGACTCGATTGTGTCATGTTTATTAATAAAATGTTGTAAATATTTTGTTTTTTGCTCGTCGACACCGCAGTGTTCTTAACTAAACCGCATTTATTTGTAATATTGACCGCGATTGGATGATTCATCCTAAACATCCAATCAGATCTCTTTTGACATCGATGCTTAGAAAGGAAAACATTCGGTACCCCTCGGATGTATACACTTTCTCTTTCGAAAAGTATAAAGAGAAGTAATTACGGGGAATTTCTCAAAGACAAAAAGGTATTGTTTATGTACACGATGTATTATCGTCAACAGCGTACAAGTACGCTCCGAATTTGGAAAGTTTGCTTACACAGCAATATGTATGCGTAAATGTACACTCTGATCTGATAATACATGCGTTTTTACTCGTTTTCATTGCGTAAAAAACGCAAATACGCAGCTTATCTGGAGCTCTGCTCAGAATAAATAATAGATTCAATCACATGTTCAGATTCAATAGAGTTTGATTCAGTTTGGCAAGACTGAAGAAAAGAAGCAATTGTAGCCTTCAGTACGGGGTCACTGATATCAGAGTAGTTGATTGTAGTGTCTGGGTCAACTGAAGGTACACTAATTGACTTGGCAGGTGTGGAAGTAAATTCCTCCTTGCCTAAGGGTGGGAATTGTTCGTAGTCATCAATATTGATGGTCGAACATTCCACCGTATGGGGCATAAGGGGAACAAAATTACACAGTTTCCAGAATGAGCTTATGGTGTTACCACCGGACCACATAATAGTGATATCATGTCTGGATCTTGACCCACGGGGCTTGAATGTGGTGTTCAAGATCTTGATGTTCATATCAGCAGGGCCATTGACAACAGGATACACAGACTTGATAGGCTTGCCAATAACAGTACTGGCAGCATGCATGGTCCATGTGCATGAATAGCTACCAATCTGTGCACATTGTCGAATGGCACTGGGAAGAGGTGGACTAATGTCCGGTATGAAAGATTTGACATGTATACGCTCATAGAATCTGCATTGTCAAATAATTCAAAGAATGTCTTCAATCTGATCTCAGATGAAGCATTCTCATGGCCAAATAATACCAAGGAGATGGCATTGAAAAGACAATTACCATCTCCCCTGACTACCATCGGTGTAGAGTCAGACCACTGTTGACCAAGCAACTGTGTGGCTATCTGGTCCCCAAACCGGTATAGGTACATGAATCAGATGACACAACTTTCGGCTCATATCTTAGAAAGATACTTTCGAGACGCACAGCATCGTCAAACAAATCTTGACTAGCTGCTGACAAGCGCTGTAAGGCATTGTCAAAGCTGTAAATCGATTCATGCCATACAGACAACGATAACAAATGTAAGACAATGATGTCTTCTTCAGGAAGAGAAACTCCTGGTTTGATATGTTCTCGCATGTGTAATGCTGCCATCGGTTGCATATATTACGTGCAATAGCTCTGCCGTCAGAGCAATCGGTGTGACATACACCGCATGGATAACAATCCATGATAAATAAAAAGGAACAAAACGTCAATCGTCTGATGTCAATTTAACAGAAATAAAAATATCGTAAACTATATATTACACAAAAGTATTAGCACTAAATAAGGGTTCTAAATTTATCCAGAAAATATATTAAGCACTAAATCAATACATTATCGATTTTGATTTGAATTAATTAAAAGCGATATTGTTTTCTTTGATTGTTACTATCTTACATGGTGACCACTTTTAACATACACTTATGAGACAATTTATGTTAGACAAATTAATTAAATTGTTTCATTGATATTGTTGTATGAAGAAAGGATTTATAAATACAAATAAAAGTTTTTTTATATGAGTTTTAGTCAATATTGTAAATTATTAGGATATTTATAAAAAAAAACAAAAAAAAAACAAAAAACAAAAAACAAAAAACAACAACAACAATTAAGTATGGCTCCACCTAAGGATCATGCAGTGGGTGATTTATTGATAGTGGCAAAATTGGAGTTTATGTGGTTCATATGTTGCATTTTGATGGAAAACTCATAAAAATAATAAAAGAACGCATGTATTGACTTTGGTTGCTATGGTAACAACTACATCATAAAACCCCTTTTGCCAAACAGATTTCTCAAAAAATATTTAAAAAAATTCATAATATAATTACATACTAGTGATGTTGAAGACTTCTTCTAAAAATTAACGTATATGAACAGAAAGTACAAGTTTGCCAATTACTGTTACCATGGCAACCAAACAGCCTCATTTCGCATCTTCAAAAAAATGCAAAAAATCAGGATTTTCATGATCTATTATCTCCTGTGAACAGAGGGGTTGGTGAATGAGGCTTGTTTGTATCCGTTCAATAGACACTTATCTAAAACATATAAAAAATAATCACGTGTAGCCGCTTTTAGATTTTTTGGAAAAAAGCGTTTTTTGTCCCATACTTTTGGTTTTTCAGTAAATACTATATAACTACATTTTTACAATACTTCTCTAAAATGTATTTACTGATATTATCTTTTTCACATAACTTATAACCAAACTAACTACTAAATAAACTTTTAACCTTAAATTATGTAAATGGTTGCTATGGAAACAAAAATAAAACATTTTAAATGCATTTCATATCATGCTAAAATCATAAAATTTTCTTTTGGTCACAAAGATTTCCATATTACTGATTTCATAACTAAATGCCAAATCTTAAAATGATAACAATGAAAATTTAAATAATGCCCATAGAAAGAAAAACAATTATTGTTACCATGGCAACCAAACAGCCTCATTTCGCATCTTTCAAAAAAAAATCTTAAAAAAATTGGATTTTCATTATCTATTATCTCCTGTGAACAGGGTGCTATGTGAATGATGCTTGTTTGTATCTGTTCAATAGACACTTGTCTAAAACATATACAAAATAATCATTTGTAGCCTCTTTTAGATATTTTGGAAAAAAGTGTTTTTTGTCCCATACTTTTGGTTTTTTTTAGCCAATAGGTACAACTACATTTTTTACAAAATATTCCTACTTCTCTAAAAATGTATTTACTGATATTATCATTTTCACATAACTTATAACCAAACTAACTACTAAATAAACGTTTAACCTTAAATTATGTGAATGGTTGCTATGGAAACAAAAATAAAACATTTTAAATAAACTTCATATCATGCTAAAATCATAAAATTTTCTTTTGGTCACAAAGATTTCCATATTACTGATTTCATAACTAAATGTCAAATCTTAAACTGATAACAATGCAAATTTAAATAATGCCCATGGAAAGAAAAACAATTATTGTTAATACCATGGTAACCGAACACTTCAACAGCCTCATTTTGCATCTTCCAAAAAAAAAAACGTAAAAAAAATAGAATTTTCATTATCTATTACATGTATCTCTGTGAACAGGGTGCTATGTGAATGATGCTTGTTTGTATCTGTTCAATAGACACTTGTCTAAAACATATAAAAAATAATCGTTTGTAGTGTAATGTCCATGGTTTCCATGGAAACAAAAACAGAGTTTGATAAATCTGCAATTCAAACACAGCAAAAATTGTTTTCTAGCATTAATTTCTCAATCATTTTTAAAATCAAATCTGCTAATTTTCCAATTGTAAGTTATTTCAGGTAGTATACAATTATGGTCAGACTTGGGGTTAATTACTTTCAAATGTAATCAATTACATTACAATTACTTTGCAATTTTCATGATTACATTACATTACGATTACATCAATTTTCAAATGTAATCGATTAAATTACAATTACTTTGTAAATGTAATCGATTACATTACTGATTACATTTAATGTCATGACAACCAATATTAGTGTTTTATGTTATAATTTTGTCTCATATGCATCTATCCAATATCTCCTGTTTTAATGTATTTCTTACTCAGAACAATGAATTACAATTCAGTTTTAATGTGATCATTACATGCAATAAGATACATTATTAATTAACTCTATAGTATTGTTGTCAATACAACCTAAACTGTCTTTACAATATAAAATCATAAACTCGGCCAATATAAAAAAAAATAAACCAATATCGATATTGGTTTGGTTTTTTTTATGTTGGCCGAGTTTATGATTTTATAAAATTGTATGGTTAATTAATAAATATATCATTTACGTTGTAAATTATAAATAGCAATTCTCATTTTCCTTTTTTCATAAAATAAGTTGTGTCTTATTATTATGACCAATATTCATTCCATCTTATACTATTAGTAAATATTATAACATACATTTGCACATTTTAATAATATTCCCGATTTGCGATAACTAGAGTTATCGTTCTTGAATCGAGTTATCTTTTCCTTTATTATAGAGTTGCTCCAATTTACATCAGGTACACCTTTATATATACCACAAAAAAGAAAACAAAACTTACAAATTTGATCATTGTACCATAGCCGTGATCGTATAATCGCTGCTTCGCGACCCCTGCAGATTTACACTGAGAGTGCGAATCCTATCGGAGCAGCTTTGACTTGTTTTTTGGGGGGATTTTTGTTTTGTTTTTTGCTTTTTTATTTTTTTAGCAACATAATGTGTTTCGTCATTAATTTCGGTTAAAGTGATAAAAATGAAGGCTATATTTATATTAAGTTTTTTTTTCTTTACATATTATAAGTATTGTGAGTGTATACAGTAGATTTGTATTGATTTTTCGAAAGCCGCACAACAAATATTTCCTTACATATGAAATCATAACACGAATATATATGCAAGCTGTTAATTTCATATTTTTCTTTATCAATATTAACTATTCTGTCGTTTTTTTGTGTTTTTTTTTTTCGAACATCACGTAAGCTGTCATAATCACTAAAAATAAAGCAATTTAGCACATGTCGTTTTAATCGGAAGCAAAACCATCAGAGCCTTTTTATATTTTGCTTTGTGCTTGGTAGTTATTTTCTTAAATCTGCAGTTGAAAAATCAAATCGTCTGCTATGTATATTAATTCGCATTTTACCGCATCACTACTCTAAGTAATAAATTTACTTGACTAAATGCTGTAGTAGTCATGATCGTATTGGCGCTGCCTTGTGGTGGAATGGATAATTCTAGAAGGTGGTTCGAATCCCATCAGTCCTTTTGTTTGTTTGTCTACATTGTTAAGCTTAGCTTCAGAACGGCATTTTTGGCTGTAAGATTATGAGACTGTAAATGCATTTATTGCAAAATAACCTATTTGTCATCAGTACTTAGACGGTATCCGAAATCATGCCGGTAGCGGTCGAGAAGCGCATATGTCTAAAAATACATCTTCAATATGACAGATAAGTTTCAATGGACAGAGATGCGATCTCCAAATACACCATTGTTTTTTAAACGATAGACCGATTGCTTGTTCTTGATATATTAATAACAGAAAAAAGCCGCGTTCGTGATCGGTTTATTTCCTATTCAAAATATTCCAGACGAGGGACATTATTCATTCAGAAAAAAGTGGGATCTGCTCTGACGGAAACCGAAAATTGGGATTTGCTAGTTGACTGTACAAGTCGAGATGGTCGGCAAATGTTAGATGCAGGTGTTCACCTATCTGATAAGCGCAAATTGCTAATGAAGACGCGCATACCGTTTCAAACACATTACAAAATAATCTACCGAATCCACTTCTGCTTTTACAAATGGTGACTGAAGAAACAACAGATTCTATTATTTCTAAAATGCTTTCAAATTTATCTTGCCCTGTCTTCGACCGCTCGAGTGTAATGAAAAAAATCAAATACGCTTTTTAATGAAAGGAGAGAAAATCTTTTTAAAGTAAATAATCCCGCTTTCAGTGTACAAGGAAAATCGCGCAGAATTTCCGTTTTGCAGAAAAATCTGGTGACAATCACCCAAAACATTTCAGAAAGTTAATTATGTAACATGTTCAGTGATATGAAAATACAGATTTGGTAGCGAGAATGGCCGAGTTGTTACGATTGGAAAACTTTTGCAACGGGAATGCTATATACCCACTGCCAAGGACGATTATTCAAATTGCGAACGATAACTCCATTTTCCGCAAAGAGGGAATATATCAAATAATTTCAAACATCCTGTCAATAGTTTATTGTGGATAATAAACTAGCAGTTAACCTGAGCCACAGATACAATTTGTAATTAAGGTCTTATTTATGACACCAACTTATGTAACAATCATCATTACTAAATTTCACACCATTTCCATGGGTGTCCTTGATATATAATTCAGAAGATAAAAAAAACCCAAGTCATTCTGATTCTAAAAATATGCATAATTTCTCAGTCTAATTATGAAAACTAAATCTTTAATTTATGTAAATAGGTTTAATAAAATATAATTTATAAAATTTTAGAGCTGTTTTCACTGAAATTTTTAAACCCCATTGAAATTGAGATATTATTTGTTTGGATATCAAGTCTTTGAAGCCATACTTAATTTTTAAAGAATATCTTTTGATCATGTTGTGATTGCCACTTTATTTTAATAGAGTTTTTTTTTAATTTCATAACATATTTTTTTATTTAGATGTCAATAAACTTTATATGTTTTCTAGTAAACCATTCTACATTATTTGTTAAATAAATTCCATGAATAAATTTAAATAAATCATACATTAAATATCTAAGGAGATATATGTTTCAGTTGGGTGATTTTAAAAAAAATGAAGACTTTGTGTGACATAGAGGGTGAAATTTCAAATTGGACAAATTGACATAATTTTGGTCGTAAAATAATGTCAATATGATATATTTTTCAGATTCAGTTGCTCAGTGCAATATATGAAGATAAACATTTTTTTTCAACTTTTATTAGCAACAGTGTTAAAATGATAACAAATACAGACTTACTTCCTCAGAGGTATCATTTTCTTTTGGGTATGGTAAAAGACCTAAATGTATTTCAATTTCATAATGATATGAAAAAGTCACATTTTGGTACCAAACTTTGTGTATATCATGAGAAAACAGTTTCAGTATATCAAAGAAACACTATTTTGACTGTATATTTAAAAAAATATGGTAATTGAAGTTTTCATACAAGCATAAAAAATATGGTCTAATGAGGCTTAATAGTTGTAAATCAATTATTTATATATGCCTAATAAATATAGCAAAAGTTAAGTTAAGTTGATCATTGGTGGTATAAACTAGAGGTAACCAAAGGGTCATGTGAGCTATTGCCATCACTTGGCGTCCGTCGTCGTCCGTCCGTCGTACGTCGTAAACTTTTTCCAAAATCGTCTCCTCTGAAAGTACTAGACCAATGGAAACCAAACTTGGTCTGAATCATCACTAGGGTGTCTAGTTTCAAAATTGTGTCCGGTGATGCCGTGCACCAACCAACATGGCCGCTGTTACTAAAAAAGAACATATTGTAAAATTGCAGGTTTTTGGTAATAACTCAAAAACCGTTAATAATATCAAAATTCTGACATGGGATAAACATGATCAACACATCAAGATCTACCTACCCTGCAATTTTGAAGTAAATCTGATTACCCATCTTGGAGTTATTGCCCTTTTTTATCAAATTTGTAAAATTTTAATACTTTTCGTCTTATATTTAAAAAACTATAAGAGATAAAGGTTAACTTTAAATTGCAAAAATGTGCAGCATATCAAGATCTACCCACCCTGCAATTTTGAAGTAAATTCCATTACCCATTTTGGAGTTATTTCCCTTTTTTCATCAAATTTTCAAAATTTTAATACTTTTCGTCCTTTATTTCAAAAACTATAAGAGACAGGTGGTAAGTTGAAACTGCAAACATGTTCAGCATGTCAAGATCTACCTACCCTGCAATTTTGAAGTAAATTCCATTACCCATTTTGACCGACTATGCAAATTAGAAAAAAGGGGGGATGAAATTTAAAAAAAATCTTCTCCTCAGAAACCACTGGGCCAATTGCAACCAAACTTTTGTGGAATGATCCTTGGATGGCCCCCTTCCAAAATTGTGTCCGGTGATCCCGACTTCCAACCAAGATGGCCGCCAAGCTAAAAATAGAAAAAGGGGGGATGAAATTTAAAAAAAAAAATTCTTCTCTGAAACTACTGAGCCAATCTCAACCAAACTTTGCTGAAATGATCCTTGGGTAGTCCCCTTTCAAAATTGTGTCCGTCAGTGCCGTCCTGTATCCAAAATGGCCACCATTACTAAAAATAGAAATTTCTTCAAATGGCCAAAACTACTCTATTTTAAGCCAGAAAGTGCCCAAATTTGAACTGTATAAGCATAATGATGAGCTTTTTAACATATATTACGGGATTCTTTTATGAACTTTGAACTTTTGCCTATTTTGACCGATTATGCAAATTAGAAAAAAGGGGGGATGAAATTAAAAAAAAGCTTATATTTCTTACAGTTAACAGTAAATATTAAAAGAAGATTCAAAATTATGTTTTTGTTTTTTCTAATGATTAATGTGCTAATTATTTGCTCCTTAAGAATTTATCTCATCAAAAATGGTTAAAATGGATTTGAAATTTATTAAAACTAGCAATAGATCATCTTTTCTTAGTATAAAATTATTTTTTAGTGGTTTTCAAATTAGTTTCCCCATGTTTTTTCAATAATTTACTCTGCAAAAAAACTTCCTACTGCAATTGCAATGGACATTTAATGTTTTTATGTCAGGAGTGTGACATATTACTGTTGAATGAAAAATTATTGATAAATTTTAAAAAATGCTATATCAAAAGAATGAAAATGTTTTATGAAAGGCAATATATATTAAAGTAAGTATTCTGTTTATTTAAAGCAACATACATCAATTTTTCATTTAGAAAAAAATCCATATTTTGACATGTTTTAAGAAAATATAACCCTTTATCATCACTTATTATGAGAAAGGTGTCATGCAATATACAAAAAGAGTGGTACTGAACAGAGTCGACTAGAGTCGATAAGAGTCGACTAGAGTCTACTAATTAAATAACGCAAAATAAACATGTAAACGTATTGCATTACTTTGTAGATGATATTAAATGACTTAAATGATATTCATAAGTTAATTTTATTGATGTTTTACTTCTCACGGAGTAAAAATATACAAGAAAGATCGGCGCGATTTACTTCCGGTTTACCAAAAAAAAAGACAAGTAACTATTATAGTCCTTTTGGACTGAGATATGAAATATAATGTTTGTCAATAACTCATAAGTGGTATTTGAGTATTAAATCATATTTTTAAAGCATATGCATGTTGAAATTTAGGTCATATTCATGTTTGTCAAAGCAAAATAAAAGCGCTTCTAAATTTAAAATCAATATCGGTCTAGGACATGAAAATGCTTGACGTATCTGAAGTTCACTAAAATGAACGTATGAGATGATGATACATACAATACAAAATCAATGTATGGATTGATTGAATTAATGGTATGATATGACTTGGATATTTTATGGCAGGCATAATGTGACACTTGAATAAACAAATTTATCACTGCAAAATAAGATATGGGAAAAAAATGCTCATGTTAGACTATCATTCTGTACAGTGTTCGTAATTTTGAGATATAGTTTTAATTGGAAATAACATCGATTGATTGATTGAGAATATGATGCCAATGGTAGAAGTTATATGATAAATTAAACATTGAAGCAGAATCATTTCATAAATTACAGTGTATTTAAAAAAGGACTACAGAATGTTAGAGCCCCCACGCCACGTCATGGCCATGAGCAATGTGGGGGTAGGCCCTCCCTTTCCCTTATTTGAAAAAACAATGTTTTATTCTTTAGCTTTATAGAAGAAATTAAGCTTAATACATGGGGACTTTTTAACCTACCATAGACGAGGCAAACAGGGGTGTCGTAGCCGAGGCTTGAAAGCGAACTGCTCCAAATTGGGAAGCAACCTGTTAGACAGGTAGGGTATGTCATATGAGTGGGTCAGTTCGTCGCGAATCTCGTCGAACGTGACCTGGTCTTCTGAAGCCAGAATACCACTCTCCCCAAAGAGCTTAGTGATAATCTTGGTAAATAAAGGTAATAACAAAATTACCGAACTCCGAACAATCTTACAAAGGGAAAGTCAAAACTCATAATTATATAAACAGACAAAATCAGTCAACAACCGGAAAACTGTGAAAACCGTAATGACCCTGACTTGGTACAGGCATTTCTAAAGAAATGGTGGGTTGAATCAGATTTTAAGGCGCCAAACCTCCCGCTCTCATTACGGTTCAAAGGTTCCGGCTGTCACTGTAACAGTATTTAAATACAGGAACAAAATAGGTAAAATAGTTGTCAAAGCAGTACCTCTGGCTGAGGTAGTGACTTACCAAGATTAACAATAGCGTTGTCCTTTAAGTGCTTCGCACAAAGGACACGCGTTGCATTGGGAAACGATAAGTTAACTGCCTTAACTGCAGCAAGCTCCTCATCTGACCCGAATATAAGATTCGTCTGGTCAATATCGGCCAACCTGGCCTGAAGATGGGAGGTAAACTTATGGTAGGAATCCATATTCCCATCCCAATGCAACAGCATGGGGACTAACACGACAGGGGGCATAGACGTCTGCTTACTCTTCAAATTCACATTTGGGAAGCAGAGGGGGGTCAAAAAACACGAACTTAGATTAAAAGTTCGGTCTATGCCAATAACTGTACCTGATGCAATTGCAGATTTAAGCATGGCAATCTGCAAATCAGTATACAGAATGATACTAGGTGGCTTAGATGAACAAGTCGTGATGACTTCCCTAATAAAGGGACTGTTCTGAAACATGTTCAGGACAGAAAGAACGTCATCAGCCACATTCAAACGGTGTGTGCTCTCGGGTCGGTCTTTCTTATGCTGATAATATCTAGCATTTTGAGCTACACGGTTTGATATAATGTCATCAGGAGTAGCCGTGTTAACGTCTCTCCTGATCTCCCTTGGAGCATTACCGTGTTGAATCCCATCACGGAGAATGGACTTCTGATGGGAAGTCAAGCTACGGTAAGGGACTGTAGTACATGTATGCTGGGCATTGCCGTGTACTACACTAGGGACATACTCCCCAATATACTCTACAATTGCAGTGGCTATGACAGGTTCGGAATTAAACCACGTTACCCGCTTCTAATAAGTAAAATTGCGGGTTGATATGGAGTATTTGCGATAAGCAACTACAATAGTGGAGGAGTCTGGCTGAAGATCTAAGGGAACAAAGTTACCCTTAGACATTTTGCCATAAATGCCGGCCCGGTAAGTAACGAAATGCAGTGAATTCTGAGCAGACCTGATGAAATATGCAGGCTTAGTAGAATTACCACCCTGTCGCCAAGCACCACAGTCGTCAGGATATTCACTGCATTTCTTCAACAGGCGATGCTGCCTGTTGATGGTGTCGTCAATAACAAAATATACATTTTACTTAAAAACGTAGTGACAGAATTTGTCGATGGGTTCTTAAAAGGATGCACCACTTCCATCGACAAATTGGTAATATCCATGTCACTCACGTTTTGCTCTTGAAAAGAGCCATCGACATCACTTGATACATGTGATTTGGAGTCGGAATCAAGATGAAATTCCATCACACGATCAGACTGATGGCAGTCTGATTCAGTTTCAGGCAACTGAACAAATGAGTCAATAGGGGCTTCTTCTGAAACATGAGATGTGGACTCAGAACAGAGCTCCAGATAATTTTCAAGTCCAAAGGGTAATTACCCCCTAGTTTTGAAAATGATGCGTATTTGCATATTTCCTTTGCACTGTTGTACTCTCTACTTCAGAAAAGATTGGTACATGTACACTTTTAAAATTATGTTGGACACAAGTGTTATTCAATAAACACAGGATGCAAGTGAAATGTATATCTCTGTTTAATTTGACACGATTGTGTCATGTTTATTAATAAAATGTTGTAAATATTTTGTTTTCTGCTCGTCGACTCCGGCAGTGTTCTTAACTAAACCGCATTTATTTGTAATATTGACCGCGTTGGATGATTCATCCTAAACATCCAATCATATCTCTTTTGACATCGATGCTTAGAAAGGCAAACATTCGGTACCCCTCGGATGTATACACTTTCTCTTTCGAAAAGTATAAAGAGAAGTAATTACGGGGAATTTCTCAAAGACAAAAAGGTATTGTTTATGTACACGATGTATTATCGTCAACAGCGTACAAGTACGCTCCGAATTTGGAAAGTTTGCTTACACAGCAATATGTATGCGTAAATGTACACTCTGATCTGATAATACATGCGTTTTTACTCGTTTTCATTGCGTAAAAAACGCAAATACGCAGCTTATCTGGAGCTCTGCTCAGAATCAATAATAGATTCAATCACATGTTCAGACTCAATAGAGTTTGATTCAGTTTGGCAAGACTGAAGAAAAGAAGCAATTGTAGCCTTCAGTACGGGGTCACTGATATCAGAGTAGTTGATTGTAGTGTCTGGGTCAACTGAAGGTACACTAATTAACTTGGCAGGTGTGGAAGTAAATTCCTCCTTACCTAAGGGTGGGAATTGTTCGTAGTCATCAATATTGATGGTCGAACATTCCACCGTATGGGGTATAAGGGGAACAAAATGACACAGTTTCCAGAATGAGCTTATGGTGTTACCACCGGACCACATAATAGTGATATCATGTCTGGAACCTGACCCACGGGGCTTGAATGTGGTGTTCAAGATCTTGATGTTCATATCAGCAGGGCCATTGACAACAGGATACACAGACTTGATAGGCTTGCCAATAACAGTACTGGCAGCATGCATGGTCCATGTGCATGACTATCTACCAATCTGTGCACATTGTCGAATGGCACTGGCAAGAGGTGGACTAATGTCCGGTATGAAAGATTTGACATGCATACGCTCATAGAATCTGCATTGTCAAATAATTCAAAGAATGTCTTCAATCTGATCTCAGATGAAGCATTCTCATGGCCAAATAATACCAAGGAGATGGCATTGAAAAGACAATTACCATCTCCCCTGACTACCATCGGTGTAGAGTCAGACCACTGTTGACCAAGCAACTGTGTGGCTATCTGGTCCCCAAACCGTTATAGGTACATGAATCAGATGACACAACTTTCGGCTCATATCTTAGAAAGATAACTTATAACCAAACTAACTACTAAATAAACTTTTAACCTTAAATTATGTGAATGGTTGCTATGGAAACAAAAATAAAACATTTTAAATAAACTTCATATCATGCCAAAATCATAAAATTTTCTTTTGGTCACAAAGATTTCCATATTACTGATTTCATAGCTAAATGTCAAATCTTAAACTGATAACAATGCAAAATTAAATAATGCCCATGGAAAGAAAAACAATTATTGTTAATACCATGGCAACCGAACACTTCAACAGCCTCATTTTGCATCTTCCAAAAAAAAAAAAACGTAAAAAAAATAGAATTTTCATTATCTATTACATATATCTCTGTGAACAGGGTGCTATGTGAATGATGCTTGTTTGTATCTGTTCAATAGACACTTGTCTAAAACATATAAAAAGTAATCGTTTGTAGTGTAATGTCCATGGTTTCCATGGAAACAAAAACAGAGTTTGATAAATCTGCAATTCAATCACAGCAAAAATTGTTTTCTAGCATTAATTTCTCAATCATTTTTAAAATCAAATCTGCTAATTTTCCAATTGTAAGTTATTTCAGGTAGTATACAATTATGGTCAGACTTGGGGTTAATTACTTTCAAATGTAATCGATTACATTACAATTACTTTGCAATTTTCATGATTACATTACATTACGATTACATCAATTTTCAAATGTAATCGATTAAATTACAATTACTTTGTAAATGTAATCGATTACATTACTGATTACATTTAATGTCATGACAACCAATATTAGTGTTTTATGTTATAATTTTGTCTCATATGCATCTATCCAATATCTCCTTTTTTAATGTATTTCTTACTCAGAACAATGAATTACAATTCAGTTTTAATATGATCATTACATGCAATAAGATACATTATTAATTAACTCTATATTATTGTTGTCAATACAACCTAAACTGTCTTTACAATATAAAATCATAAACTCGGCCAATATAAAAAAAACTAAACCAATATCGATATTGGCTTAGTTTTTTTTATGTTGTCCGAGTTTATGATTTTATAAAATGTTATGGTTAATTAATAAATATATCATTTATGTTGTAAATTATAAATAGCAATTCTCATTTTCCTTTTTTCATAAAATAAGTTGTGTCCTATTATTATGAACAATATTCATTCCATTTTATACTATTAGTAAATATTATAACATACATTTGCACATTTTAATAATATTCCCGATTTGCGATAACTGGAGTTATCGTTCTTGAATCGAGTTATCTTTTCCTTTATTATAGAGTTGCTCCAATTTACATCAAGTACACCTTTATATGTACCACAAAAAAGAAAACAAAACCTACAAATTTGATCATTGTACCATAGCCGTGATCGTATAATCGCTGCTTCGCGACCCCTGCAGATTTACACTGAGAGTGCGAATCCTATCGGAGCAGCTTTGGCTTGTTTTTTGGGGGGATTTTTGTTTTGTTTTTTGCTTTTTTATTTTTTTAGCAACATAATGTGTTTCGACATTAATTTCGGTTAAAGTGATAAAAATGAAAGCTATATTTATATTAAGTTTTTTTTTTTTTTACATATTATAAGAATTGTGAGTGTATACAGTAGATTTGTATTGATTTTTCGAAAGCCGCACAACAAATATTTCCTTACATATGAAATCATAACACGAATATATATGCAAGCTGTTAATTTCATATTTTTCTTTATCAATATTAACTATTCTGTCGTTTTTTTGTGGTTTTTTTTTCGAACATCACGTAAGCTGTCATAATCACTAAAAATAAAGCAATTTAGCACATGTCGTTTTAATCGGAAGCAAATCCATCAGAGCCTTTTTTATATTTTGCTTTGTGCTTGGTAGTTGTTTTCTTAAATCTGCAGTTGAAAAATCAAATCGTCTGCTATGTATATTAATTCGCATTTTACCCCATCACTACTCTAAGTAATACATTTACTTGACTAAATGCTGTAGTAGTCATGATCGTATTGGCGCTGCCTTGTGATGGAATGGATAATTCTAGAAGGTGGTTCGAATCCCATCAGTCCTTTTGTTTGTTTGTCTACATTGTTAAGCTTAGCTTCAGAACGGCATTTTTGGCTGTAAGATTATGAGACTGTAAATGCATTTATTGCAAAATAACCTATTTGTCGTCAGTACTTAGACGGTATCCGAAATCATGCCGGTAGCGGTCGAGAAGCGCATATGTCTAAAAATGCATCTTCAATATGACAGATAAGTTTCAATGGACAGAGATGCGATCTCCAAATACACCATTGTTTTTTAAACGATAGACCGATTACTTGTTATTGATATATTAATAACAGAAAAAAGCTGCGTTCGTGATCGGTTTATTTCCTATTCAAAACATTCCAGACGAGGGACAATATTCATTCAGAAAAAAGTGGGATCTGCTCTGACGGAAACCGAAAATTGGGATTTGCTAGTTGACTGTACAAGTCGAGATGGTCGGCAAATGTTAGATGCAGGTGTTCACCTATCTGATAAGCGCAAATTGCTAATGAAGACGCGCATACCGTTTCAAACACATTACAAAATAATCTACCGAATCCACTTCTGCTTTTACAAATGGTGACTGAAGAAACAACAGATTCTATTATTTCTAAAAATGCTTTCAAATTTATCTTGCCCTGTCTTCGACCGCTCGAGTGTAATGAAAAAAATCAAATACGCTTTTTAATGAAAGGAGAGAAAATCTTTTTAAAGTAAATAATCCCGCTTTCAGTGTACAAGGAAAATCGCGCAGAATTTCCGTTTTGCAGAAAAATCTGGTGACAATCACCCAAAACATTTCAGAAAGTTAATTATGTAACATGTTCAGTGATATGAAAATACAGATTTGGTAGCGAGAATGGCCGAGTTGTTACGATTGGAAAACTTTTGCAACCGGAAATGCTATATACCCACTGCCAAGGACGATTATTCAAATTGCGAACGATAACTCCATTTTCCGCAAAGAGGGAATATATCAAATAATTTCAAACATCCTGTCAATAGTTTATTGTGGATAATAAACTAGTAGTTAACCTGAGCCACAGATACAATTTGTAATTAAGGTCTTATTTATGACACCAAATTATGTAACAATCATCATTACTAAATTTCACACCATTTTCATGGGTGTCCTTGATATATAATTCAGAAGATAAAAAAAAACCAAGTCATTCTGATTCTAAAAAATTGCTTAAAAATATGCATAATTTCTCAGTCTAAATATGAAAACTAAATCTTTAATTTATGTAAATAGGTTTAATAAAATATAATTTAAAATTTTAGAGCTGTTTTCACTGAAATTTTTAAACCCCATTGAAATTGAGATATTATTTGTTTGGATATCAAGTCTTTGAAGCCATACTTAATTTTTAAAGAATATCTTTTGATCATGTTGTGAATGCCACTTTATTTTAATAGAGTTTTTTTTTTAATTTCATAACATATTTTTTGATTTAGATGTCAATAAACTTTATATGTTTTCTAGTAAACCATTCTACATTATTTGTTAAATAAATTCCATGAATCAATTTAAATAAATCATACATTAAATATCTAAGGAGATATATGTTTCAGTTGGGTGATTTTCAAAAAGATGAAGACTTTGTGTGACATAGAGGGTGAAATTTCAAATTGGACAAATTGACATAATTTTGGTCGTAAAATAATGTCAATATGATATATTTTTCAGATTCAGTTGCTCAGTGCAATATATGAAGATAAACATTTTTTTTTCAACTTTTATTAGCAACAAAGTGTTAAAATGATAACAAATACAGACTTACTTCCTCAGAGGTATCATTTTCTTTTGGGTATGGTAAAAGACCTAAATGTATTTCAATTTCATAATGATATGAAAAAGGCACATTTTGGTACCAAACTTTGTGTATATCATGAGAAAACAGTTTCAGTATATCAAAGAAACACTATTTTTACTGTATTATATGTTATTCAGCTATCAGACAGGGTATATAATGTGACATTCCCGGCTTAGGATCTATATTCCCCTGTCTGATAGCTGAATAACAGATATATTACGGATTTAACCATTGGTTTTTTTTTAAATAAAATCTACAACATCCAACTGTATTAAATAAATTTGCATCTTTTATTTTAATTTTTCGCATCTCTAGATGTCCGTTTCCGTACCTTTGACGTCATTCTTCAATGACGTCAAAATATGTGTCACGTCATATTTCATGTATGGGGTGTCTCTGAAGGAAAATACTGTACTAAATTGCTAAATCAATACAGTTTAATATGTAGTAAATTTTATAAACTCTATCAATATAACATTAATATATCACATAACAAAACAACGGGTTTGCGAAACAGTTTCAATAATTTAAATGTTAACAACATGTATATAAAACCTTGGTGTGGCCTCATGACGTCTAAAATGTTCAAGGCTCAACATTTTGTTTATTTGTTATGTACCATAGCCGTGGAACATAGCAGTTTGCTGAATCGATCAGGTATTTGTGACGGAATTAACCGTTGTAATATTTTTTTGTTCATGCAGCCATTTTGAGTATGAAAACGGCATTTGATTTGGTAAATATACATTTATTATTCCGTATTATACCATTGATTCAGTGAAGCGTAATGTTTTGTCGTCCATGTTTTAATCGTTTTTGGGGAATGAAATATATAACCCGTCTGTTTTCCGAATATATGCTGACATTCAGGGTTGAAGAACCAATGAAAATATGTGTAACAAACTAAATCCGTAATATATTTTAAAAAATCTGGTAATTAAAGTTTTCATACAAGCATAAAAAATATGATCTAATGAGGCTTAATAGTTGTAAATCAATTATTTATATATGCCTAATAAATATAACAAAAGTTAAGTTGATCATTGGTGGTAAAAACTAGAGGTAACCAAAGGGTCATGTGAGCTATTGCCATCACTTGGCGTCCGTCGTCGTCCGTCCGTCGTACGTCGTAAACTTTTTCCAAAATCGTCTCCTCTGAAAGTACTAGACCAATGGAAACCAAACTTGGTCTGAATCATCACTAGGGTGTCTAGTTTCAAAATTGTGTCCGGTGATGCCGTGCACCAACCAACATGGCCGCTGTTACTAAAAAAGAACATATTGTAAAATTGCAGGTTTTTGGTAATAACTCAAAAACCGTTAATAATATCAAAAATCTGACATGGAATAAAAATGATCAACACATCAAGATCTACCTACCCTGCAATTTTGAAGTAAATCTGATTACACATCTTGGAGTTATTGCCCTTTTTTCATCAAATTTGTCAAATTTTAATACTTTTCGTCTTATATTTAAAAAACTATAAGAGATAAAGGTTAACTTTAAATTGCAAAAATGTGCGGCATATCAAGATCTACCCACCCTGCAATTTGGAAGTAAATTCCATTACCCATTTTGGAGTTATTTCCCTTTTTTCATCAAATTTTCAAAATTTTAATACTTTTCGTCCTTTATTTTAAAAACTATAAGAGACAGGTGGTAAGTTGAAACTGCAAACATGTTCAGCATGTCAAGATCTACCTACCCTGCAATTTTGAGGTAAATCCCATTACCCATTTTGACCAATTATGCAAATTAGAAAAAAGGGGGGATGAAATTAAAAAAAAATCTTCTCCTCAGAAACCACTGGGACAATTGCAACCAAACTTTTGTGGAATGATCCTTGGATGGCCCCCGTCCAAAATTGTGTCCGGTAATCCGGACTTCCAACCAAGATGGCCGCCAAGCTAAAAATAGGAAAAAGGGGGGATGAAATTTAAAAAAAAATCTTCTTCTCTGAAACTACTGAGCCAATCTCAACCAAACTTTGCTGAAATGATCCTTGGGTGGTCCTCTTTCAAAATTGTGTCCGTCAGTGCCGTCCTGTATCCAAAATGGCCACCATTACTAAAAATAGAAATTTCTTCAAATGGCCAAAACTACTCTATTTTAAGCCAGAAAGTGCCCAAATTTGAACTGTATAAGAATAATGATGAGCTTTTTAACATATATTACGGGATTTTTTTATGAACTTTGAACTTTTGCCTATTTTGACCGATTATGCAAATTAGAAAAAAGGGGGGATGAAATTAAAACAAAAGCTTATATTTCTTACAGTTAACAGTAAATATTAAAAGAAGATTCAAAATTATGCTTTTGTTTTTTCTAATGATTAATGTGCTAATTATTTGCCCCTTAAGAATTTATCTCATCAAAAATGGTTAAAATGGATTTGAAATTTATTAAAACTAGCAATAGATCATCTTTTCTTAGTATAAAATTACTTTTTAGTGGTTTTCAAATTAGTTTCCCCATGTTTCTCAATAATTTACTCTGCAAAAAAACTTCCTATTGCAATTGCAATGGACATTTAATGTTTTTATGTCAGGAGTGTGACATATTACTGTTGAATGAAAAATTATTGATTAATTTAAAAAAATGCTATATCAAAAGAATGAAAATGTTTTATGAAAGGCAAGATATATTAAAGTAAGTATTCTGTTTATTTAAAGCAACATACATCAATTTTTCATTTAGAAAAAAATCCATATCTTGACATGTTTTAAGAAAATATAATCCTTTATCATCACTTATTATGAGAAAGGTGTCATGCAATATACAAAAATACTATAATTATTACTTATGTTTATATGTAATTAAAGTGAAAACATTGTGGAAGTTTGTAGAAGCATGTTTTTGTTTTATTTTTTTATTTAAAAGATATGCCTATTAAAAGTGTCACATAGTTATTTTGATTTCCTAGCTATGATATGTCATATATCAGAGCTATTTCCAACTTTTTTCTTTGTTTGGGTCTGGAGCTTTTGGAAAATAAAGAAAATTGTGAACTATTAAAGCATACAACATAGTACTATACAACTAAGATAAAATGTCACACTCCTGACATTTTTTGTGTCTCTCCATATGCAAGCCCAATTTTACAACTATCATATTCATCCAGTCTAATACTACTAAATTATTATAACTAATGTTTTTTTTACAACATATTTTGATTTTTCTGAACTAATTAGTCTGGAGAAAATTCTTCATATGTCACAATTTTTTTATATTTAAACTGGACAGAAGCGACCAAAATTGAATGGAAACTTTGGAAATGGCACCGCTATTTTGAAACTATTTATTCCCTGAAACACATGTTGCTGACCAGTTAGACTGAAAGTAAAACTCTTTTGTAGTGGATAGTAGGCTAGGTTTTAATAACCTGATACAGTTTGATGAGAAAATTCACAATTTTTATTTATACGTTCAATTTTATGGGTAAAATTTATCCACTTTTGGTGCCGTTTTCAATTTTCCCATTGAAATGCATGGTAAAAAATAAATTTAAAAATGTGTTTGGAAACATGTTGCTGATGAAACAAAGACTACAACTATGCAATTTCTATTAGAACAATGTCTAAACTACATTTATCAAGTATAGTTTCATTAGATTTCATTATTGTTTTCAAATAATTTCTGATATTCTATTTCTTGGTAAAGACAGATAAAATTCAAAATGACCACCATTATAAAATATAAGTGGTCATTTTCCGAACTTCAAATTGTCATACTTTTTAACCGCTTAACAGATTTTAAAAAACTAAACACCACTGTAAATATCTTCAGGAGATCTGATCATTGGTGTGTACATTAAGATATTTTAACACATTTTCAAAAAAGGTCTGACCCTCCTACTAGTAGTATAAAAATGCAACTAAGTGTTTTGGTCTAGTACAAAACGGACATCATCTCATTTAAAATTAGTCTGTTCTCGCCATGTTATGACTGAAAATTGCTGAGTTTGAGTTAAATAACCATCTGACACTCACTCTACTGTTTGTTGCTTTGGGTTTTGAGATGGTAAAGAAAGTCTTGAAAAAAATGCAATCTGAATAGAAAGGAGATAGTGCAGGGTGTCGAGCCATTTTTGACAAAAATTATAGTAGAATAGGATTTTTTTTAATGAAAATATAAGATAAATTACAGCTATATTTGGCAAAAAAATACATGGCCTCCACCAGTCAACTTCCCTTGTAGCATTTCCTCACCTCCTTTTTATACTAACAAATGAACAAAACAAAAACATTATCATTAAACTCTAGTCTCCTATTGCTCTTCACAAAATAAATATAAATTTTAGTACATGGTTCTGTGTAGGAAAATCTGCATTGTATTGCATTTACTAGTAAGTTGGTCAGATGTCACAATTTCATTTCCTATGGTATCCTCATTTACATTTTCTGTTTTTTTTCTCTCGACATTATCCCTTCTTCTTTTGATGGCAAAATGAATGATTCATGAACGAGAAGTCCTAGTGATGATGGAGTTGATAGGCATATTTTCTTGACATCATCTTCTGTGTATAAAATACCATCTCTTATTTCAAATAATGACTTGTTTTATCCCTACAAGACATTAAAAGATGTTTTGAGTTTTGATAAACATTAACTTTTGCATTTTAAAAATGTTATAGGTTTTTACAAGTACACCACAATGCTGAGCATCCATCCTTTTTCTATATAAAGTTTAACTTTTGTATAGACTTGTGAAGAATGGATATATCTATCTGTTAATGTAACTGTTGTATCACAGTATGTCCTTATTTTCTTTCGGTCACATCCAAATATTCTGTAGATGAACCAATAATTTACAAACTCTCAGAATTTAAAAAGACCCAAGTAATGAAAAACAAACAAGTATTGACTATTGTTGAAAATAATTAAGGAAACAAAATATTGCAGTGTATGCTGTCATGCTCTGGTGCTAAGTAATTTCATGACAATTTTAATTTCAAAGGCACAGGTTGACTGAATACTTGCTGAACATATAGCTACAATGTAGTACTAGTAGCAAGGATAAATATACTTCCCCTGATACATGTGCATGTATCTAGGATGAGATCATTAATATCATAAAAAATCAGATTCGTACCGAAATAGTTAGTAACTGTACATGTATGCAAAACTAATAATTTTGTCTCTCTCATAGCCCATGAAACAACAAATGTTTCAACCAGGTAACATATATCAGTGTGTCTTCGACATCTCAGCAGGGATCTTATCAGTATTTGTATCTGCTAAGACAAGAAGGGCAGATTTTGAACTGTTTTAAACATACCGTACATGTACTTTGCTATATGTGTATCTCAGCATCAGGTAATTAAAATTGTACCAGGTCATGCCCTCTTTGATACTCTTAGTCTTAAATGTCCCGAGAATGCACCATTTAGCGTTCAGTTTTAAAAAATCTTGGTGAGAACCAACCCCTCTACTGTCCACTTTATTTAGCCCTAGCTACATTGCATAACCCTGTACAGACAGTGATAATTCCAATTGTGTAAATTTGGTATAATTTTCATAATTAACAGATAACTAACAATAAACTATTGTATTTCAAACTTTCAAAAAATCATGGGTATTACTAGTACTGTTGTAAATTATGTCACACAAGGATATCCAATGCGAATCTGAACACGAGACATTTTCTTACTTTCCATACTCTTTTAATTTTTCAAGGTAGGCATTATGTTTATTTTGTATATAATTGTAATTAACATAACATTATACATTAATCAATCCAATCCTGTGACTTTGCTATATTTTTCAGAAATTATTTTTATTGTGTTAATTTAAGTAAATTTTACATTAAAAAAATCTTGTGATTATAGCTAGTGTAAGAATAAAAGGATTGTAAACATACCATTTCAACAGGTAGTAAAACACCATAGTCCTCCAATAATATTATCTCGCTATGGAAAGGAGATCATCCTCTAAATGTCTTTAATTTCCTGTATGTTGAGTTCCACTTTTACTCAGTTGAATGTCTACCACGAGTTTGTAACGATGTGCATATATTCATATTGTTACAGAAAGAGACAGATTCGTTGTAATGTAAAAGGGTCCTACTCTACACAACTATATCTCGTTGAGATTAAACTACCGAAGACAGTTTCTGCTCTGTACCTCTAGGATAATTTCTATGTGAAATATTATATTTTGAATGTGCCACAACAAAATTTCTCAGTCCTTTATAAGTACTGCAGTCCAGTGATGTGATAGTTGACCAAAACCGGAAGTGAAGAATGGTAAACAAACGATCTTGGCAGAGAATGGAAATTAACAGATAAAATATCAAATTAATCAATTTCATCATCAAAATGTATTGCTAGTTTAACCAATTAAGAATAAAAAGAGATAATTAAAGATTTTTACTCCAAATGTTTAGCTTACAACCTGAAATAAGTAAAATGTTATTCATTTTGAAGTTCAACCAGAGTTATCGTTCTTGGAATTGTGATTTGCAGCGGTTAATTTAAAACTAAAATAACAAAAAAATGACACTAGGCTACACGTGAAAAAAATTGATATTTTGTAGAAGAGATCCTATATTTTTCATTGTGCTATGTGGTTTATTACAAATCGCCTGTTCACAGGAGATAATGTGTTCTGATATCTAACCTTTTTACATACTTTGTTAGTAAAAAAAAATGTGACCAATCTGATTTTAATTTGGGTATAATAGCAAAAATGTCATAAATAAACACTTGTCTTTGAATATACATTTATTTTTACTCAAAATACGTCATATAGCAAAATATTGAGAGAATTGGTGACATAAGGTAAATCACTTTTCTTGATTTTGCATGATCCTTACGTGGAGCCATACTTAAATATACATCGTCTTCATCCTATCCTCAACTATGTCCTGTCCGTCCCGGAATGGCACAGGTTTTTATTAGACAAAGGTGTCGCCATTTTGGATTTACCGATGATTTTGTTACCAAACGAAATAATAAATAAATACATGCAAAATATGAAAAATTAAGTCTCTGTATGTACATATTTATAATTTTATATGATAATAAATAAAAATCAAAACTATTTAACACCCATCTTACTACACAATGATGTGTAGACTTTTCAACAACACTCCATCCATATTTGACGTCTCTAACACACAGCCGTACAGCTCAATGACAAATAAATAGCTAAAAGTTCAGACCAGAAAAAGCTGAAAATCACTGTATTGTGTAATATAAACCTTTATTCATAACAAAAAAGTTACTTGTCTCTATTTTGGTAAACCGGAAGTAAATCGCGCCGATCTTTCTTGTATATTTTCACTCCGTGAGAAGTAAAACATCAATAGAATTAACTTATAAATATCATTTAAGTCATTTAATATCAATGTTTATTTTGCGTTATTTAATTAGTAGACTCTAGTCGACGCTAATCGACTCTAGTCGACTCTGTTTAGTATCACCGATAACAAATGTTGAATGTGTACACACAATTTTCACAAATGACTTATATCCCAATAACTGAGCATTTGAGTGCTTGACATCGTTGTTAAATATATTTCCGTGAATCAGTTCAGTTTGTTGAGATAAATGATTAATCTTTCTGTTTTCTCTACTCTACCTAGTTTACTTAAAACATGCTCGAATCGTCGATACATGTATGTGTGTGTTGCTTTCACATGTTTACAAACTGTGTGGGTCATACTTAAATACGCCTGCAGTAGTAACCAGGTAAATATATACGCCTGTGTGTCATACAAAGGTGGACGCCTGCAACTATATGGTTTAATTTTTTTTAATATAAACTAGTAAAAGGAATATATCGGATGTTTATTATTTGATATAAAAAAAATAAAAATAAAAGTGAATCATATAGTTGCAGGCGTATACCTTTTCACACAGGCGTATATATTTACCAGGTTACTACTGCAGGCGTATTCAAGTATGACCGCATGTGACGTATGATCGATAAATTAATGTATTTTCATATCTATGAAAAACATATTAAATATATATATTTCAGGTTCTAAACTATCAATTTTCTATATAGATTTTCATCTTAATCAATAAATCTTCATTTAAATAAAGTTATTGCACTTCCTTTTGAGAACTATTTGTTCGCGAATTTTTGTCGGCCAAAAAAATCTGGTATTTTATTACGCCAAATAGTGAGGATTCCGTTGCATTAAAAAATGCATTTTTACGAGTTAAGATGATTTTTTAGGACATCGTGGATTGCAGGATAAATACAATATTGGTCTGTTGACGGTAAATATAGAATTTATTTGACTCGGCGCGAAACGGGGAGAAAGACTCGCTAAAAGCTCGTCTTTCACCCCGTTTCTCAGCCTTGTCAAATAAATTCTATATTTACCGTCAACAGACCAATATTGTATATATATCTTTGATATTTAACATTAAATTCATGTTTTGTATTTGTTTTATTATTATTATTGATCATATATTTATTGATCTTAGATTTATTCATTTTTGCCTTGAAATCTGTCAATGACATCTAAATGTTCGTTTCCTTCCCCCGATTTCCTACGTCCCCATGATCGCCGTGTTTAAAATTTAGACAAGTTGATTGTTTAGCTTTTAAAAAGCTACAAATAACTCAAGTTTTGTGAAAATAATTAGAATATAACACAATTCAACGGCCAATTTGGTAAAGGAAGCGTCTGTTTTAAGATTTGGGATTTAATATTCACCTGGAATTTCGTCAGTACAAAATTTGCAGAAATTTGCCGTGATACTTTTGTATCAACAAATTAAACCTTCTTTATTGCTTGAATAAAACCTTTTCCTCTTATTCTTATGTATTTTCCCATTGATTACAATTGTTTTGACAATCAGCTTTACCATTAGTCCGAGATTCCTCTGCCGTCTAACCGCTTTTATGGATTTTCTGTAGCTGTTGGACGTCAGAGCGCTATATATACGGAAAACAGCTGATTTGCCTCTCCAGCTCTGGGTCAGCACATTTCCAGAAACCCTTATATAAATCGCTTCACCAATCATTTTTCTTTTCATTCATAACCATCCTACCCTCAGAAAGTGGTGTTACACTCCATTACAGCACGATTTTGCCTTAGATCCTATTATTCCGCCATTTGACTTCCATTTTAGAATCTACAAACGTGATCTCGCGATACTAACTGAATGATAACAGTAACGCATTGCATGATGGGAGCTACTTAATTCAGCGCACCAAATTATTTGAGCATTATTTGCATACGTAAATCACATTCAAATCACATGGAAGACGATGCATTTAAGCGTATTCGGCAGGACAAACAGTCCATCTATAGATCAAAGCAGAGCAGAAGGAAATAATACAGAATGTGTTGGAAAGAAAAGATTCAATGGCAGAGTGTTACCAACGGGCTTCGGAAAGAGCATGTGTTACGTCCCCCCTTTTTGGACAAGGTACTACATCATTTTTTTTCTTATGGTTATCTGTAATTCACTATTGCTGTTAACATCATTACCAATCAATATAATCAACTGTATTAAATTGTATGTTAATTGTTCTACCTTAACAGGCGTGTATGATTGGCAATACAAATATTTGTTTGTTTGTTTATATGCAAATCATCTCCCATGATACATTGCGGTAATCGTGGTTTTCTCGTAGTCACGTGACAAATGTTTGAAAAATGGAAGACAAATGGCGGAATCATAGGATCTAAGGCAAAATCGTGCTGTAATGGAGTGCAGCACCACTTTCTGAGGGTAAGATGGTTATGAATGAATAGAAAAATGATTGGTGAAGCGATTTATTAAAGGGTTTCTAATAGAAAATAAAATCCGATAGCCACGAAACGTGGAAATGTGCTGACCCAGAGTTGGAGAAGCAAATCCGCTGTTTTCCGTATGCATAGCGCTCTGACGTCCCACGGCTACAGCAAATCCATAAAAGCCGTTAGACGGCAGAGGAATCTCGGACTACTTTACCATAAAACGAAGAATATTTGCAAGAAAAGAGTGACTTGCAAAAAGAAACAAGTCAACTTTAATTTCGCTTTGTAGTCGAGGGAGATCGACTTCAGCCGATATAGGGCGATAATTTCGCCCACTTTGCCTGGTTTTGTGAGCCCTGCTGAAGGAGCACAGCTATGGAAAGGTAAAAGGAAAAGGAGTCATTTTGTAACCGGCCATATTCGATTTAAACAATCTCTGTCACCAAGAAGCTTGGAATTGAGGGGGAATTTTCAAACGCACAGATGATCATATATTCGAGAAGACACTGAACATAGAATTATCTCCCATACCCCAGGCCTACCCCTTACATCGGATTGGATTGAAACTTGACAGAAATGTTTATGATCAGTATTAGGCATGTTAGGTGTAGTTGTGCAAGACATATTTGCTTTTATAATAAAATTGATTGTTGTGTTGCCATTCTGCTATATAGGGATGTATGTGAGCACAGTTTCTCCTACATTTTAAATCGGACTGGAATGACACTTGCCAGAAATGTTTAGTACTAAGTGTAGTTGTGCAAGATGTATTTTATTTTTGGGGTTTTCCTGTACATGCTGTATGAGAAAGGGGAAGGGGGATATAGGTTTTTCTTTAAAAAAAACAAATTTTAATTATGAATTGTAGACTGTCGGTCTGTTTACATTTTGATGGATTTTCTCTTTTGTTGTTCCAGGTTTATTGAATTTTAATCATCAAAAATAGGGATTTTAATCGTAAAAAATTGAGACACAATACTTTTCATAAGTATTGTTGTGGATGGGTGAATCATACACACGTTTCAGCAGTTTATTTAGTTCACTTAATAGAGGAAATAATTTTGAGATGATATGCAATTCCCAAACACTTTTTAATACAGATACATGCATGTATGAAAGTTAATATGCCACAGTCATCTGCCTTAACATGTAATGATTTATAATTGATTATCAACTAAAAAATTTTCTTATAGTTATATATACATTTTCTGTCTTTCTTTCAGTAAGTATTGACATGGCAATATATGTTGTATGCTTGTTTGTTTGTTTTTGGTTTTTTTATGTGTGTGTGTTGTTTTTTTCTTTCTTTTTTTTTCTATTCTTGTCCATTTTCTGGCTTTCGGTTGTATGTGTGTTAAAGCCAGGAGCAAAACTCAAAAAAAATCTTTCAATTATATTTACAATGGAATTAAAATTAAAATTAAAATATTAATCTGTTTGGTGAATAGTGTTTTTTCCCCTTCCATTTGTTTCTTTTTAGCAGCTTTACAATAAAAATTAAATCTTGAAAAATTTAAATGGTTTTCAAGTTGACATGCATCTTTTCTATGAGTACAATTGATTGTAAATTTTTTATCCTTGAAATTCTTTGTCTTCTTGAAACTGGTCCAAAATTATACAGTATTATTATCAGAAACAATAATGTGTGTACGAGTTCTGCTCATGACTTAGCATGAGAAAATATAAAATGCAACGAAGGAAATATTTTGTCTCATTTTTTGTTGTTGGTATTCATGGTGTATCTGCCAATAAAACCGGTGGACGTAGTAAACATTGCATTTCTTTTTATTAATATTTTAAACTTTGTCTGTATTTTTCTTTAAAGGTTTGTTGCCAATGTTGGTGTGGGAAGAGCATCATGATCCCCAAGCAGAAAAAACAAACACCTATTTGAGGAATGACCAAGTTTTAACTTGTCATATATTGTTCAAACTGGTCTTTACTTGATTAAGTGTTGAACAATCTTCAGATTGGAAAAGACAAAGAAATACATTATATGCGGCTGATAAGCAAGTACTTGCTACTGTGGTGATTGGATGCAAAAATAAAACCATAATTGCTTGGATAAAACAAATATCTATATAGATTTCAAAATTTAGAAAATTAGGAATTAAATAATTACTAGAAAGCCTTTATAGCTTATAAAGTAGGCCAAAATGTATTCCTGTTGAACCGGCAAACGTTTGAGGGTCATCTTAACCACTGTGCCACTACTTGCTGCCATAATCACCTTTTCTAAACAAAATGTACCAAGCCGACTACACCATGATATTAATCCTGGATAACTGCTCGGTATTTGTTTTACATTCATTTACTTATAGTTACAATTATTTCCATTGGAAAAAGAAATACTTTGAATTCGAAATATACAGTACTATGTAAAATATTGATATGGAAGACAATACAAGCCGAAGGCACTTGTGTATTTTAACAAAAATAAAATATTATGCATAGTGAAAGATTATTAGATATTGTGCTTAACGCCATTTTCAACAATCTTTCAGTTATATCGTGATCGTCAGTTTTATGGGCAGAGAAGACCGGAGTACCTCTGAAATCCACAGACTTGCCTCAAGTCACTGGCAAATTGTATCGAGTACCCATCGCCATGATCGGAATTAAAACTCACAACTTTAGTGGTGATAAGCACTGATTGTATGAAATACAAATACCAAGTAATCTATTAGTTTCAACAGAAATATTGAAGTGAATACTATCAATTTATTGACCCGATCACTTTATGATATCAAGTTCCTATACAAGTTGATATTGCAACAGAAAATATTTTAATGTCGTAAGAATTATCTTTCTTACCATACTTTTTTTTTTCATAAATGCATAGTGTTTTTACTTGAAGTTTGTACCAAATATCGAAGGGCCAACCAGAAGCCGAAAATCAAAGAAGAACAGACAATGTACAATAACCAAGAGATGAAATAGACAGACAAATGTCGACAAAAAGAATGCGATAAGCTAAAGATTGAGCAACACAAGCGCCACTAAAACCGGGGGTGAACTAAGGTGTTCCGGAATCATGAGTAGTTCCTGTTCCACTAGTGTCACCATTCGTGCTATTGTTAAATGACAAGAACATCGTCTGATATTGAAATCATGCTGAACGTATACGTAAATAAATATTACAATTATTAGGGAAGGAAATAGATCTAAATGAACATGAAAAACTATCTAACATTACACTTATACACATATCTAAGTAAAAGAACATGTCTTTTATTGATGTTCTGTATTTCAGTCACAGTCACAATAGCGTCTTATATAATGAACATAACTCATACCCTAAAATGAGTACAACACAACCCAAAGCCTTCAGTTGAGTGATACCCTTTACTTCTGTTGATAAGCGCTACATCTGAGTATCTGTGTCTTTTTAATGTTGTGAAGATACGCTACACGTGACGTGATTTATAACAGTATGGTTCACGATTTCTCTAAGATGACCACTGAATGTATGCACGTACATTTGTTCCTGGTATTCTGTATTTGGACGGGCAAAATCGCGATAACTTCTTATCTTATTTTTGAAAAAGTTATTGGTTGTTATAGACCATCGACGCACTACAGACCTCAATCGCTCCTTTCAACAATGTATCAAATATGAAGCATCATAAAAAGAAATGTTCACGATATACACTAAATTACATACATACATTAATTATATATCGTTACAAGTAAGTATTATTCCAAGGTCGTAGGAGTTACCGAAAAGAACAAGAAACACGCAAAATTAATCACACAAACAAACAAGAAAACAAAAACAATAAAGCAAATTAAAAAAAAACGAAAAGAAAACAAACATCAAAAAACCAAACTGAATAAAAAAAATACGTTAGATCAGTTCCAAATTGGTGTTTAACGCCACTGTTAACAATATATCAGTTATATCATGGTGGTCTGTTTTATTGGTGGAGGACATCGGAGAAATGCATCGTCCTGCCTCAAGTAACTGACAAAAAAATCCATCAGCGAAAATTTATAAATAGAAGCAAAATCGATTCAACATGAATGAACTTTTTCTGGACTTTGATGGATTTGTGGTGAGAAGATATCCGAACGTTCAGGGTTTCCTTTGTAATAAACGCAAACAAAACATATAGACAAATACATGAACTGTATATCATACGACGGCTTTATGGTTTTCAGACCGCTTTGTGCTTATAAGCGAGTACCCGACATGCAAGTCACTATATACCTAGCCAATGGTCAAGTGAGTGTTTTACCATTTGGCCATGTCGGTCCGTTCGTCGTCTTTAACTGCTCACCTTTTTATTCTTCTCAGTCTTTCTAAACTGCAGTTTTATCTAGATCTGGTGGTGATTTTGTACTATTCCTTTCCATTTGTATTGTACATTCATATTGAAAAAAATCATAGAACAATTGTATAGCAAGATCCAGAAGTTGTTACAACATTAAATATTTGAACAGATTATTGAAAAAAAAATATTTTATTTTCATTCAATTTTATATGAAAGAGGACAATTTTGTCCGACTTGAAGAGAAATAACTCCACTCCTGTAATACATATAATTTCAGAATCAAAGTCGGAAATGTGCAAATGGTTCTATTCCAAGAATTGTATACGTGATAGTAAATGTATACGTATTGCGTGTTCAACGTTCATTATACATATCATATTTCAAAGGTCTTTTAACACGTGGAAAAAAAACAAAAACAATATATTCAGAATAGTCAGTGTTGTGAGGTACAGTAGACATAGCGTATTTGTTTACATGTAAAAATGTGGTTCGCCATTGTAATCGCCTGTCTATCTTTCTGTAAATTTGGTGCTACTTGTAATGTGAGTAATGGTAAGTATTTTGTCAGTAGAACTTAGAAAACAATAAGGAAGTCACGTAGATGGCTTTCTCTAATAGTCACAGTTTTAATTTTTACTAGTTCTCGCCAATATGTATTTGTATTTATTTAGGAAAATAATGCTCCAAGAAGGATTAGATTTAGGTTTATGGTGTTTAGCGCCACCTTCAATAATAGTTCAATTGTATCATGGCGGTCAGTTTTATTGGAGGAGGAAACCGGAGTACACGGAGAAAATCACAGACCTGCCGCAAATCACTGACAAACTTGATTACATAATGTTGTATCAAGTACAACTCGCCATGAGTTGGATTTGAGCTGACAACTTAAGTGGTGATAGGCACTGATTGTATATCCAACTACCATACGATCACAACCTCTTCTCTTGGAAGGAATGAGTGAGTAAGTGATTGCTGTTTAACGCAAAATCGTCATCTTTTTCTCAGATATATCATGGCGAGAACAAGTTACATTCAATGAAATGAGGATGAGGCAACCGATGTATACTTTATCTATTTAATTTGCGATTTGAGGAGTTATATTAAAAACTAATTTAATTTTAACATTAAAAGTACCATCAGTTTATGGATATGCCGTTACTCTTGCTAGATCGAGTACTATGTTACTCGTCATAATGGAAATAACTCGTATAAAAACTAATAATTGTAGAATCAAATCGGAATGTACAAAGATTTATTGACAATTTACACGTACATATTAACTTCAAGCGTTCATATATTGTCAATTGTTTGATTTGTGTTGTTTTTGTTGTTTTTTTGTTGTTGTTGCTATTCTTTTTGTTGTTGTTCTTTCTTTGTTTGTTTCTTTTGTTTTTTGTTTGCGTTGATTTTTTTTTCTGTATTTTATTCATAGTAAATTCGAAAATAAATAATATCTATACAACATTTTCGTTTGAATTCTAGATAAAACTACTTGTATCACTGAAGACCTGCTGCAAATGTTGATGGGCATTAATGCTAGAACAGGTAATTAAACTATGTTTTTTTCTCTCTCTTTGTCATGTCTCAAAACAATAGCATATCTTAATGATATAAAGACCAAAGGTAAGCTATTATTTTTATTTGTATCTTAATTGAATCCAATATAATCTGGTCAGTGCGATTGCTAAGAAGAGGGGATGGCCTTTGCTGCGATAGTCTGGAAATATTTAATGTGCTTGAAAGTTTTATCCTCTGAATAAACAATAAACAAACTTTGTTAAGACATGTAACTGGCCGTATGAAATCAAATATATATATATCACAAAAAAACAAAAACAAAATTCAAACGTCTTGAACAAAACAATATATCGATGGAAAATCTGGTCTGGTGTTTTGAGCTTATGAACGCAGCGTCCAGGAGAAATACATGTAGCTGTGTGATGCTGTGTGGATTTTGGTTCCACTCGTCACGAAGCGGTCGAACAATATATTTATTAACGGGAGACGGGGAGACGAAACTCACAAACTTGACACTTAAAATAAAAATAACACCGTTTTCCATCATTTTAAGAATTTTAACCCTAGCTTTTCCTATTTATATCATCCACGGTAATTTAGATATTAATGGCAATACAATATATATAGTGTGCTTTATCGGTTTCAGATGGTCGTCTACAACCAGCTTTCTTTGCCTCTTTGGTAAAGCATCCTTACACCTTAACAGGCATTAACGACGTGGTCAAATTTGAAGATGTCAGGGTCAATAGAGGTCAAGGCTACAATCCATCAACTGGAATTTTTACAGCACCACGAAAGGGGCTGTACCATATTTCATGCCTGATTGTGGGAAATAACGGTCATGTTGTTCATTACCAACTGAACAAGAACGACGCATTTTATACTGGTGGATATTCAACAAAGGGGGTACATACAGCCAGCACAATCAGTTCTCTCGTGGAGATGAAGAAAGGTGATCGTGTGTTCATCAAACATAGAGTTTCAGGTTCTGAACAAATTTATGGAGAGCACTTCTCAACGTTTTCTGGATATTTTTTGCAAGAATAAAAATATTGCCATGAATGTCGTTATTACCTTATTGTAAAGTAGCAATGGTAGAACCTATGAAATTAATCTCAGGGACCAATCATTTACTTATCTGGGGAGGGAGAGCTGCGTTTTCTTGTTAGGGCAGAATATTATTTAGTCTCTAGGTAGAACCTATGGAATTAATTTCAGGGACCAATCATTTGCAAATCTGGGGAAGAACGAGGTTAATATTCTTGATTGGGCAGAATGTTGTTTAGTCTCTGAGTCGACGTGTATTTTTTTAATGGAATAAATGACATAAAAGGAAAAGGTGGAATATTTAAGAATTAGAATTTAACATTTATATGGCATTTCCTCACAAGTGTAACTTGAGCTTAGGTTAAGGTTTATGGTGCTTAACGTCACTTTCAACAATATTTCAGCTATATCGTGGCGGTCAGTTTTGTTTATTGCGGAAACCGGAGCACCCGGGGGAAACCACCGACCTGTCGAACGTTACTGACAAACTTTATCAAATAATGTTGAATTGTAACAACACATATCAGACAGGATTATATAACTACCTTTTCTTGTTTGGTTGTTTGTTTGGTTTTTTTTGTTTTTTGTTTTTTTTTGCTTTGGTTCTTTTTGAAATTCTTTGTAATTCTTAAAGAAGGTATATGATTTATTATTATTACTGAAACTTCTACATGTGATAATGATTTTCGTGTACTATAGGCAGCTTTCATTGGGTACTACGGATTTCTTAACCAATAATACTGGCACCATGCACGATGCGACTGAAATATTGTTGAAATGTGGCATTTCACAGATAAATTACAACACAAACGTTAGAGAAAACTACAAGACACAAATAAAAAAAAAACATCATAGAGAAATAAAAATTATAAACAACACAGACCCCACCCGCCGTGTTAAAATCATTAAATATCTTTATTTTGCCAAATTATGAATTCAAATCAATACAAATCAGGTTCGAGGTTACATAGTCATCACAATTGGCTATTCGGTTGTCTGCATGGGTATATGAACACTGTCAGTTACTTGATGCATGTTGGCGGTTGTCTGCGGGGGTGTGTACTCTCTATGTTATTTGAGGCAGCATTGTGGTTATCTGCCAGTTACATGAGGCATGGTGGTGGTTGTCTGCAAGAGTGTGTGCGTACTCTTTCAGATAATTGAGGCAGGATGGCGGTTATCTGTCAGTTACACGAGGCAGGATGACGGTTATCTGTCAGTTACATGGGGCAGGATGATAGATATATATCAATTACATGAGGCAGCTTGGTCGTTATCTGTCAGTTACATGAGGCAGGTTAGAGGATATCTGTCAGTTACATGAGGCAGGATGACGGTTATCTGCTAGTTACATGGGGCTCAATGACGGTTGTCTGTCATCTACATGAGGCAGGATGACGGTTATCTGTCAGTTACACGAGGCAAGATGACAGTTATCTGTCAGTTACATGAGGGGGGTTAGCGGTTATCTGTCAGTTACAGGAGGCAGGATGATGGTTATCTGTCAGCTACATTAGGCAGGATGGTGGTAATCTGTCAGTTACATGAGGCAAGATAACGGTTATCTGTCAGTTACATGATGTGGGATGACGGTTGTCTGTCAGTTACATGAGGCAGAATGTTGGTTATCTGTCAGGTACATGAGGCAGTATGACAGTTTCCTGTCAGTTACATGAGGCAGGACGGCCGCTATCAGTCAGTAACATGAGGCAGGATGATGATAATATGTCAGTAACATGAGGCAGGATGATGGTAATCTGTCAGTTACTTGAGCCAGGTTGGCGGTTATCTGTAAGTTATATGAGGCAGGATGACGGTTATCTGTCAGTTACTTGAGGCAGGTTGGTGGTAATCTGTCAGTTACATGAAGCAGGATGACGGTTATCTGTCAGTCACATGAGGCAGGATGTTGGTTATCTGTCAGCTACATGAGGCAATATGACAGTTATCTGTCAGCTACATGAGGCAGGATGGCGGCTATCTGTCAGTCACATTAGGCAGGAGGTTGGTTATCTGTCAACTACATGAGGCAATATGACAGTTATCTGTCAGCTACATTAGGCATGATGACGGTTATCTGTCAGTTACATGAGGCAGGATGACGGTTATCTGTCAGTTACTTGAGGCAGGTTGGTGGTAATCTGTCAGTTACATGAGACAGGATGACGGTTATCTATCATCTACATGATGCAGGAGGACGGATATCTGTCAGTTACATGAGGCAGCATGACGGTTATCTGTCATTTACATGAAGCAGGATGACCGTTATCTGTCAGTTACATGAGACAATTTGGCGGTTATCTGTTAGTTAAATTAGGCAGAATGACGGTTATATGTCATTTGCATGAGACAGGATGACCGTTATCTGTCAGTTTCATGAGCCATGTTGGAGGTTATCTGTCAGTGACATGTGGCAGTATGATGGTTTGTCTGTCACTTACATGAGGCAGGATGACGGTTATCTGTCAGTTACATGCAACAGAATGACAATTATCTGTCAGTTACATGATGCAGGATGACGGTTATTTGTCAGTTACATGAGGTAGGCTGGCGGTTATATGTCAATTATATGAGGCATAATGACGTTATCTGTCAGTTACATGAGGTAGGATGACGGGTATCTGTCAGTTACATGAGGCAGATTGACTGTTATCTGTCAGTTACATGAGGCAGGATGCCGGTTATCTGTCAGTTACATGAGACAGGCTGACGGTTATCTGTCAGTTACATGAGCCAGGTTGGAGGTTATCTGTCAGTGACATGAGGCAGGATGATGGTTTGTCTGTCACTTACATGGGGCAGGATAACGGCTATATGTCAGTTACATGAGGCAGTATGACGGGTGTCTGTCAGTTACATTAGGTAGTTTGGCAGTTTTCTGTCATTTATATGAGGCATGATGACTGTTATATGTCAGTTACATGAGGTAGGAGGACGGGCATCTGTCAGTTACATGAGGCAGATTGACGGTTATCTGTCAGTTACATGAGGCTGGATGACGGTTATCTCAGCTACATGAGGCAGGATGACGGTTTTTTATCAGTTACATGAGGCAGGTAGGCGGGTATCTGTCAGCTACATGAAGCAGGAAGACGGTTGTCTCTCAGTTATAATAGGCAGATTGGAGGTTACCTGTAAGATACATGAGGCAGAATGACGGTTATCTGTCAGTTACTCAAGCCAGGTTGGAGGTTATCTGTCAACTACATGAGGCAGGATTACGTTATCTGTCAGTTACATGAGGTAGATTGGACGTTATCTGTCAGTGACATGAGGCAGGATGATGGTTATCTGTCATTTACATGAGGCAGGATGACGGTTTCCTGTCCGTTACATGAGGCAGGATAACTGTTATCTGTCATTTACATCAGGCAGGATGACGGTTATCTATCAGTTTCATGAGACAGGCTGACGGCTATCTATCAGTGACATGAGCCAGGCTGGCGGTTATCTGTCAGTGACATGAGGCAGGATAATGGTTATCTATCAGATACATGAGGGAGATTGGGTGTTATCTGTCAGTGACATGAGGCAGAAAGATGGTTATATGTCATTTAGATGAGGCAGGATAACTGTTATCTGTCAGCTACATGAACCAGGTTGACGGTTTCCTGTCCGCTACACGAGGCAGGATAACGGTTATCTGTCATTTACATGAGGTAGATTGACGGTTATCTGTCAGCTATATGAGGCAGGATCACGGTTATCAGTCAGTTACATGAGGCAGGTGTGCGGTTGTCTTTCGGTTACATGAGGCAGGATAACGGTTACCTGTCAGTTACATGCAGCAGGTTAGGGATTATCTGTCAGTTACATAAGGAAGGATTACGGTTATCTGTCAGTTATTGGAGGTAGGATGACGGTTATCTGTCAGCTACATGAAGTAAATTGACGGTTATATGTCAGATACATGAGGCAGGATGACGGTTATCTGTCAGTTATATGAGGCAGATCGACGGTTATCTGTCAGCTACATGAGGCAAGATGACGGTTATCTGTCAGAAAAATGAGGCAGGTTGGAGGTTATCTGTCATCTACATGAGGCAGGATGACGGTTATCTGTCAGTTACATGAGGCAAGTTAGTGGTTATCTGTCAGTTACATGAAACAGGATGACGGTTACACGAGGCAGGATAACGGTTATCTGTCATTTACATGAGGTAGATTGACGGTTGTCTGTCAGCTATATGAGGCAGGATCACGGTTATCAGTCAGTTACATGAGGCAGGTTTGCGGTTATCTGTTGGTTACATCAGGCAGGATGACGTTATCTGTCAGCTACATGAAGAAGATTGACGGTTATATGTCAGATACATCAGGCAGAATGACGGTTATCTGTAAGATACATGAGGCAGGATGTCGGTTGTCTGTCAGTTACATGAGCCAGGTTGGAGGTTACATGACAAATTTAGGTGTCTTCTTCGACAAAACTCTGACTATGGAGAAACAAGTAAGTTCAGTTTCTAAGTCATGTTTTCTCCAAATATGCAAGATAGGACGTATACGATCTTATATCACTGCTGATGCTTGCAAAACGCTGGTCAATTCTCTAGTGACTTCATGTTTAGATTATGGAAATGCGTTGTTATACGGGGTGAATGTCAGCATTCTCTCTAAACTTCAGCGGGTACAAAACACAGCTGCACGATTAATATCACGAAAACGGAAACATGAACATATCACGCCTGTCCTCGTCTCTTTACATTGGCTACCAGTGCAGTATCGAATTAAACATAAGATCCTGTTATATACTTTTAAGGCACTCAACAACTTAGCACCTGTCTATCTACACGAACTTGTGAATGCATATCAACCTACTCGAGCATTAAGATCCGAAGACTTGCAGTTGCTAAAGGCTCCACACATACGCACCAAAACCTACGGTGAACGCCGATTTGACAAATCTGACGCAACTTTATGGAACATTCTTCCTCAAAACATTCGACATGTGCAATCAGTTGACATTTTCAAGAAACTTTTAAAGATTCATCTTTTTAGAGCAGCTTATGGTGACAGTATTTGACTTGTACATATATGATCTTAAGCTCTCTTTTTAATTATAATTATTTTTGGACATGTGCAATCAGTTGGCATTTTCTAGAAACTTGTAAAGACTCATCATTATTTTTTTTTATTTTCAATTTATTCTTGACTCTTATTGCTACTTTTACTTTTATTGATAGGATTAACATTTTATGTGTTTTGTACAGCGCTTAGAGTAATTGTTTTATTAGATAGGCGCTTTATAAATATTGTATAATAATAATAATAATAACATTTATAAGTTACAGAAACACGTTTTATTAAGGCATCAATCATATCTGATAGTTGTTATGGGTAACAAAAAATTAGGATTTTGGCAGATAATACCCCTTTAATAAATGTGGGGTTAACAAAAAAGTATGTTGATCAATTACTATGTCTAAACAACAATGGCTGCCATTAGCATGTTTGTAGGCCTTTTGATTTTATTGCTCCCAAATCTTGAATTTTTTTGGCTTTCCAATCTTTTGATTTTGAGCGTACCTGATGAAGGTTATTCAGAAACGCGTCGTGCGCACTGGATGTGATATCTACGTTTTTATGTTAATTGAATCATGTCAAATAAATATATTTAACTCAGGAGTGAGAAAAGAGTTAGTGAGTGAGTGCGTAATTGGTATTGAGAACGAGTTACATTTCGACGAGATGATGACATCCGCATTGATCTAGACCAACACACTTAGTTGTTGTTTTCTTAATAGTGCTAGCACACTAAAACAACAGTCCGCGGGTAGACATGTCGCTCCTCTCTGACGCATTATCCTAATTCCGAGCCAATCAGTCTTTCTTCTTATTCCTTAATGATGCGTGCTTATCATTGAAGCAGCAAATACCAATTGTATATTCTTTAGCTTGAACCGACCTGAACTCGAACCCACGATCTACCACACAATAAGCACTCACCAAATTCTGATTGGCCAATGTTCGAGCACAACCATGAAAATCGTAATCGACAGTTGTATTACCATAATGTTTGGTGAGTAGTATGCTAATAAATTCTTAAGGGAGACAGATTTACATCAGTTTAATAACTTGTTTCTGAATCCCATTGAACATGTTTAAGTATATATATTGGAATAATTGTATGTTGTATGTTGGAATTTCATAAAATAAATATTGTTTAAACTAAGAAATTCATAGTAATAACTCACCACGTTGTATATAGCAAATAGTTCATGGCACTGAAGGTCATATGGCAGTATATGGACCGGTCGGTCACCAAAAAAATAGTATATGGACCGAACCTTCTGAGGTCCATATAATATTTTTTTGGTGTCGGACCGGTCCAAATACTGCCATATGACCCGAAGTGACATGAACTATTTGCTATATTATACTTTTTATCTAAAATAATAATGCAGGTACCGTTCCGGAACCGAATCGAAAACGAGGCAGTCCAGTCCCGGTTCATATAACGTTATATTGACGGCTGCGATAACAAAGACAAATAGTGAAAATAAAAACGTAAAGTATGATATAAAAAAATAATCAATCTGATTAAAAGTAGACGTTTATTGTATCTTTTTTTCTTTTTTTACTTTAGTGATACCCTAACATCTAACAACATCCAGTTTAGGGTCATGTCATGTAAACTTTCATTCATCTTTAACCGTCCAATCATATGCAATACAGTAAAATATACTGGCAATTCGGACAACAATTATTGTCGGGTCTGGCGCTTTAGAAAATCTGATTCAACCCACCATTTCTTTAAAAATGTCTGTACCAAGTCAGGGTCATTACGGTTTTCACAGTTTTCCGGTTGTTGACTGATTTTGCCTGTCTATATACTTATGAGTTTTGACTTTCCCTTAGGAAGATTGTTCGGAGTTCGGTAATTTTGTTATTACCCTTATTTATTAGTATTAGTAGTGTGGGCAGGTACATGTCATTTACAATTATTCACTAGAGAGATATATATATAAGGTATAATGTCAATATTTAATGAAATCTGTAGACATATGAATTCTTGTTGCACATTATTTTCTTTTTATGTCATTTCCATGATTCGTATAAATCTCTTGGTATTTTGTCTGATCTATATATCATGTCTATCATGTCTTGTCATTCCCATGTTTTTCTTAGTTGTGATCGCTTTGTTCAATATTTTGTTTGCTGTGTAGTGTTTTGTATATCATTGCTTATTTATTTTTTATTTTTATTTTTTTTTCATTTTTACTTGTTTGTGTGATTGATTTTGTTTGTTTCTTTGTTTTTGCCTTTACGTTGTCTGTGATTCTTTGATATGTTGATTCTAATTACCCAATTATTATCTTCAGTCTTTTCTTGTCCTATTATAAATATTCAATTTGAATTTGACAAATACTAGTCTTACAAGTTGTTAGAAATATCAATTATACTCAAACATAAACTGAGAGGCCTTCAGCCTTGTTCAGCTGTTATTACATGCCACAATTATATCTTCTTGAAAAAACACAATAGCAATAAAGCTTGCAATCGATCGTGTTACCGCCAAAAGGGAGGGAAATTATTTGGAAGGAAATCGCATTCGAAATAGTAGGGATGATTTCAGCGATCTGTAAATTACTCTCACATTATTTATGTTGTTTTGACATTTTTTTTTTATGAAAAAATGCATTGACAAATCTTTTTAACAGGGAAATAAAATGGGAAAAAAGACAATAATAGTTGAAACTGTTCTAAAATCCAATAGAAAAATCGTGGAAACGGGGGTAAAATCGATACATCTAACACAGATATACATGACCGCTCAATTTCCTGACATCGAACAAACACTATAATAAGTGATTAACGATGTTTATTAAAACGAGAGGACTTGTCTCAGTCATCTCTCATCGAAGGACGAAGCCCTGAGATGAGAGATGACTGAGAAACGTCCTCTAGTTTAAAAAAAAAACATCTTTAATTATTTTATTGTTATTTTGTATTCATAATTAAATAATTTGTGTTGAGATACTGACATTTTTTTAAACACAATTAATATTTTATAGCGTTAATCACTTATTATCAAGGATTTGGTAATGTGGCGTCATTATAACGTCATATTAGAAAACAAGATAATACTACGTGCGTCCTTGACAACGCTTAAAGATTAGCAATAATGGAGAGATTCACCCAAATTTACTCAACAGGTGTCGCTCGAGTATCAACGGTGGTAGCAGAGTGTTTTATTATCGCTTAGACGTTTGTAACCCATGTAAACTATTATTTCAAATACAATTTCTATCTAATTATCCCACAATAATTATTTTTTATTTGTATAAAAATATTCGTCAAGTTAACAACAAATGCATCATAAGTTGTAACCATCTTCTGACATGTTACTAAATTACTAAAGTGATCACGTCATTACGTTGAAATAAGACAAGGACAACGTTGCAATCATATCATGGGCACCTGTTACTAAATGTGAATGCGAATATAAAATAAAATTGAATACATTCTTATTAATTTTTTCGTATGTTCTCCATGAGCAAAAATCAATATTTTCAATAATTTTGTAATTAGTAAATACACATAGCATACGTACAATAACTGTTGAATGAGGAAACTATAGTACACGTGTACGTACGTTATTAAACAAAGTTTGATATTTGTTCACATTCTTCACTGTGCAAACTGACCCGGCAAAAATTGTTTGGACTCGTGCATATCTAATTCGGAACGAAACCGGACTGGAAGAAGGCAAGAAGAAGGTAAAAATTATGTTTATTTATTTGTTTTTTGCATGAATTTGGAGGAAATAAATGCTTTATTAACCATTTCCTGCTCTCAGATGAAACATGTTGGCTATGTCATCGTATATTAATTGAGAAATAAGCGATAATGTGCCGCAAAATGACGATCCGCTTGACCCCAACCCCGAATTTGGCTCAGTTTCTCTTTGAATTGCTCACATTGAATGGAACGAAATTTATTGAAGGAACGATTGTTGAATAAAGATGACAAGAATCGTCACTTTGTGCTTTTAATTATTGATATAAATAAGCACGGAGCGAAAGAAATGGGTCATGTCAAAATGGCAGGACCCGGTTTCGTGAATGATGTTACAGCATGATGACCCGGTTTTGTTCCAAAAAAAATTACGAACAAACAGGAACCCAAGCAACAGAAATCCACAGCCACCATTGTTTATACTGTGATACAACATTTCCACAATTCGATGACTTAATAAAACATTCTAGAGTAAATCATCCGTACCATTGTTATTACTGCAAAACAACCTTCGTCCTATTTGAAGAAGTAATAAAACACTCGACGGAAAACCACGGCTCACTAATGTTGAAAGTTAAATACCTTCAACTGAATCCATCTAGTGGACATTATGGTTACAAAAGCCATAATTTCAATGTTATTCCAGAGAAAATAAAGGCTTTGGCTCCTGTTTGTTCGTATTTATTTTTGGAACAAAACCGGGTCATCATGCTGTAACATCTTTCACGAAACCGGGTCCTGCCATTTTGACATGACCCATTTCTTTCGCCCCGTGCTTACTTATATCAATAATTAAAAGCACAAAGTGACGATTCTTGTCATCTTTATTCAACAATCGTTCCTTCAATACATTTCGTTCCATTCAATGTGAGCAATTCAAAGAGAAACTGAGCCAAATTCGGGGTTGGGGTCAAGCGGATCGTCATTTTGCGGCACATTATCGCTTATTTCTCAATCAATATACGATGACATAGCCAACATGTGTCATCTGACAGAAGAAAATGGTTAATAGAGCATTTATTTCCCCCAAGTTCATGCAAAAAACAAATAAATAAACAGAATTCTTACCTTCTTCTTGCATTCTTACAGTCCGGTTCCGTTCAGGAAATAGATATGCACGAGTTCAAACATTTTTTGCCGGGTCAGTTTGTACACAGTGTTCTTTGTATTTCCCTTTTTAAAAGATTTCCGTGTTGGTTTCCTAGTTTTGTTGTATCGTGATTTTCTACTTTCATGGTAAATAATCGTTTATTAATGGTTAGAATTAAATAATTTCGATCAATTTCACGTACATTAATTATTCTTGGCGAATTCTATGTACTGTTCTGTTCCGGATTCCAACCACAGTGGCTTGTCTTTAAGACATATAACTTTATTAATAAAAAATATGCACCCCTATATCATTTTTAAGATATATTAATATATTATAAAAAAAAACCAACAACTAAGCGTGTTGGAACCTCATCTTCATCTCATTGAAAATTAACTTGTTCTCGTGATATAGCTGAAAAATTGCCGTAAACAACAATTACTCACTGATCCCCAACATGATGTTAAAAACATATTCTCTCTCAAACATAAATATCTACATTTATTAATCTACTATTTAAGTGGTTATTTTCGAAGGGGTGTTAATTTTGCGATTTTAAGTCAAACTGTTCGCGCTGGCTCTAATTTTGCGAAAATTTCAGCTTTATCTTAGGGATCGTCCCAAATTGTGACAGTTTTTTTCAAACGAAGTTAGTTTTGTTTGGTAGGTGGGTGGTTTTCAACTGTCTCGTTTGGAAAAAAACCAAAATCGCAGATTGAGATTTGTCAATAAATCTTCAAAAATGCACTTAAAAAACGGCATAAAATTGAATAGAACATCGTTTTATTTTCGTTCGAGTCTGTATATTGTACTGTTTCTTTAGTACTGAATAAGTAATGGGTATATGTACACAGCTCTGGTTTCCTGTTTGCGGTACAACTAAATATCATACGCAATGAAAAGCAACGGTCTTCTTTTGCAAATTAAAAAAAATAATGTTTTCTATTCTTGGAACGTTATACTGTTGTCAAATTTAAAATAATACTATAATGTATTAAACAAGTTTTGATCAAAGAGAGTAAACAACAGATACCACGATGCTTATGGCGGGTTTTTGTTCTTGTGTACGTTGCAGAAATAGGCTTTCGGTAGTTTGTGATTGTATTGATCGCTTTCGGTATTTTGTTATTGTATTGATTAAGTATTAAACATGGAGGGGTGGGTGGGTGGTCTGAGCCAAATGAAACTAACTTCGTTTGAATAAAACTGTCACATTTTGAGACGATCCCTTAAGCCATTCAAATAAAGGCATCAAACATTCTGAAGATTTTGATAAAAAAAAAATTCAAACGTGTATACCTGGGTCGCATTATAGATAATGTTGATTTTTTTTCATGAACAGTCATGTGTACATTTTATTTTCATCAACAGGCATGTGTGGATTTTATTTTCCATCAACAGTCGCTTGACTATTATTAATTGGTAATAATACTAATGTGATTTCTATGTGCTAACGTTTGTCACTGACTTGCGGCAGGTCGGTGGGTTTTTTCAGGGAACTCCGGTTTCCTCCACCAATAAAACGGGCCGAATAAAACTGACCCTCATGAAACAAGAAGTGTACTGTTTCATTTCAACGTTAATACAAGCTATTTAGCAACCTCTACACTAAATACAAAATATATTTGGGCGGTTTTGATTAAATTACATGATAGTGCTACATATGATGATAGAAGAAAATCATATGAATGGCTAAAGCACCAAGCATTAAAATGCAACTTATCTCTTTGAAGGTTTACTCTTTAAGGAATCAATCTTATCGGGACAAATCCGCAAATCAGAAGCAATAATTAAACTGTTGAACTTTCTTGCATAAGGTTCTTGAAATCCGGACACGTATTATACGAGTGATTGTTGTTATTTAACGCCAATTCAGCAATTTTTCAGCTATATCATGGCGAGAATCAGTTAATTTTCAATGAGATGATGATGAGGTCCACTTTGTACTAGACCAACACACTGAGTTGGATTTTTATAGTGCTAGCTCACTAAAACAACAGTCCGCAGATAGACATGTCGCCCCACTCGGACACATTATCCTGATTCCGAGCCGACCAGTCCTTGCTCTATCTCCTTAATGCTACGTGTTTACCAGAGAAGCAACAAATATCAATTTGTATAGTCTTTGGTATGACCCGACCGGGCTCGAAACCACGATCTACCGCACTCGAGGCGAGCACTCTAATCATTACGCCACCGATGCGGTTCGTATTATACGAAGCTGCATGAACGCGGCCGAGACACACATTCATGTCATTAAGGGGACGACCATTTAACTTTTAGGATGTTTTTTTCTGAAAAAAAAAATACTAATTATGTGGTGAAACAAAATAAATTGACACGAAAGATGCAAAAATATCATTAATTCGGCCCTACAGTTCTCAACGAGAAATTTATGATAACAATTTGAAGGGAAATTACTGATTTTGTTTTACGCGTATGTCCAAAAAATAAAAATCTGATATTTGTTTCCTGTGAAAAAATATATCGCTGTGGGGGAAATGATAGTTTTCTGTGTAGTGTTTTGTAGATCAGTGATTGTCTTTTTTCTTTTGGCCATTGTATTGCCTGCCCTTGCGCTTGTGGATCTTAAAACTCGTCTTGCATTTTTTTGGAAGCAAAAGCGAGTACGCAAATTTACATGGGTAGACCCTATACAGTGTGAAAAAATTAGGTGTACAATTTTCAATCGGGTTCAATTTAGTCTGAAAACTCGTGTGCAATTTTATGTCATTAGACAACAAATGAAGTTAAACAAAAACTCGTGTGCAATTTTACATTGCCATTGGAGGCATTGTGCCCTATGGCTATAGGCTATGATTGTTACCGGTCACTGTGAAATAAACTAGAAAAAAGGTATTGGAAATATCAAATTAAAATCTATTATGCTCACTTCCGTCCTCTCTATAGGCTGTGCCTATCGTCATATTACGCAACGCTTCAGATTAAGGACACCACGTAGGTAATGATATTGCCATTTAATTACATTGGTTACAAGCATTTATCGGAAAACAAACGTTTTCCTAACCACCGTTGGTACAGCGACGCCACCTGGGGAAAATGGGTGAATGTTCTCCATTGGAACCATCTCATGCGCTTACGTGATATGAAATGTATCGGTTTTAAACATCAAAGGGAAAATAAACAAAATAGCGATAATACAAAGTGGCGAGGTTAAGCTAGTTTTATGGGCCCACACTTCCCTTTTTTGTGAAAAATGATGGGTTCTTGCAAGTAATTTAATTGATGGATACTCATAACATTAAAAAAGACCATAGTCTCGAGATATCCTACAGAGGTAGCAATTCGAGATACGGTCTGTTTGATTTGATAGATTATGGTTTGTGAACAATTTGAAAATACCAAGAGTAGAGCGAAAAGTTAACATGTTTTCTTTGGTCTTTGTGAGCTTTAAGCATCGTGGATAACGGCCATCAACGCATGATATTCTATGGAAAGGGTAGGGCCTATGTTCGTTAATGCAACTTTCAACAATATTTCAGTTATATCGTGGACGTCATTTGTATTGGCAGAGGAAACTGGAGTACCCGGAGAAAACCACCGACCTGCCACAAGTCACTGACAAACGTTATCACATAATGTTGTATCGAGTACACCTCGCCATGAGCGTACCATTTTGTGAGACAGTTATCCTTTCAAATGTCATAGACAATTGTCATGAAATCTAATTTATCTCTGGATTACGAAAATCAACGTATAGCTATTAATAATAGATACCATTAATACAATCTTGATATCATCCTCTTTACTGATGAGTTCTTGGTCATGTCATTGCCGCTTACATCATTCAATAGTACGTAATCACTAAAATACGATGCAACACGTATTATTGTTGATGTTAGATATCGAAAGCTTGGCCAGATTATCGAAATCGAACGGGCCGACGGTTTTACTTTAAAAAATATGAGAGTATTCGAGTTAACCGTGATGAATTAAGCTGCAAAGTTCTACGAACGAACCAAATACACACTTCGAGATAGTTTGTCAGTGATTTACGCCAGGTCGGTGGTTTTCTGCGGGAACTCCGGTTTCTTACACCAATAAGGCTGACTACCACGATATGGCTGAACAATTGTTGAAAGTGGCGCTAAACACCATAATCATAACCCTGTCTTTACTTCGAGGTATACATAGGTTTGATAACATGTCACTGACACTACTGATATATTTTTTATTCGTGGTGTTTTGTGCTAACCAAATAAAAGAATACAACGAATGTTCATGATATACTCAATTTATAGGATCGTGCTGCATAACAATCCAACTAAGATTGTTGGTCTAATACAAAGCAGGTATCATAACTAGTAGAGCAGGAATTACTGACCACTCCGGAGCACCTGAGTGCACCGTCAGTGTTTAGTGGAATTCCTGTTACTCGATCTTTAGTTTTATGTGTAATGTTTTGTAGATCGTTGTTTATCCTTTTTAATTGGCCATTGTATTGTCTGTGCTTCTTCGATTTACGGATTCTGATTCCCGTTTGGTATCTTCAAACTCTTCTTATACAAAATTAATTTGTAATCGTCATGATATAGCTGAAAAATTGCACTTTTAGGGGTTGAACAACAATTACTGACTCACTTCTGAAGCAAAAATATATCCTATTATATTTCATCGACACTTATGAAAAGAAAGTTTAAACAGTGATGTGATGTCAACAATTCCACCAATATCATCAAAAAGTCAACGCAAACACGACATGTAAAATTAGAAGTCCGGATCATGGCTCGGGACAGGTACAAAAATGTGACGGTGTTAAACCGATTTATCATTTGCGAAATCGCAAGCGCCATGCATAGGCAGAACAGAAGATACCAAGACATGATAAACAAATCGTGCATCATTTTGAAAGACAAAGCATTGGCGATGAATAATGTAAAAACGTAGATATCAAATTTACTGCACACAACGCGTTTCTGGAATGACCTTCATAGTTTAGTTTAAACATATTGTATTGTCTTATAAATGTAGAATTAGATTGGAAACACGTTATATCAACTTAGTACATCTGCTCCATACAATAATATTATACAGATAAATATAAAAATGACATGTCTACAAAAGTACTATCATTGCATTGTGTTTTGAAAGAAATTAATTCAGTTGTGTGTTTAACTTGTGTAATCTCAAAATGTTTATCATAGAAAATTATTTTGAAATTATAGAGTAAAACTACATTTAATTCTGTTTTTATTGTTATAAAAATTATCAAAATCAGATTAGAATTGACTGCAGGATATTTTTTGGAAAAATTGTTGTTTTATATGAAATATATAGGGAATATTGGAAGTGTCTGAATACTTTTGTCCACTCTCTGTTGTACGCTCAATATCAAAATATTGGAAAGCCAAATAATTTAATTGTGTTTTGAAGTAATAAGCCAAAGGGCCTAATTAGAGAAAAACTAACAACAATCAACATCAACTAATATAGAAAACTGACTTTCTTCACATAATTTCTTTCTCGAGAAGAAAGTCAGTTGATTTAGGTTATCTTTTTCATGTCTTTTTTAGGTCCAAAGATTTTAAATTATTTGACTTTCCAATCTTTGATTTTGAACGGGGCCTCTGTGGTCGTGGTCGTGATCGTATGGTAGTTGGATTTACAACTATATATGCAATCAGTGCATATCACCACTAATGTTATGAGCTCGAATACCGCTCAGGCGAGGTGTACTCTATAATACTTTATATGATAAAGTTTGTCAATGACTTGCGGCAGGTCGGTGGTTTTATCCGGGTACTCCGGTTTCCTCCATTAATAAAACTGACCGCCATGATATAACTGAAAAAGTAATCATACCTGATGAAGGTTATTCCAGAAAGGAGTCGTGCGCACTAGATTAGATATCTACGTTTTTCTTTAATATTAGTTGAATGGAAAACGTTTAAAGATGAAAATTGCGTTACTGCTGGCTGTCATTTAAAGCTACTATAACGGTATCAGCTTAATTCGATACAATCATTGATAAAGCTCTCAGAACGTTTTCAGTTATGGATTGGACAAATTTATGGATGAAAATTATCTTAATGTTGGCTGCCATTTAAAGCTACGATAACGACAGCATCTGTTCAATATGATACAATCATTGATAAAACTCTCGACTTTCTACAGAACGTTTTCAGATCAGTGGTTTGTACCTGATGAAGTCATTGTTTGTCAATTCATCGGACAAACATCTTATCAAATCGACAATTTAGAACAGTTAGCTGATGATTTAAAGCGTATGTTCTCTGCGGCTGTGACCGTAATTGAAAAATTAATTGGATAACATGAATTTCAATTTGTACTTCGCCTCTTGCAAATATACTATGATGCGATGTCATTTCATGAAAGTGTTTTATCAATAGAGTATCGAGTTAAATTCATTTATTTCTCAGTATGTACAGGAATATAAATTAATATTTTTATCACAAGATAATTCTTATATGACTTACATAATTAGAAATCCTATACTCTGATTAGGTATAAACGCTTATGGAGGCGAGGTTTTTGTCAGTTTATTTTTCGATAGACGATGTTCACCGAACTACTTTTTTCGTAATGTAAACAAAATGGCGGCTTGGATTCCCGATAATAAAAAAAGATAAAAGAAACAATGTTTATTGTTTATAATCGACAATTATTGTTAGATATGAAATAAAAAAATGAATGCCAATGAAAGAAAAGCTTGTATTGTTGACATAAAAAAAAATTCAGGAAAAAATACTTAAGACAACCATCTATCGTCATCCTGTGACGTTGTTTACAAGGGACGCTGATTGACACAAGCTGGTTACTGATTTATTTTACAATTTTGTGTACATTTTACTTGTTTGAGTAGCTAAATGCAAAATGCCATCAAATTGGAAAATATCAGTAACTTAATTACATCACCGTCTAGTTATCAATGTAGGAAAACAAGTTACAAGGTTAGTGCATTTTGTTATTCATAGCCGACACACATCAATGGAATGTATGTGTGCGTACTAGGGATCCCCAAAGGTAAATTTTCAAAACAAATGAAAAAAAAACACTTAGTTACAGAATTATAAGGATTAAGCGAATTTTTTCCGGAGTTTATTTGTGTATAACCTGGGCCTGGACTTTTATTTGTTTGTGAGTGAATTGGTGCAGGTTATACATCAATAAACTGCGAAAAAAATGCGTTTATTCCTATAATATTTGTTTTTACCCACAACGCGTACGTATATAATGAATTCCCATTTATATATATAATCATATCAATACGTGTCAAAATGCATCTGTTATTGAAGGTTTTAAGAGAACAGGGAGGAATATACCATTTTGTTTTTAAATCAGTGAACAATTTTAGCTTTATCCACACACAACTATTATAGATTGAAAAGTACGATCGCAGCAAGATGTAATTCTTTTGCGGAAGAGGAATAATTAAGAATTGAATGCAGTGTTTCCTTTTGTAGTTTTATTGTTGTGTGGGAGCGTTGACCGACCGAGGTACATTTTGTATGCAACCTGATAGCGTAAAAACTATACCGGTACTCCAGTCAACGCTTTTACAACCCAATAAATATGAAACCAAAATATCAAGCTTGAATTCACAACTACCTTTGCAATCAGTGCCTATTACCCCTAAAGTTGTGATTTCGAATCCCGTTCATGCGAGGTGTGCTCGATACAACATAATGTGATAAAGTTTGTCAGTGACTTGCGACAGGTCGATGTTTTTCGCTGGGTACTCTTGTTTCCTCCCTTAATAAAAGTAACCGCCACGACATAACTAAAATATTGTTGAAAGTGGCGTTAAACACCACAACTCTAACCCAAAATATCAAGTGAAGCAAACTAGTTAGCATACAAATGTCTTCCAAAGTGTGAGTTGTTTCTCTTATTTGGATTACAGAACGAAGCCAAGAATTATCATTACTTATGCGTGATGTAAGAATATATGGAAACAAAAGGTATCTTTTCCGGAACTTTTTTTTCATTTGGTTTATTTTACTTTTAATTCAATTTTTTGTTTGTTTGTGGCAGATATTTTGTCTTACATTTTATATTTCGTTTTGATAGTATGTGCCTCCGGGATTATGTTATCTATTGGGATTGGTATTTGTCTGTATATTTTCCCCTCCTAATTGTCATTTAACTTTTGTCAAATAAAAGGAATCTAATTAAAATTAGATGTTTGTTTTATTTGTTGGCAATACACTACAACATTCTGTTTGAGGTCATGTCAGAGTTCATATTTTCAACCGACCAATCGGCGACTAGCTTTTATATTAAAACCGATTACACACAAAATCCTGTTGTCCGATTGGTTAATATATCAAACTGACTTTCATATGATTGGACGGTCAAAGGTGAATGAAGTATTACCCAGTATGTTGTTAGATAATTGTGTATCGCGGAAGAAAAATATATAAAACAGGATGCAACAAATATCTAATTTTAATTAGATTGGGCTAAACAATATTATTCATTGCTGGAAACTGCACTTTCTTAGTTTACCGAGAAGGAAAAATACAAAAAGATACAATAAACATCGAAATTTAATTAGATTGAGCTAAAACTATTATTCATCGCGGGAAATTACAATTCTAATTTTGTGTTTCTTATCTAACATGTTATTAAAATACAATTATTCCTCTCACCATGAAAAACAGAGCTATACTTTGAAACTTCATAGATATTGCTTGTATTTTCTACCTAATCTGCGCGGGTGTATTTATAGCCATACTAAATATGGTTATGACATTTCGATCTAATTATTTTCAAAGCAGATATTTTACTACTGGCAACATAATGTTTATGTGGTTGTTTACAATAATTCGTATTGAATCATTGCCCTTTGCGACATACTTTTGCACACTAAAGATAGCCTTTATATCTACGACAGTTGTTTGTAGGAGGACTCGTGTCTTATTGTTATTTGTGTTTGCCTGCGCATAGTGGTGTCCATCACATACTGTGTTGTGTTTTTGCTTTGTTTTTCTTCATCTTGTTGACAGTTTTCTGTGTTTTCTATTTGTGATTGCCCCTTCGAGATTTTCTAACGTTTATAGAATCTATAGGACAGATAAAACATGATAGAATAGAGTACATTGATTTAAACACGTCATATGCTTGTGCCTGTCCCAAGGCACTACCTACATTGTAGATTTTCAACGTCATATGTGGTGTTCTTCGTTTTGTGTTTAGTGAGTGAATGTGAAAAGTGATTGTTCATTTTGTTGAAATTTGTGGAATTGTTGCCTTTCATTGTTTAAACTTTCTTCTTAATGCTATATAGATGGGACATTCATGGTCTTGTGGTTGATGTTTATCTCCATATACAATCAATGCCTATAAACACTAAAGTAGTGAGTTCGATTTTCGCGTATGCCGAGATACACTCGATACAGCGTTTGTCAAAGTTTGTCAGTGACTTCCGGTAGGTCAATTGTTTCTTCCGCCAGTAAAACGAACTAACTGAAATATTGATTGGTTGGTTTAACCCCACTTTCAACAATATCTGTCAGTTTTATTGGTGCAGGTACCGGAGTACCCGGAAAAAACACTCGAACTTCCGCAAGTCACTGACAAACTTTATCACATAATCTTGTATCGAGTACACCTCGCCACGAGGGGAATCGAACTCACCTCGTAAAACTAGCTTAACCCCGCCACTTTTTATTGAATGTCCATCCCAAGCCGGGAAAGGGAGTAATTATGTATATGTGTGCTAGAAGTATCAATTTTGCCTCTTTCAACGATTTTTCTATTGGATTTTGGAACTGTTTCGAGAGAGGTATATTTTGCTTTTCATTTTATCATAAAAGGTTATGTTGTCTTTTTGTTTTTTGTTTGTTTGTTTGTTTTTTCAATTTATTACATACAATTGAGAAAACAGATATACTAGAATTATATACATAGTATTTATTTGTATAACAAATAAAGATGAGATAAATATATTGCAACGTGAACAATGATCAAATACCTTTACCTTGTATGCAAAATATCCCATTTTGCTATAAATTTATATATAATTAAACACTTGAGCAGTTTTCAATTGTTTCATCAACGAAAACAGAATTTCTAAAATAGATTGATTGATTAACTTGAACACCAGTTTCACATTTTTTAATCCCGTTTCCAATTGTTCCGTCGTAGTTTGATCTATGTTGCCTTAATTTTTTACTAGATCTCGTGAGATGTTGACTCTCCTCCTTAATCACGTGATTAGTAATAATTGTGCTAGTGTCGTAATAACGATTTCGTCTTCTAACAAATTTAATTTGACATTTTAGTTTTAAGCATCCGTTTTTCTCTGATTTCCTTGATTTTGCTACATTATTTTTATGTTTTCCTCTTTGAATAAAAAATGGACATACAAACTGTACATGTCGTAAACGGAATGTAAAAATGCCGTACAATACAGGATTTATGGCAGAGTGCATCATCAGAATGATTTCTGATATATCTAAAGCTTCCTTCAATTGAATTGTATAATTGCTATATATTCTAACAAGAGAAACTATAAAATAAGGAGTCAGAGTGGACAGAAAGCCTATAATTACAGTCAGTGTCATGGTAACTACACGTTGTTTTGATCTTGAAACAAGTGAGCGTTGAATTGATAAACCCCTGGACGATGAAGAAGAAATACTATTTTTCTGTGATCCGGCCCTACTCCAAACCACTTGTGCTATTTTATAGTAACAGTATGACATTATGATCGCTGGAATGAATAGTGTATATAATGTGAGAAACAGAAAGTAGACTTTACGCTGCCATTGTGCACTATAACCTTTACTTAAACACATTATCTTAACCTCTGTCGTGTTACCAACAGGTTGCTCCACATGAACAAATATTGATAACTGTGGCAAAGCAAAGCAAAATGCCATAATCCAAGCTACAACAACTTTTTTCCATATTGTAGGTCTACTTGCCAGAGATTGCATCGGACGAACAATGACCTGATACCTATCAATACTCATTCCTGTCAGAAGAAATGTTGCACTTGCTAAGGTCACGACCTGTAGATAAACACTCATTTTACACATGAATCGTCCTAATACCCATTCACCAAACGCTACAAACAATATCTCCGTTGTCATGGTGATGGCAGCTATAGCTAAATCCCCAATAGCAAGGTTGACTATGAATATATTTACACGTTTAATCCGTCTGCTCCTCTTGTGAACAATAAGAATGATCAGAAATATATTCCCTATCACAGTAAAGATCATTACTGTAAAAACAGTTGATACACGTGTAATTATTTCGGGGGTCCAAACGGAGCCCTCATCATCGGTCACATTTCGGCTATCTATATTCCATTCGACACCTGTCATGTTTGTATACTCATTGAATGCTTCCATTTTCTATGTACGTAGATGGATCCAATTCATCTGGGTGTTTTAACTCGAAGTCTGCATATTGTTTGTTTCCCTGAGGTTCAAAGATCAATCTCCATTATGTTGTAGCCTATCTGAAATATACATTGGTACATTGTACATCGAGAATTTGAAATAACAATTAGCAAGAAGAACTACAGTCAAGCCTGCCCATGAGTTCACCTCTATTAAACAGTCACCTGTATTAAAAGGTCAGATTTGTCTTGCTCCGTCAGAGATTATTTCATATTAATTGAACCTCATTTAAGAAGTCACCTGTCTTAAAAGACCACATTTGTTTTGTCCCTAAGGTAACCTCCTAATGTAGGTTTGAATGTATGTCATTTTGCTCATCTTTATAATTTTCTGTGTTGTGCTATGTTTTTTTTCATTGACTTCGTCACGTGTCTTATGTGCCCAATGGTGTCGGTGTCCTTAATGTCCTTTCGATTTTCTCTAACGTTTATTTACAATAGTATGTTCCACCATACATCTGACTGCTTCAAATCCCCTTTCAGTTAATACCAATACAAAACGTAGTCTATCAATGCTTATCAGAAGGTCTAAGTTTATTTTCAAATATAAAAAAAAACAATTTCATATCAAAGGCTACATCGACCCTGTTTGTTCCCAAAATGCATCTGTAAACGACAACGGATCCGGAATGATCCGTATAATATATATATATTTAAAAAATAAATCATGGAAGCCAGAATGTGTTGGGAGTTTTAACATGGATTGGCGGATATTATTATTTTATCCCGAGCCAGAAGTTTTTTTCTTTGATTTATTTCGATTTTGATATGTCTACGAGTACAAATATGGTAGTATAATTTGATTGGAAGACGGTTATTTATATTTAGGTTTGCAGAATATGTTGCACACAATTTATGCTGCCATATTCGAGCAGACAATAATTCATCAACATGTATACATTTACGATGGAAGTCAGTCAAACGCACCGGCGCATGTGGTAATGAGATTATACCCAATCGATAAATCGCTCGTTTGTTCACAAAGCGGAAGAAGGAAGTCATGTTAGAATTTCAAATAATTTTGTTTTAATTAATTTCACATCAAAGGCTACATCAATCCTGTTTGTTCCCCAAATGCATCTGTAAACGACAACGGAACTGGAATGATTCGTAGAAGAATTATATAATATGTAATCAGTGGCGGATTTAGGGGGGGCGTGCGGGGCGTGCGCCCCCCCCTAAAATTCGCAAAGCATATGTTATACAACAGGGGCGGATTCAGGGGGGGGCGCACCCGGCGCGCGCTCCCCCCTAAAATTGGAAAAAATATGATTTGTTTGGCGTAAAATCGTGATTTTTCACATGAAATACCCCTAAAATTTCGCGCGCCCCCCCCCCCCCCCCCCCCCCTAAAATTGGAAAAATATGATTTTTTTGGCGTAAAATCGTGATTTTTCACACGAAATACCCCAAAAATTTTCGCGCCTCCCTTCGCTCGGCGCATTTTTTTTAAGTGCGCCCCCCTAACTTGAAATCCTGGATCCGCACCTGGTAATGAATAGTAGGAAAGAAGCGTTTGGGACAGATTCAATAAGTCTTTCGTTCAATATTTAATTAATAGCATAGCTTCAATATCGTTATTTTTGGCTTTTTGTACACGTAGTTTAAGACATTGAACTTCATATGTCTTTATAATAGTAAACGATATGTTTGTTTTCTTTCTATGTTACTATATACGTGCGAGACGTGCATTCTTAGGTTTGTTTTTCTTTTATAAACATCTAGAAAAAAAAAGAAGATAAATGAAAAAAAAAAAAAAAAAAATCACATGCATAAAGCAACGACAAACAAAAGTAAGTCTCTGTAATAGTGAGGGAGTGAGTGATAGTTGCTTAACGCCAACTCAGCAATTTATCTGCAATATGATGGCGAGAACAAGTTAATTTTCAATGAGATGATGATGAGGTCCGCTTTGTATTAGACCAACACACTTAGTTGGAGTTTTATAGTGCTAGGTCACTGAAACAACAGTCCGCGGATAGACATATCGCTCCACTCGGACACATTATCCCGATTCCGAGCCACACAGTTTTTGATCTTTCTCCTCAATGTTACATGCTTAGAGCAGTCGACATAATTACATGAAAAGCGCAAACAGTATCAGCGATATGTACGATCACATTGCTTAATTTATTACAATAAAATATTGTTAAACGAAACAAAAACTAAATTAAAATCAATTAAAAAAAAATGAAATGTTGATATGATATCGGGATTTTTTTTGTTTACAAATGTAGACATATAAATCTCAGTTTCCCAACCTTTTGTGGCAAAAAATAAGGAAACATTTGAATTTGCAGCATTGAAGCAATAAGGTTACTGTCAAGTGTAAACCAAAGGTTTAAGGGTAAGATTTAAACCCAATTGGGAATTTTTTATAACTCTTCCACCCCTCACTACCCGTCCAGACCTAAGGCTTGCTCCAAACTGACTGGTCATGTCGTACTCCCACATCCCAACACACACACACACCGCAACACACACACACACACCAGTCCAATCATACAACGAAAGGTACCATATATTCGGTATCACCATTATTTGATATTTTGTTTAGTTTTGGATTGCATTTATGTTTATGAATGACACATTCATTAATAAAATATATACCGGAGTTATCGTTCCTTATTCTCACACAAACCATCTTTTACTAGATTTTTTTATTAAACTTATCTTACATTTATTATCACGGAATTCGGTAAAATTTTGTTCCACCGATAATTTCGTGACAGTGCACGATTAATATTTACGGTGCTTGAAAATAACATCACATAGTCGAGAACGGAATATCATCCGGACAATGCTATATATTTTGTTCATTTCCGTTCTGTGATTGGTTCCATTTTTATTTCGATATTCCTGCTAGAAAATTTGATTTATATGACAGAGATAACTCGAATAATACTTTGCCCTCTATCGGCACTATCGCTAGATGAGGCTTTGAACGCGCCCAATGGAAAAACTCCGTCAACTGCGGTCTAGTTCAGACGACCAATCAAATGTCAGAAATTAGCGCATATGCGCATTAGTGACTTCCTTTACATTCGTTTGTAATATTGACAAAACAAACAGAGAATGATTGTGCCTTTGCAAATTTAGAAGACAAATACACCTTTAAATTCAAAGAAAAACAAAAAGTGGCGACCAGCGGGAGCGTAATATAACGACTGGATTATTCGGGTTACATTCATGCCTAATGGCGATGTCGTAATAGCCATAAGTCATAGCGATTTACTATTTCCGGCTTTACGGATTTTATCAATGAATGCATCCAGGCGTTAATGTAGCGACCAAACAGAGGTTGGTGTTACAGAAGGAACGATAACTCTAGTATATATTGGTATAATGGATCCGTTCAAATTCATCAAGTCCCTTTTAGTTAAACGATCCACCTTACCTTTTATGATATAGCTGACTTCATGTGATTCGTTTTAAGATATTCCCGGAAATAATAGTAATAATGTTCTTATTGTTACAAAGATAAGGAATATGATACATAGTAATATAGATCAGTAGAAAACACATTTAGTATCCTATGGACAAACTACTAGTTTAACTTAATATTCCTGATGTTTGAAACTCAATATTTTTTTTTATATATGTCAGAAGATCAAGCACTATATATAAAACCTTACATCCTTTATATATAAGTTATGTATTCCCTTCTCCGAATCGATCTCTCACAGCGAAATAAAGTTTTTGTTTGCTTTATTATTACTCAATGTCGAATGAATTCAATCTTCAGACGTTTACTTAAGTCATGTAAAGCATTAATCCTTTGAACCATATATCAACCCTATGTACACACACACACAATACATCGGTTTTCTTTCAAGATGAATAAATCTCATTATCGCAAAAACCCGTTTTATCTGAAACACCAATAATAGACACAGATAGAACCGTGAGTTGCATGACATCACATCTATAAGGCAAAATAATATATATGTACATCAAAGGTTTTGGCTTATAGCAAGAAGAAAATAACAATAATCAAATAGTGTAGTTTTCTACACTGACATATGACATAATTGAAAAGGAGGCTTGGTTTTTGTTTACATTAACATATGAAATTGCCTCTGCGCCTTTATCTTTGCTTGCATTGACGCACTACGCATTTGTCTTTGCTTGCATTGACACACCACGCATTTGTCTTTTCTTGTATTGACACATTATGAAATTGACAATATAGCTTCTTCTTCCTTCTCGAGGCAAATTCTTCTATAATTATATCATAACTTAACATGAGGAGATCCAAAATTGAGCTATGTGTGCTTTATTGTGGAGTTTAGTCTTCATTATGAATGAGTTAACAAAAACTAAATAACATATGAATGGGAAATGTTTTAGTAGTTCGCATATATGAATGGGTATGGTTTTCATGCTGTGGTAATATATGAATGGGTATGGTTTTCATGCTGTGGTAATATATGAATGGGTATGGTTTTCATGCTGTGGTAATATATGAATGGGTATGGTTTTCATGCTGTGGTAATATATGAATGGGTATGGTTTTCATGCTGTGGTAATATATGAATGGGTATGGTTTTCATGCTGTGGTAATATATGAATGGATGTTTTACAAACTCTAGCACGGCACCACCGTATCTAATTTTACCTCAAATATACCTTCCCCTAGGAGGAATATACGAACCACAGTTAAAATATGAATGGGGTGTTTTTCAAACTCTAGCGGCAACACCATGCTCAATTTTACTTTTGTGAGGAACATACAGATCACAATTAAAGCGAACGTCATGGTATAATAGAAATTAGGGGGTATGGTGTTTAGCGCCACATTCAACAATATTTCAGTTATATCGTGGCGGTCAGTTTTATTGATGGCTGAAACCGGAGAAAATCACTGACCTGTCGCAGGTCACTGACAAATTTTATCACATAATAGTATATCGAGTACACCTCGCCATGAGCGGGATTCCTACTTACAAATTTAGTGGTGATAAGCAATGATTATACATGTAGTTGTAAATCAAACTACTATACGATCACGACTACGACGGCCCATATAAAATAGAAATGATGTAAACACCCACTGTCCTATAATTAATCATGTTCTAAACAGGAAAAAGGGATTATAACCAAGTAAATGTACATATATGCAAAAATATAATAACGTTTGTGATGTGATGCATATGAAGTTATTCCACTTGAATGATATTTATTGTTTCAACTTCTATGAATTCTTAAGAAGAGAGGAAACATGAAACCGTATAGCTATAAATTTAAACAATAGCCATGTGATACTAGTCAGTATATGCAGGAAAATCGATCTGAAAGATTTATAGACAATAAAAAAAATTATGGCACACGCTTGTATTTTAGTTTCGTTTATCGTTTCGTTACACCACGCCATTGTTTGAGTGAGTGATTGTTGGTTAACGCCAATTCAGCAATTTTTCAGCTATATCATGGCGAGAACAAGTTAACTTTCAATGAGATGATCATGAGGTCCGCTTTGTTCTAGACCAACACGCTGAGTTGGATTTTTCTATTGCTAGCTCACTGAAACAACTGTCCGCGGGTAGACATATCGCTCCACTCAGACACATTATTCTGATTCCGAGCCGACCAGTCTTTGCTCTTTCTCCTTAATGCTACGTGCGTAGCGGAGATGCAAGAAATACCAATTTTATAGTCTATGGTTTGACCCGACCGGGGCTCGAACACACGATCTACCGCACTGGAGGCGGGCACGCTAACCATTACGCTACCAATGTGGTTGCCATTGGTTTGAAATATTTTATTCTATTACATTTAAAGTAGAGGGAATTTCCCTCCAGATTCTGCTTCATGTGTTTTTTCTCAGTTTCGTGATTCCCACTTCTGTTCCAGAGTAAAGCAATTTCTTCCTTGTGCACAATGTGAGCACTGAATTATATATCTACGATTTGATTACCAGGAGCAACAAATCCTAACCCTTTCAATACACGAGTTATCATTCCCTGTATATGTGGGAGTTATTATTGTTGTTGTTATTTTATCTGGAAAAGCGGATTATGATTGTTGTACCACTGTTTCCTCCATTGGTGTTTTCCTTTGCCATACTGAACAAAGTAAAACAACGAAAAAAACACTCAAAAGAAACAAATTGATATTATATTTTTACAAATGTCTTAGGTCGCAGAAATGTTTCAAAATAAAAAAAACAACACAAAGGAAATCCGCATGTTTAATATAGCAAGCGGAATGAAAAAGAACCTTTCCAATCTGTTGACTTTGAGCGTACCTGATGACGTACCTGATGACCAACATGCACTAAAAGGATAATCAGAAGCCGTAAGTCGAAAAACAGACAATACAACTTCAAAAAGAAAACGTACCAAAAAAAAAAAAAGAAGAAAAAAAAAGAAAGGAAAACCAATGGTTCACAAAACACTACACAGAAAGGTGATAGTTGAGCAACACCTACCTCACTAACACCCAGCTGTTAACTCAGGTGCTCCTGAGTCCTAATCAGTTCTTGCCCCACTAGCGGCACCCATCGTGTTACTGACAAACACCAAAAACATCATCTGACATGAGTTAGGGTTGTGGTGTTTAATGCCACATTCAACAATATTTCAGTTATATCGTGGCGCTGTTTTATTGATGGAGAAAACCGGAGAGAACCACGGACCTGTCGCATGTCACTGACTCATCCATCTGCAATCCATGTTGGAAACCAATATACATAAACATAACACGACACTCCCACCCCTTTCAAAGAATATCGAATATCGTTTATAGTTATTTTAAAAACGGGCCGTGTGCACACAAATAGATATCTATATCTTATTTTTTATTAAATGTAAATTAAATTCTATTTATAAGCTTTATGGGGTATACAACAAAGGAATTAATTAAATTTGTTTAATCATTACCATTTGGTTCAGATTTCATTTCTTAACCAAATGAGGTCTTTTCTCTTCTGATTTCATCATATCAGATTTCTTCAATTACTTTAATGTTTATTTTGATCTCATTTCAATCATATTGCAGACAGCGGAGCACACACATATTACGTAGAATTATTTCCGACGTCATGTGTCGTGGTCTTATTTTTGTGCAATGAGTTAACAAAAACGTAGATATCACATTTAGTGCGCACGACAGTTTCTGGAATAATCTTCATCAGGCACGGTCAATACCGAAAAATTCGAAAGAAAAATATTTCAAAAGTATTCGAGCGCAATACAACCAAAGGACATTAACAGGACAGCCAATATCGACTAAGGTAATTTGTGCCTAAGGTGAGAGGTGATTGTTCGTTTTGTTGCCTAAAGTGAGAGGTGATTGTTCGTTTTGTTGCCTAAAGTGAGAGGTGATTGTTCGTTTTGTTGCCTAAAGTGAGAGGTGATTGTTCGTTTTGTTGCCTAAAGTGAGAGGTGATTGTTCGTTTTGTTGCCTAAAGTGAGAGGTGATTGTTCGTTTTGTTGCCTAAAGTGAGAGGTGATTGTTCGTTTTGTTGCCTAAAGTGAGAGGTGATTGTTCGTTTTGTTGCCTAAAGTGAGAGGTGATTGTTCGTTTTGTTGCCTAAAGTGAGAGGTGATTGTTCGCTTTGTTGCCTAAAGTGAGAGGTGATTGTTCGTTTTGTTGCCTAAAGTGAGAGGTGATTGTTCGTTTTGTTGCCTAAAGTGAGAGGTGATTGTTCGTTTTGTTGCCTAAAGTGAGAGGTGATTGTTCGTTTTGTTGCCTAAAGTGAGAGGTGATTGTTCGTTTTGTTGCCTAAAGTGAGAGGTGATTGTTCGTTTTGTTGCCTAAAGTGAGAGGTGATTGTTCGTTTTGTTGATATTGGTGGAATTGTTTACAACCACTGTTTATACTTTCTTTTTATAACATATGTGAGTTAGTGTTGTAAAACTAGCTTAACCCCGCCACTTTTTAGGTGTCTGTACCAAACCAGATAAGTGAGCGGTCTTGTATTTTTGTGTTAGTGTTGTCGATTTAGTCTCAGTTTTTACAATTTGTCTATCAATTTTTGGCACTTTTCCGACAGCGTGGTATATTTTGTTTTTCATTTTATTCCAGAAAATTGTCAGCTATATAAATACACGAAGTATTGGAGGAAGAAAATGACGAGAAGCTATATCGAACTGGCTGGAAAAATTTGGAGACTTTGAAAGCAGTCTTAAAATATTAACGTTTGTTGTTTATATCTGGCCGTAGACCCACATCAATGTACTAGTAGTCAGAAGTCGATGACCGTAGCTACTAGGCTACACATGCCCTTTATTAATCAGAAGGCTTCATACACGAAGTATTAGCTTTTATACCAACACAACTGACATATGTTGAATGGTAACTAACATGCTATGATTACTGTCATCATCATTGACCTAAGCCATAAAGCAGATGGTTTGTTACACCAGGTATTATAATTTATAACAGCAATATTGAAAGATGGTGAACGGTAGCAGTGTATTAATAATGTCATCATCGACTTCATCTACTTGGCCACATATGTCCTTTATTAATCAGAAAGTTTCATACACGATGAATCAACCTTTATAACAGCACTACTGACAAGTTGAATTGCAACGATCTATAATTACTGTCATTATCGACCATTACTACTCGCCCACATATTCCCTATTTTAATCAGAATGTTTCATACACAAGGCATTAGCCTTTAAAACTGCTCTTGATAAATGTTGAATGATAGCGCTCTATAAATAATGACATCATTGATCTTGACCACACGGTCACATAGACCGTCCTTAATGAATTAGAAGGCTTCACAAACAAGACATTAACCTTCAAAATAGGACTATTGATAAATATTGAATGGTAAACTTATAGCTTAGCCACTGGACAACAGAGGCTCTTTATGAATCAGAAGGTTTCATACAGTAGGCATTAGCCTTTAAAACAGCACTATTGACAGGTGTTGAACGATAGCGTTCTATAATTAATATCACGAAAAACAATAGTTGGGAGTGAAATTTAGAGACCATGTTTTTCTCCATTTTGACGAAAACAATCATTTGCATCATCGTAATTTAAATTTCATCATGTGCAGCTGGGTGTAATTTTTGAAGATAAAAAATTTCTAATATTACCATCAAAAACACAAACAAATGCAAATGTTGCTTCTAGACAATGCTGTAAAAAATGTCACATTAAAAAAATATAATTGAGGATAATCTCCTATATGAACCAATCATTACAGAAAAAAACTAGTTTGAAACAAATTAAAATATTTAATAATCTATATTAATTCAAGTATAGCTGTACCCACTACGAGGCTGATGATGAAGCCAATCCCATACGACGAACACATGCTGACGCAGCGATAATTGATTGATTAAATATGTTAACGGAAATTACACCACATCCTTCCATCATCACTAAACTGGGAAATATAAATTGGGTATATATGATTTCTGTGATGATAAATATCGATTTAATTGCAGCATGTTCAGTTTTTACCAGAGCATCGTCGGGTAACCCACGGCTAATACTACTTCAATCCTTTCCATTCACCACATGTGAGTTAAATGATAGATACATCTTACAGCTATGAATTATTCATGAGTCATTTAAAGACATTTTGATTGGTTCCAACATAATTGTTTACTGCCAATCAAAGCTTTCAATAGTGTAAAAATGTTTTTGCAAATTAAAATGACAAGAAGGGAAACGGATCGCCATTACCCGTAGGCTATCGACTGATGAATGGGATATCGATACGTCAGGTCGTATCGTCAATCATCTGTTAAATAAACATTAGAGAATACCGGAGGGAAATCAAAAAGGACAATCCAGAGAAACTGGCAACATAGGATACACAAAACGAAGAAAAACAAACAAAAACACAACACAATATATGTTGGACACCACTATGCGCAATCAAACACAAATAACGTAAATACGACATGAACCCTCCTACAAACAACTGGAGGTAAATACGAACAGAACATCGTTTTTATTCGGAAATCGTAACGAACATCACAGCACGGCTAATAGGAACATTTGAGTGTTGTTGTGAAAACTACTTAATACAGATAATTTACGATGATTTTCAGATGACAAGTGGAGAGTATTGAAGCATGAACAGCAGTGGTTTGTTCTCAATGGCACCATATATGACAACTGCAATTTATACAGTAATTTATATAATTTATATAATAAACATGAAGTTAAATAGCACTACGCTTATAATGATGCTACATTGTATTATATAATAATTCAAAATAAACTTTCAATGCTGTCTTCTAAAATATTACGCCACAGTGAGTTTAGTGTAATTTATTAGAATTATATATTAAATTTGATATTATTGTAACGATGGCAATGGGAAATCACATAAATAGCATTACATGCTTTTTACACACATATATTTCATTACTTTTGTTAGGATTACATCCCACGATGATCAGGATAGAACTGACAACTTCGCTGATTGCGACGGAAGGCAAACTTTGCTTTATTTGATTCATAGTTTTCTAATTATTTGTAGTATATTAAATTCCTGTTTATTCGACTCGAGCTGGATACTACCGCCTCAGTATGTGGTATTTTACCTGCAGGCACAGACACACACACACTTCAAAACATTTGTTTTTCATTCAAAACATAGTCTTACTGCAATAACACGTGATTATTCTTACCCATCACTGTTGAAACGACAAAACTAGCTTGTTGGATTTCAAGGATGCAACTATTTTATACCAATTTATAAATATTATTTGGAGAGCATTAAGCTTTTCAAGGTTTTAGAAACCTGTCTTATGAAAATAGTATTGCTTATATTATGACAGTAATTAGTTCTTTTTATTTGAGCTGCTTTGTATTCGTCACTCTATCAGTAACCAACATTGTTAGTTCGAAACCCGTTCATGGCGAGGTGTACTATGCAACATTATGTGATAAAGTTTGTCAGTGACTTGCGACAGGTCTGTGGTTTTACCGGGAATTCCGGTTTCCTCCACCAATAAAACTGACCGCTATGATATAACTGAACTATTGCTGAAAGTGACGTTAAACACCATAGCCCTAACCCTACTCTTCTCTCCGTGTGGTTATCTACATTTACCAAATAAAAATACAAAGTGAGCATTTTGAATCAGATAGTGATTTATTTGAGCATAGCTGCCATTGTCAACAATGTTTCGGTAATATCCATGATATTGGTGGTGGGAATAATAGTTTCCAGAAAAAAGTCCATCCAACCTGTAATTAGTCACTGACAAACGTTCTGGCATAAAATGGCATGGGGCACACTTATCCATGGGTGAGAATCGCACTTGTAACTTCAGTGGTGAAGTCAGTTGAATGCGTAGTTGTGACATGATTATGCAGTAAAGGATACAACATTATCATAACAATACCCTAATTTACAGCCATTCGTATGTTACAAATGATCATGGATATATTCCGTTTGTTCTAATCATAATCCTGTCCTTTTTCCATTCATGACTTATCATCAGATGTGTAACAGGACTAACACAACGGGTGCCATAAGTCGAGCAGGAACCTTTTCTCTTGGACTTTGTATTGTCTGTCCTTCGAATTTTTTTTACATTCAACGAAATATATTACTTAGAACTTTATTAATCGTACCAGGGCACGATATGTATTGCTCGTAACAAGACAGAAAAGTGGGCGGTTGTATTTTTGTTTTAGGTGCATCAATTGTGCCTCTTTCTACTTCTTTTCTGTTGGATTTTGGAACGGTTCCTAGAAGTACATTCAAACCTGTATTAAGAGGTCACCTTTGGGACAAAGAAAAAGTGGCCTCATAAGACAGGTGACCTCTTAAAAGAGGTTCAATTCATATGTAAATTTCTATGACAGGTCAAAAAGAGTGACCATTTAATACAGGTGACTGCTTAATAGAGGTGACTGCATGGGCAGGTTTGACTGTATCTTTTTATGTTTCATTCTATGACTTAGAGATGTATCATTCGGTCTATTAGAGATAAACAACGTATTCAGATGGATCAACGACGGGGTGTCCCAAAAGAATTCGTTGACATTTTCGGCTGGATGCATCAGGTCTATTACATTGATTTTAATCTTATGTTAAAAAGCAATTACAGTGAAATCTGCTTTAGTGACAACCTCTATTACACAATGACTTGTATTATGTGATCTTTGATTCAATTTCCCTCAATGTCATATTAATTAAACCTGTATTATGTTCCCTCGAAAAGTCACACATGATAGGCGTTACTGTATATATGCATTATGGATTGTGACGGTTTGTAAATGCGCTAACATTTATCAGCATGGTTATTAATTTTTCACTAAAACAGTTTCCTTTTTGTGTTTTTAATTTTGTGTATGCTTTGGCTTTATGGATTGTTGACTGCTTAACGCCCATCGGCAACTATATCATACATTTTAAGGACAAAAACAGATCCAACATGATGTAAAGATTATAAATAGACGAAGAAGAAATATGACAACAACTTTAGAATTTCACTTGAACAATATGTGAAGATGGGCAGGGACGACTAAAATTTGCCTGTTTGTGAACACTACACAAGGAAAAACTTAAACGTAAAATGAGCATGACACTCTGTACAGAACTGTACACTCTACCATTTTTGTAAAATCTATATAAGGGGTCTTAAATGTATAAAGGGCGTGACATACTCTCTAAATACTCCACCCACTGTGGTCGACAGTCATGTTTTCCGTTTTATAATCTGGCAACATTTGACAAAAAAAACCAAACAAATCCACAAAAAAACAAAATTTATCGTGTAGGTAATTCAAATATATGTGTTCGTCATGGAGTAGCTTTACAAATACAGTCAAACCTGCCCATGTGGTCCTCTCTATTAAGCAGTCACCTGTATTCAAAAGTCACAATTTTGTGCCCTGTCATATGAATTGTCACCTGTTTTATTAGGCAACTTTTACTTTGTCCAAATTGTGACCTCTTTATACAGGTTTGACTATATTTGTACTAGGAAAAGAAATACAGAAGATACCAAGACATCATCAGACAAATAGTCAACCTATTACTCGCGGAAAAACAAAAAAGTGAATAATCAACACAAACAACAACACATTGGCAAAGCTGACCCATCGAAAACAGGGGGAAGAACTCATGTGCTCTGAAGATGTCGTTATCTAAATGTTTTGTGATATAAGTTAATGAAGTTCTTGTCTGCGTTATTTATTTCATGATGACAAGAGCATTTAACTGTTGTGAATTTCTACATTCATATCTTACAATTACGACATATCATCTCGTATTGTCGACAAATGTGCATTTTACGATATACGATCTCGAAACAACAGGCAAATGCAAAATGCCATCTCAATGTAACAACTTTAAAACTATTTTTTCGTATTTCTATATTCCTTTTTCGAAGCAACAATTCATGTTCAACATTTAAGATATGAAAACAATGTTAGGTGATGAGGCCAAGCATAAGCTTTGTGATTCTACATACTCTTCAATACAAATCAATTCTTTGATATATATTTCTTAATAGAAGAATAACAAGGTAATTATATTTACATCTGGACCTTACTGACACCATATTACATTTCTATTTTGATTTTCATAAAATTCTAGACATGACTGTGTATTTTAATATATAAAAATGAAATTCAAATTTCAATTAAACTTCAGGTAAAATCCAAAGAATTCCTGATGCTTTCACCTCTTTTCATTTTGAAATGCCAGGATATCCGAATAAGTGAACAGTTATATGTTTATTCTTCCAAAGCTGTGTCTTATGTAAGATACAGTATGTATTCTTCAAATTTACAGATTCGATATTTCAGTATGACCTCTTTAAATATTGCCCCAATCACATTTAAAATCGAGTATAAGGTCAACATTATAAATTAATTTAGATTGCATAAGACATCTTAGTTGTAATCTTAAGTTTGTAATAGCGTCAATGTCAATAATTGTTTCCTCTTTAAAAGTCGAAATGGTCAATGTGCCACGCCTCTTCCGTAAAAAGACAACATTAACGACTGAGTAGATCTTGTCCAGAATAATAAATACCAACATACCATTCCTTAGAAAGTAGCGGAATGATTTATACTTCCTGGTGACTATATTTGTATGTTATAATTAGAGTTAGTCTTGAGAAATTCCGTATGTACTTTATTGCCAGAATAATTTTAGATGGTCATGTACACTTTACATAGATGGTGTCATACATAAGAGGATGTCACACGAACTATATGTAATGGGAAAATTGTGTTCATTATTTATATTAGAGGAGTTTAACGATTGCAAAAGGGGAAACCAGAAGTCGTAAATTGAAGAACAGACATTGCAATAAAACTAATGTAACCGTAAAAAAGTAAAAGAAAAGATAAAAAGTAATAGAAAAAGTATTGATTGATTGATTGATTGATTGGTGTCTATCGCCAACCTTAGCAATATTTCAGCTATATTGTGGGGTGAACAAATTTTATTAACTTAGACACTTGCAAGACCCTTATAAATAAAGCATACTTAAAACAACCAGATTATATGTACAAATAAAGGGCATTATTAAGACATGAAAAAAGGGGGAATAAAAGAAAAAAAAAGGAAACAAAGAAAAGAAAAGAAATGAAAAAAGTTAAAGAAAATTAAAAGAAAAAAGGTAAAAGAAAAAAAAACAAGAATAAAAAGAAATAACAAAAAAGAAATAAATGTTAGAAGAAATGAGATAAAGATCAACGTCTATTATATTTGAGGAGAAGTTACTGAAGACGTTAACACATGATGTCTTCTAAAACATTGTGTACAGCATCTGTCTAAGAGGTCATTGGCATTAACGTGGAAAATTCCAAAGCATTCAGTTGAAGTAGATTTGATTGATGTTAAAACTGTCATTATTCATGGCTCTTTTTGAATCAAAGAATACTGAGAAAAAATTAAAATACAAATCAGAATACAAAACAAGGAAAATAGATTGAAAAATAAGAAACCCAAATGATTCGATCTGAACATATGGCTACCATCACAATGACATTCAATCTCCGAACCAGGCGCTACATTACTTCGTCAGATCTTTACCTCTGTCATCCGACATTTTATTTTTCAATAATCTCCACCCTTTTATTTAATCAGGGAACTGCATTACATTCTCACAGTCTTATAAGGTTTAACAACTTTTCGTGATATTGCTTGGTTTCAATGTAAACATTGTCCGCCTTCTTGCTATAAAAAAATCAGATTTACTCAACTTCGTGATCTATTTCCATTAAAATCTTACTCGAATGTCCACTATGAGGGAAACTTCTCCTTTAGGTGTGGTAGAGTTGATATTCTATACTATATAGAAAGTAATTTAACATCAGTTATGCTAGTTCTGACATTTATTAAAATATAGAAATAAAGAGTAACAGTAGGCATGAAAGTTGGAACATACATTGCCGCTAGCATAGCAGTGGATCCAATAGGACTAGTTGTGCTACTAGTGATGATGTAGGTAAGAGATTAACTGGCATCATAGCGCTTTAATATTACATTTCATATGACTTCTCACGTTAGCTCTTATCTTTATCGAAATCTAGAAATATTGAAAAACAGTAGGTATGATGGATGAAACAGACATTACCGCTAGCATAGCAGTGGGTCCCATAGGACCTGTTGTGCTACTAGTGATAATATATGTCGGAGATTAACTGACCTACTAGCGCTTGAATATTAAATTTCATCCTGATATCCCTTTGTAGTTAATAAACGTTAGATAACACCAAAGGGGCAATCCAAAATGGAAAATAGAAAGAAACTGGCAACAAGAGTACACAAGACGAAGACAAACAAAACACAAACACAACACAATATGTGTTGGACGCCACTATACACAACAAACAAACACAAATAACGTAAATAAGAAACTAACCCTCTTAACTTTATCAAAATCTAGAAATATAGAATAACAGTAGCTATGAAGGTTACCGCCTAGCGTAGCAGTTAGTCCAGTAGGACGAGCTGTGTTACTAGTGGTAATGTATGTTTAATTTTCAATAAGATTTTATCTGTAATGTTATGATATGTTTAACGTCAGACACACCATTAAATTGCAGTATCTGAATCAGTCATCTAATACTGACTGGCCTTATCCCTTAGTGCGATCAAACAAGAATACATATGTCACATTCTAGCTTTAAGCCTTTGAATTAAATAATCAAATACAATAGAGTTACACCAAGATGACTTTACTGGTTGGCATTTAGAAAAGTTAATTAGAGCTAAACAATGTGATACAGATTAAATGGATACTACAAAGAGAAAAATGTCTGATATTATTAATATACAAAGAAGGTGTGCCTACTATAATTATTCTGGTCTTCTATTTCAGTCTAGACGGTATATATAGTGTTACGACTGATACCTTAGCTGCTAACTTTCAATATTGTTAATTAAATAACCATTATATAAAGACTATGGGGCTTCTTTTGGAGCATCTTGCCATTACGAATAGACAGATTCAGTAACAATGAAACGTAAGCAAATTCATTCTGAGTGAATAAATGATATCAAGTAAACGACCAAAAAGAGACGGGTGTAACATGTGAGGCAAGAACTGCTAAGCCTTCCGGGACACCTGAGTTCACCACCGGTATTTAGTGGGGTCCGTGTTTCTCGTTCATCGGTTTTCTTTGAAGTGTAAATCGTTGGGGTTTTTTTTCCTTCTTTTTGCCATTGTGTTGTCTGTTCTTCGAATTACGGATGCTAATTACCCCTTCTTGCAACATTGGACATAAGACACAGAACAAAGACAAACATTGTAATCAAAATGTATTGAATATCATTCTCTCTCTCTCTCTCACTCTCTCTCTCTCTCTCTCTCTCTCTCTCATTAGACTCAACATGAAATAATAATCATTTATATCGTATTTCGTATTCACATGCTTAGAACAATTATTGCGTTCTGAAACAATTATCAATATCGACGTATATTTGGCGGCAGAGAAGATATGCATGGTTTTTTTTTATTGTTGTTTATATCTGTGTTGTCGCTGGCGATCTAAATATCAAGAGGAGGAGGAGTGGCATCTCATTAACCGGTTTAATCCCGCCATATTGTTGTGCCGTTCCCAAGACAGGACATGGATTTCTAACGCCATATGTCGTAGTCCTTTTTGTGTTCAATAATTTGAGGCTTAAAATTGGTTGTTTGTTTGTTGTTTTATATTGACGGGATTGTGGAGGATAGTACAAAATCGCAAATTTGTCTCTCTATTATTTGGACCCTTAGCGCTAGCTTAACAACGATACTATTATTGAAGTGGTCATTTATTGGTATTAAGGGTATCAATTGTGTCTCTTTCTACGATAGCTCTATTGGATTTTGGAAATGTTCTGACAGTGTGACATATTTGTTTTTCACTTTATTTTTATGCACTATATTTTACAAAATTAATACGCAATTGACACAACCTGCAATCCAATCACTGAAACAGCTATGTCAATAAAAAGACACATACAGAACACAGAAAATACTGATACGTTTGTATCTTCTTCATAATTACAAAAGCATCTTATTTCAAAAGTGCTTAAGCTAATTGACTGATTATTTTGGACCCCTTACCGATATCCAGATTGAATTAAGTTTCGACTCGACAAGCTTCCAGTTGTTTTGTTCTGTAATTAAATGTTTGCGATGATATTAAAGCAACTATCGGATGTTGTCACTCAATTAGGTTTCGTTATAGCTAGTTGGAGACGATGAAAAATGTTTATGACATATAATCATTAGTGCAATTTAGTATCTTAATCATTACATATAAAAAAACAAATATAGTCTATTATTTTGTACTTTTCTTTCGTAGCATCAAGTTCACAATCTGGTCCTTTTCTCATTAATGTCTTATTATCGGGTTTGTAACAAGATTAATACGACGAGTACCATATGCGGAGCAGGAACATTTTGCCCTTTCGGAACACCTGAGCTCACCCTGCTTTTTAGTTTGGCTCGTGTTGCTCGATCTTTAGTTTTCTGTGTAATGTTTTGTAGATAGTTGTTTGTCCTTCTGTCCTTTATCTTTTGGTCATTGTATTGTCTGTACTTCTTTTCTGTGCGATTTTTTATTACACTCTTTGGTATCTTCAAATTCTTATTCGTGTTTTTTTATGAAAAGAAAGTTTAAACATTGATGGTCAGCAATTCCACCAACATCAACAAAATGAATATAAAAATGACCATGACATTGTGACTTTGGAAATTAGCTCCTGCCTTGGGACAGGAATAAAAATGTGGAGGCGTTAAATCGGTTATTAGAATCCCAACACCACTCTCTTAATGATTGGATCTCTAACACCAATACATTTGTACGCAAACACAAGTTAAATAAAACTGCCCAGATTCGCTTTAACTAGAAAAGAACAATGCACATATTTTCACCAAAATGAGACAACATACACATGTCAATTACAATAGCAGGCTCCATGATTGCTAGTACAAATGTACTTATGTACAGTTTAGAACTCATTATGCTGGATGGTCGAGAAAATTGAGGATTTATATCAAGTCTACAATGTATCTTATTAAATATTAAGTCCTAATGAATCAAGCCATGGAATACACACTTCAGATTTAGAAACATCTGTATTTAAACAGGCTTCCTATTATGAAGTGATCATTGATCATAATATCTACAGAACTCTATTGAGGCACTACTGTCCTAAAGGAATATTTATCTTCAGTACACACTCGAGGATAAGGAAGGGGTAGCTTTAACATTTTTTTTATGCTGGGAATTCAGATTTAGAAATATCTGTATTTTGACAGGCGTCCTATTATGATGTAATCATTAAAAACAATATCCATAGAACAGTATTAGGGTGGTACTGTCCTAGAGGAATAGTTATCTTCAGTACAGTTCGGAGGTAGCTTTCATACTGTTGTGCTAGGATAGTGAAGCTGGGAGTTCATATTTTGAAACGTGTGTATTTTGATAGGCTTCATATTAGAAAGTGATCATTGATCATAATATCAGTGTTGGAGTTCAACAGTCCTAAAGCAATATAAATCTTTCGTACAGTTCGAGGATAAAAGAGGGAACGTTAACATTTTTATGCTAGGAGTGCGATGCTGGAAATTCAGGCTTAGAAACATCTGTATTTAGACAGGCTTCTTATTATGAAGTGATCATTGATCATAATATCTACAGAACTCTATTGAGGTACTACTGTCCTAAAGGAATATTTATCTTCATTTATCGAGGAAAAGAGGGGTAGCTTTAACATTTTTGTGCTCGGAGTATGATGCTGGGAACTTAGATTTAGAAACGTCTGCAATTTGACAGGTTTTATATTGTTGCGGCACTGACATGGTTAATTAGATATATTTGTTATTGAAATTTAAAGTTTTCTAAAAAGAATGTAATCATTATTAACACTAAGGTTCTCCTGCCTCAGGCATAGTGTGATGTTGGCTATCATGATTAGGCCCATTAGTGTGATGTTGGCTATCATGGTTCAGCCCATTCGTGTGATGCTGGCTATCATGATTAGGCCCATTAGTGTGATCTTGGCTATCATGATTAGGCCCATTAGAGTAATCTTGTCTATCATTATTAGGCCCATTAGTGTGATGTTGGTTATCATGATTCAGCCCATTAGTGTGATGTTGGCTATCATGATTAGGCCCATTAGTGTGATCTTGGCTATCATGATTAGGCACTTTAGTGTGATTTTGTCTATCATGATTAGGCCCATTAATGTGATGTTGGCAATCATGATTAGGCCCATTAGTGTGATGTTGGCTATCATTATTAGGCTCATTAGTGTGATCTTGTCTATCATGATTAGGCCCATTAGGGTGATCGTGTCTATCATGATTAGGTCCATTAGTGTGATGTTGGCTATCATGATTAGGCCCATTAGTGTGACCTTGTCTATCATGATTAGGCCCGTTAGTGTGATATTGTCTATCATGATTAGGCTCACTAGTGTGATCCTGGCTATCATGATTAGGCCCATTAGGGTGATCTTCTCTATCATGATTAGGCCCATTAGTGTTATCATGGCTATCATGATTAGGCCCATTAGTGTGATCTTGGCTATCATGATTAGGCCCATTAGTGTGATCTTGTCTATCATGATTAGGCCCATTAGTGTGATCTTTTCTATCATGATTAGGCCCGTTAGTGTGATATTGTCTATCATGATTAGGCTCATTAGTGTGATCTTGTCTATTATGATTAGGCCCATTATTGTGATCTTGGCTATCATGATTAGGCCCATTAGTGTAATCGTGGCTCTTATGATTAGGACCATTAGTGTGATCTTGGCTATCATGATTAGGCCCATTAATGTGATCTTCTCTATCATGATTAGGCCCATTAGTGTGATGCTGGCTATCATTATTAGGCCCATTAGTGTGATATTGCCTATCATGATTAGGCCCATTAGTGTGATCTTGGCTATCATGATTAGGCCCATTAGTGTGATCTTGGCTATCATGATTAGTCCCATTAGTGTGATGTTGGCTATCATTATTAGGCCCATTAGTGTGATGTTGGCTATCATGATTAGGCCCATTAGTGTGATCTTGTCTATCATGATGAGGCCCATTAGTGTGATCTTGTCTATCATGATTAGGCCCATAATGTAATCTTGTCTATCATGATTAGGCCCATTAGTGTGATCTTGGCTATCATGATTAGGCCCATTAGTGTGAAATTGGCTATCATGAATAGGCCCATTAGTGTAATCTTGTCTATCATTATTAGGCCCATTAGTGTGATCTTGGCTATCATGATTAGGCCCATTAGAGTAATCTTGTCTATCATTATTAGGCCCATTAGTGTGATGTTGGCTATCATTATTAGGCCCATTAGTGTGATGTTGGCTATCATGATTAGGCCCATTTGTGTGATCTTGTCTATCATGATTAGGCCCATTAGTGTGATGTTGGCTATCATGATTAGGCCCATTAGTGTGATCTTGTCTATCATGATTAGACCCATTAGTGTGATGTTGGCTATCATGATTAGGCCCATTAGTGTGATCTTGGATATCATGATTAGGCCCATTAGTGTGATCTTGTCTATCATGATTAGACCCAATAGTGTAATCTTGGCTATCACGATTAGGCCCATTTGTGTGAACTTGGCTATCATTATTAGGCCCATTAGTGTGATCTTGGCTATCATGATTAGGCTCTTTAGTTTTTTCGGTTCGCAAAATTTCAAATTATTAGTGTTTCCAATCTTTTGATTTTTAGCTTACCTGACTAAGTTAGATATTTACGTTTTTTATTACTATATAATATCCATAGAACAGTATTCGATGTTCTTCGGAATACTTATCTTCAGCACAGTGCGGGGAAAGGGAGGAGTAGCTTTAACATTCTTGCACTAAGAATATTAAGATGCCGGGAATTCAGATTTGGGAGCGTCTGTATTTAAACAAGTTTCATATTATTAAGTGGTCATTGATCACAATATTTATAGAACAGCATTGAGGTATTACTGTCCTAGAGGAATATTTATCTTCGGTACAGTTCGAGGACAAAAGGGTGTTGGCTTTCACATTTTTGTGCTCGGTGATCAGATGTAGAAGCGTCTGTATTCTGACAGGCTTCCTATTATGATGTGATCATTGAACACAATATCCATAGAACAGTATTGAGGTACTATTGTACTAGAGGAATATTTCTCTTCAGGACAGCGAGGAAATAAGAGGAGGGGTACCTTTCACATTTTTGTGCTCGGAATTCAGATTTAGAAACGTTTGTATTTAGAGAGGTTTCATATTATGCAGTAATCATTGAACACAATATCCATAGAACAGCATAGAGGTACTACTGTCCTAAAACAAAATAACTCTTCAGTGCAACTCGGTGAAAGGGAGGGGAAGCTTTCACGTTCTTGTGCAAGGAGTAGTGTGATGCCTTGAAATCAGATTTAGAAATGTCTGTATCTTGACAGGTGTCCTATTATAATGTGATCATTGATCATAATAGAACATTATTGAGGTAATATTGTACTACAGGAACTCCAGCACAGCACGGGGAATAAAGAAGGGAGGTTCAACTTTCATATTTTTGTGCTCGGGATGTGATGTCCTGAAATTAGTGTTAGAAGCGTCCGTATTTTGATATGATTGATACTATGAAGAGATCATTGATCATAATATCTGTAATGAACAACTATTGCCTTAGAGGAATATCTATCTTCAGTACAGTTCGAGGATAAAAGGAGGGGATATATTCCACATTTTTGTTATCGGTGCTGGGAAATGTCTGTATTTTGTACGGCTTTCTATTATGATGTGACAATGTTGATCATAATATCTATAGAACTGTAATGGGCTATTACTGTCCTAGAGAAATATTTATCTTCGGTACAGCTTGTGGAATAAAAGGGAGGGGTAGCTTCCATACTTGTGTGGTAGGAGTGAGATGACATGACCTATATGATGTAATGGTAAAACAAAGGCATGCTTTCGTCGAGTGAGGTAGATAGTGGGTTCGATCCCTGACCGGGTCAAGCCAAAATCTATAAAAAATGGTATTTGCTGCTTCTCTGATAATAAGCTAGGTACGTGTAAATAACATATCCAAAATCGGAGAGGTTACCTATGCTGGGGGAAGATAGAGCTTAGTTTTAATAATAATACATATATTATATGGTAGTTGGATTCACAACTACCAATGCAATCAGTGCTTATCACCACTAACGTTGTGAGTTCAAATCCCGCTCATGGCGAGGTGTACTCAATACAACATTATGTGATGAAATTTGTCTGTGATTTGCGACAGGTCGGTGGTTTTCTCCGTTTTCCTCCATCAATAAAACTGATCACCACGAACCTAAACCTATTACCCGTGTAAGTGCAACACAATGACTACTAGCTATGGACTGATGATACCTAGGGGAATAGTATGGTCAATTACTTCTGTTTGGTTCACAGGACATGTGTCATGAATAGCAAGTAGCAGCATTAGATCGTAATGCTAGTATCAATAGCTGTAAGAGCATTCTCTAAATATGTCAGTGTACATAGTGATATTTAATTTGATGGCTGTTACTGTGATGTAAGAACGGAAACTGGTAATACGTCAGAACCAAGGAAACATAATTTCATTTAATAGTACAACTAGACTGAATAATCATATCAATATTTGATCACTAAAATTCTTTTTCATTTCACATTTCTTTCTTTTTTTTTTTCTTTTTTTTTTTTTTTTCAAAATGTAATGCAAAAAAAAAAAATAAACTATAGCAATACTAATGGCTGGTCGGGACACAGCAATGAGACAATAGTACCAAAGTCTTCATCTTGCACCAGTTTTACTGATAATGATAAAAACTATAACAAGGTAGAATCTTTCTGAAAAGTGCAGGAAGGAATATCATAAAGAATAAAGGTAATAACAAAATTACCGAACTCCGAACAATCTTACAAAGGGAAAGTCAAAACTCATAATTATATAAACAGACAAAATCAGTCAACAACCGGAAAACTGTGAAAACCGTAATGACCCTGACTTGGTACAGGCATTTCTAAAGAAATGGTGGGTTGAATCAGATTTTAAGGCGCCAAACCTCCCGCTCTCATTACGGTTCAAAATTTAGAGAAGACTAAAGCAGATATTAGGAGTTAGCAATTATTTTTCTTCGCCGAGTGGGCAATTCCTAGTTAGAACAAGTTACTTTTCGAAAGTGATGAAACCCGCGTTGTACCAGGGAAAATAGAAAACGTAGAGTTTTGATTTACTTCACCCCACCTTCTTGATCACACCAGCAAACTAGTTGTTCCCTAGAAAACAACACATATAAATATGCTATAAATTTATTATCAGTAAATAATTAAATAACAGAAAGTGACCTTAATTCAATGACATATATAAATGATAGCCGTTTTATTTAAGCTGTTGATCAAATTGTGTGTTTGTTACTATCAATACTTTATGAAATCCGTTAACCATACGCGTTGTTAGCAGTCTGTAAAGTTATTGAGAATATCCACAAATACCACAAATGAATACAAAAAAACCCACTAATACAATACAAAGATCCACCAATGAAGATAAGTGTTTACTATAAATGTCTCTAAGTACAGAAATAACTAAGGTTAATCTGTAATATAATGTTGAATTTGTGAATTAACTAAAAATCAATTTAAACTCGGGATGAGATAAAGAAAAAAGTCAGTTAAGGAGGAAATCTAAGGTTGTTTTTTGTTCGGGAAAGGTTACAATTATTTGCTTGTGAAAGGTTATCCATCAAGAGAATATTGAATTTAACAATTACACGTTGTAAATTGTATTTGACGTCACCAAACGTTATTCATTGAAACACAGTAAATCAGTTAATGACTGTTGTTTACTTTTTTACATTCACATAAAGAAACAAATATATCCTGAATGCATCTAACTTCGTCATGCATAAAACTACGTCAACTTTGTGTTTTTAACGTGTAGTATTGTGGTGGTCGAGTTTTGACGCATTCGCTAAGATGGTTAGTTAGCAGACGCCAATTTTAGCCATTGACAGTTATTTCTCCTCGCGAGACCAACATCATGCGTTCAATTTATAACCATATCAACTAATCAAAAGTCATCATACGTTTGTCATTCATAATCAACAGATAAATCAATTATACGTACATCACTGATTCAATGATAAACACATAAACATCAATTCAAATTTTTGATAAATACATAAACATCAATTTACTTTTTCGATTCATTCACAACTAATCATATATTTCTCAGACTGAAAAAGAAAATTCCCAAGAATTTGATCTTCAGAACGTTATCTTGTCGTGCTTTAAGCCAGTAAATCATTACCAGCACTAATGAAGTTGTAATGCATTTTTTTCAAGCATTCACAAAAAAATATAAGTCATTATTGATTTTTACTTACTTTTTGATACAGGGACATATCTATTCATCAGGATTTCACTTAATGTATCATTACCTACCATAAATATTTCTTTATGGGAATAGACTATATCATTATGTCCTGTAAGCGTAAGAATATTTATCTAACAGTGCGTATGTATTTTTATGTAATACGGGATTATAACAATTAGATACAAGATGTATTTTTGGTCGGTTCTACTTGTGTGACGTCATCAGATTGGAATGCCGAAAAACCAATATGAAGTCATCGTTAATATATATCAACTCCATTAGTGAATACTTCAAAGTAACGTTTAATACGTTCGTTTTATATTGCAGACAACCGTACTATTAACAAGTACACATTCGGCTGAAAAACGTAGAGACTCGTTGTACATTCAGACTATGATAGCGATTGATGAATAATATGCTTCTCTGAAGTTGTGTAAACCGCATTACTACTCGACTTTTTGCGTCTCGTAGTGATACGGTTTATGCAACTGACTCAACATGATACAAACATGTTGTACCAAACACAGTATGTATATAATGTGTATGTATTAAAGATACTTTTTTCTAATGCGATTTTTGTCCATCAAATATTAATCATATGTCAAATAACAGCTTCATGTAGAAACTGCTTTTGTGGACTATGTTTTATGTACTTGTCCTTGCGGCAATATTTGTTGAAGGGTGAATGTTATTCGAGCGCGTCTCTGCTTGTTGCTTAGTAAGCGAATCTTAGAGGAGTGTCATGCGTATGAAGGACGGCCAGTTAAATTACTATATGGTAAAATTGGCTTATTATTTATTGTAACAGTTCTACGATTGTAATTACGAACGGGATGACCATTACGACATATTCATTTCTCAGATGACAATGAATTGTCGTTTACCTTTTACATAGATGTGTTCTTTCTCTATCACTGACAAGACTTTTACTAGACTTGTAAATGAGTAACACAATGAGTGTCTTGTAAAAAAAAAAGAATTTATTATCCTACTTGAGCACCAGGGTTCACCCGCGGGTTTTTGGCGGGATTTGTGTTGGGTCATTCTTTAAAATTCTATATTGACCTTTTTGCTTTGTTTGTTTTTGTTTTGTGTATTGTGGCCAATGTTGTTTGAGTTTCAGAATTGTTCATTTGTGATTGCCACTTCGGTTTTCTCTAGCGTTTATTAATATACATCGATGCACAATTTTCGTGAGAGGTATGAGGGTTTTTGGAAATATTGTTTGCGCAATAAAAATGATAAACAAAACAACCCACTATCACAGCTTCCATTGGTATATAAATTACAAAGTCAGTGAATGTTAATAGAGAGTTATATCAAATATACAAAAGAAACGCCTATTTGATAATAATAATAAAAATGTAGTTATTGGATTAAAAATAAACATCATCGGGTACTAGCAAAGTCAAAATATTTGAGAGGTCAAATGAGTCAGTTTGAGCAAGAAAACCAAAGGGAAGTAGATTAAATCGGTAAAGATACACTTCGAAACGATTTTAAACGTTTTATACTTTATACTTAAATGTTGCAACAAAAATATAATAGATAGAAATAAGTCCACAAATCCCATTTGAAACATATCTGAAACATATTTGAAAAAAATTTGAAGCATATATAAAACGCATTTGAAACTCGTATGAAGCACATCTAAAACACATCTGAAATACATATGAAACGTATTTTGAAAACATTTGACTGAATAGTTATGCCAACTATTAATTATATTTAAATAAGGTCAAGCAATATATTGGCTTGGTTGTAAAATGTTTCCTTTGGTTTTATATCAGCAGTTAAACCTGTTGACTATATATTATTTTTGCTGAATGATAGAGATATAAAATGACCAAAAAAAATACCACATTGTCGGAATAGCTTCAAAATCCAATAGAACAATCGTAGAAACTGAGACAAACTCGATACTCCTATCACACGACTACATGGACGTTCACTCTCCTGTCTTGATACAAGCACTTCAATCAAAAGTGGCAGGGTTAAACGGGCTTGATTTGTGTTCTCTGATTATATGTAAAATTTGTTTTCTTTCAAATGTTCAAACGTTTTCCATTTTGCCGTCGAATAAAACTTATTGTTCTACCAAATATTGACCGCCTTCAATAAATTAAAGATTATGTCAGAGGTTGAATATGGCATTTGAAAAAAGGTTAAAGCTATTAACAGGTTTCATAAATTAGCACAACAACCTTGAACGTTTTAAACCAGCAACTCATAACTATGCTCTTTGGCTCCCTGAGACATGTTTGCTATATTAGCACTCGACAAAATATACAAGTTAATCCAATTATAGAACGCCAAATGATATGATCATAGCTGCAAGCGTCTTATAAGAGTCATTAGACATATAATATGATATTAATCTAATTTAATAATAATGTCTTCTTTGATATACTCTCTAGGTAAATTGACATGCTATTTATGTTGTTTCTTTCTTCTATCTAATATGGAACTGCCATTACAGGAAATCCCGAGGGCATAGAAAACAAGATATAATTTCTCCAAGGATGGGAACATCCCTCCAAAATGGCATCCGTCTTAGGGATTGATTGGTGTTTACCGCCAATCTTAGAAGCATTTCAACTTTATCGTGGTGTTAAACGTCAATCTTAGTAGTAATTCAGTTTTATTGTGATGTGAACAAATTAAAAAAAAAAATCATGAACCAGAAGACGCTTAGAAATAATACATATTTGTGTATAAAACAATCGTACAAATAAAAGGAAGGAATAAAAGTGTAAAACCATACATTTAATGATATGTTCTTTATTTATATTACAGTATATACATTAATTCCTTGCAAACATATAGAAAATTGCTTCGCCTGCGAAATTTTTGAACACATCAGATAAAGTGTTAGCGTTGTAAAATGTCTATGCTACGGGTGGCCGTTGTACAACCTTATCCTTTATATCTTCATGTCCATATTGTGAGTGATTATTGTTTAGCGCCAAATGAGCAAGTTCTCAGTTAAATCATCTCGAGAACATTTCACTACGATTATGATGATGTCCGGTTTGTGCCAGATCAACACGCTTAATTGAATATGTATAGTCGTACCTTGTTGAAAAAACATCCCATGGTAGCAATGTAGCTTCACTCGGTCATATTATCCTGATTTCGAGAAAACCAGTAGTTGGTTCTATTCCTTAATGATCTGTGCGAAAAGCAGCAAATATTAATTGTATAAATCTATGGCTTGATCCGACCAAAGCACGAATCCACGCTCTATCACACTCGTGGGGAGGACGGTAACCATTATGCGGTTCTTTTTCTCTTGTAAGTTGAATTGCTTTGCGTTTGCTCATTACGACATTTATTTTATCTAAAATGTATATTGTTGGTAGATTTGCTCTTTACTTCTATATAACTGACATAATGATCACCTGCCCTTAGACAACAATTGGTCAATCATATGGAGACAGCACGAGCTAAAATTAGTATGTGATGCCGGACAAGATCGGCAAACAATATATTCCACTCCAAGAAGAGTTTGATGATGCCAAAAGGGGTAATCAAAATCCGTAAAGTAAAAGAAGGACAGACAACACAATAGCGATAAGTCAAACAACAAAAGGACGAACAATGATCTACACATCTAAACATAAATCTAAAAATCGAGTAACTACAGAAAGAAAACAAATATCAACGCAAACACTGTCTATTTGATATCATATATGGTAAGCTTATATAATAAAAAAAAGAGAGAAAAAAACTTCTGACATCTGAGAATGTTTATGTAATTTGGCTGATGATTGTCTGGAACCAAGACAGTTAGTAAGCTTAGTAATACAGAACAAATATTTTTTGTTTGATATCAGACATCTTTCAATGTGTTTTGATTAATTCAATAAGTCTATACTAATAAGTGCAATAATGTTATATCTAGTAAAGTAATAACCAATGTTTGGCCTACATATGTCAGGCGTCCATCTTTCTTAGGACCAGGAGTGTAAAAGAAGATATAGTTTCTAAGCTGTGCGTAGCAATCTCTCCGATACGGTTGTATGCTATGCTAAGATGTCAATCCCAGTTACACAAAATAAGAAAAGTTTGAAGATTCAAACGAGGTAGTCAGTTGCCGAAAATCGAAGAAAAAGATGGAGAAACAATGGAAAAAAAAGAAAAATACAAAAACGGAATAAAAAGAAAAAGAAAGAAAATAAGAGACAATGTGCAAAACACTACACTTAAAACTTAACTATTGAACAACGCGAAGTCAACTAAAAACCATAGATGAGCTCAGATTGGATTGTACGTCGCATTTCACATCTCAGTTCTCGCTCTGAGAAATCCATCCTAGCAAAACAAGTCAACGATATTATTATTCACAATTGTTATATTTATGAAAAGCCTTCGCTTCACATTTAAGGAAATTTGTACCAAGAAAAAAAATTGGAAATGAAATAAATTTCATAGATCAATCGGGAATTAAACTCATTAACTAACACGACTACGTGATAAATTTGATTTCTAATAGAAAATATAAACGAACATGTGGCCATTGAGATTAAGATTTAATCCTCAATGTTATAACATATTATGTTGTTTAGTGCCTGACTGTTCATATATAATCACGGTTAATATGTATAATATTACACGAAATTTAATATGTTGAGTCGTTTCTCTTTCTGAAGACATTGTTATTATCTTATTACTAAATTACTTCCTTCTTAATTAATTTCTGCTCACCAGTAAGTTTTAACACAGCCTTCGGATTGTCACAATCCAAAATGTAAATCTACTGCAGTAAATATCCAACCATTATTTTATCTGGAAGGGAGGGGGATGCTCTTGAGAACAATACTAATGCTTCAATATCCTCCCTTTTCACTATTTGTCCTTTAGATATTTTGATTAAAAACGAAGCTCATGCCGCTCAGGAACGCTTGAGTAACGTTAGTGAGGTTTTTAGTCGGGTTGTTCGATCTTTAGTTTTCTTTTTAGTATTTTGTGGATCATCGTCCGTCCTTTTGTCTCTTTTTTTTGGCCATTGTATTGTCTGTCCTGCAATTTACGAATTCGGAGTACCCCTTTTGTATCTGCAAACTTTTCTGGTTTTAACATTGGGTGGTTCGTACCTAGTGATCTTTAAAGATATATTGTTTAAGTTTCTATATCAATTACACCATGAATATAGTGTGCTTGAAGTAGACGAATAAGCACGTATCTAAAAAGTATTGTATGCACTTACAAAATATGTTCTAACAAAAGACAGAACTTAAAACAAGGACAAAAATAGATAGGTCGACATTAATGTAATGTATTTATATTGTGAACATTTGTAGAAGCCAAAGGGGTATTCACAAAACGCACTTCGAAGAAGACAGACAATGCAATGATCAAAAGAATTGGACACTACTATACGCAAGCAAGCACAAATAACGTAAATAACACATGAAGTAAAGATAAGGTAAAGGTAAAGATGAACCAAACATCGTTTTATGCATTGAGCAGCTGAAAGACAAAATGTATTTTCGACAAAATACTCGTCAAAGTATTTTCCCTTCTAACATTAAATGGCTGTCTACCTAATGTTATCGATGTACACGGCCATGCATAACAACTATTTAATGAGTATTGAAAAGTTAAAGTTCTGGCGAGATTCTATCAAGAGTACTAACTCAGCTAAACTTAGTTGTTTGATTGCAATAATGCAATAGTTGACCCTTAAACAAAACAATAATAATTCTAGGAGAATATCACATGAACAGTATGTATTGAATAAAGCCGATTAAATGTGGGATGTAAAGGGATAAAGTCAATAATGAAATGTATACAACCAGTGATCGATGGATTTATAGACGATAAACTGTTTTTCTTCTTCTTGTTTGTTTTGTTTTTGTTTTTGACTTGTGATTAATGTGTTTTTGCTTGTGATTAATGTGTTTTTGACTTGTTTGTTTGTTTTACGTCTGTTTTATTTTATTTATTTATTTTTTGTTGCTTTGTTTGTTTGTTGTTTTTTTTTTTCATTTTCTTATAATTTTTAAAATTCTAAAAGCTAAAAACAAGTAATTGATGCCATTTTAGTCGTTCGGAACTCTATTTTCTCTTCTGATATTTTTTTTTTGTTTGTTTGTTTTATTTTGTTTTGTTTTGCTTGTTTTTTGTTTTTGTTTTTGTTTATTTTGTTTGGGTTTTTTTTCTTTGTTTTTGTTTTTTTTTTAGTTTTTTTGTTCTTTTTTTGTTTTCTTAGTTTTTATTTTTATTTTTTTGCTAGGAGTATATCTAACATTAACAAAACAGGTTTTGACATTTATTTGCTTAAAATAAGGTCTTTTGATATTTGAAATTGTGAATATGCATATATTTCAATGCCTGTAGCTACAACAATGTATGTCGATATGTCTAAGCGGCTTCAATTAGATTATGACAAAACATCATTCTTATAAATTCGATATATCGCAATCTGATTTTCTCTTGATAAGTCAATCAAAGCGCTATGGTGACTTATTCTTACAGAGATCAGCCAAGGCTTCACATGACAATGTCTAAATGGGAGATCGGTCAACGATTCCCCACGACATGTTCCTACAGAGATTGGCCAAGGTTTCTAGGTTCCTATCACATTCTTATTCCTTTGTAGAAGATTAAACAACTGATGACAATTAATACAATAATGATTTGTCATATCCATGAACTGTAGTGATATGGCTTTGAGCGTCACCTGGTGAAGGTTATTCAAGAAAAGCGTGGTGTGCACTAAATTAGAAATCTACGTTTTTATTTTTGAAAAACAAATAATGGCACAAGAAAATACAGCAACTAAGACTAAAAATAGAGCAATTCAAACCCCAGTGAAACAAGGGGATGAACTCGTGTGCTCTGTAAGGGTAAGAAATTCCTACTCAACTAGTGGTACCTGTCGTGTGGTTACCAAGGTGTTCCTACTAAGCGCAACAGAATGCACAACATTTTAAAGTGTATATCGGAAACTGATTTAACCATCAAGTACTATAATGGACTGACCATTTAACATTTATGGGGGAGGGGCTTCTTTGTTTTACACCAAAGCCATAAATTATGTTCAAGCAAAACGAAAATCTTACTTTTTAAATAAAAAATCAGCATGTTATTTTTCAAGTTTTACCCGAATTTCTTGTGAGTTTGATCCTCTTTTTCATCTCTTTTGTCTAGATTTAATTTCATAAGGAGAGGGGAATAGTTTTTTAACAATGGGGACGCCGATAATGGTGAAAAATGTACCCTGCTGATGATCTCATATTCTGTGTAGCCTGTGTTTTGCCTTTTGTTTTATTTTTGACAAAACAAGTTCATTCCTGACCAAGAACTATAAACTTGTAACGTTTCTTATCATTCTTAAAGTAAAATGCGCTGTGAATGATGTCTTATAAAACTGTTTCAAAATATTTGGATGGATGGGTTTTCTAAAAGAACGAGAAATAAAATTTTCCAGATGATTTTTATATCGTCAAATTACAGACCCAATGTAAAGGTTAATTGTGTAAATATCTAATTTAGTGCGCAAGACGTGCTTCTGGGATGACCTTCATCAAATACACTCATAATCAAAGATTGCAAAGGTAAATACTTTAAGTATTTGGGAGCAAGTAATACGAACGACATCAACAGGATTGCCAAAATCGTCCATGGTTATCTACCCCTACGGGAAATACAAATCGCAAAATATTTCAGTACGCGTTTTCTTGCGAAATCTAAAATAGTTTCACTTGCCAGTATAGTCCGTATATACAATGGCACTATTTATTCAATAAGTAAGGAAGCTAGCTAGTAAAACATAGGTATCAAATTTAGTGCGCACGACGCGTTTCTGGAATAACCTTCATCATTGTACGTTCAAAATCGCAAGATTAGAAAGGCAAATAATTTAAAGTTTTTGAAGCAATATAACCAACGGGCATAAACAGGATAGCCAAAATCGACTATGGTCTCTTATGACTGAGGGAGGAAACCCTTAGTTTTATTAATAATTACATTATTTCATAACTGTAAATTTCAGTAATAAATATATATCTAATAAACCATATCAGTGCCAAAGCATTAGTAATTATAGATTTCACTCGCCAGTATAACCGTGCACGAAGTAACATTTTCCTACTTTCTGTAACCTGAACTTGTTGTAACATAACTATGAGATGGCATTATTAATAAGATAAGTAAGGTAGATATCTAACATTAGTAATTATAGATTTCACTCGCCAGAATAGTCCGCAATACCGTGCACGAAATTGCATATTCCTACTTCCTGCAACAATAAGGTATATATATATATATATATACATGTATGTTACAGGCATTTTCTAAATTCAGGCATTTTACAAAATACCTGAAAAAAGCCAGTCATTTTATAAAATGCCTGAAATATAAGTATATTCAAATAAATCAACAACAAATTATACAATGGCTTGCTGTAGGTTTGGTTTATGGTGTATAACACCACTTTCAAAGATATCGTGGCGGTCAGTTTTATATGTCGTAAGTAACTGACAAACTTTATCACATATTGTTGTATCGAGTACACCTCGCCATGAACGGGATTCGAACTTATATACACTGGCATTATTTATTAGATAAGCTAACATTAGTAATTATAGATTTCAATTGCCAGTGTAGTCGGTAATACCATGCACGTAGTCACATGTTCCTACTTACTGTAACCTGAACTAGTTGTAACATAACAATAAGATGTATATATAATGGAACTAGTTAAGTAAGATAGATAGTTAACATTAGCATTAATAGATTACGTCTCGACAATGAAGCCTTATTACATTAATATTGCATTTGTAATCAGTACATATAAATATATATCATACATGTAACTATATGTCATCTCGCAAGGATTATAGCTTATGTGCGTAAGAATATATCATGCATCGTCTTGGTGATATAGGATTACTTAGTACAGTAAAGGCAGAAAGTTAATGTGTTCCGAGTGCATCGTAGCATATAAGTGAAGATCGTTCAATATGATGTGTTAAATTAATGGATTTAATTAATTGCTATATAGTTTATTTTCTTCTTCGTCTAAATATATGCCACGTAGTATTACTTATTTTGATTGAAAGAAAATGTGTATAAGTACAGAGGATAACATGAAATCAGCAGTTATAAGTCTATGGCGTATCTGATATGTTACTAATATTCTGATTACATATATTCCTTAAAGAATTGAATACTTCCTATTTGGTTAGAACATGAACGTCACTGACCATCGTCATCGAACATTCCATGTAGCTATCATATAAAAGCACATTTACAGTTCTTAAGCAATGTAGTTATTATCAATTAAAATGTAGATATCAAAAGCACGATGCATTTCTGGTATAACCTTCAACATCACTTAAAATCGAAAGATTGGAACGTCAAAGCTCCTACCTCGGAAGAAGGTGATCCTGGTCAATTTTGACAATCCTTTATGGGTCCTTTGAGCGGGATTCAAATTCACAACACTAGTGGTGATGGGCACTGATTGCATAGGGAGTTGTAAATCCAACTACGATACGATCACGACACCGACGCCCCGCTCCCCCTGTAGATTGGAAACCCATATAATTATTATATCTTTGAGAGAAGTAAAACCCAAATGCCTGAATAAAATAGCCAGAATTCGCTAATGTTATATTTTCACGATGGAGATGAATTAATAATAACACCGTTTTCTACAATAAATGTCCTCAATTATTTCTTATTATATGGAAGAAAAGACACTACACAGGTAATCAGGAAACTCAAACGGACAGGCAATACAAAGATCAAAATATCTAACGGACAGGCAATTCAAAGATCAAAAGATCAAAGGACAAAATGACAGGCAATACAAAGATCAAAAGATCAAAAGGACAGGCAATACAAAGATCAAAAGATCAAAAGGACAGGCAATACAAAGATCAAAAGATCAAAAGGACAGGCAATACAAAGATCAAAAGATCAAAAGGACAGGCAATACAAAGACCAAAAGATCAAAAGGACAGGCAATTCAAAGATCAAAAGATCAAAGGACAAAATGACAGGCAATACAAAGATCAAAAGATCAAACGGACAGGCAATACAAAGATCAAAAGATCAAAAGGACAGGCAATTCAAAGATCAAAAGATCAAAGGACAAAATGACAGGCAATACAAAGATCAAAAGATCAAAAGGACAGGCAATACAAAGATCAAAAGATCAAAAGGACAGGCAATACAAAGATCAAAAGATCAAAAGGACAGGCAATACAAAGATCAAAAGATCAAAAGGACAGGCAATACAAAGACCAAAAGATCAAAAGGACAGGCAATTCAAAGATCAAAAGATCAAAGGACAAAATGACAGGCAATACAAAGATCAAAAGATCAAACGGACAGGCAATACAAAGATCAAAAGATCAAACGGACAGGCAATACAAAGATCAAAAGATCAAAAGGACAGGCAATTCAAAGATCAAAAGATCAAAGGACAAAATGACAGGCAATACAAAGATCAAAAGATCAAAAGACAAAAGGACAGGCAATGCAAAGATCAAAAGACAAAAGGACAGGCAATACAAAGATCAAAAGATCAAAACACAAAAGGACAGGCAATACAAAGATCAAAAGATCAAACGGACAGGCAATACAAAGATCAAAGGATCAAAAGGACAGGCAATACAAAGATCAGAAGATCAAACGGACAGGCAATACAAAGATCAAAAGATCAAACGGACAGGCAATACAAAGATCAAAAGATCAAACGGACCGGCAATACAAAGATCAAAAGATCAAAATACAGGCAATACAAAGATCAAAAGGACAGGCAATACAAAGATCCAAAGATCAAAAGACAAAAGGACAGGTAATACAAAGATCAAAAGACAAAAGGACAGCCAATGCAAAGATCAAAAGATCAAACGACAGAAGGACAGGCAATACAAAGATCAAAAGACAAAAGGACAGCCAATACAAAGATCAAAAGATCAAACGACAGAAGGACAGGCAATACAAAGATCAAAAGATCAAAAGATAAAAGGACAGGCAATACAAAGATCAAAAGACAAAAGGACAGGCAATACAAAGATCAAAAGATCAAAAGACAAAAGGACAGCCAATACAAAAATCAAAAGATCAAACGACAGAAGGACAGGCAATACAAAGATCAAAAGACAAAAGGACAGCCAATACAAAGATCAAAAGATCAAACGACAAAAGGACAGCCAATACAAAGATCAAAAGATCAAACGACAGAAGGACAGGCAATACAAAGATCAAAAGACAAAAGGACAGCCAATACAAAGATCAAAAGATCAAACGACAGAAGGACAGGCAATACAAAGATCAAAAGACAAAAGGACAGCCAATACAAAGATCAAAAGATCAAACGACAGAAGGACAGGCAATACAAAGATCAAAAGACAAAAGGACAGGCAATACAAAGATCAAAAGACAAAAGGACAGGCAATACAAAGATCAAAAGATCAAACGGACAGGCAATACAAAGATCAAAAGATCAAAAGGACAGCCAATACAAAGATCAAAAGATCAAAAGACAAAAGGACAGGCAATACAAAGATCAAAAGGACGGGCAATACAAAGAACAAAAGACAAAAGGACAGGCAATACAAAGATCAAAAGACAGAAGGACAGGCAATACAAAGATCAAAAGACAAAAGGACAGGCAATCCAAAAATCAAAAGATCAAAAGACAAAAGGACAGGCAATACAAAGATCAAAAGATCAAACCGACAGGCAATACAAAGATCAAAAGATCAAAAGGACAGGCAATACAAAGATCAAAAGATCAAACGGACAGGCTATACAAAGATCAAAAGATCAAAATACAGGCAATACAAAGATCAAAAGGACAGGCAATACAAAGATCCAAAGATCAAAAGGACAGGCAATACAAAGATCAAAAGACAAAAGGACAGCGAATGCAAAGATCAAAAGATCAAACGACAGAAGGACAGGCAATACAAAGATCAAAAGATCAAAAGACAAAAGGACAGGCAATACAAAGATCAAAAGACAAATGGACAGGCAATACAAAGATCAAAAGACAAAAGGACAGGCAATACAAAGATCAAAAGATCAAACGGACAGGCAATACAAAGATCAAAAGATCAAAAGACAAAAGGACAGGCAATACAAAGATCAAAAGACAAAAGGACAGCCAATACAAAGATCAAAAGATCAAAAGACAGAAGGACAGGCAATACAAAGATCAAAAGATCAAAAGACAAAAGGACAGGCAATACAAAGATCAAAAGATCAAAAGGACAGGCAATACAAAGATCAAAAGACAAAAGGACAGGCAATACAAAGATCAAAAGATCAAAAGACAAAAGGACAGGCAATACAAAGATCAAAAGATCAAAAGGACAGCCAATACAAAGATCAAAAGATCAAAAGACAGAAGGACAGGCAATACAAAGATCAAAAGATCAAAAGACAAAAGGACAGGCAATACAAAGATCAAAAGGACGGGCAATACAAAGAACAAAAGACAAAAGGACAGGCAATACAAAGATCAAAAGACAGAAGGACAGGCAATACAAAGATCAAAAGACAAAAGGACAGGCAATCCAAAAATCAAAAGATCAAAAGACAAAAGGACAGGCAATACAAAGATCAAAAGATCAAACCGACAGGCAATACAAAGATCAAAAGATCAAAAGGACAGGCAATACAAAGATCAAAAGATCAAACGGACAGGCTATACAAAGATCAAAAGATCAAAATACAGGCAATACAAAGATCAAAAGGACAGGCAATACAAAGATCCAAAGATCAAAAGGACAGGCAATACAAAGATCAAAAGACAAAAGGACAGCGAATGCAAAGATCAAAAGATCAAACGACAGAAGGACAGGCAATACAAAGATCAAAAGATCAAAAGACAAAAGGACAGGCAATACAAAGATCAAAAGACAAAAGGACAGGCAATACAAAGATCAAAAGACAAAAGGACAGGCAATACAAAGATCAAAAGATCAAACGGACAGGCAATACAAAGATCAAAAGATCAAAAGACAAAAGGACAGGCAATACAAAGATCAAAAGACAAAAGGACAGCCAATACAAAGATCAAAAGATCAAAAGACAGAAGGACAGGCAATACAAAGACCAAAAGACAAAAGGACAGGCAATACAAAGATCAAAAGACAAAAGGACAGGCAATACAAAGATCAAAAGATCAAAAGACAAAAGGACAGGCAATACAAAGACCAAAATATCATAAGACAAAAGGACAGGCAATACAAAGACCAAAAGATCAAAAGACAAAAGGACAGGCAATACAAAGATCAAAAGATCAAAAGGACAGGCAATACAAAGATCAAAAGACAAAAGGACAGGCAATACAAAGATCAAAAGATCAAAAGACAAAAGGACAGGCAATACAAAGATCAAAAGACAAAAGGACAGGCAATACAAAGATCAAAAGATCAAAAGAACAGGCAATACAAAGATCAAAAGACAAAAGGACAGGCAATACAAAGATCAAAAGATCAAAAGACAGAAGGACAGGCAATACAAAGATCAAAAGACAAAAGGACAGGCAATACAAAAATCAAAAGATCAAAAGACAGAAGGACAGGCAATACACAGATCAAAATACAGAAGGACAGGCAATACACAGATCAAAAGACAAAAGGACAGGCAATACAAAGATCAAAAGACAAAAGGACAGGCAATACAAAGATCAAAAGATCAAAAGACAGAAGGACAGGCAATACACAGATCAAAAGACAAAAGGGCAAACAATGATCTACAAAACACGACAAAGACAACCAACGATTGAGCAACATCTTATATACCAAAATCAGTGCCAAAACACTGACTACTGATTAGATAAATCCACCGAGATGAAAAAGTCGACAGTCAGATGTCAACATGTTATTTTAGCATGAGGTCAAATGGTCAATATACTTATAATCGTATACTATTCTTACAGAACTGGTATATTAACATTTTAGTATAAAGATGGCAAATGAACACTTTAGCTTAAACATGGCAAATGGATGGTATAATAATCAACGATAGATGTCGATGGAGACAGTAAGATGTTCTTGCTTATATCATTGTTTTTTTGTATAGTTTATTTTCTTTCTTCTGGATAAGAATTCCCTTCGTCATGTTATTGATTCAATTAATTCTCCTTGCGACAAAGAATCTTCAAAATGCAACACGTCTGACTTCATATTAAGTCATCTCAAGTTTAGCTGATATTTAATCTGTATTGGTTTGTCCTTTGGTCTATTGGAGAATGACATTTGATACATCACGCTATTTTTCTTTTCTCAGGTTAATGGACTACATGGATCTAACTATGAAGCCATATATCAATAAGAGTAGGAATTTTGACATCTAGAAATGTATAATAGGGCGAATTTGCATATCTTTACGAAGAATAATGTTCTTGTTCATGCATTGGAAATTGCATAAGTAAAGTAGGGGCCGTGGTTGTCATGATCTCATGATAGTTGGATTCATGAGTACCTATGCAATCAATGTTGTGAGTTCTAATACCGCTCAGGCGAGGTGTACTCGATAGAACATTATGTGACCAACTTTATCTGGTTTCTTCCACCAATAAAACTTACAACTACTATATAACTGAAATATTGTTAAAACAGGCGTTACACAGCATAACACTAACCCCAAGTAAAGTAAGAAAATGTTGGCGATACCAAAATGGCAATCATAATTGGCAAATCCAACAAGGACGTGCAATACAATGGCCAAAGGTAGATTGACAAAAACTACAAATAATGATAGACACAATACTACACAGAAAGCTAAAGGTTGAAGAACACAAATTACACCAAAATATGGAGGTGATCTCTGACGCTAGCACAACACAGATACAAAATCCATTAGGTACGGAATTAAAAATCAGATTGATTGATTGGTTGATATTTAGCGCCACGTAATGATAATTCAGTTCTGTTAATTACGATATCAAATTAACAAAGATGCAATGAAAAAAACCATTCGTGTCTACGTTTGTGCGCGCAACGAGTGAAAAAAGCGGGGAAAGCTGCATGCACACATCTACTGACGACCAATTTTAGCAAAAAGCTGAATAGGTACTCCAGCCAGTTATGTTTCAAGTGTGCAAAAGAGGCGCGTATAACCCACATAATCCTCTAATTGACGCGTTTTGCCAAGCAGGCTAAAATATAGGTCCATTATCTACGCTTAAGCGTATTCTTTAAAAAGCTGAAAGTATCAGACATATTTGTAATGGTCGAGCTTTGATACATATCGTAATGTTCTACAAGTGTTATGTTGTGTAAAAATACACGCACAAAGACAATATATATTGCTTCGTAGATCACTGTATTTCATTTATTTTTCTTGTTTCGATTCTTAGCGAATTGTTTATTTTGGGAATTAAAGATATCAAACCGCTAATACTTTATATTTGCATGATAATTTGTTTTAGTTAACTATTGCACAAAGTAGAAAACCAGTACGCTTAATATATATTGAAAGCTTGAGGAATCATTAGCCTTAATGTGGGATTACGTTATATTATTGTATTAACATATTACTTTGTTCAATATAAAGCAGGTCGAGATAATAGAATTTGGGATAATCGCTAATGCGTAGACTAAGACATTCTCTCTTTTACGTTTAACATTGGCGACACACAGATAAAGAATAGAAATAAAAACACCGTCCATGATACATTTTATTTGTTATCGACTTTCTTTGATATAACTAATGTTAAGCATATGACAATTTCTGTGTCACGTAGATTAAAAATATTATGCATAATGTTCGAGATTATAGCGTTCTTTATGGTGCCGTTCACCCGGCTGTATATGAGGGTTGTCATCTTACTTACATGGAGAAAGCACTTGCATGAACGCATCTCTTCACTAAGAGGGGGGGGGGGAGTTGCGGACACACAACTAGTTTAACCCTGCCACTTTTTATTGAAGTGCATCTAAAAAGCCAGGAAATTAAGCGTGCTAGAGAATCGATTAACCTCTTTTTACGATTTTGATATTACACTACTATCACGATCCCACTATGATGATAGGTAATGATTACATATGCAGATGGTGGCTCAATGAATTAGGTAGTTGGATTACCTAACACCTCATACAAGCCTATCGACCAATACGGCGTGGCTTCACGCCCGGTTTGTAAATTACAAAACAAAATGGGTGAGCTCGACTCGCAGCCGCAAGTGATAAAGTTTACCAGTTGCTTGCCCATGATCGGTGGTTCTCTCCGATTACTCCGGCTTCTTCCACCAATATAACTGGTCGCCATGATATAGCTGAAATATTGCTGAAAGTGGCGTTAAGCACAATCAATCAAATCAAATCAAATCAAATCAAAATATGTAGATGTACAAATGACTACCATACTATCGATATCACGACTGTTGCTTAGTTCGTATTAAAATCCACCTGTGATGTAAATCTATTGTATAAACTCTCCATTATTTTTAAGGAATGGAGAGTTGTGAACAATATGTACAGGGGCGGAGCTAGAGTTTAAAGGTCAAAAAACCTCAACCTGTTTAAAATTGCAAAAGGGAATAACAAACAATTTATTTAAATTTTTTTGTTACAAGATTAATAATTAATAAAATTGTTAAAGTACAATGGGTGGATTTTAAGTTGGAGAATGTCCTCGTATCTCTCCATTCCTTAAAACCAATGGGCCGCGGCCCCTTCGGGGTCTCGGCTCCATTATTTTTAAGGAATGGAGAGTTACTCGGACATTCTCCTATACGTAAGATAAATTATTGTCTTTCCGTAAACATTTAACTCTTCTAATTTCAATGAAAAGGTATGAATTAGTAGCTTGATATTTATATCAATAACATGAAATGCAATTATAGTGTACATCGGTAGCGTTACGCGGAAAGCAGGCCACTATGGAATACCATACAATATTGAACATACCAAAGTGGTAATCAGAAGCCGTAAATTGAAGGACAGCCAACACAATGTCCTAACGAAAAAGGACGAAAAGAAACACAACGAGTTCACCCCCGGTTTTTAGTGTGTTACTCGATCTTTAGTTTGATGTGTATGTTTTGTAGATCGTTGTTTGTCGTTTTGTACTTTTTCTTTTGGTCATTGTGTTGTATGTTCGTCTTCGATATACGGATACTGATTAACCCTTTGTTATCTTCAAGCTCTTCTTAAAACATTACACCGAAAATTGAAGATCGAGCAACATGAACCCCAGCAAAACCGAGGGTGAACTCATGTGCTCCGGAAGGGTAGGTACGTAATTCCTGTTCTACATGTTGCACCCGTCGTGTTACTCTTGTTACCCGGTGATAAGTCATGAATGAGGAAAGAACCGGATTGTGATTACGACAAACGGACCATATCCGTGGTCATTTGTGACACAGATAGTCCGTAGCGATTAACAGTCATTGTGGCGACCGTTAAACTGATTACTTCAACATAACCACTATGGACCCATTATTCTGTAACTTTCTTATTAGCTGGACTACAATTCTACACGAACTAAGCAGAATCCAAACCTGGATATGATAGATAAAGTAACTGACACCGATAATGGATCAAAGAACGTCCGATAAAACAGATTACAAAAGAAACCAACGAGAATAGACTTATTCGCCCGACATTTCCTAATTATGCTGTCCTTTCTTATATTATTTTCAAAGAACGTAGATCAATGTGTAATTGTGTCTATGTTAGTTTACATACATGTATAGCATTGCTGAATTGGAAAAAATTAACAAGACTATACACGGCATCTATAAAAGATCAAAGTATGACAATATGCAAATGAGCAAATAGGGAAAAATTAACAAAGCAACACATTGATTATATAAAGACCAAAGTATGACAGTATGCAAATGAGCAGTAGTGGAATAAATGTGATAAAGTTCAAACAGAAACAGGACAAAGGCAAGTTTGAAGAGAAGATGGTTAGGATGCAAAAACATATATTGGTAGAATTTTCAAGGTACATTCAAAACAAAATAACAAGGTTTCTATGCAAACACTACGACGATTGAACCAAGCGACCTATATAAAACACGTTGAACATAGGTAAGACAATTAAGATAAAATTCATATTCTGTACAAATACTTTTATTCGTGGATGCTCATTTTCGTGGTTCAAAGAATCTTCATTGGTTTATGGATTCCTAAATTCGTCGTTTCATACTTGGCATATAATAGTACTATAGCATTTTTTTTTATTTCGTTATGTATTATATTTCGTGATTTGTAATGAACCACGAAAATCATGAAAATTGGTACTCCACGAATACGAGTACCACCACAGTACAATAACGTATTGAAATAAGGTAACCCAACACGAATGAATTTCATCAGGTACGCTCAAAATGAACAGATTGGTAAGGCAAACAATTATAAAAGGTCTGGGTGCAAGAAACCTAAACAGAATAGCCCAGAATCGGCCAAAATATCTTATGTCTGAGGGAGGAGAATCTTAATTTTAATAATAATTAAATGTATATTATTTCGGAACTGTTAATTTCATTAATATATATAACAAACCATGGCAGTACTGAAACTGGTATGATTCAATATAAATAAAATTAGATATCCGCACTTGCGCCCTATTTACTAGTCGCGTGGACGTGTCAACTGATGATAGAAAATAGGGAGCAAGTGCGGAGAACTAATTTTATTTAGATTGAGAATGAGTATACCATCGGAGAAATATAGTCCATCAGAAGAGGCATTGATCCAGTGATAGAGTAGATTTTTTTTTTTTTTTTTGTCAAAATCGGACATTACCATATCAGATTTCTAAAAACAGCTTGGATATTTTCAAATTCATTTGACTCTATTAATAAATGTTACTTGAAGATAAATTTCAATTCATAATTGTAGAATAATATTGAAAGCTATACATTTAAAATGAAAGAGAATATTGTTTTGTGGGACACTTACGCAATGTGAAATAAAACATAGTTTTTGTCTTAATTTGACACTTCTGAAACACAACAGAATGGCATATTTTCGTGCAAATGAACCACGTGTGACAGGAGATTAAGAATGCACATTAGTAAAGTATTACAGCTGTCAGAAGTAATTTGGAAATAAGAGTGTAATAAATGGATAGTCCCACAAGAACATCTAATTAATCCAGATAGCATACATCATCTTGACTGTTGTTTGTTGGTTAAAAATGTAAGAACTGCAATTTTCAAACAATAAAATGAAAATAAAATTAAAAAAAAATACTACACTGTCGGAACAGTTCCAACATTCAATAGATAAATCGTAGAAAGAGTCAAAACCGATACCCCTAAGACACAAACACATGACCGCGCAATTTCTCGGCTGTGTACAGGCACTTCAATAAAAAAAAACACGAGGTTAAGCTTCTTGTATGAGCTACAAAGGTTTAGATTACATTAAATAGGTATACATTTTTTGTAGTGTGCAATGTATGAGCTTGATATAATTGTGGTTCTCAATATACGAATCCTTGCAGACTGGACTACAAAGTGGGATCCTGACTGCCCAAGAAGTAGAAGAGACCCTATATCCATTTATTGACGATTTGTTTGTGTAAATATATAAAAATATAGAAACGTGAATATAACCTTGATCAGATTTAGTAATGATGGAAAACAGAACAACGAAGAACCCATAGAGAATCGGTTTTACTGCTGATCGGTCTCCTTGAAAGCATGTTATTTAGAACACAGAAGAAAAACAAAAGAAGTTTCTTGAGAACGGGTTTCGATCAATACTTGTCATTTTGTCCTTCAGAACGACGGCATGCAAAAAAACCACACGACACAGAAAACTAAAGCGATGGGCAATACTGACCACACAAACAAAGAAAACCCCTCCCCCTAATAAACCGGGGATGACCAAATGTGCTCGCAGGATTGTAAGACACCTGCCATGTAACTCCTTGTTAATGTCGGTAAAATATTTGTCAAATGACAAGTAGAAATATTATGGGGAAAATGGAATACGAGAGTGCTTAAGACGAAATGATTGATCATATAAGTGATTAATTTACTTACTCAGTATAACAATTTGTCGGACAAGTGCTTATGAGTAATAACCAACAGGAAAAGAAATTAGCCAATCCCTTGTGTGTATGTCATTAAAATGGAGACTATTACAACATAGTAGATAAACCATAGCCCTTTTAATAAATGGTAGAAAAATCACACGCCTAATAAAAACGTAGATATCAAATTTAGTACGCACGACGCGTTTCTGGAAATACCTGTTTCAGGTACGCTGATAGTCAAAAGATTAGGATGCCACATACTTTAAGTCTTTTGGAGCAATAAAACGGCCTATACAGGATAGCCAATAATAAACTAAGGTCACATATGGCTCAGGGAGGAAATCAAGGTTTGTACGATGATATTTCCCTTGATTTTTTATGAAGCTGCAGATTATCCTGGGAAATGAATATGTATGACGTCAGTTACATTCAACAATATGCATGTATCAGCTCCATTGTAGCTTTATACTTTATTGAAAGGGGTAAATGAAAATATATTACATTCTTCGGCATTGTATGCTTAGCGCAGTACATTTGTGTGTACTATCTTGATACATATTGTGCTAACTGTGTCTACCAATATCTTGTTTTTTCGTTATGTTTTCCCTTTTTTATGCACGGGAAGAGTGAATGTATCTGTACTACTTTCCTTAAAACCCTATTTTTATTGCATATTCCAGTTTTACTATGTAATATTAGTCGTGTGGCATGTTGAACCCATTATTAAGATACTATTGAATAATTCTTTAGAAGTGGTCTGATCTTATAAAAGCAAGTGGTAAAGATTTGATCATTTCTGAAGTATACATAAAAATGTATATCACCATGATCAATGCACATTTAATAGTATTGTAAACGTTAGAGACTACCGAAAGGACAATCACAAATGAAAAATCCAGAGAAACTGGCAACATAGGGTACACAAGACATAAGTCTAAGACAAACATAAAAAACACAACACAATATGTGTTGGACACCACTACGCGCAAGCAAACAGAAATAACGTAAATAAGACATGATCTCTCCTACAAACAACGGTAGGTAAAAACGAACCGAACATTATTAATCTAGGCAATGACGAACCGAACACCGTTTTCATGCGGAAAACGCAACGGACATCACAACACAGAACGGTTTTTACTCGGATCAATACGCACACATGACGTTGAAAATCAAGATCTTGGATTGGGACATAACAATGTGGTTGGGTTATCACGTGTAATCTCACACATCCCTCTTGATAATATGATATTCAACGACAATACATATATAAACAAACGATAACAGATCCACTTCCACAGAAAAATACCACCTACCATCATATAATATGTATTTTATTTTCCATGCATGTCTTTTAATGTAAAGATATGTTACGATTTATTTTGTCTCATTATGATTGGAAAGTATTGCTTCAAATAATTGGAATTAATTATTTTATTTTTGCTGAAGGGAATACTCATCTCCTTGGTAGGAGGAATTCACAGCAATCATTGATGAATCATCTTCTCATATTTACTGCAAATGGATGGTTTGATAAACATGTTTGGGACAAGTCTTTAGTAAGCTTGACATGTTTATTTGTTTATTCTTTATTTGAGATGCGAAGCTGTAAAATACATCTGCACGATCATTTAGCATGGTATTATGGCTAATGTTGTGAAGCCTTGAAATACATATGCACGACCATTGATGATGGTATTATAGCTAATGTTGTGAAGCTGTAAAATACATTAGCACGACCATTTAGGATGGTATTATGGCTAATGTTGTGAAGCCGTGAAATACATCTGCACGATCATTTAGGATGGTATTATGGCTAAGGTTTTGAAGCTGTAAAATACATCTATACGACCATTTAGGATGGTATTATGACTAATGTTGTGAAGCCGTGAAATACATATCCACGACCAATTACAGATTCCTGCTTTTAGGAAAATGTATAGCAGGAAGCTATCAACTAAATTATGAATGAAACTGTACTGACTATTGTTTAATCGATTTATTACAGGAAAAAACAGTTTTATCTTACACAATGGGAACATCGCTTGCTCATGATAACAGTATGATATTTTCCATAAAATAAATGAACAAAGCTATAATCTGTACCATAATGCTTATGAAACTATATTTATATTACATATGGCTGCATTGCTTCCTCACGATTTTATATATAACAGTATGCTATTTTCATTAGAAAAATGAATAAAGTTCTCATCTGTACCATGATGCTGATGATAAAAAAAATACAAAACGATAGTGTATGCCTATTTTTTTTTAAAATTAGTTCAATGGAAAACAAATCAAAAGGTTATTAAAATTACGAATTAATTCTACAATCCTTTGTTATTCAAATTCAATTTGATAAACTGCAGCTAATAAGTACGTAACCTTGTTAAACCAAAGAGCAAACAATATGCTTCTAGCAAAAGAACACAAGATTATAAAATATATACTTGAATTTAAATTGCAAATTTTCGTAGTTTCGAAATTAGAAACTCATCAATCACTTGTATTTTGCAATCTACGTTGAACATGTTTGACACAATGAGATAGCAAATTGTATTCTTGATGATGGTTGATTTTATTTCATCCGGATGTATTGACCGATATTATTTTTATGTTATTACACGTGCCAATGTGGTCGTCAGTATTACCACAGTTTCAACCACTAATTCCGAAGAGATGTTTAAGAAAAGAGAAATAGAAAAGAGATACGAATAGAAAGAAAACACCATAAGCACCAATACAATCGAGACAACACTAAAAAGAAAGTTTGTTCCGTCATTTCCTCCCTTTTATCTCCAACAATTTTGTCACAATAAAATTGCATTGGACGACTTAGAGGAGAGGCCTCGGATTCTTGAAAGATGGATAGTTAGACTCTATTCTATCTATGCAAAACATCTGTTCATGGACACAAAAAACCTTACAAGCGTAGCAGCAAAGTAACCATAAAAATTAATAATCTACTTCCTTTATAACACTTTGCTTATTGACATTTTAAACAATATTTATCGCTATATGACTATAAAGAACACCGTTACATAAATATATATTGTCAGATCGTGGGCCATTTTGACAAATCAATTAGGTTTGGATTTAAGTTCATGTTTGGTGCAATGGCATGTAATTTTTTTTCAAATGTCTTTGTAATGCTGTTAGCATCGCATGGTGCCATCATAAACAAGCTATGGTTACAGATTTGAAATATCAAGTGGATACGTCATGCAGTATGCATGTCTCAAAATGGCGACATTAATTAGAAGAGTTTGAAGATACCAATGGGGTAAACAGACAACACAATGGCCAAAACAAATGTGACAAATGGACAAAATAAACGATCTACAAAACATACACATAAACCTAATGATCAAGTAACACGAACCCAATTAAAAACCGGGGTCGAACTCAGGTGCTCCGAAAGTTAAATAACTTTTTGATAATTTTGTTTTTCAACACTCAAATTTAATACCTGTATTACCTGTATTGTTTAACGTTTAATTGACCTGAATGCTCAATTGGAATGTTGGAAGGAAAGCTTGAAGTTGCCAAAAGAGGCAGTCGGAAGCAGTAAATCGAACTGGGACATACAATCGAATGGCCAAATTAAAAAAAAACCAATGATCTCCAGAACACTTCATAGAACACTAAAAACTGATGAACACTAACCCTACTTAAAACCGGGGGATGAAATCAGGTGTTCCGGAAAGGCAAGCAGTTCCTGTTCCACTAGTGGAACCCGTCGTGTTACTAATCCGCTGATGTCAGTTGTGAAGAAATGTCAGGATATTTGATGTCTTAACGTGTTCGAAAACAACAAATGTGACCAATTCTGTTTATGATCCCAAAAATTCAATAAAAGCATCCTATTATTAGAACGTAAAGAATATTTAGACGACTCCGTTCCTCTGCATAGCTCCTAGAGCTTTGATATTTTGCATGGCAGCCGTCAGAACAGATATTGGTTAATATGGATTTCATTCTTCCTGTGTTAGTAGATTTATTGAATCACCTAACCGCTTCGAAAATTGTCGAACGTGATGCAGTTGTATTTCTCGAAATGTCGATTGTAATAAGATACTTTTTTGATAATTTTGTTTTTTAACAGTCCAATTTCATACCTGTATTACCTGTATATTTAGCTTGTGACCGTGAATCAAAGAAGGACATACAATAGAATGGCAAAATTAAAAGGTCAAGATGAAAAACAATGATCTACAAAACACTACATAGAAAACTACAGACTGATGACCTCGAACCTCACTAAGAACTGGAAATGAACGCAGGTGTTCCGGAAAGGAAGGTCGCTCCTGTTCTACTAGTGGCACCAGTCGCGTTACTAATCCGGTGATGTCAATAATGTGGAAATGCCAGAATATGTGATGTCTTAACGTGTTCGAGAAACAGCAGATATGACCAATTAAGTTTCAGAAAATCCAATGAAAAAGAACCTTTTTTATCAGAACGTTTACAAAGAATAATTACACGACTGCAATAAAAACCTTGCTTTTTAAACAGAACGTTCACACTGAGTAATTACATGACTCTGTTCATCCCCAGAACTGCTACAAGTTTGATATCTTGCGTGCAGCCTTCAGAACAGATATTGGTTAATATGGATTTCATTCTTCCTGTATTAGTAGACTTATTGAATCACTTAATCGCATAGAAAATTGTCCAATGTCAAACGAAGTGCTTTGATATATTAATGTGCTTAATCACTGTCTTAGCTCTAGGCAATTTATCAACAGAATTACGTTATCGTTAGCGTTTATTCGCAAAACGATTTCAAGCCGTTGTTTCGCTATCATATTATATTCAGTGATCATTTCCTCCATATACAGTAGAATCTGCCTTAAAGGTCACCCCTATATCTAAGATCACTGTCTATAAAGGGCACCCCTATATCTAAAATCACTGTCTATAAAGGGCACCCCTATATCTAATATCACTGTCTATAAAGGGCACCCCTATATCTAATATCACTGTTTATAAAGGGCACCCCTATATCTAAGATCACTGTCTATAAAGGGCACCCCTATATCTAAAATCACTGTCTATAAAGGGCACCCCTATATATAATATCACTGTCTGTAAAGGGCACCCCTATATCTAAAATCAGTGTCTATAAGGAGCAGTCTTATTGTCTCCATTAATGGATAGTGAAATCTTAGCAAATCTTCCATTTAGCATGGACGTTTTAATTTTTGACTTACTTTATGTATATTTGCTGTACTCATATAAGGATAAATAAGTAATGTATGTTAAAAATATTGCAGTATATCGTCGACCAAATTTGTCCTTTGTCCTTTTTCTTTTGCGCAATGCATTTTCCGTCTTTCCTCGATTTACAGATTCTGATTATTTCATTGGTATCTTCAACGAATGCTTAGCTTAGATTGAAATTACGCAATTTTCTCCTGATTTGGAGAAATAAAACGATTCTAGAAAAAGACGCGTACTTTCCGAGTTTAATGGTCCGACATACCTCACGGCTGATATTTTGCAAAATGATTAGGTATACATTATATTATCATTTAAGCCCTGTCGTAGAATTTTCCCATGGTGCATTTTTTTGTTAGAGCTCTTGAAAGTGAAATTTCGTAGATTTTCAAATTACAACTTCAAAGCCTGTAAGAACATTAAACAAAGTAAATTGTTGACACAAAAAAGTTATTGTCAGAATTTTCAAAGAACAAGCAAACATTTTAACATAAGATTTAGCATCTGACGGATAGCTAAATATTTTTTGAGCATTTCTCGGAAGAATGTGAAAGCTTTTTCCGATTGCAGTACCTGTCATTGTGAATACAATTTAACGAATTACGCGTAGATAGTTTTTTGGTGAATAAATTTGTATATTTATGAGTTCTTTCACACTCTATAATTATAAATTACTCAAAAAGATACAAATTTAACCTTAAAACAGCAATTTTTCGAAATTTTTGTGCAAGTTCTTTTTTTTTTTAATGTATGTTTTTTTAAGTGGGTTTTACTTTTTTGTTTTGGTGGTTTAGTTAGCATTTTAGTACCGATCGGAATATACATGAAATGTTCCGGAAAAAGTTTCGTCCTGTATATATAGTCCTGAACACTTGAAGTTTTATATGGTTGTTTAAATATTTTTTTATGATATACCTTATTTTTGTTTTGTGTTGAATTTAATATTGTTTTGTACCAGTTTTTATACCGATGTAGACATTTTAATTTGTCACTTATTGCCAATCAGACTATATCTGATTCGTTCTTGGAAATGTGTAGTCCCGTAAAGTTTGCTCACTCACTATCGAAAAAGAGTCGAACGGTCAGCAGTTGGGAATTATGCATAATTTGTCAGATCTCCTGCGATGATACTCTATCTAAGGCAAGCGAAAAGGGGAAATGTACCTTATTTAAAGCTGTTGGCTTAAGGAAAGATGATGTCCATCGTCGTCTTCATGACGAATTTGATTCACTTGATTTGATTCCAACTGATAGGATACAGTATCATAGATCCTGCTATGAAAGCTACACAAGCAAAATAAATTTAGAACAATTTGAACCAGTTGAAGCATAAATGAATGCCTCTGCCTGTGGCTCGGTGAGAACATCAGAATATATTTGTGTAAAGACCCACTCAATGAGTGCTCCATTTGATTTATCTCAATGCATATTGTGTAAACAGAAAAGTTACAAAAAAGATAGGAATTTAAAGCGCGTCGAATCTAAAGATCGAGTCAAAAGTATACTCCATGCTGCGAATAACAAGTCCGATTTCGATATGGTTAGTTTAATTCAGTCAGTTTACAATTTCTTGGAAAATGCATTGTATCACTCGTCATGCATAGCGAACTACCTTTTAGACATGAAATCAGACACTGTACCAGTCGAAAAAGAGTCTGATCATGCAAGTGCTTTTCGGCAATTCATAGATAGCATACGAGATGATCTCTTTGATAACAAAAAGGCATTTTCTATGTCTTTCTTGCTTGATAAGTTCTGTTCCTTTCTCCCACTAAACATTGCTAGCAAATATACAACTTCAAAATTGCAGCAAAGGTTACTCAACTATTTTGGAAACGCCATTATTGTTGAAAAGCAACGTGGACAGGGCAAATCTAATACAGTATTCAGTAGTTCAATCACGCTGCAAACAATCTAAAAGCCGAACTGAGATTTACAGAGTTGGAGACAAGTTTTGAAAACACTCAGTCGAAACAACTTGACGAAGAACAAAAACTGCATGACGCGACAAACATTTTACGCAGTAGCTTACAATCGTTAGAAATGTCTAATGAATATTACCCTTTGCCCTCAGAAGTTTCTATAACTGAATCTTGTAAATGTATTCCACATTGCCTGTTTAATGTTACCGTTTGGTTGGTTAATGATAGTTGTTTCTATCAGGAAAATAATTACGAAGGGATTTCAAATGATATCTTACAAAAATGTATCTCTATCGCTGAATGTGTAATTTCATTACACAAAACACAGTTTACACCTTTCAGCGTAGGTCTTGCACTTCAGTTTCATCACGAGTATGGTTCGAAACAGCTAATTGAAACTTGAATTCTTATGGGTTTTGTGTTAATTACACCGAGGTCAGGACGGTTTTTGACAAGTGCAGCAAATCATGAAATCTCTAAATCACAATCTGGGTTGTTTATACCAAACGACATTTGCCTAAAAATTTCTGGTGGTGGCTTCACTCAAGAAGGGTCAGACAATGTTGATCTCAACACTGAAACCATTGATGGGAAAAATACATTCCATTCAATTGCAAGAGCAGTATTTCAAGTGATTTCAAACCAACCGGCCGATTTAATCAAGATAAAACGCGGCCAAGAAAAATGTATTTCAATAAATGAAGACACTACTGCAATGATGGCATGTTTGCCTTTCAAAAAGCCAAAGGAAATATTTGGCCCACTTAGATATGATGACCCATACTCCAACATTAGTGTATATTCAAAAACAAAAAATGAGGTAACAGATATGATATGGGTACTACTCCGATCTCTCACTCGTCCCATGGTTGAAGTTCCAGTTAAAGCAATTGTTTTGGAACAGGTTGTTCCTTTCTGGACAGGGTTCAATAAAATATTGTCAGACCGTCAGCCAGACCACGTTGTCGTTGCCTATCCTCCAATTATAGACGCAAAACCCGCTGATATGGCAACCGTATACACAACAATGTGCAAGTGCATGCAGACGTCCACAGCAGTGACTCAAGGATGCTCAGTTCAGACATTTGACCAACAACTTCATGCCATTGCAAAACAGGTGAAGTGGTCTATGCCTGAAAAGTTTGAATCTCATGTCCTGCGACTCGGTGGCTTTCATAATTTGTCTTGTTTTATGTCAACACTTGGTAAAATCTGGGCTACAGCTGGACTTCGTGATTTATTAGTGGATTCAGGAGTTTATGCTGGGTGCACTGCAAGGTAAGCAGTTTAATCGAGGCGTAAGATCGTATACACTAGCGTATGAAGCTTTAACGGCTTTATATTTCCATGCATTCTTTCAGTGGTGTTCTAACGAAGACGGTGTAGTTAATGTGGACGAAAGGTTCTGGCAGGAACTTGCTGATACCCATGCCGCTTTTTACAATTAAAACAATGCAGTTGATTTATCAAAGCTGTCAATCCTGTTCCGTGAGCAACTTTCTCCTTTGTTTACTGCTTTCAGTGAGTTCTGCTGTAAGTCTTCTCCAACCTTTAGATTTTGGGAAATGATTTTACGAGCAGTTGAAATTATTCTTATGAATGTCAGGACAGAACGTGACGGAAATTGGCCTTTACATCTTCAATCCGTGTCTTCAATGTTGCCATATTTCTTTGTTGGAAATAAAACAAACTATGCTAGGTGGACACAAGTTTACTTAATGGATATGATGAACCTACCAGATGACATTCAGGAAGAATTCATGTCTGGCAAATTTGCCATCAAACAGACAGCTGGTGTGTTCAATGGGCAATGGAGTGATATTGCGACCGCGAAAACCATCATTAAAGACCTGAAGGGAAGCGGTGGTATTATTGGCTTGACAAATCAAAAGTCAGCGCTTCTTCGTTGGACTTTTACCAGAAATATTCTTGCCAGGTTTTCATCAGAAATGAAAACAAGGTCAGGGTTGTCGTCGTCAACAGAAAAAGACCACGAGGAAAATAGACCAACAGCTATGAAACGCGACGAAGAACACGTGCGCAGTCTAATATACCATGTCAAGAACAACATGACTGACCCATTCGATGTTGAAGCATGCCCTAAAGATCTTATTAACATCGCGACAGGTTTGCATGCAAAAAAAGAGGTAGAAGATTCGCTCCTGAACTGTGTTGATCAAGGACAAAAATATTTGCAATCTTTTGTTGTTGGATGTTTAAAAGGAAATGAAAATCGTTATTTCTAATCTCCGATATCTAGATCTTCTCCCAAAATGTTTGAGGACATGACAAAGCAGAGTAATCTTAAATGTCGAACTGGTGACGTTGTCAAAGCTCATATTCATACCGAGCTTGTCTTTCGAAGAGCTTTAGCTCTTGCAAACGTGCGTGAAGAGATCAGCGTAGAAAAGGTTTTGGCATATCCTGTTGGTCCAATATCAACTGCTATTTTCCATGATGATTGATCAATGCGCAAGTGCTGAAAATCAGATCTGATTTATTTGCTTGAAAAAAAATTCTACCTCGTTCATTCTTCCATCATATGATATAAACAAATCGACCCTGATGGAATGGGAATTATTCAAAGCTTAAATGCTAAAAGATATAATACATTTGGCGAGATAGCTAAAGATTACTTTGACAACATGTTGTATGTTTTCAACACTACGGTTGTGTGGTTGATGTGTTTGACCGCTATGACAAAAAGGATTCAACGAAATCTGCAGAAAGAGAAAGGCGATCATCTTCAAATCCTGGCAAGGTCTTTCAGATAATTGAGAGTAGATCTATTCCAGAATGGAGGAAATGTTTATGCACATCAGAGAACAAACAAGGGTTGGTTAAGTTTCTTGGTGAATACGCTCTCAAGCACTTCCATGAGTTCATGAAAGACAGAAGTGAAATTTTCCTGGCTGGTTGTTTTCAAAACCAAGAGGCGGTGATGACGTTTTTCAAAGACAATGTCAGTGATTGTGAAGAGATTTTTAGCACCCAGGAGGAAGCCGATACTCGAATTATCCTCCAGTCTATGTTTGTCAATCAACAAATGGTTAAAAGAAACAGTAATGGGCGTATCGTGATTAAATCTTATGATACTGATGTTTTACTGCTTTCTCTCCACTTCTATTCCAAAATGACCAATATCGACGAGCTTTAGTTTCAAACGGGTAGCATAACGTCAGTAAAAGACGGTCGGCGATTTATACCAGTGCATGACCTATATAACTCACTTGGAGCTGAAATGGCAAACATTTTACCAGTAGCTCACTCCCTTACTGGGTGCGACACAACGTCATCCTTTTTTGGTATTGGCAAGAAGACAGTTTATTAAATTCTAAAACAAAATACCAAACTTTGACAAATCTAGCTAGTTCTGATGTTGATACATGTGTTGAAGCAGGCAGGCTGTTGGTAGCTGATCTGTATGACCCAAAAGGTAGTGCTAAGTCTGTTCACAGAGATCTAAATAAACTCAGGGTAACATTAGCTTTGTCAAAAGATTCCTCTCTTGTCAAACGTCCTATATCTGAAGCAGCATTTATACAACACATACTTCGTGTTGCATTCCAAGTGTATGTATGAACACATGCTAATGAAGCTAAACCACCGCCTAGGTCACCTTTAGAGTATGGATAGGGAAATGAGACCAAATAATTAATGCCAAAGTACTTTGAAGGACCCATGACGTCTGACTTCTTGCAAGACCTTGTATGCATGTGTAAAGGCAAGTCCATTTGCAGCAAAAAATGTGTTTGCATTGAGCAAAATTTATCGTGTACGAGCATCTGCGGTTGTCAAGGAAATGAAGAATGTAGAAATTAGCTGTCACACCAATTGTCGGTAGCTGAAAATATGGGAAACGACGAGGATTGTCCAAGCGACATCTAAAACAGATACCTGACTGAGAAAAAAAAACAAAAAAAACAACAATCTGCCATTGGTCTCAGACCTTGACGCGGTTGGTGGGCTTTCAACTAACATGAGACCTCTGTTAAAGGCATAGTATACTTTTTACCATTGTAGTTATGCTCTTTTGTCCTACATTTAGGTTGGTGTGGTAGAGTTTAGACTTCATACACCCCGTTATTTCACGTAAGATTTTTATGAAACTTTCCAGAAAATATATTCATATACTATTTTTTCTATGATTAAGCTCCATTTGTAATTTCTGTATTTTCTTTTTCAATTTTGATGCACAAGTTTTAAAAACACATTTTTTGTACTTCCCGCATATATCAGTACCCTTTACGCAATATTTTCAAAGAACATAACACTCTACATAATGCCAGCATTTGTTAATTGTAATAGTAAACTGTTTTCAAGGAAAATATCCATTATATCAAAAAATGCGATTTTCGACTTTTTCCACAAATGACCTTTAACCCCAATATTGCAAAAACTGCACCATAGTGAAACTCTACGACAGGGCTTCATCGAAGCACCTCGGTAATATCTTTTAAATAAGACCAAAAGTAGCCGTGAGGTATTCCGGTCCATTACATTTTCGATTTTTACTTGATTTTTCCTCCACTATAAGGATTATAATGGGAAGATAATTCTATTTACTGTTATTAAATCTTAAATCTTAAAGCTCAATACCCAGTACTACACAGCAGTCACGCAAGACTGTGAAACAGAACTTCCGCCTTTCACAAAGAAAAGAAGAAAAACGTATACCAGAAGACGCTGATGGATAAATCAACATGCAACAGACGAAATATCGTTCACACCACCTCTACTTGTAATTTTCAAAGATATTCCAACAACTGAAAGCATAGAACCTTTCTTTCTAGCTATTGTACAGATTCGTTAATGATTTCTACCGAGGGAATATAGCTTCTTGATTAAGTATGTCACTTCATTCGTAATAAAAATATATTGTTAATACGTCATATAGGCACACCCATTAAATCCGATTTCCTGGTTATTACTATTTGATAAATAATAGAGGAACCAGGAAGTATGTTATTATTGTTCATACAGTTTATTTATAGTAACACAAAGAAATAATGTCATAGTGAAATATATGGTTATGTTATGATAGGTGTATGATGTTTAACGTCACTTTCAACAATATTTCAGTTATATCGTGGTGATCAGTTTTATTGGTGGTGGAAACCGGAGTATCCGGTGAAAACTTTATCAACTAACGTAGTATCGAGTACACCTCGCAACTTTAGTGGTGATTGGCACTGATTGCATAGGTAGTTGTAAACCTAACTACCCTACGATCATGACCACGATGGCCCCATTAAATATATGTAAAATGCCGTTGCATAGAAATACCGATTTAAAGGGAAAGAAATCAAAACATAAAATGTGTGTTTATTTCAAACAGTAGATGAAACAAAATATCTTAAGAGCTACTATGTTTAAAATAATAGTGAAGTCGCACAGACGGTTGAAAAATTGCGATTTTTATGTTCATGGGTGTCGCCATTTTGTGGAACTCTTTGTTATTGAAGAGCATGAAAGTTGCATTATTCTACATCTAAGCCAATTACGTGTTTTCTGTTTTAGTCCCCTTGGTTTACCCTCTCCCACAGACTTAAGATATTTTGCCTATGAGTGTACTTGATCAATATTTTTGTTCCAGTGCACACTAAATTAGATACTTACGTTTTAATTAATGTGGATTCATATTTATGTGGTATTACGCTTTTCATGGTATTCCGGTGATCCTAGGGAATCACGAACTTCAATTTTTAACCACAAGTAATCACAAATTTATGGAAGGTTTGGACAAAACGAACTTTTGTTGATAGTTGAACATTGATGTATAATTAACCCCAATCTATGTTTAAAGTAATATGAAAGGCAAATATCGTGGAATTTTTGGATTCAATATTTTCACTTAATATGTTACTTTATTTTAACTAAAATCAACTGCATAACATTAACAATCCGCTCAAAAGCAGATTTTAAGAGCAAATCGCAAAATATTTGATAGCAGATAATTCTGTTTTCCAGTACAGTAATGCAGATGATATGCGCGTGACACAATATTTGAACTCTTTCGGGCAGATTATCGCTCATGCGTAAAGTTCAGTTAATGAAAAAAATAAAAATATATTCCGTGTGTACCACATAAGAATAATTGCAAAAAAAAATTGATTCACACGACATGAAACAGACAGAGTCCTCAATAATCATTGTCAGGAAAGTGTGCGTGCTTACCTCAGCATCCATGATTGTTTATCTTTTCTTCACGAGATCATGATCGGCAATCATCGGACCAAAACTTTTCTTCACGAGGTCATGATCGGCAATCATCGGAACAAAATAACCGAAAGTTAATCAGTCTCCACAACAATGGCGAGATCGATAAACATGCACACGGATTTGCAGATTTCTAGTTGTTGGGAACATATTTCGACTTGAAATATGCATGAATAGCGTAGTAAAGGTACCGCCGTATTCCAAATTGAATTTTCAGGGAAATATTTTCTTCACCCAAAACTGGTGTACTATTACTTTAAGCTTCACCAAAAGAAATATGAGTGATTATGTGAGCATTAAACAAGCAACGTTCTGAAATTAATAGTCTTATGTAGTAATTTAGCAGCTGTCTATGTCCAAACATTTTGCAGTAATGGCTTCATGTTCGCGATAAAGAGACGATTGAGTACAACACACTTGATACTAAGTATATTTTAAATTATAATATCTTGGATGTATTTAATTTCATTTATTGCTACTGATACTTGAAAGAAATCCCAATAATACAATTAAATATCCAATCACATTTAAACAAAGTAATATATAACAAACAGCAATAACAGTTTGCAGCACTTAATATCAACACTTTACTATACAATTGCTAACCGATTTTCCGTGGGTTTTTGAAGTGCACATTTAAGCATTTTAGCATTATTTTTATGCATTTAATTTTACCAATGCTCGTCCGTCCGTCCCGCATATTGGTTACCGCTCAATAACTTATAGGTCTGCCTTATACACAACGTAACTTAAGGCGGGCCAAGTTCAATATCGGCATTTACTATTTGACGGCCTGGTGTAATGCCCCTTTATTTGTTGATGAATACAACTTTAGTATGGTTTGTGGAATACCCTAACTTACCTTTAAAGCAAATAATTTAGAATTCATAAACAAAGTCGAGAACAATAAAAGGCAGGTCAAGTTCGAATTTGCTCTATATCATTTCCCCCTTGAATTATGCTCCTTGATTGGCTAAAAAAGACCCACCTTTTTTAGGATTCCATTCAATAACTTTAGGTTTTCTTAATGATAACATTAGAAATTAATACACAAGGCCGGAGATTATAGAAGGCAGGCCAAGTTAGATATCGGACTATACAACATTTTACCGTTTTGTAGATATGGCAGATTTGCTAAAATACCCATTTATGAAATGTCCTTGAAATAATTTCTTAGGATTAAATTCAATAACTAAATGTTCCCCTTAACATTTGAAATTTTACAAACAAGGTAGTGGGCAATAAAAGTCATGCCAAGTTTGATATCGGACTTTACCACTTGTTTCGTTTATTTCTAATCAGCAAAAGTCATATTGCGATAGGAGCCCGGGTGGCTCAATGAGCTAGGTAGTTGGATTATCTAATAACTCATACAAGCCTATCACCAATACGGCGTGGGTTCGCACCCGGCTTTGTAAATTACAAAAAGGAAGCACTCATCTCGCAGCCGCAAGTGTTAAAATTTACCAGTTCGTTGGTTCTCTCCGGGTACTACAGCTTCTTCCGCCACTAAAACCGGTCGCCATGATATAGCTGAAATATTGCTGAAAGTGACGTGAAACACCGAAAAAAAAATCAGTCCTATTGCTATAATTACATACATTGTATGACCACATTTTGTCTCATAGCCTGCGGATGTAACTCTAATCTACTGTGATATTCTTCCGATTGATTTTATTGGATTTCCTTATGCCCACTCGAGTTGATGACTGTTTATTTCCCGCGTTAAAATGGATAGTTGGCAGACGACATCCGGTAAATAGCAATAAATTTGCTTCACACGGTCCATAAATGTTGCTCTCATCAAATATTTTTTGCTGTGGAGGCATAAATTGTATTTCGTTAGTCAACATACATATCAGGTGTATTCTCCAAATCAAAACAAATCTCATAGCTACGGAAAGTTTGAAGATACCAAATCGGTATTCCGAAACCGTAAATCGAAAAAAATGAAAATGACATACAATGCAATGTCCAATGACCAACAAAAAATGACAAAACAACCAAAGAACGATCGTCAAAGCATTACACAAAAAATTAAAGATCTAGAAACATGAACGCCACTAAAAACCGGAGGTGGGATAAGCTTACCGATTAATAAGTCGATGATTAATATTCCTGAATCGAATGTTGGAGATACGAGCCTCATCAGCGAACGATTGAAATATTACCCTCGGGTGTCGGAGATTTCCCTGTCTTGCACTTTTTGCCGGTGTTTGATTTTATTTCTCACTTTTAACAGCTGTTTTAGTTTCGTGTTTGTTTGTAAGCTTCATGTAAACAATGTGAGTTATTTCCCATTCATGTCAATCAAAAAAGAAATTCCGTATTTTTGTGTATTGTGCGAAGATTATTATGTAATAATATGGCTGATTGTTAGGATTTGCGTGTTTATAAAAGATTGGAAACTTATATACAGTGAATTGTTTATTTTAAAAAGGAAAAGCATGGAGAATTGGGGGGGGGGGGGCAGTTGACATAAACTGTACAGCATGCATTTGCCGGTAAAACACACGTGTTTTTTTGTCTTGCACCAGTGCAAGTTAAGAAAATCTCACATAGCTAATAATAGGAACTGGTCTGTCTCAAAAGTGAGAATAGGCATTTCCATCCCCACTTATGACAATAACTGGAACATAAAGTATGTTTCCAACTATGCAATAAGTACATTTGAATTTCTGTATGATGAAAAGGCTAGATTAACACGACGGGTGCCATTAGTAGAGCTGGAACTACTTACCATTCTGGAGCACCTGAATTCACCCGTGGTCTTTAGTGGGGTTCATGTTACTCGATCTTTAGTTTTAAGTGTAATGCTGCAATGGTTATTTGTGCTTTTGTCCCTTTTCTTTTGACCATTGTGTTGTCTATCCTTCTTTGATTTACGGATTCTGATTACCCCTGTGGTACCTTCAAGTTATTCCTATGGTATCACTGTTTGGAATATAGTTAATTAAAACAATTGCGTGTTCTTGAAAACCATATCTGGATTAAAGGAAACATCGAATAAGCAAGATATTCTCTTTTACAATAGCGACGGTGATGAAACTGGGGTGTTTAAATATTGAACGTTAGAGAAGGACTCAGGGGGCAAAACAAGAATGGATAACCCAGAGAAACAGACAACCAACATTGGGCACAAGGCACAGAACGAAGAAATATATCTTAAAGAAAAAACACTAAAGAACTTTTATCAAACTTGTTTGCTAATTGTATATGCTTGATCTTGAGAATTCCGTGATGGAAGTATGACTCGTCTGTTGAAAAACTTGTTCACTTAAGGTGGTACCTAACACTACAGGGAGATAGCTCTTTAAAATTAGTTGAACGTTTTGATCATATGATGTTTGTATGCAGATTTCAAGCATCTCGGTGATCAAAACCACAGAGAGAAAAGCTGCTATGTGGCTAGTGAATTTATAGCTCTGAGTCTGTTGGTTGGAAATTGTTAAAATTTTGATATTTATTGCAGTGGATATATTCAAACACACTTCCAAAAAAAATAGGAAAATTAAACGAGCAGATGAAATTTTACCTGAAGTGTATGGTACCACCTTAACTTGACAAATATGTGGTCAATAACACATTTGAATGATCTCGTCCTGCATATATTATTAATGTAAGAGAGCATTCGTGTATCGTGTCCGAATATGAAATAAGCGACGATCTTTCTTTAAAATATAGATCAACTGACATTTACTTCAAAGTAATGTTAATTATTTTTCTTATAATATCATAGTAAACTGATAACTCTATATGATTGAAATCACAGAGGGAACTCACAAGATTAATATCCCACTCTAAAACATTGTGTAATCTACTTTTGCTCACCCTCCAATGTCATACAATCGATTACATATTCCTTGGCTGCTTCACTTTTGGGGGTGGTGAGTGGGAGACATTGACAAGATGTCTGCGCTTTCATTTAAGAAGTAAATCATGGAAGCCACAATGTGTTTTGAGTTTTAATATGGATTGGCGGATATTAGTATTTTATCCTGAGCCAGAGGCGAGGGATAAAATTTACTAATATCCGCCAACCCATGTTAAAACTCAAAACATATTCTGGCTTTCATGAATTATTTCGATTCTGATATGTCTAAGCGTGCATATATGGTAGTATACTTTGATTGGAAGACAGTAATTTATAGTTACGTTTGTGGACAATGTTGCACACAATTTATGCTGTTAAATTCGAACAGACGATAATTCATTAACATGTACATTTACGACGGGAACGTCAATCACATGCACCGGCGCATGTGCTAATGAGATTATACCCAATCGATAACTCGCTCATTTGTTTTGTTTACAAAGCGAAAGAAGGACGTCATGTTAGAATTAATAGTTTGATGTTTTTTTTGTTTTTTTTCCACCCAGTCTTTCATCTGTTCAAAATGAAATAGTAAGAACATTTTCTTAGTTATGTTTGTTAGCTCTCCTGGTCTGTGTGACGAAATGAATATCACCTCAACTGATGTGAAAATTAGTATTTACTTTCCCATTTTACATCTAAATCGGATTTGAGGATGCATGTACACTTATCTGACTATTACAAGTTCTACTCCTAGTTTTCCTACATAATTTATCATCTGAGGTAGCCTCTATTTGCTGATGGAATGCGCTTTAACAGAGAGAGAGAGAGAGAGAGAGAGAGAGGACTACCCTTTACAGACAGCGATTTGTTATATAGAGGTGCCCTTAAGGCAGGTTTCACTAGTTGATAAAACTATAGATAGATACAATCTTTAACTTCATAACATTACTTGCAAAATATAACAAAGGTTGTACGTGTGCATGAGTGATAAACATTACTGTGATAATTTACACATTGTCAAGTAAACAATTACATAATTTTCGTGTGTTGAGATATTCTTATGCTATCAGAAAACTAATTCCAAACTCGAACACCGTTGAAACGTTTGATTTCCGGTTTTTGGTATTGCATTATACCTTTGATAGTCGTACTTTTGTCTTTCTGCGGAATATTCTGATAATTTTTGCTTGATAGTCTTTTATTTTAAATTCAGCACGATAATATTTGAGATTATGTGAAAATTACACTTAATAAACATGAAAATAAGCGAAAAAATGTAAATAATTTAATATTTTCCTGCTTTAATAGAGTGAGCCATACATTGCATATTAAAAAAACAGAAATAACAGAAAAGAAATCTAATATTTTCCATTTTTGTGTTTGCGTAAATCATAGATTGACGATTAAAGATTATGTTATTCTTAACATTAACATTAAGTTGATATAAGAAAAACTTCTAATTAATAAACATGAATATAAGCGAAATAATTTAAAAGAAATGTAATATTTTCGAGTTTATAATACATGTATCATAAACAGTAAACCAGATATTAAATATTCTCTAATTGTTAGAAGTAACGTTATGTTGATACAATACAATGTTACTATTAACAAACATGAATACTAGTATAAGTGAAACAAACTCTATGAAAATATATAATATTTTAATTCCCGTTTTTAATAGCGTAACCTATAAATCACATATTAAAGATTATCTTGTTATTAATAGTAACTCTAAATTGATACAAGAAAAACTTATCATTAATAAACATAAATATAGGAGAAACAAACTGCATAAAAATGTAATATTTCAATTCCTGTTTTTAATAGCATAAGCCATAGATGGCATAGTAAAGATTGTCCAATTGTTAAAAGCAACGCTACGTTGATACAAGAAAAAACATGAAACATAAGCAAAAGTAATATTTTCCGATTTTTTAAATCGTAAACCATAGATGGCATGTCAAAGACTCTGTTGTTTTAACGCTAACTTGATAAAAGAAATTTATAAACATCAAAGCGAAGCGAATTAAATTAAAGAAATGTAATGTTTTCCTGTTTTGATAGCGTAAGCCATAAACTGCATGTTTAAAGGTTTTCTTATTGTTAAAAGTACCGTGATGCAAAAAGACTTATCATTAATAAACATGAATAAGCGAAACAAACTAAATACAAGATGAGTAAGCCATGCATTGTATGTTAAAGATGGTCTTATTGCATAAAGTAACACAAAATGTGATACAAAACGGTAATTAACACTAAATTTAATAAGAATTATCTTACCTCACAAAGTTTGACATCTTCATCCATAAGATAATAACACAATCCGTTTATTTTGTATTCAAGTCTATTATTCAGGATATTAATTCTGTCGCCAGTCTATTTGTCAAGTTGATTAATCAGATATACAGCTAACCCTAACTAATCTATGGTAGTTTTCATGAAGCTCTAACTAAACATTGATGTTGTTTAACAAGGTTTAATTAATTTAAATCACAGTCGGTTAAAGGGCTGTGCTATTTCGATCTGATCTTCATCGCATGCATCCTCTATTACATCTGATCGAACGCTCGTTAATGATACTAATATTTTCGTATATATTTGAAAAAAGGATTATGCTTAGTAATTCATTTTATTTTTTCAAAACCAAAATAAAAAAATTATAAATGTCAAAAGAGTAAAATTAGCATAAAAAGTTACAAAGAAAAATTGATCGTTCTTACTGGAAACCATTTAGTTAAAAGTACGGTCCGTGAACATCTCTAATTAAAAACGATAGTTACGTTAGTGATTATGCTACATTATGATCAGGTGCTGGTATTAAGACATTTGGTAGTTATATTTGTTTACAAAGCGAGATGTAAAATAATCCTTCCCCCTAAAATCAATAAGGCAACAAACTGTAACCACATCAACTAAAATTATTTCTTGCAATTTGATAAAGATTTCCTTTTCAAGAAATGATTGAAAACAATATTTGATCAAGGGAGATAACTCATGTGATGATAGTTATCTATTTGTTATCCCAAATACCGTAAATTAAATTGTTTCAGGTTAATGAATTACTCTTTCGATATATGCTGTCTGAAGCCAATCCAGCTATGTCTGATGACCATTTAACAAAACCATATACCACCTCGTTACTCAATTCGAGAAACAGGTGAAATGCATATTTGGACGTTACATATAGCATTATACTGGGGATGCGTATTTATTCTCGTTCTCTTCGCTTTTATTACAAGATAAATATTAGCCAAAGAGCTTATTTTCATCAGAAATGTTTATCATTTCACGAAGCATATATTCTTTGAGTACAGTATTCGCCATCAAACATGATCTAGTGGACAAGGGTAACCCCTTTGGGTTCGAGAGTTATAAAATAACTGAAAGCCGCTACTGTGATGGCAAGCATACCTTTCAATTATTTTCCTTTCAAAACAAATGAGATAACATACCAAATTGTATGGTATTCAACACCCTGACTTTTAAATTTCAAACTTATGTTGTGCAAAATCTGAAGATAATCTATCAGTGTGTTGAACATGTATATAGCTACATTTATGATTTAGATATTGATTTTTGGTGTTATAACGCCACTTTCAGCAATATTTCAGCTATCTCATGGCGATCAGTCTTAGTGGTGGAAGAAGTCGGAGTACCCGGAGAGAACCCCCGACCATGGACAAGCAACTGGTAAACTTTATCACTTGCGGCTGCGAGTCGAGTGCACCTTTTTGTAATTTACAAGGCCGGACGCGATCCCACGTCATATTCGTGATATGCTTGTATGGGTTGTTAGGTAATCCAACTACCTAACTCATTGAGCAACCCGGGCCCTGCTACATTTATGCTCAGATATAGCAACACATTATCAAAGAAAGTAACCCAACATAGCATGACGAAAAGGGAAATATATATAAAACTTGCACATCAAATCCGTTATAACACGATATTCTCAATCACCTCAGCAGGCAGGTGAAAAGCAAGATAAAAACATTTTATTTTGATTTTTTTTTCTTATGCTAATTGCATTCTTCAGAAAATATTACTAAGCAGGAAATTGGATTTGAAGAAAGATATCGTTAAATTGGCAAGGTATGTTAGTTCGTTCTGTGTATTTCTGTTTTTCTTTAATATCGTGCTGTCCATGGTTTTGAACTTTATTTTGTTGCATGTGTTTGTACTGGTTGCTTTGTTATGTCCGATTTATCCATGTACTCACAAATATCTGCGTTCTTGCATACTTTAAAGTCTGCTTACTTAGGTACACCACAATGGTCTATTGTTTTACTAGAGACAAGTTTCTAAAAATGTCAAGGTTACGTTTGTTGTATTGTGATATATTTCTTCGGTGAGTACATGGAGTAGTCCTGCGGGGAATGATGATAGGATTTTTGCTTTATATAGAACAACTATGGTATGATCTTACATAGTATTACTATTTGTTATTTAAAACAACATTTTGCAACAAAACAATCATTGAACATATGACAGATCGTTTTCGTAATAACAATCTCGTCCTTCTTTCCTCTTTCTTGATTTATCACTTGATTTTGTAGTTTAGTTTAAACATATTGTATTTGCTCAAATGTGCAAAAAGGATAAGATACAAGTTAAGCAAACTTATGAAGTCTTCTCCTATATACAATAAGTTACAACATTATTTGACAGAGCATGCATGTACATAAATATTTCTTACATTAATATGTGTAGATTGAACAAAAACAGAGAATGAAGAACGGAATGAGAGAGAGAGAGAGAGAGAGGTTAGTGGTGATTATGTGTGCGATTGTTCTTTTGGTGAACTACTAGACAACAAGAAACCTTTCTGACCTCTTTATATATTCAAACTTTGTAGCACGACGGTATTCACCACTTATTCTGATGTCCAATGCGATTTCCATATTATATGATATTCGTGAAGTTTAACAGTAGTTCCTCGGGTGTTTGCCAACAACGATTTACAAAGCATTACACACATAACAAAAGATTGAGCACTTAAAACGAGGGGTCAATTCACGTGTTCCGGAAGGGTAGGCAGTTCATGACTCTATTGTGGAATTTATCGTGTGTGTGACCTGTTTGTTGAAAATGTATTACAATGTTTGTCACTAATATTATTGGTTTGAAGGTTCAAACTATCTTGTCAAAAATATGAAATAATTTTTTAAATCCGTATAAGACAGTTTGCATAGCAAACTAGACACCACGATTCTTATCTTAACTGAAATGCCGATTAATGTGTCATTACAAGTACAATTCATCAGGTTTGGAACCATACAATTACCATTATACCGCCACTTTGATTGAAGTACATGTACTAAGCCATTATAAACTGTTACGACTGTGTGCTATGTTTTTTGTTTTATTAGAAACAAAAATAAGAACAATAAGTACCGTTGAACCAATTTTTTACTGCTTCGGGACATGGCACTATCAAATTATTGTTTTAAATTGATGTTTCAGAAAAACGTAGTGAGTTTCGACAGTTCGCTTATCTAAACACAATGTAATTGGCATATTTTATTATACCTTAAAGCAGAATGAAAAAGGCGAAGCTAGTTATTGAATTGAAAATCAACAGTACTAGTAGCCGACAATCAGCTCAATCACCACAATCTGTCATGGCAAGAACTTACAACCAATTATTAGGAACTACCATTTTAGAGCACATGGTAAAGATTCTAATTTAAGACAGATGCAGTATTAGCCAATCCAGACATATCCTTCGGTGAATGAACGTGTTTGGTTTAGCGCAAGTGAACATTTTTTTTTCTGTTACTAGTATGTAATGGTGAGAGCCAATTACATTTCGATGAGATGATGATGATGTCCTCTTTGTACTAGATCAATATGCTTAGTTGTAGACATGTCGAGCCACTCGGATGCAATATCCTGATTCTGTGGCAACACTCATTTGCTCTTTACTCTGACTGCGTATGTAGTGGAGAAGCAGCAAAACACAATGTGTGTAGTCTTTGGCTTGAACCAACCGATGTTCGGACTCATGATCTACCGCACAACAAGATGAACAAATCTACCGTTACGTAATAGTGTGCAATCAATATAAAAAAACCTGTAGATATCTAATTTAGTGCGCTCAAAGAGTTTCTAGAGTAACCTACATGAGGTCCTCATAGTCAATCGGTTACCTATTCCTGTTGGAGATTGGCCTTAGGCTTAATAAATTAATTTATGTAGAAACTGTAAATTTTAAAAATAAATATATCGTACGCTGAGATTTGGACTTGTTCGAATGATTAGAAAGCCAAGTAAGTAATATGTACCAATGTTTATTTTTAGACTTCAATGAAACCCGTCATTTTGGTTGGTTGGTTGGTTTATGGTGTTTGACATAACTTTCAACAATATTTCAGCTATATCATTGCGGTCAGTTTCATTGGTGGCGGAAACCGGAGTACCCGAAGAAAACCACCCACCTGTCGCAAGTCACTGACAAACTATCACATAATGTTGTATCGAGTACACCTCGCCATGAACAGGGTTCGAACTCACAACGTTTGTGGTCATATGTATTGATTGCATAGGAAGTTGTAAATCCAGCTACCATACGATCATGACCACGAAGACCCCTTCGTTAATGGAGATATATACATAGAGAAAACGCACATAATTATTGAATCTATATTGTAATGGGGATAACATGTGAACATAAACAAGATTTGGACATACTGATATTAGATACGCAAACACCACGACAAAGACACACAATGACAGGTTTCGTTTTCGATGTTCTGTCGTGTTCAAGTCGGATTGGTACAAAAGATAATTTTGGTGAATTGCAAAATGCACCTACTATTATTATATCAATCATATTCACAAATATAGCATTTATCGGTCTACAGCGAAGAATACTCTCAGCAAATGCTTGAAGATACCAAAGGGGTGATTCATAAATTCATAAATCGAAGAGGGGGGAAATACAATGGCAGCAAAGACGAAAAGACAAACAACGGTAGACAAAACCCCCCCACACACAAAATACAGATTGTGCAAAACGATTTCCACCAAAAAAACAAATGAAAACGAGGATGGCCTCAGTAGCTATCGAAAGATAAGCAGTTCATGTTCCATGCAGATGCAATTTGTGGTCGTTATGCACTCACATTCGTGCACGAGTGATGTAAATCATTACAACGGCCATTATATTAGTGTTACACTATAAGCAGGAGAACACCACAATAACACTGTTCTAAATTTTCTTTTTTAATTCTTTTTTTTTAGTTATTTTTTATTTATTTATGCTTTGTTCTGTTTGTGTAGATTTTAAGCCATTGTGGTCATGGTATTATGTTGTCTGGGACGTTACCCATTCTATCCTTAGAGCCTAGTTCTGTACTTGGAAGAAGAAGAAATAGCGATAAAGTTAGTGTGCACTCCTATATAAGGTAATCTAATTGTCACGTGGTTCTGAACTACGCCATGTTTTATGTTCTAGTGACAATGCAATTACATACTAACGTTGAAAAACACATACATAATATCTAAAGGCATAACTAATGTTAGACAATGCTGATTAAGATAATAGACTAAAAGGAAAAATAGATTTACACGTGCCTTTCAGAAACACATAATAACACTTTTTTGTGATCTGCTTTGATCCTGCCATTTTTAATCCCACAGTAGACGGTGCTAATCTGCTACAGGAAGATACAAACTTTAATTACTGTCTTTGATATAGCAGGCATTTGGCATATACCCTTTAAGGTAGAGATGTTTTATGTTGTACAGCAGCTGTAGAAGACCTTTTTTAATTGAAATATATATGCATAATTTTGATTGTATAAGTAATGTGTTTCAGATACGATTGTTGCTCGCTACTTAGCTTAACGCCCATACATCTGCATGAGAAACAAAGGTTAACAATAGTTAATCTTGTTTGTTACTTAGCTTAACGCCCATGCATCTTCAAGAGAAAACAAAAGGTTAACAATATATTAAAGTAATACGTAGATAAAAGGGGAATGGAACAAATGCAACAGCTTTTGACGGCTACTTGAAAAGTAAGGGAAGTTGGGGTGGGATGAAATACAAATCGTCTACTCCTTTCCGAAATCGATTTAAGAAAAGTGTGTAACGCTTAAGCAGCGTGTAATTCGGTCAATACGGCTGCCATTATGGTCCAAGGCAGGTTTTCAGTACTATAGCCCGATAAATCCAATCAAAAGGATATCCTTTATATTCGCCACCTGGGAACACACTTCGCCACTCTGTGGGTTGAGCCAAGGCAATCGTCATTAGTACTCAGTGTTTCATATGCATGTTATAATTTTCTCTGGACAAAAAGAATTTGTTTTGTACTTGAATTTCACAAAATTGAATGATGGTGATTCTTTTTACTATTTATATTCATGTGGTGGTCTTGTCTATTATGGAAAAAAAAGTATAAACTAACACTGTGAGTGACCTCACTGAGTGATATCCCCTGCTTGCAATACTATGATGTTCAAACATTGGAATTTTAGACAGCAACTGTATTCCTTCATGCACATCTGCAGGTTGTGTACTACAACTGTGTAAAGTTTCAAAAAAAATCAATAAGCAGTTTAGTAGGAGTTGCGCTTGCAAGGTACACCCCCCCTTTTGGTGAAAGTATAAGTTGAATTATCTCCCCTTTTAAACTTTGGACAGCAACCATATTCCTTCATGCACATCTGCAGGTAGTGTACTACAACTGTGTAAAGTTTCACAAAACTCCAATAATCCGCTTAGGAGGAGTTGCACGTACAAGGTACACGACCCCCCTTTTCGTGAAAGTATAAGTTGAATTTCCCCCCCTTTTAAATTTTGGACAGCAACCATATTCCTTCATGCACATCTGCAGGTAGCGTACTACAAATGTGTAGAGTTTCATAAAAATCCAATAAGCGGTTTAGGAGGAGTTGCGCTTACAAGGTACATGGACGGACGGCGGACGGACCGACGGACAGTGTGATTCCCATATACCCCCAAACTTTGTTTGTGGGGTGTATAACGAGTGGTAGCAATTCCGGCAATATCAACAAAGCAAACAACCACTTCTCACCCCAAATCATTGAACATAAATACAAACCACCACACATAGAGTTGAAAATCCAGGTCTTAGCTAGGGACAGACAACGAAAATAATGAATTCTTGTCCAGGATGCAAGGAGCTGTGCACGATTTATTGCTTAAATTAGAAAATATACCAAATATTTAACAAAGCTCTGTAATTGTCTAAAAAAAAACACGAACTTATAGATATATTCCACCAGCAAGTCACGGCATAGCTGGAGAATAGCTACATATCACGAAAATCTTCTATTAAAAAATACACATGTATTCAAGAACAGATTGTATATTACGTAACATAATGTAATTGTCCTGTCTGATGATACATCTATGGTATTCCTACATTTATCTCGTCAAATCTTGTTAAATAATCCATGGGTATAGACAAAATAGGGGATATTATATTGTCTCCTAATTGCACGTTAGACATACTCATAATAATACATTAAGAAACTGTATCTATCTGTTTGGTGGCGTAACTCATAATTGTATCTGAAATAGTTAATCAATAATTCTCGTTATCTAACATTAAGCACGTTTTCTTTTGAAATTCAGGAAAGTAACATGTCTGATACAAGGCGTCTGATACAAGATGTTGTATCACAACACTGTGGTGACAACAAAATTGCGCAACGTTGATTATACCCTCTTTGTCAGATTACTTTTCCATGACGTCATGGTATTGGAATGCAGGAAAAGGCGTCCAACGTGAGCAAAAAGATTGTTCAATATACATTCATTCGATAGCTTAATATATCACGAATTCAGTAATATTCCCATTTCCAAGGACATCGTTTTAATATTGCAAGCAACTGCACGGTCCAATACATAAACAATGTTCCACATTTCTCCTATAGAATGGCAGTCGGGCGATTATTTAGTGACGTTGAAAGCAATTTAACGGTGAATGTGACATTTTTTAATGAACGGTAACAAATAACGTGACGTCATGCAGAAAATGTAGTCACTCTCAAAGTAAATTTGTGTTGTAATAAATTTGTTAATTTTAAATTCGGCCCCTTTTTTATTCTTTATAGTTTGGCTTTATTTAAATGTTAGATAAACATATTACATGCACAGTGTGTTGGTACTATAATTTATATCAGGTCTTGCCTGTCGTGTGAACTAACTTCGTCACTACTCGTAGCTGTAGCGACTCGTAGTGAGAATGGGTCACACAACATGCTTGACCTGATACAAAGTCTTGTACCAGCACACATGTATGTAATATGTATTTCTTCATGCTCTACATAGACAAACAAAATAATGTATATATCTGCATTGCATTGAGCAGCCTTGTATTTGTAAAGATTAACCAACCAAATTCTGTTAATAGTTATTTTTTTTAACGAATCTAATCAGTGAGAGAAAATGTGTATGTTAACTTTCATTTTCGAAATTGATAGCAACTTCTGCATAATTGGCTTTTGAATACCATTGCTAGTGCACATAGTTAGATATTAAAAGAAGCGTGTCTACAATATTTTTAATTTTTTTGCCGAGACCAAGCCGTTAGTGAGCTCATAGAATGCTACAATTCTCAAGTCATGAGGATATTGCGTGCATGATGTTTAAAATGTTTCATGTTGAAAAAGCAAAGAAGATCTGCCATTGTAGTTGTATTGAGTGATGTGATTGTTCGTCATAGTCAGTATACTGAGAATTATGACAATATGACAATATGCATGCGTTTTTCTTTAAGAACAAATATATAATAAAATTGAGTTCGTGATTCAACATGTACTCTTAAAACATGTTACGGGTGTAGATATATTGTTTACAGGCATAATCTTCATCGTGTTCAATGCGGCAAGTAATTGATATAAATAGAAAAAGTACAATAGGAGTGCGATAGAACACTAGAGACAAATAAATAACAAGAAAACATTCTAAATTATCCAGAGCACATGCTGTCATCTCGGAGCAAACAATGTCTCCTCGGAGCAAACAATGTCTCACGGTGAACTTCATGTTGTTTGACTCTAAATATGCATACAAACGATGTTCGATTCGTCTTTACCTGCAGTTGTTTGTAGGAGGACTCATGTCTTATCTATGTTATTTTTTGTTTATTTTTGTGTATAGTGCTGTCCAACATATTGCGTTCAGTTTTTATTATAATTTTTATATATTTTTTAGTCTTCGTCTTGTGCACTCCATGTTGCTAGTTTGTCTTGATTGCCACTTCGTTTATTTAACTTCTTTTCATTTTGCTTTACTATAAATTTTGCAATCATTTATTTTTTGTAATTCAATCGTTTTATTTTAATTTACCTTCTTTCCTATTATCACACTTTATGATTATTGCGAATTATATATTTATAGTAACAGCCCATGATCAATCTATAAATAAACAGTCATTTTACAATATTTTAGTATTATTTCTCCTCAAATACTCAGGAAATAACACTCCTTGAAAAGCATAGTTTTGTCTATATTTTTTTTTCATTGAAAATATTTCTTGATATTGAAATCAAATAATCAGTCTTGCAAAGAAATGTAATAGCATTATTGACTTGGTTGCTTTCAATAACAACATTCCCATAATTCCTTAAGACAATCCCACAATGCATTGTATCATGACAATAATCCCATCATGCATCGTACTTTTCCTTTGTATCACCATTGTCATCTATTATGTCATGGTTTTAAAACGTCAATGTATCTGTATTGTTGTAGATCTGATCGTGTACTTATCAAGCCTGCACGGAATACCTACTTGTTAATCCTCTTAATCCGTGAATTCCTTTGACATTTCCTTGCGCTTTTGAAACTTATATTGATCAGAATGAAACATGCATCATTTATCGGGTTTTAATGACTACAAAATAGCAATAAACTATGATACACGTACTATTCATACCACTGTCTTCGGGGTTAAACAGTTTGAACAATCGAACACGATGCGTTTATTATTTCATAGTTCTTAGCTGTTGCTTACAATTTGCCATATAATCCATAAAATATCAAAGGAATACAATGCATTTGTGTTGCAATTGAAATTAGTGAGAAATGATATGGGTGTCAATGAACTTTAGATAATTTTTCAATTTTATGCTAAAAGCAACTTATTGTTACGGTGCGTTTATTGGTTTTCCACATTTCACATTCACAGTAGAGTCTTCAATAATGAGCATAGCTCAAACCTTTAAAACTGTCCCTTAGTCTGCAGTGCTGTTGGTAGGCACTACATTCGGTATCCACGTTTTTATTAGTTCTCTTGTTAAACGCTATATTTGGGCATCTTTCACGTTCATATAGTATTTGGTGTATATAACTGCATGTCCTAATTTCGGAATTATCAACTGGAAAGGAAACTACGAATGAAAAATTATTACAAATTCAGAGACACTGGCAACATTGGGTACACAAGACACAGGACAAAGACAAACAAAACATAAACAAAACTCAATACAGAAACCTAAAACGATGAACAACACGAATCCCACAAAAAAGACCGTTGATAAACTCTGGTGCTTGTGGTGATTTGTAATGTAAAGGTAAATAAGGGTTATGGCGTTTAGCGCCACTTTCAACAATATATCAGTTATATCGTGGCGGTCAGTTTTGTTTGTTGAGGAAACCCGAGTACCCGGAGAAAAGCAACGTCCTGCCGCAAGTCACTGACAAATATTATCACATAGTGGTGTATCGAGTACACCTAGCCTGAGCGGGATTCGAACTCACAGCATTAGTGGTGATAGGCAATGGTGACAGGTATTAATAAATCCAGCTACCATACGATCACGACCACGACTGTCCCTGTAAAAGTTAACATAACACAACATATTTACAATTCAAATTATCATTATGATATCTGAGAAAAGACCTGTCTAAGCTAAAGCATGTATTGGTTCATATGCTTATCGTATGCTGAGTAAAGAAAGCTTTGGAGATACATCAGAAGCCGTAATTCGAAGAAGTCCAGACAATGAAATAGTCAAAAAGAAAAAAGACAAAGGGAAAACAATCATTTACAAAACACTACACAGAAAATTAAAGATTGAGGAACAAAAACCCCAATAGAAACGGGAGGAGGGGATGGGGTAACCTCGGATGCTCCGGAAGGGTATTCAGTTTCTGCTCCGTCGTGTTACTGTAGTAATGGATGAGGAAAAGACTGGGAAGTGCTTAGGGCAAGTGGAACATATATGTGGTCCTTTGTGACACAGAAAATCTGTAGCGGTTAACCATGGTCAAGGTGGTGACAGTAAAACTTGTACACTTGTTCTCATCTTGAATATAGCTGAGATATATTTCACTTTATACAGACAACAATACACTAATTAATCAATCAAACAGTTTACCGCGTTGTTATCTCAATTCACAATTTCAGACGCGATGGCAATTCTCTTGTATTGGTATTTTCACCTATCTGTACAATCGGTTTCCATCACTAAGAAGAAGATTTGTGAGTTCTGTTGTCGACAATGATGAAGACCTTACACTGAAAGTTCTACGATACATTAGCCGTATACGTATTTGTTCACCAAAAAATAATTGAAAAGTTCACCAATCTTTTGGTCGCTAGTAGGGAACTTACAGCGAAATTTGTGACAGTTTTCCACAATAAAAACGTAAATAGAATAATCTTCATCAGGTACACTCAAGGTCACAATATTTGAACGACAAATAATTCAAAGGGTCTCAACCGCATAGCCAAAAACCGGCTAAGGTCTCATATGCCAAAAGGGAGAAGAATCTTAGTTTTAATAATAATTACACAAGTACACCGCAAAAATATAATATGTATTCGTGTCAGTGATCGTATGTAGAAATGGAAACAATGTTATACTTATTTTTCCTAGATTTTTAAATCGTCAACATAAAGTATTTCGTGTAGGTTTAATGGCTATGGTTTATCACGATTATTTCAACATAGATCATATATAGCTGTAATAACTTACATAAAATAAGAAATAATATTGATAAACAATAAACAAGACAAGCTTAAACATAAATTGTCTGTTTAGGAAGTGAATAATGAGGCCATAATTCTTTCATCGTATATTGTTTCCTGCCGTATATTCCCATTGGCTAAACAATAAATATCCTACACTATATTTTGTGTTAGAGAAAATGATGATTAAAAAAGCAACTTGCACATCTAAGTTAGTACGCATGGCGCTTTTCTGGAATAATCCTCATCAGGTACGCTCATAGTTCAAAATACAAATATACTAAGAGATATAAATGATTGCCATTACTGTTATAGTGACAGCCGGAACCTTTGAGCCGTAATGAAAGCGGAAGGTTTGGCGCTTTAAAATCTGATTCAACCCACAATTTCTTTAGAAATGCCTGTACCAAGTCAGGGTCATTACGGTTTTCACAGTTTTCCAGTTGTTGACTGATTTTGTCTGTTTATATACTTATGAGTTTTGACTTTCCCTTTGGAAGATTGTTCGGAGTTCGGTAATTTTGTTATTACCCTTATTTAACATAGTAGGTACCTGATACTCTACTACATACTAAACATGCTGTATTATGCACGGTGTAAAGACCGGCGGAATAAAAATGAACAATATTACTTGGTGATTCTAATAGTCGACTTAGCAATGAATGTAATCTAACTAATTTAATGGGTTTTCATTCTTCAAAAGAGAAGATTGGTAAACAAATTTGATAATAAATACGAGAAACTTTTAATTTGTAGTGATGCACTTACATGATTGACATAAAAGGCCACCTAAATGAATACCGGATTTATAATTAAGAAAATCGGAAAAAATATTCCCGTTACGAATGAGATGAATAGAAGTATACCCTTTAAAATGCTTTTTAATATATATAAAAAAACGTAGATATCTAATTTAGTCATCACGACGCGTTTATGGAATCAGGTACCATCCAAATCAACAGAAATTGGAAAGGCAATTAATTTGAAGGTTTTTGGGGACAAGAAAACCAAAGACAAAACATGATATGGTCATCTATGCCTGAACCTTAGGTTTAACTTTACAACCGACTCTTTTTACATAAAAATAAATATAAAGAAACCAAGACTCAAAATTTTACAAATGAAAAAATTATGTGCAAAATATTTTCGTTGGCAATCAGTAAATTTAATCATTTCTGTATGTAGTGAAAAAGTATACATTTGCACAAAATACGAGGACTACGACCGTCTGAACCAGTGTTGTAAATATGAGTTACACTAGTCCGTGGAGAAAGGCATATGTTGGTAACAGCACTACACCATCCATAATAAAACATAACAAATAGAAATGAACGGAGAGCAATGTAGGGAGTTCAGTTGATGGTATTTAACGCCACTTTCAACTATATTTCAGTGATATCGAGTCGGTAAGTTTTATTGGTGGAGGAAACCGGAGTACCAAGAGAAAACAACCGACCTGTCGCAAGTCACTGACAAATTTTACCACATAATGGTGTATCGAGTACACCTAGCCTGAGTGGGAATCGATATATAATGTAATACACATGTAGTGTTGCTGGCTTAATTAATATAAAGTTAATTGAGAAAAAAAAATATCACCCAACCGGCATAGTTTTATTTACCGTTATTATCAAAACACTAATTAATTACATTGCGCTTTGAAATTATTATTGAATGTTGGCCATTAATTGGAATTGTATTGAAACATAAACATTAATTACAATTAGATAAGCACAGTTATTACCCATTGAAGCGTAACTCTAAAAGATTTTTTTTGCAAAAACGGAAATATTATCAAACAAAATAATGTCATAATTACCAAGCCAATCAAACTATTGATCAGGCTTTCCGTCTTTAAAAACTGCTTTGTACTCGTTGAAGCATCTGTCATCACTGCTTGATGATCGATTGATTATATGCAGTAAACGTCATACCCCTCGGAACGTTTAGAGAGAATGTGTATATTTGTAAAGAACATCAACGGGTTTTTTTTCCCATTTAAAAATAATAATTTCCACTGGGTTTGTATAATTATCTACAATTGCTGATAAGTGTTTGAGAATAGCGGTGGCAAAAATATACAGTGCACAAATTGTAGTCACAGAATTTTTGCAAGAAGTATTATTTGAAAGTAAAATACATAATGCTGCTCATTCAATTATATATATATGCTTGAGGGTTGACATTTTGATCACATCAGGTACGCTCAATGCTAAAAGATTGGAAGACCAAATAATTTTAAATAATTCCAGAAACTAGGGCATTCTGGGAGATTCATACACGTACTTATTGCTTGTGATTCTGTATATAGTTGACCGAGTCATACAATATTATGTTAATTAGATGGAAAAAGACACGATTCATTAGACTCTGAAATGGCGACGACTGTGAACGATGTGGGCATTCAGCAACATAACTGGGTTTGTCACATGGTTAAACAGAACCTATATTTAGACAAAAATATCAGTATGACAGTATATGTCTACATAGATAAAAAAAAAATGCTTCATGTCTTAAACTGCATCATGCCCTTCACATACTTAGAGGTCGTCAATGGCGCTGACTGTGGACGGTGTGCTTATTTTCTAATGTTGTTATTTAGTTCACTGCCATAAATATTGTATCGTTCAATTCAACAACACAATATGGTTCGCCACGTGGAAAGAAAAAAAACCTATCTTTATACATGAATACACGTATGACATTATATGTCTACACATATAATCCTTTATGTCTTAAACGACATCATACCCTTCATTGATTTTACTTCTAGATTATATTTGTTATACGTCGCCATCTTTATTTGTCAGTTGAGGATGATAAACTGTAATCTAATATAATGTCGTAATTTCACTATTTAATTCAAGTGGTGCACTTTTAAAATCGCTCTAAGATGTCAATTGATGTCTCGATTTTATTATAATGGAATTGAATGTAAGGCGGATATTGTACTAACAAGGAATATTCAGCTCATAGATTTGATTGTTTATATGTTATATAAACGTTAGAACTACAGGTAATATTGGGCACACAAGACACAGGAGACACAAGCAAAACAAAATAAACAAAAAGGTAAATTATAAAGATGAGCAGCACGGACCCCAACAAATAAAAAATAAAAAAACCCAGCAAAACTCAAATCTAGTATTAACCGTTCTTTTCCTTCACCGTTATTCGATACAGTTAAAGGATTAAGCACGTGCGGTCTGTTCGACATCTCTTTTACTAAACCGCCCTTTAACAACTCGACAATAGCTGTATCTACAAAATGTTTATGTTCCATAGAAGATTTGTTATTTTTCAAAATGTTTTCTCGGGTTTGTGTAATAATGGGATTTTTAACCCTCTTTTATAACTTCTAAAATGAATTCAGATGTGCCAATTTGTTCCTAAAATTCAACGGACATTTTTTTTAATCGCCCTTTTACATTAATATCAGATATATCGAACTCATATTCGTAAAAAGTATCTCAATTTTCTACATTGTCTATCTTTAAAAAAATATCTGTTTGTCTTTTTACACAACAGGTCCCCTGCCAACTCTGAATGTACTGCCGTTGTATGTCTTCTTAAGAGCCGAGGCACCGGCTCTCGTTGCTCGAAAGGCTGCGTGGCATTGTAATTAACTGCATTCCCACCGTCATGCGCAACTTGTTTAAATGATCCTGCTGCCTCCGCTGGTATTTTTCTGTTTTGTTTTCCTGTCTTTCTTGTGCTGTTGTCTCCTGCTCGAATCCTCTTTTCTGTCGTATTCCCTGCCTTAGTGATTACTTCAGGAGAGTCTCTTTCCATCATTCTTTCATCCGAATCGGACATTCTTCAATATTCAATATGGCGATGACAATTTGACTTCACAATAAGCTCGTGGGTCTGCTCGATACGGTCACTGCCTAGTCTCGATACTGAATTCCTCTCAGTTCTTTAAATACCCCCGTATTATGATACATACATATATTACACTTTACGTTGTTATTTTCCCTATTTGTCTTTTGTTAGCGCAGCCGGTCACTATTTTCGTATATGGACCGGCCAGGTACCTGCATTATTTTAGATAAAAAGTATAGTATAGCAAATAGTTCATGTAACTTCGGGTCATATGGCAGTATATGGACCGGTCCGTCACCAAAAAAAATATTATATGGACCTCAGAAGCTTCGGGTCCATATACTATTTTTTTGGTGACGGACCGGTCCATATAACCCTCAGTGCCATGAACTATTTGCTATATATTTCATGTCTTACACTGCATCATGCCCTTCACATACTTTACTCCTAGATTATATTTGTTAGAGGTCGTCAATGGCGCTGACTGTGGACGATATGCTTATTTTCTAATGTTGTTATCTAGTTCACTACCATAAATATTGCATCGTTCAATTCAACAACATAATATGGTTCGCCACGTGGAAAGAAAAAAACCTATCTTTATACATGAATACACGTATGACAGTATATGTCTACACATATAATCATTTATGTCTTAAACGACATCATACCCTTCATTGATTTTACTTCTAGATTATATGTCATACGTCGCCATCTTTATTTGTCAGTTGAGGATGATACACTGTAATATAATGTAATGTTTTAATTCCGTCATTAAAACATCATTATTTAATTTAAGTGGTGTACTTTTAAAATCGCTCTAAGATGTCAATTGATGTCTCGATTTTATTATAATGGAATTGAATGTAAGGCGGATATTGTACTAAAAAGGAATATTCAGCTCATAGATTTGATTGTTATATAAACGTTAGAACTACAGGTAACATTGGGCACACAAGACACATGATGGACACAAGCAAAGCAAAATACACAAAAAGGAAAATTAAAAAGATGAGCAGAATGAACCCCAACAAATCAAAAATAAAAAAAAATAAAAACAGCAAAAAAAAAAAAAAAAAAAAAAAAAACGAGGGTGAACTCGGCTGCTCAGGATGGGTAACCATTTCATATTTCATATAAAGACACACATCGATGTTGTACTGTTTTTCTGCATTGTCTTATTCTACCTGTTAACAAATATCACCATTTCATATTATTTTAAATTATATAACCAATTAGATTTTGTAACACATTTTTGTATTCACACCAATATATCTATCAATAAAACAACCTGTATAAATATATGCTATAAAAATATAACCTATATAAATATATATAAAAAAGAGATCGAACGACCATGAAAAGATCGTGCGTCAGTTATTTTACCTTCATACAATGAATGTGATATACAAATGTATTCCAATATGTCGAACGGATTAGTTGTAATGTAATGAGTAAGTTATTTAATTCAATTTTAGAATAATAGAATTTATTTCTTTATCAATATTAGGTGAAGTATTATGATAGTACTTTTGCTTGAGAATGAGATTTTCGTATAGGAGAATGTCCGAGTAACTCTCCATTCCTTAAAAATAATGGAGCCGAGGCCCATTGATTTTAAGGAATGGAGAGATACGAGGTACGAGGACATTCTCCAACTTAAAATCCACCGATTGTACTTTAATAATTTTATTAATTATTAATCTTGTAACAAAAAAATTTAAATAAATTGTTTGTTATTCCCTTTTGCAATTTTAAACAGGTTGAGGTTTTTGACCTTTAAACTCTAGCTCCGCCCCTGTACATATTGTTCACAACTCTCCATTCCTTAACAATAATGGAGAGTTTAGACAATAGATTTACATCACAGGTGGATTTTAATTTCAGTTCAGCTTTGATAGCGTAGGTTGGAGCGCAGATTGGGTAAAACAAGACTATAAAATTGGGATTTGCTCCTCTCCGTTTAGTATGCAACATTACGAAACAAGAGCAAACGTTGGTTAGTTCGGTTTTACGCTTACCTGTCACAGAAAGTGCCAGAATGCAATAATAATAACGGGAATATTTAGATATTATCTGGTTAGCTTTCTGTATAATGATTGTAATCGAGAAAAAAATTAAAGACAATAAACAACACAAATAAAAACAATCTAAAGACCAATTGTTATGTAGATATTTACACATCGATAACTCGGAGCTTGTCACGCTCCGATTACTCTTCACTTATTACCGTGGATCAACTGCCAGAGAAATCACCCCTTCGTGCAATAAACGCCTTTAAGTATTTGCCAATCATCGGTTGATTTTGTTAGCCTCCTTCTTGTGGGTGAAAAAGCTACGCAGAAAAAAATGGAGGCTCCAATGATTTGCAATGAATGCCTTTCTTAATTTATATACATTTAAAATATGTGATTTGGTTGGGTATAAAGACAATCGTTCTGATTTTAAGAAATGTGTTTTCAAAAAGGTTTGAAAATACCAAAAGGCTAATCAGAAGCCGTAAATCGAAGGACAGACAAACCAATGGTTACAAGATAAAGGGTAAATGGACAAAAATGATCTACAAAACAAAAGATTGAGCAACACGGAACGCACTAAAACAGGAGGTGAACTCGTGTGCTCCGGAGGGGTAAGCAGGTTCTGCTCCATATGTGGCACCCGTCGTGTTACTTATGGTACAAATCCGATGATAAGCCATGAATGCGGAGAGGACCACATGACTACGAGGATTTTTCTGCCAGTAGCACAGGACTGATTAGTGGAGAGTAATCAGAGTGTGATCAACTGTGGGTTACCGACGATGACATCTCCATTGTTCCAATCGAGTTGCATACAAAAAAAATTAACAATGGTAAACCATATATACCTGTCATTTATCGGAAGTCAGAGTAAACTAACTGTCATGGTGTGTACAATATAATAATTGAAATGATGCTCAAGGCCACCGACTCTCTTTTTATAGAACCAATATTATACATATATATCAAGGAAATAAGTGGGCGGTCATGTATATAAATGTTAGCGGGGTTTCAATTTTCCTCTACTAGTACGACTTTTGGATTCTCATCATCGAATTATGTTTCATTAAATCCCCAGTACACGTCTCCATTATTAAGTGAACTAGCACCAGTAGCAAATGACAAGTATTATATGTTAATACAGTAAAGTAAGCATGTTAGATTACGTTGTTCTCCAATTTTTTGTTGTTCTTTAAATTTGTATCTGCATTGGTGTTTTTGTCAACAATGTCACTGAGGGCCTTTTTGCCCGTCTCTGGTATTCCTAATAAACATATTGCTGATAGAAACATGAGACCTCCAACCAGGAAGTACATTAGTCCATCTATATGTTGACTCTGCAAAAGTTAAACTTTTGTAAGATATCAAATACAAACATAAAAGGTATTGCTATCATATGTTATGAATTTGTGTGTGCTTATGGCGTTTATCTTGTTTAAAGCCACTTTCAACAATATTTCAGTCATATAGTGGCGGTCAGTTCTATTTGTGGAGGAAACCGAAGAAAGCCACCGACCTGCCGCAAGTCACTAACAAACCTTATCACATATTGTTTATCGAGTACACGTCGCCATGAACGGATGAACGGGATTCGAACTCACAACGTTACTGGTGATAGGCACCGATTCCGCATGTAGTTGTAAATCCAACCGATACGATCACGGCGGCCCTTGTTATGAATTTGAATAATAGAAATTACTAAACTGTTGCAAAACACACTTGCATGATCGCATCATTTCACATAGAGGAGGTTTGGGACCACGAAACTAGTTTAATCCCACCACTGTTTATTGAAATGCATGTTCCAAACCAGAAAGGTGAACGGTCATATGTATGTGTTAATTGTATCGATCCTGCTTCTGTTTCTGTGATTATTCGATTGGATTATTGTTTTGTTCCGACAGTATCGTATTGTTTGTTCTTTATTTTATTCGCTTTACTTTACAGATGGAATGTTTGAGTAAGGAAGAATCTATATGTTAATAAACATGACCGACTATCCAAAATGTTGAATGATTTGATATTTTTTATCTATAAATTCTTGTCAAAATTCAAGATGAAGGATGGATCACGTTTTGTTTATTTAATAAATATGATTACATAGATAAATTGTTTATCCATATTTGTCTTTCTTTGTATGAAGTATTTTATCAATGACACCATTCATAGAAATAACAAAATGAAAGGCACATTTATTGTAGTATTGCAATATCTTTATTATTGATAATTTTCGAAAATTCCTTCTGAACTTTGAGCGACTGATTGATTGTTGTTTAACGTCAAGTATATCATGGCGAGAACCAGTTGTAGTTACATACGATGAAATTATGTCCGCTTGATATACAATTCCGCATGCTTAGTTGAATTTGTATTGTGCAACAGTCCACGGATATACATGTCTCTCCACACGGCATTTCGATCCAACCAGTCTTGGCCCTTGCTCTTTTTAACTGTGTTATACATGCCGCTCTATATGTCGCACAGTGACCTGATTTCGCTTCAGTCTCGCTCCTTAGTACTGCGTGACTAGCCGAGAAGCAGTAAATACCAATTGTATAGTCTTTTCTTTTAATAGTTTTCTATTTCGATGCGGTTACTAAATCTTGAGTTGTGTTATGAAATATATATTTACATACGAGATAAACAATCTGTGGCGCCACCATACTACCAACACGTGTAATAGAATTCTGTATTCCGTAGCCCATATTTCTAAATAAACAAAGGTGCATATAACGTCAATTGATTCTTTTCCGTACACAATTATTCATGAGTAAACAAATGTCTTTTGTTTTTGTAAGAAACTGACGACAAAGATGTGGCTTAATATCAATCTGTTTAAAATATGTTTTATCAATGTGTGACGTAAAAGTGTTTTTCACATTTACTTTCGTAGTTAAACTACTTCAGGTGACTCGGGGTTGTTGATGGAGATGGTTCACGATAGATGTTCCACCCTCCTCACTGAATTGTGTACTGCTTTGACAACTAGTTTACCTATTTTGTTCCAGTATTGTTATAAATACTGCTATAGTGACAGCCGGAACCTTTGAGCCGTAATGAAAGCGGGAGGTTTGGCGCTTTAAAATCTGATTCAACCCACCATTTCTTTAGAAATGCCTGTACCAAGTCAGGGTCATTACGGTTTTCACAGTTTTCCGGTTGTTAACTGATTTTGTCTGTTTATACACTTATGAGTTTTGACTTTCCCTTTGGAAGATTGTTCAGAGTTCGGTCATTTTGTTATTACCCTTATTTACCTTTTCTCTTATTTTCCAACTCATCAATTCTACCAAACGCTAATGAAAAAGATACATGGATTTTGAGTCCTGGCCGAGACAGAAGCAAAAAGGTGGTGGGGTTTAACGTTTAATTAGATCGGGACCTGGCTTCTTGATAACTAGACATTCAAGAGTTATACAATTATCGATATACATCAACTCAAAAAGAGTACATGCTCTCACATAAAGGACAACATGGAAACTACAACAACAGGGTCTATGATATTCTTATTAATATTGGATGCACCGATAATTCTAGATTTTGATAATTCATAAGAGTTCGCTATCAAAAAAAGATAAATATACTTATGAAACTAATTTTGTTTTGCAGTGTTTTATTTCTTTTGGTGAGGTCTGTGCTGCTCATCTTTTAAGTTTTACAAGTTGTGTTTTTTGCTTGTTTGTTCTGTTTGGTATGACTAATGATGCCCGTGTCTCCGGATTGTACATTCTAAATCCCCCCTTCGACTTTCTCTAACGTTTATTTACTCTGCCTGTTATCAGGCGGCGTGATTGACAATACCATATAGTGTATTCTTACACATTAGTGGCTTAATATACACGTACTATTTAACCTACCCAACTATGCCACGCTATAGCTGAAATACTGCTAACGTTTACTTACCTAACTACTGTAGGAAATGATTCCATGGTAAGTAACATCAGAGCTGCCCAACCAGCTGCTAAGCATAACTTTGTGGCCATTGCAAATACGTTGATGATATCACCTTTTGCTGGAATGTCTGTCCAAAAAAGACAACACGAGAACTTACTTCAAGTATCATCTACAGATACGATAGTGTGCATATAATTGTACTCACTAATGGACAATTGGATATATTACGAGTATGAACAATTAATAATAATATACAAACTTAATTTTTAAACCTGTATAATTCTTTCCTTACAAGTTAAACGACAAGTGAAAGTTTTACACAACAATTAATCCATTTCATTTTTTATTAATAAGTCTTGGTCTGTTAGTCCTCAAGGGTATCATTCACCTTAAAGTCAGTGTTTCACACTGACATCGTTATTATACGATTTATTTATTAATTATTCAAATTAACAATTCCGAAATAATGTGGTTAGTATTAAAACTTAAAGTTCATCTCTCTCAGTAATATATAGCCTTATCCTATTTTTGCTGTCATTCTTAGACCCTGTTGGGTTTCTGGGTCTCAAAGAGTTTTACAATTATTTCGCTTTCAATTGAGGTACTTGGGTCATGATACACGTCGCTCACACTACGTTTTCATTGATATTTTATGTTTGAAATATCAATTGTAATTGATTTTGGATTAACTCGTTATGTGGTTATTTATGTGAAATTATCCTGCAATGACAGCATTTACCGACCAATATAGCCTGCCTAATATATTTTTTGATATTGGTCAGTTATAAATAGAACATTTTTTGACATTGGTCAGTTATAAATAGAACATACAAATGTAAAACGGGGCACATCGGGGGATATTGTTTTCAAATACATACATAAAATTATTTCAAATACTTTTATCATCGTCCAGTAAACGTTTATTTACGATTTAAAATTGCAGGATAAATACAATACATGTGCACTGTCGAAGCATATAGGTAAATATGTGTATTTGGCGCGAAACGCGGGAAAAGGCTCGGCGAAGCCTCGCCTTTTCCCGCGTTTCTAAGCCTCATACACATATTACCCATATGCTTCGACAGTGCACAAGTATTGTATATTTATGTTGTAGATTTAAGAGTCCTCTTCGCGGTCCGCGATATAAAGTGTTCTCATCTTTAGCTCTATATACAAACAGATGCCAGGATACTTCTGTTTGTATGCTACCCGAAGAAAGTTATCCTGTTTAGGCACTTTGATTTTCATGCTACTAAATGTTTTTTAATTATTTGGCTTCCCAACCTCTCGACTTTGAGAGTCCCTGATGAAAGTTAATCCAGAAACGCGTCGTGCGCAGTAAATTTGATATCTACGTTTTTTATACGTATGCCTCGCATACCAATGGTTGCAGGATAAATTGATATATTATTGTTGTATGTTCTTCTGTAAATTTCATTCTAAATGATGGCTTTAAATTCAAAGCGCAATAGTTTTCAAAAACGTTATTTAAACCACATTATACTGGTAACTCACCCGTCATTTGTATTGCGCCAACAACGGTACCAGTAATAGCTCCTATGACAAGGAAGAGAAGCGTTGTCCATTTCCTCCCCATGCTAAATATTAAAATAATAAATGCGATACTTTACTAGAATTTTCTGTATTCACCACTTTAGATATTGTTGAATTTATGTTGATGGTTCTTCCGTTTGAAGATGATTTTTAGGTGTTTTTTTTTTTTAATACATAAGAGATGCAATGATTGCTTTATACCTTCATTAAGAAAAATGCATTATTTCACCTGATTTCTAGTTTAACTTATTATGTTTCTAAGCCTAATGAATCGTCGTTGTCGTGATCGTATGGTAGTTGGATTTACAACTACCTATGTAAAACGTGCCTATCACTACTAAAGTTGTGAGTTTGAATCCCGCTCATGTCGAGGTGTACACTATGCAACTTTATGTGATAAAGTTTGTCAATGACTTGCGACAGGTTGGTGGTTTTCTTCGGATACTCCGGTTTCCTCCAAAAATAAACCTGACCGCCACAATATAAATGCAATATTGTTGAATGTGGCACAACGCGCAATAACCATAAGATACACTTCTAAGCCATATTTTATACAATGTTACGTACTTTGTTCCATCTTTAAGTGCTACAGCGGAAAATGGAAAATGAAAAGTTATACTGAATGTTTAAATAAAACGTATATTCTTGTGCACTGCACTGATTAAACAATCATGACAAAGTAAGCGATGTACCTTGTCGGATACAAACAAGCAATAAAGAGGAAGGTTGGGATATCATTAACTAGTTTAACTCCGTCACACTGTTGCGCCTGTCCCAAGTCAGGATCTGGATTTCAAACGTCATATGTTGTTGTCGCTCTATTTTTGTATTCAGCATGTTAAGATGACAGGTGATTCTTGGCTTTGTTAATATTGGTGGAATTGTTGGCCACCACTGTTTAAAGTTTCTTTTCATGAACAACGCATATTATATTGCATAGTTTAGTCCGTTTCTGATCATCAATAATAATAGTTGTAACATGAATGCATTCTTTTCCTCTGATCCTTTTTATGGTCAATATACCAGATTAACAGCTAAGAGCCGTGAAATAATACACACATATACAATATATTGCACACTTTAATCTGCACTGTAGTTTTATTACTCTCAAAGAGCCGTGCAAAAATCTAGATGTGATATTGTATGGCTTCATGGTACAAATCATTTATACCACGGTTTTCCGAGTTAAACGGTTAGACAATATTACTTTTTAAATGTCAAACGTACCAATTATTAAGGAAATACGTTAACATCTGCGCTGGAATCTCCACAATGCTAAGTAGAAACATGTTAAGGTAAAGACTACCAGACAGTTGTTGGACGCCGAAAGCAATTGCGTAGTAGCCATAGCCAAAAGTGATCCTTTTAAGAGAAAACATGAAATAGTGAGTGATTTGTAAGAAGAGTAACATCACGACGGATGCCACTAGTGGAGCAGGAACTGCTCACCCCTCCACAACACCTGAGTTCATCTCCGCTTTTAAGCGGGGTTTTTGTTGCTCAATCTTTTTCTGTGTAGTCTTTTGCAGATCACTGTTTGTCCTTTTTCATTTGGTCATATTATTATCTGTCCTTCGATTTACCACCTACTTATTACCCTTTTGGTATCTTCAAACTCTTCTTGTTTATTGCCAAGTAAACATTTTGACAGCTACATGTATATAACATTGAGAACAAGTTGCATTTCAATATAATTATTATATTGTCTGTTTTGCACTACTCCACAGTGCACATGTCGCTGCAATTCGACACATTATCCGACCAAGACTTTGTCCTTACTCCTTTATGATGCGTGGTTATCAGAGAAGCAGCACATAACGTCTTTATAATCTTTGGTTTCGAATCCACGATCTACCGTATTCAAGGAAATCATGATAGCCATTATATTATCAAATACAGTAGGAAACATTAATGAAAGAGTATTACATTTTAGTAGTAAATGAAACCACTTGATTGTTTGGTTCGGAATTAGGATAATGTGTTTTAGCGGGGTGATATGTCTACCAGTAGTGTAGTGTCATAAATGACCATGGATATGTTCTACTTGTCGTAAAAATCTGTCAGATCCTGTCCTCATGCATGACTTATCACATGGCTTGAAACTAGAGTAGAACGACGCGTGTCACTAGTGGAGCAGGAACTGCTTACACTTCCAGAGCACCTGAGTGCACCCTCGGTTTAGTGGAGTTCGTGTTACTGGATCATTACTTTTATGCATAGTGTTTTGTAGATCGTTGTTTGTTCTTTTGTCCTTTTACTTTTGGCCGTTGTGTTGTCTGTTCTTCCATTTACGGATTCTGATTACCCCTTTGGTATTTGCGAATTCTTCTAGCACTAAAACAAATCTAAATAAGCATGTTGATGTAGTACAAAGCGGATACCATTATCATCTCGTCGAAGGTTTTAACATATGCGTATTTAATTCATTTAGTGATTGATTAATGGAATATGACGTGCGTTTTAGAAAAACATCGCGTATACCATGGCATATCGATGTTTAGTTTTCATTTCTTAAGCTGATTATTGAGCCCGTCGTTTTTTTTATGTCTCCCTTTATTCAGTACTGTATCACGAAACTTCAAGATAATGATTACAAGTAAACAAACAACGGTTTAACGAAATAAGATGTTGACATAATGATAAAGGTTAGCATTTTCTAAGATTTTTTCCTTTTGACACCAAAAAAACAAAATTGTCTTTTCCCAAGGATGAACAACTCGTCATGTCTCAGAAAAGACGTACTTGTAATATATTTGTGCATTGGCACTATTTACGTTCATATTAATGATTCTTTATTATTCGATCAAAATTGAAATACCATTTTCTATGTCATGATTATACGAGTAACATGGCGGGTGTCGTATAAGCAACAGGAACTGCTGGCCCTTCGTGAGCATCTGGATTCATCGTCTGTCGTAGGTGGGGTTTGTATTGGTCATCTTTTTGTTTTTTTGTGTTGTGTTTTTTGTTTGTTTTTTTTTGTCTTCGTCCTATGTCTTATGTGCCCAACGTTGCCAGTGTCTCTGGGTTGTTCATTCTGTATTCTCCTTTGGATATAACAGCAGTTCCGAGACGAGGAAAAACAAAGATAAACTTTTGAAGAAAAAAACAATAGATCGTAAAATATAAACATTTTACAGGAGTTATTTCCCTTCAGGGCCATCAAAAGTGTCCCCTTTCATGCAAAATTCAAATGAAAATAATAAATGTTTTTCACATAATCTGTTCAATAATTTCATGTTGTAGCAAAGCGTGAATTTTCTATTTGCTTTGAAGTTATACTCTTATTTCTACAAGATTCAAATATCTACAAATTATGAGAATATTATTATCAAATTGATTGTCTTTTTCGTTGCCTTTGCTGGACCGGGTACCATTTTGCCGATTGTAAGGGAAATAACTCTTATATACAAAAAGGTGCTAAAAAGTATAATTTTGGAATCAAATCGGGAATGTGAAAACGACATATTTCTCTTGTACTATCCTTACCAAACCACTGCAAGTAGAACAGTCTTCTTCATATGTTCTGCATTTAGTATTATATCCAGGTATGTATACTTTTTCTTATCATCTGTAACAGAATTGTCAACCAAGAACGCTAGTTTTGAAGTGTCTGGAACAGATACGTTATTTATTCGTGCAATTTTTCTGATGATTTCTTCTGCCTTTTCAACCTTCTTATTAGCTATGAGCCATCGAAAACTTTCTGGTATGAACCTAGTAAAAATAATAGATATTGGTATGAACCTAGCAAAAATAACGCATACTAGTATGAACCTAGCATAAAATAACGTATACTGATATGAAGCTAGCAATAATAGCGTATATATGATCCTATCAAAAATAACGTATACTGAATGAACCTAGCAAAAATAACGTATATTTTTATGAATCTAGCCAAACAAAAACGATTACTAATATGAACCTAAAAAAAAGGTTTTACTGATATGAACCTAGCAAAGGTAACATTAATACTAATATGAACCTAGTAAAAATAACGTATACTGATATGAACATAGGAAAAATAGCATACACTGGTATGAACCTAGCAAAAATAACGTATACTGATATGATCCTAGCAAAAATAACGTATACTGATATGATCCTAGCAAACATAACGTATACTGATATGAGTCTAGCAATAATAACGTATACTGATATGATCCTAGCAAAAAAACCGTATACGGTTTAATATTAATGCTAAAGAATGCACATTCATATCGACCTTGTAAATAAAAAAAAAAGTTTCTGTATTTTTCTATGGTATATATTTTTCTCCCGAAGCAAGGCGGGGATCGTATGATCGTATGCTAGATGGACTTACAACTACCTGTGCCATCAGTGCATATCAACACTAACGTTTTGAGTTTGAATCCCGATCAGGGCGAGGTGTACTCGATACAACATTATGTGGTAAAGTGTATCAGTGACTTGCGGCAAATCGGTGGTTTTCCACTTGTTCCTCCGCCAAAAATTCTGACCGCCAGGATATAACTGAAATATTGTTGAAAGTGTCACCGAGACACCATATCCCTTGCCCTAATCGAAAGAAGGGGTCGTATATAAGAGCTAACTTAGATGTTCATAATTAATAATTTTATGTATCAGAGAATCGGTGAAATTTATATATATATTTAATGTAACACTATCTTAGCTGTACCTTTTACCTTCACCTATATTACTCACATGTTTTAATGTTTATTTACTTGTTTAAATGTAAGTGTGTATTTACTATATCGATATCTATAGATACCCAAACATTCACTGATAACATGGTATCAACACCACAACAGAAATATTAAGGGTTTGACCTGATTTATTTTTTATTTACCCTCTCATGCAGTAAAATGAAAAAAAAATAATACAAAAAATACCAGTCTGTCGGTAAAGTTCCAAAATCCAATACTGAAATCGTAGAAAGTGGCAAAAATCAATATCCCTAACATGCAAATCATTTCACTTAGAGAGGAGATTCGTACCAATACACTAACTCAATCCCGCCACTTTTAATTGCAGTTTCTGTGCCAAGTCAGGGAAGTAAGCTGTCATATATGTGTATTAGGGGTATTGATGATTTGGCGTTCCTATTTTAAAACTGTTCGACAGTGTGGAATTAGTGGGGTTCGTGTTGCTCGATCTTTAGTTTTCTATGTAATATTTTGTAGATCGTTGTTTGTCCTGTTGTCCTTTTTCTTTTGGCCATTGTATTGTCTGCCCTTCTTCGATTTGCGTCTTCTGATTACCTCTTTTCTATCTTCAAACGTTTATTAAAGTAGAAAGAACAAGGTAGTTATCTCTATTAAAATTAACAAGTATATACCAGTATCGATATATATATTGTATACCTACCACCATGTAAACATGAACGGTGCAGTAGCGATCGCCGTGGTAATGTGTAAATATTTCCAATCATGTATCAGATAAGATGCACCTCCGAATGCAGCCGCCCAAAATGGCCAAGCTGGAATAGCCATCACCAACGACCGATATTTCTTCGGCATGAATTCAGCCATCAGGATAAAGAACACTGATAAATAACAGCCACATGCAATACCAATGAAAAATCGGATAGCTGCAAACATTTTCCAGCTTGTTGAAAATGCAGCAATGAGGTTGAAAAGCACCAACAGAAACATGGCTAAGAAGTATGAGGGTTTCCTGCCAATTATATCAGCAATTTGACCAGCAATGAGACCTCCAACGAGTAATCCACCCATCTGTATAGTTGTAAAAGTCTGTGTAATCCAATCTCGATCACAAACCAGGTCCCACTGAAAGTAACAGATGTGGAAAATATTATCAGACTGGCACCAGTAAGGCAATGTTAGTCAAAACAAATGGTTTTCCTTTTTTGACTATGCATGCTTATCGTGTGATGGCATAATGCAATTAATTGAAAATTTAAATTTGTTAATGTAGCCAATACACATGTTATCAATCATACGAACCTCGGCCTTCACTCATTCGGAAAAAGAAACCCGTTATATCCAATACTCACCTCTTCTTTTGTTTCAATAGTACTGTATCTTATGCATATCATGAATAATTCAGCTATTACAAATTATCGATCCATGCCAGTGTAGCAAACGCAACCATTCTCGGTCATGTCGTTTTCATGGTAAACCGTGGTATAATACAACTGAGCAAAATTAGGATCATAGTTACCTCGTTGACAACAGTGTTCATGGAATCGTCAAACATTTTTCTTGTACAACTTAGTTCGCTATAATTTGTAGGAGGACTACACGTCTGAGTTTTTGACGTTATATTTTCATAAACTTCTGTCCCGTTTCCCCATTGGCATGCCCAGTCTGGAATAGCACCACCAAACGACATCATCAATGTTGTCCACGTGATTGATATCTTCCCGAAAATAACGCTAACAAGAAGCAACCATTGAAATCGTCCTAGTCCGCCACATGTGTCAAGTATTTCCTCTAGAAATTCGTTAACTGAAGACATGATGCTGAAAATAGAACTACCATATTTATAATTATGAGTTTTGACTTTCCCTTTGTAAGATTGTTCGGAGTTCGGTAATTTTGTTATTATCATTATTGGTAATGTAGTGCCACTACTAATGGTTAGCGTGTTTACATCAATAGTGGTAGATCATGGGTTCAATCCCCGGTCGCATCAAACCAAAGACTATAACATAAATTGGCATTTGCTGCTTCTACGGGAAGCATGCAGCATTAACGAGTAAAAATAATATCTTATTGACTCGCAATCAGGATATATCCGAGTCGACTGGAGCGATATATATATATCGTTAGACTGTAGTTTCAGAGAGTTAGGAGTAATGACAATCTAACTCAGCGTGTTGCTCAAGTACAAAGCGGAGATCATCATCATCATAGTTTCATAAAATGCATTGATATATATGAAAAATTGTTCAGTTGGCATCCAGCATCAATCTATTTTGCAATTTAACTGCTCATATAGAAGTAGTGCAGGATAAATTGAAATAATCATAAATGTTTTGCCAGAATAGTTTATTTTGACTTTAATAAGAAAAAATGATATGACTCGAACCTTAGTTATGGCTATGTTGTTTAACGCCACTTTCAACAATATTTCAGTTATATCGTTACCATCAGTTTTATTGGTGGAGGAAACCAGGGTACTTGGAGAAAACCATCGACATGTCGCATATCACTAACAAACTTTATCACAAAATTGTGTATCGAGTACACCTCGTCATGAGCGTGATTCTAACTCACAACAGTATTGGTGATATGCAATGGTTGCATAGGTAGTTGTAAATCCAACTACCATAGGATCACGGCCACGATGGACCCTCAATCGTTGGTGAATATTCTCTCCAAACAGAATATGATATTGCACGATCTTACGGGTGCAGTTGAGATTCTACCACGGACAATTCCATCCATATTCGTGCAATGACCTTTATATTGATTAGCAGAACGTCAAAAATGTTGATGACGCCATAATTCTACATGAGATGTTGTACTGCTACACAATAAAAAATGTAAATGGTACCTTATAGTGAAACTTATATATAAAGAGCACTCAATGGAACCTGAAAATGTGTTTCTTATGAGCAGTTGCCCTTTATATACAGGTCACAATTATATGCACTATTCATTAAAGAGGAAAATGAGACTGCCCTTTATAGACAGTGATTTGCTATATAGAGGTTTGACTGAGGAACTGCTTACCCCTCACCCTTCGCGAGTACATGGGTTCATCCCCCGGTTTTTTGGTGGGCTCCGTGTTGCTTGTTTTTTTTAGTTTTTTGTGTTGTCCTATTATTTCTTTACGTTCTTAGTTCCGTGTTGTGATGTCCGTTACGATTTCCGCATTTCGGTTCGTCTTTACATCCAGTTGTTTGCAAGAGAGTTCAAGTCTTGTTTGCGTGTAGTGGTGTCCAAAACATATTATGTTATGTTTTTTGGTTTTATTTATCTCCGTCTTGTGTACCAAGTGTTGCCATTTTCTCTGGATTGTCTATTCTTGATTGCCCCTTTGGTTTCTCTAACGTTTATTTATTTAGATATCACACATCTATTTGATATCAACCTTAAATTTCTATTGATCTTACCTAGGTAACTTGTGAAGGATTTTCAATCGTTTATATGCTCCTCTGATAAGATTGTCAGTCAGTTCTATACCCCCCTTGTAAGATTTGCAATCGCATCTATGCTCCTCTGGGAGATTTGCAATATCTTCTATACTTCTCGTGTAAGATTTTCAATCGCTTCTATGTTCCTCTGGTAAGATTCTCAATTGATTTCCTGCTCCTGTCGTACCAATTTCCATCGCTTCTATGCTCCGGTGTTCTGATGTTCAATTGTTTCTATTTACCTCTGGTAACGCAAGCAAGCATCATAATAATTAATCATGCTTTGTGTATATCAACGCTAGTATTTTGTATACAACACAACTTCCTGGTATTGTAGGTAGGTTGACCAATTTAGAAGATAAATATATACTATTGAGACAGGCTTTAATCTGATAACAGATATCTATATATATATGACACTACGTACATGAATGACGTACGTGTCCACAATTTCAAAGAGGGTGAGGTGGATAGTACGATAATATTACGTTGCGAAAACGGTCTTGCGGTCGTGGTCAAAAACCGAACTAAAATAATCATAGTTTTAATCCCAATTTTAATAGTAATAATTCAACCAACATCTCGACTTTAATAGTCGTAATTCAACCCAAATCTTGACTTAATAGCTATCCTTCCATGTAAAAGATGGGGATCGGGTACACCTCCTGAACCCAGCTACGGGTTAGTAGCTATCCGTTATATCATATTATGAGAATCCCCATTATGTATATACATCGATAACATAGTATTTATACTCTCTGTAGATGCCGTCGTGGTCGTGATCGTATAGTAGTTAGGAACTGATTGCATAGGTAGTCGTAATTCTACCACCACTAACGTTGCGAGTTCGAATCCCGCTCAGGTGAGGTGTACTCGATACAACATTATGTGATAAAGTCTTCGGCAGGTCGTTGGTTTTCTCCGGGTACTCTTCGATCATTCTTGATTGCACATACGGTTTTCTGTAACGTTAATTATTTGATGTTTTGACTGATATCAGAATAAATATAATAACTAGTAATTATAACTCTAATTAGAGAAAATGTATTCAGGTGCTGATGAAATATCTTCATTATAATTGTAAGATTCACAAATCCAAAATCACGTAAAGTGCTACAAGTTGTTGCGGATTTGTGTCATGGGAACAATCACCACTTTATTATCATTGGATACCATCTTATTTGTCTCTTGTTTTTTTTTCTGTTATTGTATTTCTTTGTTCCTCCCAGAATGCATACTGCTCAAAACACCACAACAGTTAAGTGACAACATACCAAAATTTAAAGACATTGTATTGTTTTTGCCGACGACTAGTCATTTTGAATCTGGCTTCTAATTTGCCTTATACGAAGATCTGGTATATAAGTATTACTTTGTGTATCAATGTCATCTCCTTGTGTGTCCTAACTGTGCTTGAGTGGTTGGAGTAATAGTACAATTGTTATATTGATTTCTCTTTCCTGATGTTTGAGGTACGGAGTCCATGTTCTCATTGTATATCTGACCATCTACGTAGAGCACATCTCAAACAAGTTTCCCATGGCAACCCTCGGCACCTTTTTCGTTTCATGATGGGATACAGCCATTTCCGTATCTGCTCAATAGCATCAGGATATTATTGTTGATTTACACCATATCATGTTCCTTTCAATCTATATGTATTTGATAATACTCTTGACAAATGTTAATGAAGCAAAAACCTAGCTACTATCTGTCGTGGACTACCTCTTCTTCCAGGCAGGGTGCCGCTTCTAAATCTATGAACATTACCTAGTTCAACCCAGGTCGATACTTTTGTTCCTTAGCTCGTCATTATATATTTTTTACATATTTATAACCAGACTAGTTAATGTTTTATTTACTCGATTAATCTGTACGATGGACGCCAAGTGATGGCAAAAGCTCATCTGTCCTTTGGCCAGGTGAGCTAAAATGTACAAGGAGTTCCTATCTCTCCTTTTTCTAAAATCGTTAATCTTTCATTCATACTCAACAATAACTGGTACATGTCTTGTATTGTTATGTTCTGTTCATCGTAAAGTATGCTATATTTATATTATAAATAATGTTGTACAAGAAGATCAATTTCAAAATGATATAATGCACATAATTAAAGGGATATGAAAACAAGATTTTAAAAAACCTATGTTAATTCATTTTTCTAATCTCACAGAACATTATTCCCCAACAATTGTATGCAATAAAGAAGCAAAACCACAAGCTCTACCTCCAGGGAGGTCATCGATTTACAGTGTTCATCATTGCGGCTGGAAATGCCATAGTCAAATATTTGCCTCCCTATTTCGTATTTTTCGTGGAAATATGGAATCCTGAATTTTCTTAATATGCTGTACCAGATTCAGCTGGGGCAATGCCGGAGACTAATAGGTTCTTACGCGAGTCACTATTGAAGATCTGGGATTTCTTCCACGGGTGAGAAATTACGTCTTTTCATGAGTGGAGCGTAGCGGAACGAGTGAAAAGACGCTGAATTTCTCTCACGAGTGGAAGAAATCCCAGATCTTCTATAAGGACGGGTGCAAGTACCCGTTTCTTCCGTTTCAACTGAAAAACAAAGCATGTCGATTTCATTCATTCATTCGCATGTCAATGTCATGTTTACTACACAAAATATTACAACGCCACGTGCAATGCAGTAAATACACACTTGTTTAAAACCGCATTAAATCTATTAGGGGAAATCAGTTAAAATTCATGTAAAATTGATATTTGAAGCTTTTATAGATCTACTAATACGACAATTTATATTACTACAGCAGTCGTAGAAAATAAAGGTAATAACAAAATTACCAAACTCCGAACAATCTTACAAAGGGAAAGTCAAAACTCATAATTATATAAACAGACAAAATCAGTCAACAACCGGAAAACTGTGAAAACCGTAATGACCCTGACTTGGTACAGGCATTTCTAAAGAAATGGTGGGTTGAATCAGATTTTAAGGCGCCAAACCTCCCGCTCTCATTACGGTTCAAAGGTTCCGGCTGTCACTGTAACAGTATTTAAATACAGGAACAAAATAGGTAAAATAGTTGTCAAAGCAGTACCATATTCGGTGACGTAAATGTCAAAAATATTTTTACGTCACACATTGACAAAAAAAATTTCTTGACATATTTGACTCTTTATCTTTATACATTTTCACTATATGAAAATGCATCGCTTATAATTTTTTCTGCAGACCGCTTTTTTTCTTTACCGCGGATTGGTTTAGACAGAGAACACCATCACGCATATACACACAGAATATGCCGGGAATGGATGATAGACCTTCATCGATCAAAGGGGTTAGAGAAGACATTCAGGTAAGTAAACAACAAATTTATTAATATTTCATCAAATTCAGTGGCAAAACTTAACAACTTTGTCCAGTTTTATCATCAACGTCGCCCGAGGCATTTTCCCATAACGCATCACTATACGTCATAATAAATTACCCCGATAGGTGGCGTTACTATCTCATAACTTGGTAACCAAGGTCTTTCGTAACTCACCCAGACACTTTTCAGATATTTCAAGTGAAAAGAGATTCCTATCACCAATATGACCATACAGCATTGGATAATGCATATTTGGCTGTTAAAGATGATGGTATGAGTGTTCATGAGACGGCCAAGAGATTTCAAGTACCATTGACAACACTGAGGGACAGGGTGGATGGAAGAATATATTGATACTGTTCATGGTGGAATTCCCTGTTTGACCAGGAGCAAGAATCTGGTATTGTAGAACATGTCAAGACCATGTCTGAAATATGGTATGGATACACTAGAGCAGAACTAGTTGATCTTGCCTCTGATTATGCCTTCAGTCTTGGTTTGAGGGAGAAAGGTAACGAGTTGACTATGAAATGGTACTATAATTTTATGAAACGGTGGCCTGAATTAAAAGCGGTAAAATCATCTGGATTGTCAGAACTTCGTGCGATGGCAGCATCTCCTGGCTGTATCAAAAGGTAGTTTGAGGAACTTGAAACAATACTGGTGAAGTACGACTTGGCTGGGAAACCTCATTTACTCTATAATGTTGATGAGAAAGGAATAAACACTAGGGATGGTAAGCCACCACATATTGTTACATCTGCAAATAAAATTGCTCAAGTTGTCACTCCAGAACGGTCTAAGACTGTGCTTGGTTGTGGTAATGCTGCTGATTCTAGTATCCCTCCTTTCCTTGTTTTTCCTGGCAAGAGAATGTTGCCGGAGTTATTGAAAGGTGCATCTCCTGGTTGCAATGAAACTGTAACTGATACAGGATATTCCAACTTTTTTCATCTTATGTTCAAAATCACTTTGTAAATTTTGTACAGTGTCGAGATCCTTCACAACCAATTCTTCTACTTTATGATGGACACCGCAGTCACATATCACTTACCTTAATACAATGGGCACAAAGAAATAACATAATCTTTTTTGTATTTCCACCTCACACAAGTCATCGTCTTCAACCAAGGGATGTTGGCTGCTTCGGCCCATTTGAAAAACTCTATTAACAAGACGTTCACAAGTTCATGAGACAGAGTGTTGGTACCTCTGTAACAAGATATGACATTTGCGAACTTGTTTGCAAAGTGTATGAAAAGTCTCTAAATCCAAGTAATTTACGTGCAGCTTTCAAAAAGACTGGAATTTATCCATTAAGTCCAAATGAAATTGATATTACTTCTACCGTTCCATCTGTTGTGTACAAAAGAAAATCAACTGAACACAATTCATGATTAAAATGAAAATAATAATGCTGATGATAATGATGCAATTGAAAAGCGGCCAGATGAATCAATTTTTTTTTATTAAGTGTGGGGGTAACGTCCTTAAAGCTGTCACAGCGGCTAAAAAGCCTAGAAAAAATATTAGTACTGCTGTGGGAGGTAAAGCCATAACAGAATCTGATACATTTGCAAAGGTTCAAGAATTTAAAGAAGGTAGTAATAAGAAGCCTGAAAAAGGAAAAACCAAAGCACAAAAAGCTAAGTCAACACAAAAAACAAATGAAAAAGAAAGAAAACAAGGAAAGCAAAATGAAAGCCGTTGTAGTTTGCGAGTCAACAAGCAGGACCATCGAAAATACATGTACCAACAATTGAAACTGAAAATGAAGAATTTGCATTTGATGACTCTGTTGAGGACAATGAGCCATGTTGTATTTGTGGAATAGTTGAACCAGCTGCATTAAAAACCCAATCGTACATAGAATTTGTCAACTGGGCTCAGTGCCATCTGTGTGAACATTGGGTACACCTGAAATTTTGTGTTCTACAACGAGTTGTAAGAAAGGATACAATAAGTGTGTGTCCTCATTGCAAAACATAAACTTGTTATCATTGAAGTTATAATTTGTGTAAATAGTGTTCAGTTGACTTTTTTAATCAGTTTTTCTGACCGTTTCTGTGTTTTAATGAATTTAATTTTGAACAAATATTATGGTAAAGACATTGGATAATGAAACACTAGATGGACCACAGCAAATTGTTTTCCTGACTTACTATCAACGGAGTTATCTCCCCTATCAAATCGAGGTTACCCTGTTTCCGATTCAGTTGCGATTATTACCAAATTTGAAAGGTAAGCCATTTATTTATTTCTTATCAGAATTCTTTGAAAAATTGATATGTTTTAATTTAATACATGTGTTTTCATATAATGTTAACTTTTCTTTATTTAAGTCTCGTAAGTTATCACAAATAGAAAAAAAATCCGTTACGCTATCGAATCCCGGACACGCCAGTATAGTGCATAGAATCAGGAGATCATATTCTTTCCAATTACAGGCATGAGATAACAAAATATACGTACCTCAATGAATTTTAGCGATAGATTCCAAGTGCAATTGCCGATCGTTTTCTGTTAACAAATATGAAAACCCGTCGTCTGCAACATTCAACAACTGCGCATGAATAATTTTCTCCCAAAACACGAGTAATTTAGCGGGGTATATATTTATAAAAGCATTTTTTTAATTCATGTTTTGAAGGAACAATTAGGGCACATCAATTTTATTTCGTTCGTAATTATGTCCGTTCATATATGCGTCCGGTGAGGCTAAAATACATTTTCTTTCATTCTAAAGACATCGACTCTCAATAATATTTAATCAAAAATAATTTTCACGTTCATGGTTCGAGAATGACACGTACTCAGTACTGCTATGACGTACATTGACTGTCAAAGATTTAATAAAATAATTGTTCACGTCCATCGTACGTCAGTTTTAACCAAATTGTCAAAACTGTTTTAACACGTAAAGTAGGCTAGGGGTCACATTCTTTGAACCTCTACCAAACAGCATACTACAATGAACGTTAGGACAGAAAATCACAGCAAAATAAACTATTAAAATCGAATAAAGCAATTTACATGATTTACAAACACCATGAAATAAAGAAGGGATATTTCATGTCTACAGTAGAATAAATTATGTAAACACCGAGTTACAATTCAAAGAAATGTTTAAAGAATAAAACAAAATTTGAAAAGCAAAATATATAAAAGCATTTATTTTAACCAAAATATGAATAGCATAATATCTCAAAATTAATTAGTTTTGTGTAATTATACAGATATCAAAATATTTCTGAAAACACTTAAAATAGTCCGCGGATAGACATGTCGCCCCACTCGGACACATTGTCCCGATTCCGAAGCCAACCCGTCTTTGCTCTTTCTCTTTGATGCTGCGTGCTTAGCGGAGAAGCATCACAGACAATTTAATAGTCTTTGGTTTGTCCCGACCGGGGCTCGAGCCCACGATATACCACACTCGAGACGAACACGCTAGCATAACACCACCGATGCGGTTAAATAATTCTGACATGAAAATGACGTACCTACTCTCTATGTTATGTTAGGCCACTATCAAGAATATTACCGCCATACCTTTTCGTGGGTTATATAACGTGGCGGTCAGTTTTATTGGTGGTGGAAACCGGAGTACCCAGGGAAAACCACCGGCCTGCCGCAAGTCACTAGCAAACTTTATCACATAATGTTGTATCGAGTACACCACTCCTGAGCGGGATTCGAACTCACAACGTTAGTGGTGATAGGCACTGGTTGCATAGGTAGCTGTAGATCACAACCTCGACGCCCCCTCCCATCCATATTTTGAATCGCCCAAGAACAATAACTACAGTGTATGGAATCTTAGGTGGAGAATCCTTTTTTTTGTCGGTTTTAATGGAGTATTGTTGGATATCAATGTGCTACATCAGTTGTTTGTTTTCATTTACATTGGTCTTGCGATTTCTAGTTTTAGCACTGTTTTACTTTAATTTCCTTAGCAAAAACTTAGCATCGCATTAACATCCAACCTAATCAGAGACTTATATTTCCAAGAAACAGGATGTCAAGTCAGTATGGAAAAATAGGGTGTTGAACAAAAAAGCTAGATGATTTATATCGCAACGAATATATTATAGCAACCGCGACCCTGGGGCTAGAGTCAGAACACCCAGAGCAGCAGTAGTTACATAAATAATTATAGTATGCGGGAATCTATAAGCCCGTGAGACTGGTGTTCTGTTAGTCCACCACCAGTTTAACGAAGTTACTGAGAAAGGGTCAACACCCCCACGGATACTAAATACAAGTAGACACCCCGCGAAAGCAGAAAGAAATAGATAGGACTCGATCAAAGTTTATTACTTTATTAAAATAGATAAAATGAAGTCGGACGGAAGTGCAGGCTCTACCAATGGAAGGACGTCTGGTCTACTAGGATAGGGTCGACTGGACAATAAACATATGTACACCGACTTGTTTATTCAATATTAATTAAATAAACTATTTACCTATTCTCCAAGACTATCCCTTATTCAAACCTTAAAGTATAGATAACCGCCCCTTAAATGGTAAACTCACAACTCCGGACATTTCCGTCTATTAAATCGTTTAACCACTGACCCGAACAAGTTATATACCCTCGCCCTCCGGTGTACGTTAACATCACTACTAGAATATGAACCACCAAAACACTATCACCGGAGCACCTTATTAGATATTGTTTGTTTTGTATCCGAACTAAACTTTACAGTTAATATTTACACCGTCACCGGAGTACCACCCAAAGCACCGTCACCGGAGCACCTGTTTAAATATTATTTTTGTATCCGAGGCATGTAAACTCTACAGTTAATACTTTGTCACCATTACCTATAACTGGTTACAAATAAAATATATACAACAATTATCAATCAGCACCGAGTTGTCAGAATGACACCGTCACCGGAGCACCTGATTAAATATTAAATGTTTTGTATCCGAAGGATCCCAACTGTAAACTTTAGTTCATATCCACACCGGCACACCACCCAATCACCGTCACCGGAGCACCTTATTTTACATACAACTCACCTTAGCTTCGCATAAACTGTCCGACATTTTTTCCAATCCAATTTTCAATCCCACTTTCAATTTAGCCGCCTGAAAAACTTGTTCTGCCGCCGTTCTCCGAATGCGAGGTATGTATAGGACAGATAGCCAATCAAATTGCAGAGTTGGCTCACTGCTACATTTAAGCCAATCAAAACGCGTTGGAAACCATGAGCCAATCTGTGTCTTGATCTTTCAGAAAATGGAATTCCCCTTCTGCATTAAAATTCCGGCCTTTTTGTAAACAAATGTACGGCAGTGTACAATTAAATTATTCTAACCTTTTTAGACAAAATTTTCTCTATGAAGTTTTAATTGTTTAATATAATAATTAAATTTACTTCAATCGACGATATTTTAAACCGGATTTCGGTCCAACACGAGCATTACGACTAGGAAACAAATGAATCGCCGGGATCGGTGCTAAACTGTCACCGAGCATCCGCTCTGTTTCTCCTAAATATCATCTATAATTTCAGTAACTCTCCTGTTCATTTACACCCTCGTATATTCGACCATTATTTGATTTACAGATAAACCTCATAGCCAGAAATGATGGGTACTTTGCTCATTTGCATATCTAAGATGGCGGCGCCGGGACGTCTGCAATTTTCATATGATCTATATAAACGATATCATTCATAATTGCATGTGTGTCATTTTCTGAACTTGAAAATGATACATTGAATCAAGCTGAATTAAATTAAATAAAAATTAATGAAAACAATTAAATATTCGAGGTTTCTGGACTAAATGAAAATCCTAGGCGACGAACCCTTTTTTGGCCTTAAAAGTCTATGTAAAAATGTCTGAAATACATGAAATTGGTGGCGTGTGACACAAAATTTAACAATGAATGACATTTGGCGACATATTTTCTGAAATTAATTTAGATTCCTCAATAATATATGTAATTATATTGACTAATCTTATATTTCTAGCTTCTAAACTCGGGGTTCCCACATTAAATACAATATGATAATTTTTGCATGATCGCGATATCAAAGACATGTCTAAAATCGTTACAAAACAAAAATATTTGAATTTTGACAGAAGAAAAACTTTGCGGAAATAAACAATAATAACTTTTAATTTTCGAATCATTGACGGACACATTGAATTTCCGTACTGTAGACTATTTTTTGACAAATCTAATAAACGATCCATCAAGCTTGAAACTGCAGTTACGTGATCAAAATCTAATTTAAGTATGATGAATATTCATGAGGAAAGTACCATCAATTTTTGGATATGTCTATCTGTACAAACATGCATACATGTTTATCGATAAACCAACAGTTCCTACGATTTTTATATAAGCAGGGATCCATTTATATTTTAATAATTACATTACTTCCGTTTTTCATTGAAATGTTACAATATGATTGGTTATGAAGTGGTCACATCAGGGGCGGATCCAGAGACTCTGTTGACGGGGGGGCTCAGTTATGGAGCAATATTTTCAATAATTGATGGAACCAACTGTAGTCCCAAAGCGGTTCTGGCGTGTAGGTCGGTAAACCTTGTTTTCATTTCATTTAGCGTACCAGAGGCGGATCCAGGATTTCAAGTTAGGGGGGCGCACTTAAAAAAATTGCGCCGAGCGGAGGGAGGCGCGAAAATTTTTGGGGTATTTCGTGTGAAAAATCACGATTTTACGCCAAAAAAATCATATTTTTTTCCAATTTTAGCGGCGCCCCCCCCCTGGATCCAACCCCTGCGAACAGTAGAGAAAAGGTACAGTTATTGACTTCCTAAAGTAATCTTCCGGACTCTGCTTCAACATTATCTCTCATTATTTGTCTCCCGCATATTCTAGGTTATTTAACCTCTATGTCTAGCGGTTCACATATTTTAGTACTCCTCTCAAAACACTGGTGGTTGAATTGTTCAACATTTGCTCTGCAATCTATTGAGCTCTGAATTAAATTTACGCTTTTTAAGGCTCTGCCTATGTCAAGTGATCTCTCTTGTAGAGGACCTTTGTAAGTTGGAATAACTTGTGTCCGATCCAAATGTTATATAGTTAACAATAAAATAAGTTTGATCTAAATCTAGTGATCTGCTGAGCCCTTTCTTAAAAGCCAGGCACATTTGAACAATAACAATGGTTACAACAAAATCAAAGTTGCAAATGGAATTCTACAAAGTTACATCAGCTTCTTCTGGTCTGGTGTATGTGTGTTTTGGCAATTTTGTAAAGTGCTCAAGGGTTTGAGCAATAGCAAGGGAAAAATCTAATTTAAGTCTATTTTATTTCTAATTAATTTTAATTATTTTATATGTATTTATATTTTCATTTAGAGTTTAAAATATGCTGTATTCATATATTTTCAAAACGGAAACTCGTGTATTTTTTTTTTTTTTTTTTTTGTAATACAGCAACATTTTCCTTTAATTTCTTTGTAAAAATAAAAGACATTTAAAAAAGAATTTCCTTGAAAGATCCTCAATTTACAGGTGTTGGTGGTTATACCTATTTGAAATTGTGACACTAGACATGTTTACATAGCGGTTTAAGACAATACCTGATTAATTGGTATTTTGACAATGCATTCATAAAAACTTCAAATAAACTTGAAAATTTGATTTAGCATAATTACTTATAATTACCTCTTTGAAGATTAATTCAATACAAAGAAATTAATTTGTATTTTCTGTTACTTTCATCACACAGATCGAAATCATTCGATTAAAAGCCATATCGTGACGCTAACTAGGCTTGAAAAGCGTATGTTAATATATGTGCTTGACTTATTCGACGGGGGGGCTGAAGCCCCCAAAGCCCCCCCCCCCCCCCCTGAATCCGCCACTGCACATGATTATAAAAGAGATGTTTTACATCCCAATAAAACTCAAACCCGAACTTGCACGTGCCTCCATGGCGACGTCAGATGTAAACAAACTATGGCGTAGTAATTTCCAACAGCAAATAATCTAGCACAAATAAAATTCACAGCGAAAAATTCAACTATATTAAATTTTGGTGTGATTTAAATGTAATTATAAGAATTGAATGCATTTTTATGTAGTTTTATAGGCGTGTAAATGCGTGGACCGAAGCACATGTTGTGTATGAAGCGCTTCAATTCTTAAATAAAAATAAACAATGGATCATAAACAATTCACCGGATATGTCAAACGTTGAACAACTCATTTTCATTCACACCTATGTATTCATTAATAAGTTCCTACAATTTGAACAACACCATCATGCAAAATAGACAGTTTTATAATCCTTCAACTGACACAACTGTATGAACAAATAACCAAAGCAAAACAAAAAGGGGGGTGAATTCCAACACCTGGAGGCCAGTATTACAATATATTAGTTTAAGCATATTTTATTAATTCACTCAACATAACATTACAATGTTCAACTATATACATTGCATAATAGGAAGTAATTAATTGGATTGGGAAACAAGTTACAAGAACTTATATTAATCCCTAACCGTAGGAATAAATTTCATTTATAATATAATGTAAATCTCAAAGGGGAGAAGCAAATAGAACTAACTAATAATATTTTGATATAAATTACAGAAGATGTAATAAGATAAAACAAAGAAAGTGATCTGGTGTTTGATGTAAAATATGTTTGATTCGCAGTAATTAAAAGAAATTAAAAAAAGAAGAAAGAAATAAGGGAACTAGGTACTGCTGATGTTAGATGAAACGTTTACTGTTTACTATATAGTTTTGTACTTTTAAAAATAAACTGTTATTTTGATCGTCTGTGAGGTCATGTGATCCAAAAAGTAAACGGTCAACTGTCAAGTTCATAGGAAAAATAGGAATATATATTCGATCTTGTTGTAAATCAACCCAGAGTGTCTGCCGAAGTCAGGAAATATTGTGAGACGGGGGAGGAAGAAGATGGAATAATCATAGACAAGAACATTGTTTTCCTGTCAGCTCATGTGTGTGCAAATGACATTTCTCATGAGGGAAAATATGCATCTAAGCTTTCAAGAATGGTTGATGAAATAAAAGAGTGCACTTGTTGATGAAAACCAAACTTCAATAAATATATACATTATATTAATAATTATAACGATATTTTTTTGCAGAATAAAAGGCACAAAGTCCTACATATGGTTTCATTCATTTTTGTTTCAGTTGTGGCCAGTAACTGGCATACAAGTTGGTTGATCAGATTACCCAGTGATTGGTCTGGCTACTGGGGCCCTGTATGGTGCTGGCTGGCCGGTAAATGGTATGCAAAATAGTTGACCAGATTGATCAGTGATTGTTACTTTTACTTATTTCTCTGACTGCTTCTTTAAAGGTTTAACAGATATCTTTTCTTGTTTAATTCTTTCTTTTTCCAAACTTTGCATTTCTCTTTTCTCCTTTTCCTCTTTTATTCGTTGTCTTTCATTTTACGCATCATCTGCCGTAATGCAAAAATATTCTACTGGCCTATGTTTTGTGTTGGCTTATTGTGCAGTGGTTGGATAAAAAAAAAAAACTGAATGGTTCTTTGGTTCCAATCTACAATGCTGCTTGTATGCCACTGTTTTACTGACTGTTAAATATTTGGCGGATTTAAACAAATATATCCTGTTAGTGAGGGTTATTTGCGAAAAATACCGGTTTCGAGGACAGGAAAAATTTGCCTCTCCTCGCAACCGATATTTTTCGCAAATAACCCTCACTAACAGGATATATTTGTATAATATACCATAGGTTACCATAGATTATTATTCTTAATATTAAAATATCAACAGATAAATAAAATCTTTAACAAAAGGTTAATAAATCAAATTTGTATCAACCAAAAATCTCACCTTTAAATTAAACTTTAACATTACATATCAAAAGATAAAAAACATGGCCCACATGGATAGGAGAAGATAAACGAGCTCCAGAAAGTTTTGTGTTTAAGGAGATATTGAGTGGTTTTGGAACTTTAAAATAGGAACACAAATATTCTACAGAGATAGTGAGTGATATTATAAACTTTTTGAATGTCAATATTTAAAATTTTAATTTCCCGAACAGAAGCACACAAGATCTATTTTTAGATAGATAGACAATAGACATATGTATGATACAATGTAAACAAACTAATCACGCTTGAAGTTAAAGGTGTACTCGATAGATCTACCATAATGTCACAACAATCGTCAATCACAAAATGTATATCATTAACCACCAACAGCGACGCCAAATTCAGAACGCCAGATTGAAAAGTCTAACGAAAATGTTTTTTCATGACAAAATGTACACCCAAAGCAGCAAAACGACTACATTATTGCCTGTCAAGTGATTCGGATCATAGTATTTGAATCGAAAACGAATTGGAGAGTATAAAATTATCGATAGATAAAATAATTAAAAAAGATGATATAGAAAAACTAATAACTGAAATTATGGGAAAACTGATGACAAAAATGAAGTCCGGAATAGATTTACAACTATGAGGAAATAAGAGGGGAAGAGACTACCAGCTACGCTGCTCAAAGAGATAAACGACAAAGTGGGTTTAAAAATCGACACAACAGATAGTTGCGATTCACAGAATACCCGGGAAGCAGGGTGCCCCCAGACCTATACTATTGAAATTTTAAAGAATGGATTCTAAAATAGCGGCAATGCGAAAAAGAAAAGATATCAATGAAACAATGCAAATACAATTTAATGGTCATATTTACGGTACTAAATAAAATGGCGACAGACATAAATTCGATATTTATGACTGTATCTCACAGAAACTTGGTCGGTAATTTAATCCAGCATCTTAATCAATAGCTTTTGACAGTAGAATATTATCTTTTTCTGTGTATTCTTTGTTTTTTCACTTATTAATACGATGTAAAATTAATTTTTACCACTTTTGATTCTCATGAAACCATGCATTAAATTTTGTTTTTGTTTTGCTCTGTTATTATTGTTACGGGAACATAGTACATGTCTCTCCGGTATTGTATTATAATTTTGTACCATAGGTAATTTCCGATTGATTTGTTATCATTTTTCTATCAATGTTAATAAAAGGTTATGATAATCATCTGAAAGGTAATGCAACCCAATCTAAATATAACTTACTACGGACCTAAGTTGTCGGTTATGATTTTTGTTCCAAAGATGATTTCCGGTTGATTTGTTATTGGTTTTCTACCAGTGCAGTGTCATGAGTGTCAATGTTTAATAAAACTAGAACTACTAGAAAGTCTTTCTCAAAGTCAACGGTTATGCAACTCTATAAAAACATCGCGTACTACGGACCTAAGTCGTAGGTATTAACACCATGTACCAACATATAGCTGGAAACGTTTTAATAGTTGGTTTTATCACATAAATATGATCAATTATTGTATTGTGTAACCCTCCACCGATTGGCGATTGTCTTTGAACAGACTGACCCTTGATGTAATTTTAATAAAAAGAATGCGCACACCTCGATTTCTTGTCAGAAAAGGGGCCCGGGTGGCTCAATGAGTTAGGTAGTTGGATTATCTAGCAATTCGTACAAGCCTATCACCAATACGGCGTGGGTTCACGACCGTCTTTGTAAACTACAAAAAGGGTGCACTCGACTCGCAGCCGCAAGTGATAAAGTTTACCCGTTGCTTGCCATGGTTGGTGGTTCTCTCCGGGTACTCCGGCTTCTTCCACCACTAAAACTGGTCGCCATGATGTAGCTGAAATATTGCAGAAAGTGGTGTTAAAACATCAAAAAAAAAATTAAATATATATATTAAAGGGAAACTTCGCGATTTTTTACATGTTGGCTAAATATGTTCCTGGTGATATAAAATACATATTCTCAAAGTGTTATCGACATATTTCCACAAATAACGAAGCAAATCGCAAATTTGTAATTTTAATTTCTAATTTTTCAACTAGCTTGTGACGTTTTAAGCCAAAAATGCATTGTGGGATTGAAATTTAAAGTCTGGGTCACTGTTGTTAAATTCGCTTCATTTAAAGCGCTCAGAGGACTGTAATTTAAATCTAATAACCGTTGGAAAATTAAATACTGAAGTGAACAGCTACGTACCTTTTTGACAAACTATTTTGAATGAACAAAATGTTTCATTTCCTTTATATTTACAACGGAAAGAGTGTTTTATAACAGTCACCTATATTCGCTATATATCGGATCCCTTTTACAATTATGTTCATTTTGTTTTACTGCTAATGTGCTGAAAAATATAATGGATAATTTTGACAACGCGTAACTTGTGTATTGATTTCTAGATTCTGTTTTAATCCCTTTTTTATAATCATTATTCGGCATGCTGTTTACTGTTATTTTGATCTCCGCATGTAGATGTCCGCTTGTGTGTTTTCTAGCCGGAGGGTAAAATTATACAGGTGTAAAATTCAAGGTGACCGGATTAATAAAATGGGAATTTGAATACACACTATTTGTTTTCCAAGACGAGTTGGTAGATCGTTTATTATCTATTAAAGATAAAATATTCTTAAAACATCAGAATAAATATAATGTTGAAACAACAGGAACAATTTATGTTTTAGATGATAAAAAAGTATACACCATCTTTGAAATTATAAGTTTTCATTATGAGAGGCGCCAAATTGGCCTAACTATATATAGCTGTCTCATCATAATAATTTAACGATCGATGTTCATAAAAGATGTTTTAATTTTAATATTAAATAAAAGGATTTAGGCCTAAACGTTTAGAAATGAATTTTTCATTTTAACAATAAAAAAAAATGATTATGATTTTACTCAATCATTATTTTAACAGTCGGTGTTCATAAAAGATGTTTTAATTAATTTAATTTAATCAAATGATTATGATTTTACTCAATCAATATTTCTTTACTTTTCTTTTGTTCAACGCGTGTTGTTTGTTTGGGAACATTTCTATATAAAGCCCCAAAATTAACGTTTTAGTTATAGCTTAAATATGTCGAGCTCAGGTACGGAAAGTGACTAGCGCCTCAAGTGATGTAGATTTCGACGACAATGGGGTGGTTGGTTACCAACTTGAACCAGACTATACGGAAGAAGAACTCAGACAAATGGAAGAGGCAGCGAGTGCCCAAGACAATGTACACATGAATATATCAAGGTTAAATGCAACCATATGTGAATTTGAAAGTCGTAGATAAACAATATATAGTGTATGAGATGCATTAGCTTATGTTAATAAAACAAATGGAATATATGCTTCATAAAAGTAATCTATATGTATGTACTCATATAAACATACTCTGGCTACATGTATCTAGCAATATGTTTTGTTTTTCATTCATGTCGCAATTAAATGTTTTGTATGCCATAGAATATATTGGAAAATATAAACTTATAACTAATATGAATATGTACATTAAACAATAATTATGCTTTAATGAACATTACTTGTTGACTATCATATACCATTGGGTTTAAAGTGTTTGGTTCAGTATATATATATATATACGTCTGAAAATTAAACCAAACAGTGTTAGAATTAGATTTTAGAGCTGTCAAATTTTTGTTCTTCCCTCGACGGGATTTGAACCCACACCATTGTTACACTGCAGCACCATTCGCTTAGCCTTACGTCCAGCGCCCTAGACCACTCGACTACATCCACCCCCTTTAAAAGGAGCTTCAATAGTCGTAGTGTTACCTTGTCTCGTAAGGAAAATCTAGGGATAGACGCAAGACATGTGTATAAGCGTGTGTAGATGGTACATATATACTTAATATTATAATTTGACAGCAATCTAACTCAGCAATTTTTAATATATTGGATAGGATAATGAAGAATTCATTATACAGTCACAGGAAATAAAGTATATTATACATACGTCTAGAAGCAAGTGACAACCATACAATATATCTGTCCCACTGGATCCCAAAGTTACTTTAAAGGATACTAGGTTAATACTAAATATTATATACGTCTGAAAATTAAACCAAACAGTGTTAGAATTAGATTTTAGAGCTGTCAAATTTTTGTTCTTCCCTCGACGGGATTTGAACCCACACCATTGTTACACTGCAGCACCATTCGCTTAGCCTTACGTCCAGCGCCCTAGACCACTCGACTACATCCACCCCCTTTAAAAGGAGCTTCAATAGTCGTAGTGTTACCTTGTCTCGTAAGGAAAATCTAGGGATAGACGCAAGACATGTGTATAAGCGTGTGTAGATGGTACATATATACTTAATATTATAATTTGACAGCAATCTAACTCAGCAATTTTTAATATATTGGATAGGATAATGAAGAATTCATTATACAGTCACAGGAAATAAAGTATATTATACAAACGTCTAGAAGCAAGTGACAACCATACAATATATCTGTCCCACTGGATCCCAAAGTTACTTTAAAGGATACTAGGTTAATGCTAAATATTATATACGTCTGAAAATTAAACCAAACAGTGTTAGAATTAGATTTTAGAGCTGTCAAATTTTTGTTCTTCCCTCGACGGGATTTGAACCCACACCATTGTTACACTGCAGCACCATTCGCTTAGCCTTACGTCCAGCGCCCTAGACCACTCGACTACATCCACTCTATACACACAGTCAAACCTGATTTAAGCAGCCACTGAAGGGAAATTCAAAAATGGCTGCATAAAAGAGGTGACCTTTAATTCAAGGTTCAAGTTTCTATGATGAGGATAGTTAGCCATTACAATTTTCAATACCTATTAGCATGTGCAACTATTAGGGATATTGAAAAATATAATGTTTCCAGCTCTTGTCTCTTAAGAGCAATATAACATTTAATTGGTAAAATGGTAAAAACAGCACTAAAAGTTCAACTGTTCGTATTTACGATAAAAGTCAGTAATATTTACATGTCATTAAACTGGTTTAAAAAAGTCTGATATTGTTGTTTGTTTTGTTTCGACAGTCATCATTTCTAAGAGATCATCGTCCATGTTCATCATCTTATTCAGCAATGGTGTTCTGCCCATTAACGTTTATCCTGCACTGCACAGCATCCTGGAACCAAGTCCAAAGAAAACTCATTAATCTCTTCGTTCCCTGTTTTGTGTCGTTTTCGTTTTCGGTCTGATGAAACGTTATTCTCATAATCGTCCAGAATTTCCGCCTTCCTCTTGTTAATAGTTTGTATCTGTGTCCTTCTAACGCCCATTATTTGTACAATTTCTCTCGAACTTTTACCGTTTTCCAAATGTTTTAAAAATTCAAGTCGCTGTTCAAGCGTCATCACTTTTCGAGATCTTTTGACAGATTAACGCAATTTTTTAAATAAACATGGATATAAAGCCATACAATTTACTCACCTGTTCAGTACCTGTAAATGTTTACACCTCAAACTCAATAATTAGGTTGAAGTCCAAAATCAATACCAATCAACTGCTAATTAACACAATTACCTTCGGGACATTTTAGCGTTTACCAGCAAAATGTGTATTGGCACAAGGGAGATAACTGTGATCACATGACATGACCGCTAAATTAAGGAAAAATTTAATTTTGGGATCGAAATGGCTGACCGCGTTCTGGAGGTGACCGCTTATTTCAGTTAAATTTCTTCAGGAAAACCATCGGGGGGATCTGAAAGTGGTTGGATAAGGAAGGTGACCGTTAGGGCAGGTTTGATTTTAAATCTTTGAGTGCAACTAAACCACAACAGCATACAGAGTATGACAAAAACGGCCCAGGTTACCTATGCATGAGGGAGATTAACTTTAGATTTAATAAATTACATTATTTAGGAAATGTAAATTTCAAACATAAATCTATCTAATAAACCATGTCAGTGCCGACTCACTGGCTACGGGCGGATGGTACAGTCCACCGACAGAGGAACAGACCCATAATAAACCATGTCAGTGGCGACGCACTTGCTACTGGGCGGGTGATATTCAACCGGGGACAAGCAGTTCGCCAGCTGTGGAACAGACCCAGCAACAGCATTTAAAACTTAGATATTTATTTTAATGCGCACGGCGCGTTTCTGTGAAATAACCTTCATCGGATACGACCCTAGTCAGAAGATTGGAAAGCTAAATAATTTAAGACAACAGTAAGATGGCAAGGTCATGTTTATCACCGATATATTGAATATTCCAACATGGTTTGGATCATATTAATAAATATCACAAGGTTGCCAGTATTTCAATTAACATCAGTGTGAAAGGAAATTCGATACAATTATTTGATATTGACAGTAGATATTACAAAGTTGATCACAATCTAGCGTAAACATATTTGTCATTAACTAACTTCCCGTAAATGTGTGCTTATGTTGTACATCATGGTCAAATATTAGGCCTATTTGTTATAAATGTGTACGGAGCCGTCGTGATCGTATGGTAGATGGATTTATAACTACCTTTGGCAATCAGTGTCTATCACTACTAACATTGTGAGTTCGCATCCCATTCAGGCGAGGTGTACTCGACACAACATTATGTGATTACGTTTGTCAGTGAATTGTGGCAGGTCGGTGGTTTTCACCGGGTACTCCGGTTTTCTCCATCAACTAAACTAAGCGGCACGATTTCACTGAAAGATTGTTGAAAGTGGCGTTAAATACCATAACTCACCTATAAATCTGTACATAAATTATTTCATTGGTAGAAAATTCAGATGGTGAAAAATGCCTTGCGTGTGTGGTTTTAATTTTAGTGTCATGCATATAATTCGTGTTTGAATTGCATGAACACACGAGCACATCAGTTTGGTATTAAAATGAAGAAAAGCACTATGGTCTCGAAATAGCATCTAAATCAAACAAAAGAAATCGTAAAAAGAAGCAAATTCGATATCCCCAACCCACCTCAATGATAAAAAGCGGCGGGGTTAAACTAGTTTGATGGGTCCATATGCCATCAGAGTTATAAATAACCAGATTGTTGCAGCACAGAAACACCCTATTAAACTGATCAATTTGTTTTGACGGTTAAAATTATGAACATTCCATATTGTACTTTTTGAGGAAAAATATAGAATGATCATAATGTATTTTTCCAAAAGTACATATGGGTTGTTGTGTTCTTAGAACATTATTTTGACAAATTAATATATACCCATCTATTTCAGTAAGTATAGACAAGCATTAATCCATGGAGTCAGTTGATATTTTGGATTTACTTAAACAATCTATAAAGATTAGGCAGCAGCAAATCAGCTATGCTATATGAGAATGCAGACATAATCAAATGTCACATCCTGATATTGTCCTAGCATATCTGATCTTTCTGTACTTGAGTGGCCGCCATTATCGTTTATGTGGCAGGAAGACTATTGCTGATGTAGCTTGGTGTTTAATTCCCATTCTTACATAATAATCCATTACATTGACGCATGAGCAAATAACCAAAAATCAACACACGGACATTTGACTATAACATGTACATCATATGTTCAGTGAGTGAGTGATTGTTGTTTAAAGCTGATTCAGCCATTTTTCAGCTATTTCATGGCAAGAACAAGTTACTTTTCAATAAGATAATAATGAGGTCCGCTTGATACTAGACCAACGCGCTTAGTTGGAATTTTATGTCGGAAGCTCACTAAAATAATAATCAGCGGATATAAGTTTTGCTCCATGCAGACACATTGTTCTCATTCCGAACCAACCAGTAGTCTTAATACTGCATGCTTCGCGGAGAGGCAGCAAATACCACTTTCATAGGCTTTGGCGTAACACACCGGGGCTCGAACCAACGGGTTATTGCCTATTGCACTCGTGGCGAGCACGCTAACCATTACACCATCGATGTGGTTTACGGTATTTCAAATAAAGGAAGTGTAGCGTATGATAATTTAATACATTTGTTACTTTCATACAGTTTATTATTATCAAAATACACCTTAATCCACGGAACTATCTGTGGTGTAATGGTAAATGTGTTCTTCGCAAATGAGTTCCGTCGTGTATTCAATTCCTGATCGGATCAAATCAAAAAGTAAAAAAAATGGTTTTATTTAATTCTACGCTAAGCATGAAACATTAAGGAGTAAGAGCAACGATTGGTTGGTTCGGAATAAGTTGTTCGTGTATAGCGACATGTCTACTCGTGAACTTATAGCTTCAGTCAGCTAGCACTATAAGATTTGATTTATTGTGTTTAACACCACTTTCAGCAATATTTCAGCTATATCATAGCTACCAGTTTTAGTGGTGGAGGAAGCCGGAGAGGACCATGGGCAAGCAACTGGTAAACTTTATCACTTGCGGCTGCGAGTCGAGTGCACCCTTTTTGTAATGTACAAAGCCGGGCGCAAACCCACGCCGTATTCGTGATAGGCTTGTATGAGTTGTTAGGTAATCCAACTACCTAATTCTTTGAGCCACCCGGCCCCCCAGGCACTATAAGAAAAGTTTGAACATACCACACTGAGACTCTGTGCATATATAATGAGTGGTGTTGAGTGTAATTCAATACATACATTCGTCACAGGGAGCAAACTGCACAGACATAATTTTTGGTAATAAGTATGATTCAGCACATTATAGCGTTGTTTTCTACCCGCCTATGAATACTGGCATCATAGGCATTCTAAGTTTAAATGACTACCCAACCATCACTGTGTATGCTTTTTCTTGAAATTCCATACTGAGATTATTTGATTTTTGAGATAAAATCAAATTACAATATCAATTGCCACGGATGGAGAGTACACACGGATTGGAAACTCTTTACATCAAGGAAGTGCTATTTCATTGATGCTAATATCTTCTGATTATCTGCGTTCGGATGTCGGCGCTGGATTTAATCCACCACTAATGTACGTGTCGGAAGTTATACTCCATAACTAATATTAAATACGATTAAATATCTTTGTTCCTGTTCAGACATGACATTTGGTAAAGAAAAAAAAGATATACAATCTCAGAGATTTACAAGTCAATTTGCTAGTCAATACATGAATTTGTTATTGAAATAAATAATTTGACCATTGATAGTTGATATAAAAATAAGATCGATGCAAAGCAATACATCTGAGAGGAGTATGAAAGGGATGGGGATTATGGTTGCGGTATTAAACGCCACTTTTAGCAATATTTCAGTTATATCGTGGCGGTCAGTTTTATTTGTGGAGGAAACCGGAGTAACCCACCTGCTGCAAGTCACTGGCAAACTTTATCATATAATGTTATATCAAGTACACCTCGCCTACGCGGCGTTTGAACTCACAACGTTAGTGGTGATAGGCATAGGCATAGGTAGTTATATATCCATACTACTATACGATTACGACCACGATGGCCCCCTCGTGTGACAGGTAACAGCAGCGTTAACTAATGCAAATCTTATCTGCTGAAAAGTATTCTCAGGTAATGGATCTATTTTTACCCATGTAAGTTTCACAAATATACTAATGTTACTTTTAAATTTAATGTTTGACTTACAGTAATCATCGTGTTAGTGCACACCGCATTAGCGCTGTAATGATTAGTAAGTGGAAGAAACAAATTTGACATGCTATTTTTGCGATGCAAAAATGGAAGCAAATCGATATATCGCATTTATTACGACTAAATCTAATCAAAGCATACTCTATTTGTGCTTGTTTGAGTGGTGTCCAGCACATATTGTGTTGTGGTTTTGTTTTGTTTGTCTTCGTATTGTGTACCCTGTGTTTCCAGTTTATCTGGATTTTCCATCTTGATTGCCCCTTCGGTATTCTCTAACATTTATTAGGTGGAAGAATTTGACATACTATGTTTATGATGTAAAAATGGAATCGAATCGATATATCGCCTCTATCACGATCAAATATATAAATCTAATCAAAGCATAATTTACTCTACGTAGATACAAATTCTTTATTTCTAAATTTGTTTGAATTATCTAGCTAGTGTCTCTGATTTACTACTATGAATTCGTCGCAATAAAAACATTTCAATATTTCCTCAGATTCCTTCAATCAATATTCAAGCGATGCAATTAACTTCTTGTAGACATTAAATTAAGGATAGTGTTAGGTCATTTAGTGCTGAAAACTTTCTATCAGAATAAATCTCGAAAGGCAAAATACGTAAAGGCAGTTGCCACATGTTTTCTGACTGATTATATTAATATTTGCAAGCATGTTTGTTTTCACCATCTGCTTTGCATGCATGTCTAACTTTCTTTTTTTGTTTTTTTTTTGTTATTAATGTCGGTTTTAAAAGCTCATAAGAGCTTGTGTTATTATATAATATTTATTCATGTACAGACTATAAATAAAGCTTGAAGCTTAAACTGAACATGAATAATATTAAGGCAAATTATTCGAACGTTAGTAGAAACAAGAAAAATCATCCACTCAAAATTTTCGCACTGACATGGTTTATTATATATATTTTTTAATTAAAATTTACAGTTCTTAGATAGATATTAAAGCTCATTTTGGTATTTTTTTGTATCTCATGAAAACTTGCACTTGGTTCAATAAATGATATTTATGAAACATTAACCCGGTTTTAATCAATGAAACTTTGTAAAAGTGACATAATTCGTTGATAATTCTGTCATATCTTGCGGTTTTTCCATTAATTGAACTTTTGCTTCCTGGACAAAAAATCATTTCGACCCTTTTATGTGATATTTTAACGATATCAGGGATTATATGGGCGTGCAACCTATTTTTGGATTGTTTTTACAATTAAATTGAAAAGAAACAACCTTCGTCACGAGTTGAAAAAAATATATGTTCAAATCATATACAAATGTATCTAAAACACAAATAGATTTCTCAATTGTAAAAGGAAAGCCCATTAGCTTTATAAATGTAGCAATAGCTCTTATAGATTCCATAAGCTACTAAAGAATGTAATCGAGTGATTTCTTGCCACTAATTGGGTTCTCATTCATGATTTTCAACAGGAGACTACCACTGCAACAGTAGGACATGCTTTACATCTGTGAACTTCGCTTGCACTCTCTATTTAAATAATGCATGTATTAATTTCTAAATACAGCCAAACCTGTATTAAGAGGTGACCACTGGGACAAAGAAAAAATGGCCTCTTAAGATAGGTGACATCTTGAAAGAGGTTCAGTGCATAGGACATTTTCCATGACAGGACAAGAGAAATTGTCACCGTTGGGACAAGGAAAAAGTGGTCTTTTAAGACAGGTGACCTCTTAAAAGATGTTCAGTGCATATGCAACTTTCCATGAGAAGACAAGTTAAATGTGTCCTTTTGATACAGGTGACTGCGTAATATAGGTGACCGCATGAACAGATTTCGCTGTACTGGCATATTTTACTACCTAAGTAGAGTTTGAAGATACCAAAGGGGTAATCAGAATCCGTAAATATAAGGACAGACAACACAATGGCCGGAAAAAAGGGAAAAAGGGACAAACATTGATCAATGAAACACTACACAGAAAACAAAAGATCGAGTATGACGAACGCCACTAATAACCGGGGATGAACTCAGGTTCTCTGGAAGGGTCAGCAGTTCCTGCTCCACTAGTGGCACCCGTCGTTTTACAGGCATATTTTATCTCATAAACGGAAGTGACAAATTGTAACAATTATATCATATTCTAACATGACGTCCTTCATTGACTATATAGATAATATTGTGATAAAACGCTCGATATATTTTAATGTCGTTCGTGATAAAATATTTACGAAAATAATGTTACCCATGTAAAAACTGAATATAAACTATGGCTTCCATGAATTATTATTTTTTTATTAAATAATAACTGTTTTGAACAATCGTCAAAAATCATTAGTATCTGTCCATCCAGTAAAAATATTAATGGGTATGTTTTCTTAGTTTTGATATTGTCGGGACATTTGCAGCTAGCTTCTTTCCCTATATATGCATACATGATGTTCTGTCACTCAATTATACTCGATTTGGTGACTATCTACATATAATCTATTCGATTGACCCTGAAGTAATCGATACTACTGACACTCAAAAGTATGCTTCTTACATTCTTACGCACGTTGATCTAGGGATTTTTCCTCGTGCAATGATTTTCTAGAGAGTGCTCAGCTGGTAAAAAGGTTTGTTTACTCCTAGGTTGAAATTATCGCTACGAAACTTATGCGGTCATAATCACGAACATGACCGTTAAGAAATATCCATTTCTCAAATGGCAATGGATCTTATTCATGATACGTAGATATATTCTTTCCTCTATCACTGACAAGACTTTGCTGGACCTGTAACGAAACTGGCAACTTCTTCATCGCTCCTGAACGGAGAAGTAACAGTAAGTGGATGCGTCTTCGTAAAATTTAAAGGATAAGGTACCAGTATTTTATGTATATAACTAACAGATTTCAATAAATAATGATAAAATGCTTAAAAAGAAACAATATAAAGCATTAACAAACCCAACTCCTACGGCAGACCAAGTAAAACACCATTTTCCGATCAGGTAACGAATTATATTGAACAATTTTCTTTAAATGAAGCTGACAGTCTAATGCAGATATTGAGTTGTTATATATGCTGCTTCTATATATAAAATTAAAAAAAAGTATTTTTAAAAAGAGTTTATTTTTGGACATTTAACATCTGTCTTTATAAATATAATAATATTTTTGACATTTATGTCACCGAATGTGGTACTGCTTTGACAACTATTTTACCTATTTTGTTCCTGTATTTAAATACTGTTACAGTGACAGCCGGAACCTTTGAACCGCAATGAGAGCGGGAGGTTTGGCGCCTTAAAATCTGATTCAACCCACCATTTCTTTAGAAATGCCTGTACCAAGTCAGGGTCATTACGGTTTTCACAGTTTTCCGGTTGTTGACTGATTTTGTCTGTTTATATAATTATGAGTTTTGACTTTCCCTTTGTAAGATTGTTCGGATTTCGGTAATTTTGTTATTACCCTTATCTGTATTATACACCTTTGGAATTACATTTGTCCTTATTAAGTTTTTCGATTCGATGTTATACTTTCCAAAATTAAATGTTCCTTTCTTAATTTACATTTGTTATGAATTCATTGCGTGCTAGATGTATGCATATCAATTGCTATGCTATTCTCGATAGCATGATATTCTTGTCGCAATTATTTGAACACTTGGATACTTTATTTGGTAAATAACTAAGTTATTCCTCCTTAAATATTATCTGCTGTATTTAACATTAAGTCATCTTTCTCCACCTGGTAATACTGTATTTTAAATTATAGCTATGTCTTAATAATATCTATATAGGATCGGCAATACACTACGAATGGGTCATACAGTATAAACTATTAATAAATCAGACAGGGTTTTCATAATAGATTGTGTAACTATACATAAGATGGAATTAAGAAAGATAGTAACTATATTATTATTATTTTTGATCTCACAAAAATGGATATACAGTAGAAGTTGTGCAATCCACCACCTGAGTAATCCAACTACCATACGGCCACGACGGCACCTACTTATTCTAAGTTTGTATTAAAGGTAAATTAAGTGCGAAGTAACATATAATGAACTATAGTATTATCCTACATAATGATAACCTGTTAGCAATGACGTACAATCAGCCTCAGGTAAATGTTTTAAAGATCAGATATTATCATTATATAGCAATTACCACTTTCACACCGATTTCGCGTTCGGCGACCATTTGCAATTAGACAACATTGCTTAAGATAAAAGCCCATTTGCTTTGATAGTATTTTATTATCTGTTATTACTGTAGTACAGACTTGTAATTATGTCATCTCCTTACCATTATTGGACTTTGACCGCTACGCTCTCCGTGTCGCCCGCGCCATGTCATGTCGTAAAAGCAACTGATTGCAGTTAAAGTAGGAGATTAATTCCAATTACAACAACCAGATTAATAATACAAATGTAATGGACATATCATTTTCATCAAAAATCATATTCATGACAAATATATTGCATTTCACCATGGCGACCAATGTTTCCATTACAAGCTTCCAATGAGACTTAAGAGGAAAAGTTATGGAATATGGCTAGGAAAAATACCAAAGCGGTAATCAAAAGCAGCAATCTCTAAAAAAAAACATTGATGGCCCAGAGGTGTAGGCAGTTCCTGCTCCACTATTGGCAGCCGTCGTGTTACTCTTGATACACGTCCGATAATAAATCATGATTGGGAAAGAACTGGATTGTAATTACGACAAACATATGCGTGGTTATATGTGACACACATATTCCGTAACTGGTGACCATGTCAGAATGTTATTTTATTTTCAAGCGGTCTCTATAATATTAATGATAGGCTCTACATTTTATAATAACTAGCTACTCGCTCCATATAGGTTTCACTCAGTCCCACATGAGTATGTTTTATTGTATATGAAGTGTTAAATAAATAGTGTAATTTTTCATGTTAATTTTCCATTTAATAAGGTATAGTTTATGCTTGCATAGCCATACCAAAATACAAAAGAAACGTATTCGATCCAACACTATATATCACCTACATTTAACATATGTTTTGAATATGGCATAACACATCCTTATCCTCGATAGAAATGATGAATGGAAATAAACTTGGTAATTTCCCTCATCAAATCAATGCTATTTTCGTTCTTAATTATCTTTAGATAGAAACTTAAGGCTGGTTGGTCTTATTTAAAATAGGTAGCAATTAAGACGTAAAGATTAAAATGTCTGATTTCATCTGGTAAATATACTTCAGGACATTTCATTTCTCTCTCCGACTTTCTCCCATTCAATATACTGGTAAGCGCCAATGAGGTGTTAAACTTGCTGACAACACTGTTTTGGAATATAAGTACTAAAATATCGTTAGACATAATTTAATGTCTCATTACCTTGATCACCATCCTAAGTGTGATTTAATTACATAAACAGAGATTAAACTTTAATTTCCCATTTGGAATACAGTTAATTTACTAGACACCGATTGTCTAGCTCATTATGAGCATTATGCTCATGATGAGTGGTTCATAAGAGACCTGTTGCACAGGCAAAATTATCCGTCCCTACCCATCACCTTTCCTTATTTCGAGTCCCGTGGCGTTTAAATTTTTTAATGTTCTCGTCCTGAATATAGCTGAAAAATTGCTCGCTGGACGTTAAACACCAATCAATCAATCAATCAATTAATCCATCAATCTCCAAATTAGGTGTAGGCAATATTTGTATTATGCACAACATACTAATGAGTGTTTGATAAGAAAATCGTTCATAATTAAAGCAGTTAATGAAATACAGTACTGTTATCCTCTACAATAAGTATGCTGTGATGTAGTAGACACAATGATAAGTGTTAATAAGTTCCTTTGAGCATTATACGTTTCCATCCCTGTATTTCATAAGTGATCTTAGCAGATTTTCGTTAACCAATTAAGCGCTTTTGTTTACTTGTTCCCAAGAACCTTAAAATTATCTGTCTTTCCAATCAGTTGATTTTGAGCGTACCTGGTGAATGTTATCACAGAGACACGTCTTGTGCACTAAATTTGATATCTATATTTTTATCTATCCTCATTGGTCCCTTTAGTTTTCCTGCTCCCAAAGACTTTTAAATTATTTGTCTTTCCAATTGTTTGTCTTTCCAATCTTTTGATTTTGAGATTACCTGGTGAAGGTTATACCAGAAACGCGTCGTGTGCACCAATTTTGATATCTATGTTTTTTTTCATCACTACCACTGGGTCGATGCATCGTCTGGTAGACTATTAGTCTTGAGGGTATCATCCGCCCAATATTCAGTGCTACGGCACTGACATGGTTTATTAGATATATTCTGTATCGAAATCTACAGTTCCTAGATGAATTAAATTTTATATCTTCCCTCTATTGTTGTTTTTTATTATCAGTTTCATTCACTGAATAAAGATGAACACGTGGGCAAAACTAAAACACCGAAACCAATAATATCCAACACTGTCTTGAAATACAAGTACCTTGTTCTAACATATCGTTAGACAATATTTAATGTTCCCTTGACTTGATTGCCATTCTAAATGTGATTTAATTACGTAAGCAGAAATTAAACTTTAATTTCCCATTTGGAATCGGGTTAATTTACTAGACGCCGATTGTCTCCAAATTTAGTGTAGGCAATATTTTTATTATGCACAACATACTCATGAGAGTTTGATAAAAAAAATCATTCATAGTTACTGCACTCTAATGACAGAAAGTACTTTTATCATCTACAATAGTTATATAATGATGTACTAGACAAAAGGATCGGTGATCATATCATACCTTAGATTATTACACGTTCCCATCCCTGTATTTCGTATTTGACCTGACCATTTGGCGATATTAGATATCCTGTTTATGCCCTTTCGTTGTCTTGCTCCCACAGACTTTTTAAATTATTTGGCTTTCCAATCTTTTGATTTTAAGATTACCTGGTGAAGGGTATTCCAGAAACGTGTCGTATGCACTAATGTGTATATCTACGTTTGTTTTTACTATCATGAATATGTACAAACTATTCCAATGAATCATTAATAGGATTCGGAAACAAGTTACAAAACTTATATTAATCCGTTTCCTGAAGAAATTAAATTTACAAAGCAGAATATATGCTCAAATGGTAGAAATTATAATGAATTAATATAATAATTAAGACAAATTAAACTTGATATAATAATATACAGTTATATTTACTATCATTGGATCGGTACCTCTTTTGATACCCAGTATTCAGTATTCGGCATTGACATGGTTTAGTTAATATATTCCTTATCCAAATCTACAGTTCCTACATGAACTAGATTGTATATCTACCTTTTGTTGTTTTTGTTTGTGTGTTTTATCAATTTCATTCACTAAATAAAGATGAACACGTGGTCAGAGCAATTGCCACAATACCAAAAATAAACAATATTCAACGTGAACTAACACTGACAAATGATATAATAAAAAGGAAAGCAATACATACTACACTGTCGGAACATTTCCTAAAATCGTAGAAAGAGGGAAAATCGATACCACTAACACATACATGACCATTTACTTTATTGGCTTGATACAGACGCATCAACGAACGAAACGCCACGGGATTAAGCTAGTTTCATGGGCCCAAACCTCCCCTCTTAGTGAAATCATGCCGTGACGTTAATTACATAAATTGTATTCCTCACCATATAATATAAATTAACAGGAATTCCGACATTGATATTTCTTTTACAAGGGATCATTTTGTACAGAGCTATGACAGAAACGTTGGAAAAACTGATACACATGTAAGTCACATTATACTGAGATAATCTCCAAGTTGTTGATGACAGTCAGTATTTAATTGAAAAGCATAAGAAGTACATGCATTTGGCAGGGTTAAACTAGTTTCTTGGGCCCAAACCTCCCCTCTTAGTGAAATCATGCCGTGACGTTAATCACATATATTCTTCACCATATGGTATAAATTAACAGAAATTCGGATAGTGATATTTCTTTTACGTGGGATCATTTTGCACAGAGCTATGACAGACACGTTGGAAAAATAGATAAGTGACCTTCTGCTGAGATATTCTTCTACTTGTTGAAGGCAGTAAATATTTGGTAGAAGAAGAGAAGAAGCGAAAGGTAGTTCATATTAAGTTAAAAATAGTAAAACGTATCATGCTTTATTTACATGTAAACACAACGTAATTAATCCAACACAAAATATAAACACATGTTTTCAATAAAAGCAAATATACATCTTACGAAGTCTTTATTTCAAATGAAAATGATGAATGGAAAAAAAGCTTGGTAATTTTCCTCATCTAATCAATTCTATTTTCGTTCTTAATATCCTTTACATAGACACTTTAGGCTGGTTGGTCTGATTTAATATAAGTAGCAATTAAGTGTAGCTTAAAATATCTGTTTTTTTATCTTGTCAATCTACTTCAAGTCATTCCATTTCTCTCTCCCACTTTCTCTCATTCAATATGATTGTCAGCATAGCTAAGCTCATACACTTGCTGGCACCACTGTCTTGAAATCAAAGTACATTGTTGTAAAATATCGTTAGACATAATTTAATGTCCCATTGCCATGACTACCATTTTAAATGTGATTTAATTACGTAAGCAGAGATTAAATTTTAATTTCCCAATTTGGAATACAGTTAATTTCCTAGACACAGATTGTCTCCAAATTAAGTGTAGGCAATATAATTATTATACACAACATACTCTTGAGAGTTTGATTGAACAATCGTTTATAGTCAACACAGTTAATGGCATACAAGTAATACTTACACGCATGTTGCACTAGATACAAGAATGAGAGATCATGCGCAATAGGTATGCACATGCTGCGCTAGACATAATGATAGCTGATCATATTGGGTAATGATGAAGGCTCATATGGCCCAAACATACACAGCTATTCAGTGCGTCCCGGGTGGCGAATGGGGGAAGCCTGTCAATGTAGCTAGTCAGGATATAATACGGAAGGCCTGACTCTGAATTATAGTGGATACTGTGTTTGGAGACAGTGTTTCATGCTCACTTGCACACCAAAGACTCCTTTTGTAGATTTGTAGATTTAATTTAGCCGCCACAAAAGACTACATATTTCGTTAAAGAATTATCTTATGAGCGGTCAAAAGTCATGTACCCATTCCTTCCCTCATTCCTATATAGTTTTATATGTCATTGAACTTGTTCCTGTTCCAAATATAGCGGAAATACTGCTCGCTTGACGTTGAGCAATCATCAATCAATCAATTAATCAATCATTTGCAATTATTGTACACATGTTGCACAATGATGGGTGATTATAACATATTTTGGAGGCGTAAGGGTTATGGTTCAGCAATATTTCAGCTATATCGTTGCGGTCAATTTTATTGATGGAGGAATCCGGAGTACCTGGAGAAAACCACCGATCTGCCGTAAGTCACTGGCCAACTTTATCACACAATCTTGTATCTAGTACACCTCGCCATGAGCGGGATCCGAATACGCAATTTTACCGGTGATTTGCACTGATTGCTTAGGTCGTTGTAAATCCAACTGCATTATGATCACGACCACGGCGACCCCTAACTGACACATTCGATCGCGATACGTTTCCATCCCTGTATGTATCAGTATCAATTTCTGAATAAAGATGAACATTTTCAAAATTTATATATTTCAGCAACAGAAAATATTTTTGCAATTGCTATTCGATTTGACCATAAACCACATCGCTGGCGTAATGGTTAACGTCTTCGCCTCAGGTAAAACAAAAGACTGTTAAATTGATCATTGCTGCTTCTCCGCTAAGTACGCGTCACTAAGGTGAACTAGACCTGTTTGTGTCCCGGTAGAGCGACATGCATAACGTGACTGTTGTTAAGTGAACTAGTACTACGAACATTATATTGTGACTGTCTAATACAATTGGACATCATCACCATCTGATGTTATCTCCAAGATATAGCTGAACATTTTAAGGTGCCTCTATAAAAAAAAAAGTTGTGGGGTTAATCTAGTTGCATGGCGCCTTGGTAAGCCATTGTATTGACTCAGTCTAATTTAATAGTTATTTTCATGTACATTGATATGTCACGAAATTATTACAAAATGTTCAATTGTTTGAGGTAAGAGGTGGCTTGTTGTTTTGTTGATATTGGTGGGACTGTCGACCATCACTGCTTAAACTTTCTTTTCATAGCTAATATACAGTCAACCTTAACATTATTCCTGCAAAGTTTGGTTCCAAGTCAATCAGTTTCAGAGTAGACGACTGAAATGTGAAAAGCTCGCAGACGACGAACGAACATCAAGTGATGACACAGGAAACAGTAAAAATGTTTAACAAAACAGATACCTGTATTAAAGTGTCACCTTTAACCTATTCTGTCGTTCAAAATTCCATATGATTTGGACCTCTTTTAAGAGATTACCTGTCTTATAAGTGGACTACTTCTTTCTCCCAAAGATGACCTTGTAATGCTAGTTTGTGCGACAGGTCGATGGTTTCTCCGGGTACTCCGGTTTCCTCCACCAATAAAAGTGAACACCACGATATAACTGAAATATTGTTGAAAATAGCATTAAATACTCTAAACCAAACCTTAATACAAGTCTGACAGTAAATAAAGCAAATTAATTTTAAATGAAAGAAGTAGAATCGCTGTGTTTTTCTAAAATGATGACAATCGTAATGTTTACACACTCGCTATACTACTGGTTGGTAATGTCGGTTCTCACTATTATTATATCTGTCATTATATTGACAACAGTTGCAGTTGTATTTATATATCCCATTCAAATGTAATTCCTGTTTAAATGCAATGTATCATTCAATATACTGCTATGTATCTGATTGAATATCATGATTAATCTCAGCACTGTAAATCGTATATGCAAGGATTTGAATGTTAGACATCCATTGTCAAAATGACATCGAAGTTGTTTAATTGTATGATTTAATAGAGAAATATTCTTTGATAATATAATAAAGTGAAATTAAAAATACCACCCGTTCGAAACAGTTCCTAAATCGAATAGACAATTGTAGAAACATAATCAAAATCAAAAGCTCTAACGCACATATCCTTTTCCGAGTTTGGTTCATTCAACGAATTGCTCAAGTCACTGTCTAACATTTTACCACACATTGTTGTATCGAGTACACCTCAAACTCACAATGTCTGTGATCATAGGCACTAACAGAAAACAAGATGTAAATTGAACTACCGCAATATTGTTGTGTCTGTCTTAAGGTAGGACATGTCTTTCAATCGGCATATATCTAGATCCTTTTTTGTGTGCAATGGTTTGAGGTCAGATGTGGTTATTCGCTTTTTTTTATGTTAATGGGTTTTTTAACCATTACTGTTTAAACTTTATTTCCATAGCTACGTTACGATCAACGAAGATCTCTATTTCATATTGGATGTGATGTGCTATATTGGATATATGGGTCTGTTTCCCTTCCGTAGAAAGGGGCCGTCGTTGCCGGGATCGTATGACAGTTGGATTTATAACTACCAATGCAATGCAATCAATGCCAATAAAGTTGTGAGATTCAATCCAGTTCATGGAGAGGTATATTCGATACAACATCATGTGATAAGACTTGTCCGTGACTTGTGGCAGGTCGGTGGTTTTCATCGGGTACTCCAATAAAACTGACCGCCACGAAATAACTAAAATATTGTTGAAAGTGACCATAAACACCATAACTCTAAACATAACCCTTTTCGTAAACAAAATAGTGTCGACACTGTTTCAAATGCCATATGCTACGAATACAGTAGATCATGAGAGGTTCATTAACCTCCTATAGAAACTTTTCAATGGAAACAATTTAGCTGCCTTAAATAACTTATAATTACGCTATACGGAAGACAAGAAAACACTCCTTATCATTGCAGGAAGGATTCTCAGGGATATTATGTTCTGTATTTTTTGTAGTCTGGAACGTTACCGAGACTATATATAAGATGCTTAGCTCTAATCGTTCATTCACTCTGGTAGTCAAAAAATTATAGTGTCATGAGCAGAAATAGATCCACGTTTGTTTTTAATATTTATTGACAATGTGGATTGTTTAATTATGCTAAGTTATTACATCGTGCATTAGAATGATTGCTATTTAACGTCAAATAGGCAATACTACTAATATATTTTAATTCGCGCATGCGTAATATCGAACAAATTATTGACGTCATCACTATGTAAATTCATGTATTCATACAAGCATAAAAATAATCGTATCGTTTCTTGGCATGTAGTTTTTTCCGGAAAAAAACAACCATCTGTCGACTTTGACAACAATATACATTTTATTACCTGCTTAAGTCGTTTTGAACTGCTCTAACCGTGCCAATGTTTAAGTAAGTACTTGCATCAAGCCAAGCAAGTGGGTGGTCTTGTATTCGTGTGTGAAGGGTATCGACTATTAATATGATAAAAACTTAGATATCAAATTTAGTGCGCACTACGCGTTTCTGGAATACCTTTCAACAGGTATGCGCAAAGACAAAATATTTGAACGCCATATAATTTTGCCATTGGATTTTGAAACTGTTCTGGCCATGTCGTATTACATTTAACAACCTCAATATAATTTTGTACTTTGTATATCAATATTAGGATTTTATGTTCCTTTTCATTAGTAATTTGTATTTGATTACGGTTATGAAACCCAATATTCCGTCTATAAAAAAAAAGCATTAAAGAAGTGCGATCAAATTTCCAAGCGAAAGCCGGATGACGTGAATAAAATGAACAAGCATACGTAATGATATAATTGTGTATATATTCAAACTACTAATATACTAGTACCTTACAAGAAATGTTACAGGAAAAGATTCTACAACTATGTACTAAATTAGCCAAAAGAACCAGACGAGGGTCTTTTCATGGGGTATTTTTTACTTTCCTTAGGGGGGGGGGGTCGTTTTTGTTCACGTTGTCAAATTACATGTCTTCACCTTTTTGGTTTCCTTTGGTGTTGTCCGTTACGATTTCCATGTAAAAACGATGTCTTTACTCCCATATGTTTTGTAAGGATTCATGCTTTATTTACGTTATTTGGTATTTATTTACGCATATTTGTATCCAACATGATTTCCATATCAGATGATGTTCGTGTCCTTTAACACTAACACGATGGGTGGCACTGGTTGAGCACGATCTGCTAACCTACCGGAGCACGTTAGTTCTCTTTGGTTTTTATTGGTTGTTGCTGAATTTCTAGCTTTCTGCTTAGTGTTTTGTAGATCATTGCCCTTCATGGATTTATATCTTCTGATTGTCTCTTTGGTGTCTTCACACTTTTTTTGGTATAAATGAAAAACATTAAAATCCTAAAATCAGAAGCAAAAAAATAAGGAAAATAAGCAACAACAAAAAAATAGAGATATTTGTCACGATGCAAATGTCATCATCATTACAAGGCTACTTTAATCTTACAAAGAAAGAGGAGCTCTAGTAGATATACCAATAACCAATTTGGTTGCTTTGCTCGACTTCATCCTTACGTGAGAAAGATTTATCATAAAGCCACGATAGTCCACCAGTGTCGTAAGGTGGCGTGCGATAGACCATCAATCAATTTTATCTTGATACTGATGCAATTATCAGTGGCACAAAGGTCATTCACGTCGTATTCTGTGGATTAGCAAACATTCTGCTGTATTGTGTTTAGAATTTTCCTTGCCCGAAGAACCAGAAAGAAGAGTAAGGTTATACACATGTCTGGATCTGTTGACCAAAAGCTAGAAGCTAGAGGAATATCAAAACACATATAACGTTGTACAATAACCGGCTTTGTTGAAGACCAGACAACTTTTGACATTGCAGTTTAAATCCAGGTTACATATATTAGTGGTTATACAACCATCGAACTCCTACATAGTATCCTTGATTAACCGAAATGTTCTTGTTTGTAGACTAAGCATATTGGTGTTCTAATTCGCCAGCCAATAAAAGAAATAAACGAACTTTGACATTCACTGTTGCAGGAAAGAAATAACATTCTTCTAATGTAAGTTATGAGAGGAGGTTGATAACCTAAGATATTGTTTTATATGAGAAAAGAGGAACGAAAAATTCCTGATTTAAAAATATCAGCCAGATGTATATCATTACTTCTGTTTTATCTAAACAACGTCACATGTTAATTGTTGAGCTTTTGGAACCTAGTTGTAAATCCAGTTCACTTCATATTGACAGAAAATATCAAAAGGGGTGATTATATAATTTTATTATTTAATTAAAAACATAACCGTTGGTAAACCCTGTCTTTATCCCAGTGTTTAAGCGTCATACACATACACTTTATATCTTAAGACAATGCACTAATATTTCCTACATATTTTGATTACTTTACATTCAAATTCCACACGTGGGCGATTTGCAATTATTTCATGTCCCAAAGTAATAAACGAAAATTTACCCCACACAAATACGCAAGAAGCTTTTTTTTCCTTGTTAGCAACATTATTTCCATGTCAGCAATTGATCGTTCCTATACCTTCCATTTTTTTCTATATCCATTGTTTTATATGTTTTACATTTAACATAGTAGTGAGTGAGTGGTTATTTCTTAACGCAATTTAATTTACTAATTGATTGTTTGTTAATAATCCATTTGTTTGAAGGAATGATCATGTCTTTTTTTACATTATTTGATTTTGTTTGCGCATAGTGTGCTCTATGTTGTCAGATCTCCTGGATTGTCCATTTCTGATTGCTCCTTTGGGTGTTCTCTAACGTTTATTCGTAAAATAAATGCAACATTGACTATTTATATCGTTAAAGAAATAATTAAACGCATAAACATGTATTATAGTCAAGAACATTAATGTGTTCCATTCATTCACAACATAAATAACATATAGGAACGTAAATAAAATAAACATTCGTAACGAAAAATATTATCTTCCATGATATTATTATTTTTATTTTGTTCGTGTTGCTCATATTTTTAATGAACAAGGAAAATCCTTTAAAAACACAAGGGACCATCGTGGTCGTGATTGTATGGCAGTTGGATTTACAATTGCCTATGCAATCTGTGCCTATTACCACTGAAGTTTTGAGTTGGAATCCTGCTCAAGCGAGGTTTACTCGATATATTATCATTATATGATTAAGTTTCTCAGTGACTTGCGACATGTCGGTTGATTTCTCTAGTTCCTCTACCAATAAAACTGACCGCCACGATATAGCTGAAATATTGTTGAAAGTGGCGATAAACACCACAACCCTAACCTCCTCCCTTTAATAACACATTGGTTTAAAAATTCTAACAAAAAGTGGATAGGGACTAAGCAAAAGGCCCGTGAAATGACTCATAAGTAATGAATGATTATGAGGAAGTATCTGTCATTTGATCCACGATTAACGGAGCATGATGCATGGTGTGTTACGGAGGATAATAGCTGTTGTTACTATCTATATATTGTATTTGGTTCAACACAACCAAAGGGAAAATAAAATCACATGCTTACACCAAATGAACTGAAATATAACCAGCAATAAATTGTATATCATTTTAATGAAAGTGTGACATATGTTACTGGACTGGGTTCAATTGTTTGTTTGTTTGTTTGTTAAACACCATCAAACAACCAAAACAAACACTCAGTTGAAACAAACCCAGAATGGGATAGCATTTCCCTCAAATTATATTCGACAGTCAACATCCATTCAAGATGATGGCCACCGTTACTTAAAATAGAAATGTATTCAAATGTTATTATTTAAGTGTTGATCGGAATTCCAAGATGTCCACCATCACAAAATATGAGTAAGATTATGAAAAGAAAGTTTAAGCAGTGATGATCAACATTTTCACTAATATTGTCTTGGCAAACAATCAAGACAGTATCATAGAAACTACAAATGTGTTTGAACCCTAGCAGTGTAAGAATATTCAAGTGCGCCTCTAGACAAATGGGAAATATAACACAAAGAAAACGGTTCATCATGCAATCCGTCAATTTGACAGGTTATCACCGTAACGGCGTTCCGTTATGGAGAGCATAGAGGTGAAAGTAGATTCAATACTGAACCCAAACAGTGCATAAAGAATATTCAAGTGCGCCTCTAGTTTGAAGAGTAAACCTAATGTGCTATATATCTATTAGAAAATAATATAAGGAAAACGGTTCATCATGCAATCCGTAAATTTGATAAGTAATCAGCGTCACTGCGTTCCGTTATGGAGAGCATAGAGGTTAAAGTAGTATCAATACTGACACTTTGTTATTTATCAATTTCTCTCTGGCAACGTAATTAATTTATATTGACCACAACGGATATTCTGTTTTATATAATGTTTAAAACTCCAATCAATGTGAATGGAGGTCTTAGTGTCATATTGACATATGGCTTTTTTCTTATTATTTTATTCAAAGCCTTGTTGTCATCCAAGACATAAAATGTATGTTTATCGTGTAGCATTTGGCATACGAATAAATAATAGATAAATAAAATAGCATCTGTCGAAGAAAAGTTTGAGGATACCAAAGGGGTAATCAGAATCCATATATCGAAGGACAGACAACACAATGGGCAAATGAAAATGTACAAATAAGGGTAATAACAAATTACCGAACAATCTTACAAAGGTGCAACAAACGATCTACAAAACATACGCATAAAACTAAAGACCAAGTAACACGAATCCCACTAAAAATCGGGAGTGAACTCAGGTGCCCTAATTATTTTATTTTCATTTAATTGTCAATGTGAGCCTCTTCTCAGGGACATGTATATGGAGGAAATAGAGTTTGGGGATACCAGAGGGGTAATCAGAATCCGTAAATCGAAGAAGAACAGACAAAACAATGGCCAAAAGAACAAATAACGATCTACAAAGCTTACACATCAAGTTAAGATCGAGCAGCACGAACCCCACTAAAAACCGGAGTGAATGCAGGTGCTCCGGAAGGGTAAGCAGTTACTGCTCCGCTAGTGGCACCCGCCATGTCAATCTAGCTACAAACCCGGTGATAAGTCATGAATGAGGAAAGGACCAGGAAGTCTTTACGACAAAATCGAAAATATATGTGGTCATTTGTGACACAGATATTCCATAACGGTCAACCAAGTCATGGTGGCGACTGCAAAACTTTCGAAGTGATGACTTCAGCTTAATCAATAGGAACCCTTGGTTCAGTAACTTCCTTGCTAGCAGCAACCCTCTATGAAGGAAATATTGATAGTAACCACAAGCTCTGGAATATCGTATCAACTGAAAGATATATACTCAATAGTAGATGATATATTAACAGTGCGTGCTCGACATGCTGTTAATTAACTGATAAATTGGATGGTGAAATGAATTGTTCTGTAAAACAACGAACGAAATGCAACTGTCTCCCGTCATGGTTGTCAATATACAATTAAGCTGTCAAACTTCGTCTTATCACTGTCAATGTATCAGATATTAATTATCTTTATGTCGTCTTGATCGTGATCGCATAGCAGTTGGATTTACAATTATCTCTGCAATCGGTGCCACCAATAACGTTGCGAGTTCGAATTCGGGTACTCCGGTTTCCTCCACCAATAAAACTGACCGCTACAAACTGAAAATGAAATATTGTTGAAAGTGGCGTTAAGCACCATATCCCCCTTATTAATCAATAGAATACATACACACTAAATTATTTCACCAATCAAAAGCAATTATATTGTGTTGTGTTTTTGTACCCTATGTTGCCAGTTTCTCTGGATTGTCCATTTTTGATTTGCCCCTTCGGTATTCTCTAACATTTTTATATTAAATTTTCGTAATGATCACTTTTTATATACAACAGTTACGCTAAGCTTGTCTTTGAAATTATCAATCAATAAATCAGCCGTTATAAAACGTCAGTTATTCAATGGCAATACAAGGGAATTTAAATTGGCACTCCTCGTTTTAACATCAGCGTCTATATGATTCATTCAAATTTCTTCGGGGTTTTCTTTACATTGTTAAATTCCACTTGTTGATTGCTCGAGTGTAAACATTTATCTTAATCTCTAATCAGCATGTCAATTTTTTTGGCAGCCATCTTCTAAGTCAATGTTCCATGATGATGCAACACAATTACTTCAATTTACAGAACGTTCAGCTACCGATTGTAATTTGTCTTCAATGAAGGGTTGCATGCAAGTCGTGACTATGAAATCGACGTAGATCAAAAGAAATTAACAAAGTGTTATCACATCGATCTCAAAGATGAATTCCACAAGAAATATAATCACAAGCCGTATATCGAAGGACAGACAATACAATGGCCAAAGGACTAACAATGATTTACAAAACACTAGAGAACAAATCTGATTTCAGTATGTATAAGTCCCGACTACGAATGGATGATCTTTAATTCCCGGCCCGATATCAATGGCCCAAAGCCAGCGGTACGAGGAGACCATATACTAAACCTGACATCAGTATGCATAATAGTAATTAGTAAATAGTAACGCTGTAATAATTGTTTATCATAATACGATATCAATGACACTACGGGAAATCGATACAGAATGCTTTAAGATATAAGATTATACAATGGATATCGTGCACAATAAACGAATGACTTTGTTTGCAATAAATATTGTCTTCGGCATTATTCTATGGTCAAATCACGTGACAAACATACATGTACCTGACCTTCGATATACTCTCATGAGATAATCCATTGATCAACGTCTACAGAACGCTTTAAAATCATAATATCATACTATGGATAACATACGCAATAAACGAATGACTCTATTCATTACATATTGTCTTCGGCATTATTATATGGACAAATCACGTGGCAAGCATACCTGGCATTCGATATACTCTCATGATATAATCCATTGAGCAACGTCTACAGAACGCTTTAATGTAAAATATGATACCCTGGAGAGCGTGCGCAATAAACGAATGACTTTGTATTCATTAGATATTGTCTTCATCGTTATGCTATGGTCAAGTTAATTCATTTTCCGCTTCCACGTGCTTAATCATTGTTAAGGGATAAACTATATACACTATTTATATAGACACTGCCGTAAGCAGATGAAGTTGTGCGAACTGCAATGACTTTGATCATGCTTGTATTTAATTAGGTTGTGTAGTGTTACCAAACAAATGGAAGATGTTAATATAACGAGTGTAGAACAGAAATGTCTTCAGGCATTCTAAGTCATCCCAAGTTTATCACTGGTATAATATGTATCTATTAGTTGTTGTACATATGTGTTGGTAGAGCCCGGGTGGTTCAATGAGTTAGGTAGTTGGATTACCCAACAACTCATACAAGCCTATTACCAATGCGGCGTGGGTTCGCGCCTGACTTTGTAGATTACAAAAAGGGTGCACTCGACTTCCAGCGCAAGTGAAAACGATTAACAGTTGCTTGCCCATGGTCGGTGGTTCTCTCCGGGTACTCCGGCTTCTTCCACCACTAAAAAAAAACTAGTCGCCATGATACAGCTGAAATATTGCTGAAAGTGGCGTTAAAACACCAAAAATAAAAATCAATCATAAGTGTTGGTAATGAGTGCAAAACGACACACATTTAACAAATTGTCTTTATTAGTGTTATTATTTTATTTATTACATTGCTTTCGTTCCAAATGACACAATTTTGAAATTTTTAAGAGAAATTAATTCAGTGTTAAGGGTTAAGTTTATGGTGTTTAACACCACTTTCAACAATATTTCAGCTATCGTAGAGGTCAGTGTTATTGGTGGAGGAAACCGGAGTACCCGGAGATAATTAGCGACCTGTCGCAAGTCACTGACAAACTTCATCACATAATGTGGTATCGAGTGCATCTCGCTTGGGCGTGATTCGAGCATACAACATTTGTGGTGATGGGCACTTATTGCATAGGTAGTTATAATTCCAATTACCATGCGATCACGAACACGACGATCAGTAATTCATTTTTATCCTGCAATCAGTACATTTGCTGTACAAATATACCATACGAATAAATTTTTGCTTTATTCGTAGCCTACGAATAAACTTTTGAAGCCTACGAATAAACTTTTAAACCTACGAATAAACTTTTAAACCTACGAATAAACTTTTGAAGCCTACGAATAAACTTTTAAACCTACGAATAAACTTTTAAGCCCCGCCCATAGATTCCGGAACTACTTTTTTGTGTTTTTGCTCTCCTGTGAAGGAGTTAAAATATTAACCGTAACCAATGTCAATAATCGACGTCGTCTTTTTCTAATAAATGTTTTCGTTCTCACTATTTGTAAATTTACAAACCGACAAGATGAAAGTAATAATTTTAAAATTTCATATTTTTATACATATTTTACGATAAAAAAAACCCTAGAAGTCAATAAAAAACAAAACAAAAATCTTAAACAAATCCGAATCATTTATAACTTGACAGGGAAGCTTTGAAAACAAAACAAAAGCAACTAAAACTACAGGACAAAGGGAATAAACCAAAGAGGGCATGCCCTCCAACAGATGAGGAAATTAATATCCTTTATAACAGAAACGTTCTGGGCAGTCACACACCACAATCTTTACTAAACACACTTATATGGTTAAATAACTCAGTACAGTTTGAACATCAAACTCTAAGATTACTACATATATTTTATTATAAAATTTCTTCATATTAAATGTTCAATTAATTCACATCAATTACTTCAACATATCAGATAGTAGATTTCTTCAAGGTGAAAAGAACACATATTCCTGCTATTGCATCAAGTCACTTTAAAATTATAGATAATTTTTTATATTCTGAATTCTTTATGACACCACAAAATATCTATATAATTTGTTTTAACCATTTGGAATAATTGCATTCAGTCACTTCCTCCAATCATTTTGCATCTTTTTTTAAAACATTTTTTTCTTTTGCAAAATTCCAACAAAGTTGTATGATTTGTCAGTTGAAACTAGTGTTTTATCTGCTGGAATTCTACTCGCTGTTGATCAGGATTACAGTACATTTTTTATTTTGTACAATTCCATTTGAAACTGATTCACACACCCCTGGCCTGTATGCAACAACTGAGTGATAGTTCTTGAAAAATGTCCTTTGTTTAATCAGATCTTTATAAAACGTTCATAGCCATATATAGGTTTTTATGCAATTATTTCTTTCATATATATAGTCTTTGCACTTATTTCAAACATCACGTGTTAGACCATTCATCTGAAAGACATTAATATAGCATTGATTATAATTAAAATACATGTTATTATATATTTACTAATAAAATAACAAGAAAAAAGGAACAAAATGCAGACTAAATTAGCAATGTTTGAATATTTGAAACTTCAAGCTTTCATAATGCATTTTTGTATGATCCGACTCAGAAAATATATTCGCACATTAGTCATTACTCGCAACAGCCAACATTATCATGTAAATATTGTTCATTCCAGAAAAATATATCCTTCACTCTAATATTTTTCTGGTCACAACACTTATGCAATAAACCTATGTCCATAATATTCTTGGTTCCTTAGTGACATCGCATTATGTAATTTACCAATCAATGGATTATGGTTTAATAATAGCAAATTTGATATGAAGAAAATAGTTGGTGGGGATTCTACATACATGTAGACTTCAATGCATATTAATTCATTTGATTATGATATACAAACAGAAGTTAAATATAGTAATTAAAATCATATCTGGTGCTTGTTGACACTAAATCAGATCTCTATTTTGATTTTCTTCAATTTACCGTGTATATATGAAAGTTTTATTTTATTCTATAAAAATAAATTCCAATTTTCCATTGAAACCTATGTAAAGTCCAGAAGATTGGTATTAGCTTCTTCTCCTTTATATACTTGCATTGTCGCAAAATACATAATTTATTTGTACGAGCTTTAGAAACAGGTAGAAAAGTGCATGAAAGAAAACTTTCCAGTCTCATGAAAAAAATGAAGGAAAGTTGCAAATTAGACATTAATCAATCAGTGCCAGAAAATATCTTATCCCGTCCAGAAGTTAAGAGAAAACAATGTGGAGGGGATCTATAGTTATTATGCAAATATAAGGGCATACAAATGTGGCATCTATTAATAATTACTCAACATTGAGTGAGGAAAGACACAAGAAAATATCAAACATCCTCAGCAACACTGAAAGTGAAACTAACAGAAATGCTTTTCAGCAAACTTACCTCGTAAAACATCCACAAATTCTACAGCCAGTACCACTTCTGATGTTTCGTGTCGAAGCAATCCCGATGTTCCTTCTTACAGTTCCAATACAAATATATCAAGTCAAATTAGTTCTATGTTTTACGGCGTGGTCATCCATAACAAATGGTGAATGTGTACACAATTTTCACAAATGACTTATATCCCAATAACTGAGCATTTGAGTGTTTGACATCGTTGTTAAATACATTTCCGTGAATCAGTTCAGTTTGTTGAGATAAATGATTAATCTTTCTGTTTTCTCTACTCTACCTAGTTTACTTAAAACATGCTCGAATCTTCGATACATGTATGTGTGTGTTTGCTTTCACATGTTTACAAACTGTGTGGGTCATACTTAAATACGCCTGCAGTAGTAACCAGGTAAATATATACGCCTGTGTGTCATACAAAGGTGGACGCCTGCAATTATATGGTTCTTTTTTATTTATTTTTTTTTAATATAAACTAGTAAAAGGAATATATCGGATGTTTATTATTCGATATAAAAAAATAAAAATAAAAGTGAACCATATAGTTGCAGGCGTATACCTTTTCATACAGGCGTATATATTTACCTGGTTACTACTGCAGGCGTATTTAAGTATGACCGCATATGACGTATGATCGATAAATTAATGTGTTTTCATATCTATGAAAAACATATTAAATATATATATTTCAGGTTCTAAGCTATCAATTTTCTATATAGATTTTCATCTTAATCAATAAATCTTCACTTAAATAAAGTTATTTCACTTCCTTTTGAGAACTATTTGTTCGCGAATTTTTGTCGGCAAAAAAAATCTGGTATTCTATTACGCCAAATAGCGAAGATTCCGTTGCATTAAAAAATGCATTTTTACGAGTTAAGATTATTTTTTTAGGACATCGTGGATTGCAGGATAAATACAATATTGGTCTGTTGACGGTAAATATAGAATTTATTTGACTCGGCGCGAAACGGGGAGAAAGACTCGCTAAAAGCTCGTCTTTCACTCCGTTTCTCAGCCTTGTCAAATAAATTCTATATTTACCGTCAACAGACCAATATTGTATATATATTCTAAAATATAAACAGATGGCACACGTTCTAAAGGATTGGTTTTTATCCTTTACTTTTTTCTTTTATTTGTGCAGATATCCCGATTGTTTTATGCACAAATATGTCTAACGTCGAAACATCTTGTAGTTAAGGAATTTGATTTATTATAGCATTTGTTCACGATACAGTATAGCTGAAATACTGACTAATGTTGCTGTAATGACACAATTTTTTCACCTGCAATTTTATAATAATTATAATAAAATTGCAGGTGAATGAACAACGTGGATTAAAATGAGTGTCCATCGTGGCCGCGGTAATATGATATAAATCATATCTGTGTAATTGGAGCATATAGGTGAGTTCAAATATTGCACTTATTCTCGTCCTGAAGATAGCTGAAATACTACTTGCCTGGACGTTAAGCAATGAAATCCCACTCGTGACGAGGTGTACTCGATACAGCTTCGTGTAATAAAGTTGGTGACTAGTGACAGGCTTATGGTTTTCTTTCGAGTACAGCAGCAGTAGCTTGCTAGGATTGGTCGTTGGCGGCCCGTTGCAAGGCAAATATTTCCTACCCTTAACATTTTATCATCTATTTTCTGTGGCAGCTTAAACTTCCTTCCACTAGCCCAACTCGATGCCATTTTTCTATAGTTATGAATCTTTGTGTGTAATCCTATTCATGGTATGAATATAGCAAAATCTCTGCTTGATATTAAGCTAAGTGTTTTAAACTGGATTTTTGGGTGAGTGGATAAGTTGTCTGATCGGATGTTGCTGGATAGATTTTTCCCAATTATGTGTTACATATTTTACATATGATGTCACATTTAATTGTAATTGTTGTCAGTATCGAAAATAAATTTCGATCCCAAAAACGTTTTGTTCATGTTGTTTATATGAATATTTCAACTAAGGATTATGGTCATGGTGTTTAGCGCCACTTTCAACACTATTTCAGCTAAATCGTGGCAGTCAGTTTTATTGGTGGAGGTAAACCGGAGTATCCGCAGAAAACCACCGACCTGCTACAAGTCACTGACAAACTTTATCACAAAATATTGTTTCGAGTACACATCGCCATCAACGGGATTCGAACTCACAACGTTAGTGGTGATGGGCACTAATTGCGTATGTAGTTGTAATTTCAACTACCATATGATCAAGAACACGACGAGCCCCTATTACATTAAACACAATTATCTAATAAAATGGAAAACAAAAAATACCACACCGCTAGCATAGTTTGAAAATTCATTCGTAAATTCGTAGAAACAGCCAAATCTGATACCTCTAACACATCTATGTATAAGTACTCATTTTCTTTGTGTATAGGTATGGGGGTATTTTAGTTTGCTTACTCACACCACTTTTATTTGACTTTCCAGTCTTTTGATTATGAATGTGTCAGATGAAGGTTATTACAGAAACGCGTCTTGTTCACTACATTCGATATCTTTATTAGATTTAACATAATATTTAGGAACTGACTACTGACCATTTTGGTTTCAGATTTAGATTTTGAGATTCGGATAAGGAAAACAAAGGTTATGATTGTTTTGTTTTCCAAAATTGGAAATATTACTGGCTGCATCAACAAATAAAGAAAACAAATAGATGATAAACTAGAGTCTCAACTAAACCTATGTCGCTCACATGGTTGAAAGTTCAACTAAGCCTGCATCGTTCACCTGGGTCAAAGCTCAATTAAACATGCATCGCTCACCTGGTGCCAAGCTCAACTAAGTTGTGTCGCTCATCTGGTTGGAGGCTCACTTAAGCCTTGTCGCTCACCTGGGTAAATGCTCAACTAACCTGGTTATTCATCTAGCAATCCATACAAAAGTAAATACAATAATAAAAATGATGAAATTACAAGAAACTGAGAATTGTTTTGTAATTATTTATTTGATTTTTGCAAACATCAATCACTACAACATTAAGCAGAAATATTGCCTCTTACAAAAGGCAGTATGAACACCAATATACCTATATGTGTTATATATTGATAAATGTGAAATATCAAATTAAAGTTTAAAATATTTTGACGTGGTGTAGTCCAGGAATCCGAACCAATATTTGTTGCTTAATTATGAAATGTAATAAATAAACAATATACGTACATTGTTGGAAAATATAAAATTTATTTGTACGAGCTTTATAAACAGGTAGACAAGCAATCATTTTGGTGAGCTTTTCTGTTCTGTTTCGCAGCGAGTACAAATGAATTTATATATTCCGTATGTGCGTATATTGCAATGTTACAAAATTTTAATTTTTTTTTTAATTTAAACATATTTTATTGTCTAAATAATGACAAAAGGATCAGACACAGGTTTTTCAACTTAGTATTGTCTTCTCCATATACATTCAATATACAATATGATAAGCATTATTATTACATTATTTCTCTAAAATTTTCGCATGAAGACATGAAACAAAAAATGTAGCAATAAAGCAGAATGCAACAATGGAATACCATTAAAAGTAACCAATCAAACAGACCCGAGTATAAAAAAAGAAAACTGGGACATAGACCTATAGCACGTGTTGTTAAGTTATTGGATTGATAATTCATTATTTCTCCAAATGTAAGTACTTTTAGTTCACTTTGTGTATTATAATATGGTATTAAAGATGAGTTAAATAAACTTTCGAGGTCAGTCGCGAACGGTAAACAATATAAACATCAGCACACATTCTCATACAGTAGTCAATTTATTGTGAAACGACCTGTATCTTGAATGAATTTTTGAACTGGTAAGAAAATTTTTGTATTTTTTTAGTCGTTGAGAATTTCATTGCCAGATAATAAAGTAAGCTCATCGATTGGTAAATCATTACTAATTTCTCGAATTCCTATAAAAAAACATTTCTTTGTACAATATAATTTTTACAATGTAATAAAAAATGTTTAGCAGTTTCATCCGATTTTCCACATTAACATAATGCATTCGGAATCAAATTAGCACGATATAAATCACTATTTAATGCACTACATCTATTTCTTAACCTACTTTGCAAAACATTCAAGTATCTGTCACCTGACGAAAAGTAACATGGTATTTTCTTATTTTTAAAATATTTAAATTGGAGCCTTTTTTTGAATGTGAAAAAGGTTGGAACTTCTCGAATATTTAAATCAAGGGTATTCCAGGTCTTAATAGTCGACGGAAAGAATGAGTTTTGGTATTTTGATAGTCTGTTTGCTGGTTGACTTATATTGTGACGATTTCGTAGATTATAGTTATTCGATTCGGCAACTGTTGGGGGTATCAACTCTGATAAATATTCTGGGGCTTCATTATTTATGATTTTATAAAATAAGTTAAGTTTTTTAACTTCCCGTCTTACAGTTAACTTTTCCCACCCAGTTTCACAATAAATAGAATCTAAGCTAGCATATGAAGTAAGCCCTGTTACTATTCGCGCAGCTTCAGTTTGTACTTTTTCCAATCTATCAGAGTTGACAGCTCCACAATTATCCCACACTTCAGATCCATATTATAATATAGGTCTAATAAATGTAATATAGATATTTTCCAGATATTGCCTATTAAGTTTAAATTTTAATTTTCTCAAAATATTTAATTGTTTTGAAGCTCTTTCAATTATGGTATTAATATGCTTAGTCCACTTACAATCACAACTAAAAATTACTCCTAGATGTTTGTGAGTGTTTACTGTTTGAATAAGTGTACTATTAAAATCAAAAATCAAGTCGTTCTGCTGATTATTAGCACTGAAAACCATAATATCAGTCTTACTTGGGTTAAATTTTACAAGCCATCTTTTTGACCATTTTTGAATATATTTGAGATCAATATTTATCATATTTTTTAGTGTATTTTCATCATGCGCGGTATGTCCAATTGACGTGTCATCAGTAAACAGTCTACCAAGACCTAGCATGTCATCCGCTATATCATTTATAAATATAGAAATAACAAGGGACCCAATACTGACCCCTGGGGCACACCAGCCTTGAGCTCTCAAACACTAGAAATTGCATCTTTAATAATAACCCTTTGACATCTATTACTTAAGTAACTTTTCAGCCAACACAATAATTCTCCCTTTACACCATATCTTTCCAGCTTTAAAATGAGACCTCTAATCCAAACTCGATCAAAAGCTTTGCTCACGTCAGCAAAAGTAATACTAGTCATTTCTTTGTTATCTAATGCAAGCAAAATATTATGATATAATTCAACTAGTTGATGAGTTGTAGAATATCCTGGAATGAAGCCAGATTGAAACTTATAGAGAAGGCTGTTAAATATTAAGTGGTTGAAGATATATTTGAAAGCTATTTTTTCAATACATTTGCTCAAGCATGAATGGAGAGATACTGGTCTATAATTTGACGGCAAAGACTTGTCGCCCCTTTTAAATAACGGAATTATAAATGCAATTTTCCAGTTGTTAGGAAATATTTTACATTGAAAAGATTTGTTAAATAGTAAAGACAATGGCTTTGCAACTTCGTTCTTAACAGCAATTAACATTTTATTACTAATAATATCAGGTCCAACAGCTTTGTTGGGATCCAAGATATTTAGAACGTCAATTACATCTTGTTCACTCACTACTATTGTAGTTAAAGTATTACAACCCCTATCGTCAAAATCAGGGAGATCTATCCCATCATCTTCTAAATCTGTTATAGAACAAAAATATTTATTTAATATCTCACATTTCTCGACGCCTTCATAGGACAAATTACTGGTAACTATATCATTAGGATTTTGTAGAGGGGGTACGTCATTAGTTGGGCGTTCACTTTTGAGCAACATATTAATAGTTTTATAATACAGCTTACTATTTACAGATTTTAGATCACTTAAGTTGTCATTAACATTTGCATAAAACTTTTCTTTCGCCTGTTTCTTTTTATTATTAACTAAATTTCTCTGTCTTTTATACAATTCTTTAGAAGAATCGTTCTTAATTAAAAGATATTTTTTCCGTAATCTATCGCGTTTTCTAATTTCTTTCCGTAAAATAGAATCGAACCATATTTTGTTATTACTCCTAATAGTTACCTCCCTTTTTGGAATACATAATTCTGAAATATCAAGAAAAGCTTTCGTAAAATTTGTACATGCAATGTTCATATCACGCTCATTTTGTATAAGTATTTCCCAATTCTCGGCAGTGATTTTTTGTTTCATTAATTGGAAATCCGCCGGCTTGTAATCCCACACTGTACGCTGATATGACTTCAAGTTGCTATATCCACACATTATTGTTACACAAGTCCCCTCGTGGTCGCTAATTTTTCTATCAATATGAATTGTGTCAGAATCAATTAAAGGTACATTATCTGTGATTAAAATCGGATCCAGGAGAGAAGAATTTCCTGTTCGTTAATCAAAATGTGTGGGCTTATTAATAATGTTTGTTAAGCCATTAATTGAAAAAATATCATTTACATTATTTGGTAATTGACCCATGAAATTTTTATTAGATCGCCAAGGCAGATAATTCGACTATTTTCATCCTAGGCCTTTGTTATCATTGATTCGAACAACTGCCAGTAATTTATATGAGACTCTCTTTCTGACCTATAATTAATATTTATATGAATAGGATTAAGTTTAGTTTTTAGTTCAAACCACATACTTTCAACTTGAGAGTGTTCCAAGTCAAGCCTACGTGAAATGTTAACATAATTTTTATAATACAATATAATACCACCACCACTCGAGTTTCTGTCTTTCCTGATTGGAGTTTCAAATCCTTCACATTTAATATTTACATTCGGTATTAAATAATCTAAGTGAGTTTCTGTAAAAAATACAATGTCAAAGTCTTCAATAATATCTGATATATAATTGATTTTATTACGAAGGCTTCTTATATTTGAATGAAAAATTGTTAAAGATTTGTTGTTGGTTTCCGAGACTGGTGTGCCCATATGGTCAGGGTTTTTCTCAACATGTTACAAAAGACAAAACAACTTTCAAATTGTCTAAAAGGAGCAGAAACAAGCGTCATTCTCGTCGTTTTCTGATGGTGTCCTCTATGAAGTTCGCGATTATATTGTTACCGTTTCTTAACATGAATCAGGTACCAGAAAAGCTAAGTCAGTGACCGAATATATAGCAAAATATTATCCAGTCAATGTAATGTGACTACTCAAATAGAAACAGCACAGGATAATTTGCAATTATCACACTCTGACAATGATAACATAATTTCGCAAATCGAATAAGAACAGACAATGCAATGCCTAAAAGATAAAAGGACAAAATGACAAACAATGATCTACAAAACACTACACCGGAAGCAGAAGATGGAGCACGTAAAATCAGGAAGTTAACTCAGGCATTCCGGAAGTGTGAGGAGTTTGCTGTCGTACCAGTACAATCTAGATTGAATCAACACTACTAATCGCTTTCTCGTTTTTTTTTTGGTATTATTGAAATAATATAGAACATTGAGCATCGCTTAGATGGTCTTAAATCTTAAAACGCTACGACACCAAAATATGGCGATTAAAAATAAAATAGAAATTTTAAATATTGTATTTTAATCAGAACCTGCCTTGGGAGTTGCGGGACTTAATGCTGTTCTCTGAAAAAACCTGCAGTGTGTTGTTGTGTTTACTTACACAGTCGAGCGTAGATAACTCCAGCGCACGGCCAAATTGGCTTTAGGCCGGCCCAGATTCTAATGATTTGAACATTAAATTGTGCGGAAAAGCCAGAGATACACTACGACATGTCATTACTAACTAATTAAAAGCAATTGACAGGAGCAACAAGTAGTAGATAATAATATTTAAACTAACATATATAGATATTTTAATTTTGAAATACACACGTAACCTTACACAATCAATATATAATGTGGATTCATTATTATTCGTGGATTTTAGTATCTCTGTCCTCATGTATGTGAGCACTCACTATATATTATACACTTCCACGAAAATAATTGTTTTTCTCAAACCACGAAATTCGTGATTTAGCGAATATTTATCCCCATATATATGTGGTTATGGTGCTTCAACAATATTTCAGTTATATGATGGTGGTCAGTTTTATTGGTGGAGGAAATGGGAGGACCCAGAGAAAACCAGCGACTTGCCGCAAGTCACTGACAAACTTTATCACATTATGTTGTATCGAGTACATCTCACCATGAACGGGGTTCGAACTCACAACTTTATTGGTGATATGCACTGATTACACAGGTAGGTGTAAATTCAACTACCATACGATCACGACCACAACGGCCCCTATATAATGGATATGAGTACCATACAATGCAGTTTAGCACACAATATGATACAACAAATTAAGCGGACAACATTTTCAATTATCATATAGTTAATAATTCTACAGCAGTAATTGCAAGGAACGTGTAGTTTTGACCAGATGTCGCATTATTCATGATATATTTACACTTATTGCATATCAGAATAAAAATCATACATTTAACTGGGTGAACACTCTCCACGTGACCTTCACTATACCGCGATATAGACTGGAATGCTGATATAGATCGGTCCAAAAACCTTGCATAGACTGGTACTACTGGTCTATACACGAATATTTGTTTGTTTACGTTTTAATAAATTACAATGTTACTTATAATCTCATTTTATTTCTCATTATAAGTTGAACACCATTCAACCAATTGTTGTAGTCAAATTAGGTAATAACGAAGGTGATAACCCCTAAGGAAACCTTCAATGATCCTGATTAAAAATATCTATGCATTTATATTGTATGTGTCAGATTCTGGTCTTCAATGCAATAAACACAATAGTTACTGATATGGAGTGCAATGTCAGGATAGACAGACTGCTCTTGGGTCGTGGTACGGACCACGAACCTTGGGCAGTCTGTGTATCCTCATATTGCCTCCATATCAGTAACTATTATATAAATAGTTGGAGAACACAGATGGGGCAATCAAAAATGGACAATTCAGAGAAACTGGCAACATTGGGTACACAAGCCGAGGACAAACAAAACAAAATCACAACACAATATGTGTTGGACATCACTATGCGCAAGCAAACACAAATAAAGTAAATAAGACATGAGCACTACTACAAACACCTGGATCAGTTAAAGACGAACCGAACATCGTTATTATGCTAAAATCATAATGGACATCACAACATGGAACTCAGAACGTAAAGAAACAAAATAGGACAACGTAAATGTTGTTGATGTTCGTCAGATATTCTACCACGTCTACGCTTTATTTCATTTGTTTACAAATGTCTCAGGTGACAAAATTTTCATATTTCGAAAAGAAATTGGTAGATATACTAAATTTTATTCAGATAACAAGCGTCCTACATATATCGGGCTTTTTCCTTTAAGTTTTCATTTATTTGTACATATAACCCAAATGTCTTTTACACAAATGTCTTTTTTCTAAGGTAAGATATAGCTGAAATACAGCTAAAGTTGGCGTTAAGCACCAATCAATCCATAAACTTATATCAGTACGTTGAATATCTGCTAAAGTGTAATAAGCACAACAGTAATAGTTAATATTTCTATTCAATTCTCAGTATTTAAGTGTTTTTTTTCTTCTTTTTGCATTTCAAGAGAAGCACACATTATTCAGGAAATTAATATATAAAATTGGTTCATGCCATGATATGGCTGAAATACTGCCAACATTGGCGTTAATCATCAAACACCGACCAATCAATGGTTATATCAGAATGATTAGTTTATGTTGAGGGGTATGATAATTTCGGTCTACGATATCCACGAATTTCTTTTCTAATCAACAGAGTTGTCATCTAAGCTACGAATACACACAGTCCTTGTAGACTGCACAAGCCAATAAAGACATAATCTATTATCGTAGACTGGAAAAATGCACCCAAAATACCCATAATCCAAAATATACCGGAAATGACACAAATTCGAAGATAGACCTGCCCTTCCTGGAACGAGTTGATCTTCCGGACGTGGCTCATGGTAATGCTATTACGTGTGACATAGATCATAATTCGGATCAGAGCTATTGTATTCAGAACAATTGACAAGGTAATGGGACCAGACACAAATACCAGATTGGACAGGTAACCAGTAGGAAAACATACAGATACAGAATACCTGGCTGCAAAATATGGAACTCTGAAAAAATCTAATAAAACGGCAGGAACAGACCTAAACAAGCGAAGAGACATTTATTTTTAAACACACTGTCATTATCGCCATGTTTGTGTGCTATAGCTTGGGTTAGTGCATTACACATGTACACAACGGATATTGACATACATGCAAAAGAAACCAGCCAAAGATAGTGTAGGAAAATTCACAGAATATAACACAATGTTTGGTAATCGTTAGCCCCAATTCCTATCATGAACAGCACGTTTGATAACCCTAACGCTACGCACAAATTTTCAAGGTTATTTCCAGGAATTGAGTTTGTTAAATCGAATTTCCTGGATATTATGATAGATATCAGTAGTGCAATGGCGGATATAGAACATCCGGTATACTTAATAATTGGTTGTACAATATCGTTTGGTGACACACGCTTTTCGTGTTCTAAGAACTCCATGCATGTTACAGTTTGTATGAATAAGGTCTGATTGACAACCGATCCGTTTACAATTACATCTAAGCATACGCCATTTCTAACCGTGTTAGTCATCTCGACATTGTGTGACGTCATTTCCTGTTTTAATGTGGACTGAAGCGCTATATTATTGTCATATCGCCAAATTAAAACAGACTCTTTGTCTTGCTGTTCTAGATATTTCTCTGTATTAATAAATATAGACTCGTTGGATGATTGCAGAAATATATGTGTCTTCCATTTGAAGTTTTCCAGTTTCGTTTTAAACGACAAAACCTCACTTCCGGTCATTTGACTCACCGATTTTAGTTTCAGGGAAACGTTGATAATTTGGGTCGAGTTGGTAACCACACTGAGACATTTTGCGAACGTTGCAACAATCTGGTCATCTACAGAAATCGATGATAGCAGGCTGACCATTACTTGCTTCAGTAACATGTTGTCTAAGGTGGTTGTTGACAGCAGGCTAAATTTCAACTCTGAGGTAAAGTTCGTATATTTTGGTAATGGCTGACAGAACCCATCAATCTATTAATATAAAGGTCATGATATTATATCAATATTGACACTATATTGTGTCGATATACTACATTATTTATCTTTTTTATTTTTTATGATTTCACGATGAATCCCATTAATTCGACGGGACCTTCTTAACCACCAAAACAGTTTATCTCACTGACGGTCTTTCCTGTGTGTACCTTTGTTCAATTGTTTTTATCTGTGCCTGTGTTTTCCTCTTGTATGCACCTTTGTTCAATTGTTTTTATCTGTGCGCGTGATTTTCTATTGTATATACCTTTATTCTTTTGGTTTGATCTGTGTGTCTGTTTTCCTTTAGCTTGTACCTTTATTCTTTTGTTTTGGTCTGTGTTTATGTGTTTATCGTCTTGTATGTTCTATTGCTGTGACATCTGTCCATGTGTGTGTACTTGTGCAACTAGATCTCTCTTTTTTGTCAGCTCTGTGTTAGTCTTATTCACTCTCTAAGCACGTGTATGCCACTTCATCATATAACATGACCTTGTGGTGTCTTTATAAACATACCACGTCATCATTATTTCTGACCATATGAGCAAGCACTCAACCTAGTATGATGCTAAAACGTCAATGTTATGCAATGTTGTACCACCGTCATTATATATAGCACTATTCCTATCGAGAGGAGCGTCGTGGTCGTGATCGTATGCTAGTTGGATTTATGACTACTTATGCAACCAGTGTCTTTCACCACTAATGTTATGAGTTCGAATCCCGCTCAGGTGAGGTGTTCTCATTAAGAATGAAAATATATCACGATTGTACTGCTATTATTTTGACTGAAATATAAGTACAAAGGCGTAAATATATAATTTAGTTTGCACGACTTTCATCAGTAAGATCGGTTCAGACTTTGAAAGAAATATTAACGAAAGAGGTCGGTGGCAATCTAGTTTTTGGCTTTCGGGTGTGCACAGACATGTGGTGTTGTCTACCGGATTAATACATATGTATATACGGTCACAATCCGCCGGATGATACGATCATCATTAGATTTCGATTAGAGTGGATTTTAACTGTATAATTTTTTTCTCGCCCATGAAAGAACGAAAGCTTATTGCTGAAGCGCGAGAGAGCATATGCATTTGAATTATACATGCAATTACAGCCAACAGATTAAACTGTTCAATGATTTTAGCGAGCATATGCGATTACTTCCGGTGTTTTAGTGGGGTCTGTGTTGTTTATATTTTTATTTTTCTGTGATGGTTTTTTTGTTTTTTTTGTTTTTTTTTGTCTTCGTTTCGCGTCTTGTGTTATTAGGTTATTCGTGGATGTCAATTTTCATGATTTGAATAAAAGTGTATTTTCGGGGATTCGTAAAATGATGGATTCTCTACTATAATCAGTACATATATATATTTTACATCACATCTACAACTCCTCTATTCTGTTTTTATCAGGATCATCACCTCTTCATCTCATCTAATATGTGTTTTACCCGGACCATCTCATCTTCGTCACCTCTACTTGATTTTATTATAAAGATAATCCCCCTCTCTCCTCTAATATATGTTTCTATTCTGACCACTCCCTCTTTGTTCTCTCTACTCTAGATCTGTGTTTGCATCCGGACCATCCCCTCTTGCTCCTCTCTACTCTGCATCCGGAATATCACTTATTTGTCCCCTGTACTATGTTTGTAATCTGGTAATCTGACCATCCTCTCGTTACCTCCAAGTCTCTGTTTGTTTCTAGAACATCCCCTCAACGCTGTGTTTGTATAAGAACAATACCCTTGTCGTTCCCCTACTCATTCTTTGTATCTAAGAATATCTATACTGGTATCCTATTGTTCACACTCTGCTGTGTTTTATCCTAACCACTCCCCTTTCGCCTCATCTAATCTGTGTTTGTGTCAGGGCCATCACCTATTCGCCCTTCTATCATAAGTTGTATCCGTTGCATCCTCTTTTCTCCATATTTGTATCCGAACTGACAGACTTCACACCCTCTGCAGACAACTGCCAATCTGCCTCAAGTAACTGACAAATTACACACCCACCTGCATACAACCTCTAACCTACCTCATGTAACATGCAAATGACACACCCACCTGCATACAACCTCTAACCTACCTCATGTAACATACAGATTACACACCCACCTGCATACAACCTCTAACCTGCCTCAAGTAACTGAGATTACACACCCTTCCTCATACAACCGTCAGTGCTCCGTAATTAATTGACAGAGTACAGACCCCATGTAGACAACAGCAATCCTGCCTCAAGTAACTGACGGAGTACACATACCCCACTACAGACAACCACCAACCTGCCTCAAGTAACTGATAGAGTTCACACACCCCATGCAGAAAACCGCCAACATTCCTCAAATAAGTGTCAGTTTACACGCTCTGCAGACAACCGCATATCTGCCTAAAGGGAATGACGCGGTTCACATAACCCATGCAGACAACCATCAACCTCCCACAAATAACTGACAGAGTACACACTCTGCAGACAACCACCAACCTGCCTCAAGGGAATGACACAGTTCACACACCCCATACAGACCACCGCCAACCTCCCACAAATAACTGACAGACTTCAACCCCACCCCCACCCACTGTAGACAACCGTCAACCTGCCTTAAGTAACTGATAGATTACACACCCTCTGCAGACAACCTTCAATAACTCCCAAATTTCCACAAGTTATTGAAGGATTACATCCCAATAGACAACCGCTAACCTGCCTCAAGTAAAAGACAGAGTACATACACCCTGCAGACAACAGCAACACCTGCCTCAAGTAACTGACATAGTACACACCCCTAGACAACCACCAACCAGTTTCAAGTAACTGACAGAGTACACACAACCCTGCAGGCAATCTAATGTAACTGACAGGCAATCGCCATCCTTCCTCATGTAACTGACAGATTACAGCCATCCCGCTGCAGGTAACATACAAAGTACACACACACATCCTGCAGAGAACCGCTATCCTGCCTTATGTAACTGACAGAAAACCGCCATCCTGCCTCAAGTAACTGACAGGTAAGCGCCATTTTACCTCAAATAGCTGACAGATAACCGCCATCCTGCCTCAAGTAATTGACAGAGTGCAAACAAACCATGCAAACAACCGCAAATATGCATCATGTAGCTGACAGATAACCGCCATGCTGCCTCATGTAACAGACAGAGTAGGCACACCATACAGACAACCGCCAACCTGCCTCAAGAAACTGACAGATAACCGCCATCCTTCCTCATGTAACTGACAGGTAACCGCAATGCTGCCTCATGAAACAGACAGAGAACACACACTCTGCAGATAACCACCAACCCACCTCAAGTAACAGACAGATAACCGCCATCCTGTCTCAAGTCACTGACAGATAGCCACCATCCTACCTCAAATAACTGAGAGAAAACTGCCATCCTGGCTCAAGCAACTGACAGAGTGCAAACACACCCTGCAAGCAACCGCAATCCTGTCTCATGTAGCTGACAGATAAACGCCATGCTGCCTAATGTAACAGAGTACGAACGCCCTGCAGACAACCGCCATCCTGCCTCAAGTAACTGACAGCGTACACACACACATACCCTGCAGACAACCGCCAACCTGCCATATGTAGCTAACAAATAACCGCCATCCAACATCAAGTAAGACAGAGTACATGCACTCTGCAAACAACAACCAATCTACCTAATGTAACTGTCAGGTAATCGCTATGCTGCCTCATGTAACAGACAGAGTATATACACATCTTGCAGACAACCGCCATCTTGTCTCAATTAACTGGCAGAATACACACCCTGCAGACAACAGCAAACCTGCTTCAAGTAACTGACATATTACACACCCCTACAGACAACCGGCAACTTTTCTAAAGTAATTGACAAAGTACACACACCCTGCAGACAACCACCATCCTGCTTCATGTAACTGACAGATAACCGCCATCCTGTCTGCCTCATGTAACTGACATATAACCACCATCCTACTCCATGTAACTGACAGATAACCGCCATCCTGCCTCATGTAGCTGACAGATAATCGTCATCTTGCCTCAAGTATATGACAGAGTACACACACCCTGCAGACAACCGCCAACCTGTCTCGTGTAACTGGCAGATAACGACCGTGTTGCCTCATGTAATTTGTTCAGAACCTGATGTGGTATGCTTGATGAACACACGATCACCTTTCTTCATCTCCACGAGAGAACTAATTGTGCTGGATTCATGTACCCCCTTAGTTGAATAGCCAGCAGTATAAAGTGCATCGTTCTTGTTCAGTTGGTAATGAACAACATGTCCACTATATCCCAAAATCAGGCATGAAACATGGTACAGTCCTTTCCGTGGTGCTGTGAAAACTCCAGTTGATGGATTGTAGCCTTGACCTCTATTGACCTTGACATCTTCAAATTTAACCACGCCGTCAATGCCTGTTAAGGTGTAAGGACTCTTTAGCAAAGAGGCAAAGAAAGCTGGTTGTAGACGACCATCTGAAACTGATAAAGCACAATATAATTTAGGTTTATTGGCATTTATTCCTAAATTACTATGGCTAATATATATAAATAGGAATAGCTAGGGTTATAATTCTTAAAATGATGGAAAACGGTGCTTTTTAAAAAAATTCAAATGCGTGAGTTACGTCTTCCGTTAATAAATATATTGTTCGACTATATCATGACGAGTGTAACAAAAATCCAAACATCATCACACAGCTACATGCATGTCTCCTAGATTCTGCGTTCATAAGCATAAAGCACCAGACCGATATAGTTTTTGTTGAAGACTTTTGAAATCTGCTGTTTTTTTCGTGATATATATTTTTTTTATTTCAACTAAATGCTACATTGCAGGTTAAACATCTTTAACATTTGTTTATTGTTAATTCACAGGATACAACTTTCAAGAACAATTCATTTTTAAGGACCATAGCAGAAACCCCACCCTTATTTTTTAGTAATTGCACTGACCAGTTTATATGGGCTTAAATTAATGTACAAATATATTTATATCATTAAAATATGCTATTGTTTTGAACCAAAACAAACTTTAGAGAAAAACAACCATAGTATACCTTTTATAGTATTGATTCCCATCAACATTTGCAGCAGGTCTTCAGTGATACAAGTCGTTTGACCTGAAATTCAAACGAAAATGGCGTGTAGATATTATTTATTCCAAAATTGCACTATGAGTACAGTGTGCAGAAAATAAAAAATAAGACAAGAAAAAACAGAGCAAAAATATAAGAAAAACGAAGCAAAAAACAACATAAAAAACAAACAAACAAAAACAACAACAACAAAAAAAAACAACAAAAAAACATAAGAAAAGCAAAACAATTGACAATATATATAATTTTGAAGTTAATATGTGTAAATGGTCAATATATCTTTGCACATTCTCGATTTGACTCAACATTTATTAGTTTATATATGAGTTATTTTCCTTAAGGCGGGAAAAAATACTCGATCTGCATGTAACAAGATTAAAAGCATATCCAGAAATTGATGGCACTCTTAATTTTACAATCAAATAAGTATCTAATATGGCTCCTTAAATGGCACAACATTAAATAGTTAAGGTAAACAACGGTTGACTCGTCATTATTTCATTGAATGTAACTTGTTCTCGCCATGATATACCTGAAAAATGACGACTGTGTGTTAAACAGCAATCACTCAATGAATCATTCCTTGCAAGGAAAGGGGTAGTCGTGGTCGTGATCGCAATCAGTGCCTATCACCATTTAAGTTGTGAGCTGTAAGCCAACTCATGGTGAGGTATACTCGATACAACAGTACGTGATGAAGTTTGTCAGTGACTTGCGACAGGGTACATCAGTTTCCTCCACTAATGAACCTGGCCGCCACGATACAACAAGCATATTGTTGAAAGTGCTGTTAAACATCATAACCCTAAACCTTCCAAGAGCATTATTTTCTTAAATAAATGCAAATACCTATTGTCGAGAACTAGTATAAAGTACACTGTAACTATTAGAGAATGCCATGTACGTGAAATAATTATTGATTTCTAATTTCTACTGACAAAATACTTACCATGACTTATATTACAAGTAGCACCAAACCCACAGAAAGATAGACAGGCGATTACAATGGCGAACCACATTTTTACAAGTAAACAAATACGCTATGTCTACTGTATCTCACAACACCGACTATTCTGAATATATTGTTTTTGGTTTTTTCACGTGTTAAAAGACCTTTGAAATATGATATGTATAATGAACGTTGAACACGCAATACGTATACATTTACTATCACGTATACAATTCTTGGAATGGACACATTTGTACATTTCCGACTTTGATTCTAAAATTATATGTATTACAGGAGTTATTTCTCTTCAAGTCAGACAAAATTGTCCTCTTTCATATAAAATTCAATAAAGATAATTTAATTTTGTTCAATAATCTGTTCAAATATTTAATGTTGTAACAACTTTTGAATCTTGCTATACAATTATCCTATGATTTGTTTTATATGAATATACAATACAAGTAGGAGGGACTAGTAGTGGGAGTGACTAGTACAAAAACACCACCCGATCTTAAAATAAAAATGCAGTTTAATTTGTAAGAGAAGAACAAAAATGTGATATACAGTTCATGTGTTTGTTTTTATGTTAGGTTTACGTTTACTACAAGAGAAACCTTAATAATGACATTCGGATATTTTCTCATCAAAAATCGATGTATATTAAAGTAATCAAAATTATAATGACCGCAATAGTAAGTCCGGAGAACTTGTTCAATCGATTTTGCTTCTATTTCTCCGATTTTCCTGTTGGAATTTACAACTGATCTAACTTAATTTTTTTTTAATTCAGTTTGTTTTTTTGTAAGTGTTTGGGTTTTTTTTGTATTTTTTGTATTTTCTTTGTATTTCTTGTTTTGTTTTTAGCTTTGTTTATTTGTTAGTTTACTTTTTGTTTGTTTGTTCTTTTTGATAACTCCTACGACCTTGAAATAATATTTACTTGTAGCGATTTAACATTAATGATTGTATGTAATTTAGTGCATATCGTCAAAATTTCTTTTTATGATGCTTCGCATTTGATAAATTGTTGAAAGGAGCGATTGAAGTCTGTAATGGGTCGATGGTCTATAACAAGCAATAATTGTTCACAAATAAGAAGTTCTCGCCATTTTACCCGTCCATAGACAGAATATCAGGAATAAATGTACATGTACATGAATACATTCAGTGATTATCTTAGAGAAATATTGAACCATATTATTATAAATCGTGTCACGTGTAGCGTATCTTCAAAGCATCAAAAAGACATGGATGCTCTGGTGTAGCGCCTATCGACAGAATTAAGGAGTACTGCTCAACTGCACTCTATGGGATGTGTTGCACTCATATTAGGGTATGAATTATGTTCATTATTGAAGGCACTTCTGTGACTATGAAATGCAGAACATCAGTTAAAAGATATGTACATTTACTTAAATTTGTATCTAAGTATAATGTTAGATAGTCTCTCATGTTCATTTACATCCACATCATTCCTTAATAATTGTAGGAATACTTTGCGGATACGTTCAGCACGATTTCCATACCTGACGATGCTAGTGCTGTTTAATAGTAACACGAAAGATGACGCTAGTGGAACAAGAACTGTCCACCCTTAGTTCACCCTCGGTGACGCTAATGGAACAAGAACTGTCCACCATTAGTTCACCCTCGGTGACGCTAGTGGAACAAGAACTATCCACCCTTAGCTCACCCTCGGTGACGCTAGTGGAACAAGAACTGTCCACCCTTAGTTCACCCTCGGTGACGCTAGTGGAACAAGAACTATCCACCCTTAGTTCACCCTCGGTGACGCTAATGGAACAAGAACTATCCACCCTTAGTTCACCCTCGGTGACGCTAGTGGAACAAGAACTATCCACCCTTAGTTCACCGTCGGTGACGCTAGTGGAACAAGAACTATCCACCCTTAGTTCACCCTCGGTGACGCTAGTGGAACAAGAACTATACACTCTTAGTTCACCCTCCGTTTTAGGTAGCGTTGGTGTTACTCAATCTTTAGTTTTTCGTAGTGTTTTTGTCAACAACTGTTTGCATTTTCAGTTGGTCATTGTATATTGTCTGTCCTTCTTTGATTTTCGGCTTCTGGTTGATCCTTCGATATTTCATTCAACTCAATCTAATTAAAATTAGATCTCCGCACTTGCTCCCTATTTTCTATCGGTGTTTTGTAGTCGCCGCGTGGAAGGCGACTACAAAACACCGATAGAAAATAGGGAGCAAGTGCGGAGATATAATTGTAATTAGATTGAATTCAACTATACATTTAAGAAAACAATAGTATGGAAAGAAAGATAACGCTTACGACATTAAATTATTTTCATTGTGTTACAGTAGATATATATACCATTTACGAAAAATGAAAAAAAAAGACAAAACAAAAAGCATGAAATTATACAATATAAGCATTTTTAGATATACTTCTATGGGAAATGAAAGTGACGGAAAATTATTGGAATTTAAAGAAAAATGGGAGATGGTGTTGTGATCATAAATGCGTAAAACGCTTACCGTGTCATTCATCACTCACTTTTTTAACTTTAAAGGAGGGGAGGGCATAATGGATTATTTTCGTTTTTCGTGATTGTAGATTTTTCATCAATAATCTTCTACAGTAAAATCTATCCAGGTCAACTTCATGATTATGCAGCTTATGTTTCCTATCCAGTGGACCCAGTTCAGAGGTAATTTATTGTTTTTATTAACACATCCAGACACCCAATATGATATACATGTAGTAAATACTAAAAACTACGGTTTCAATAGCTTCGGATTTACTACTATATGTTCCCTAATATGTTTTGTCTATCACCATTAATGCTGTGAGTTCGAATCCCGCTTATGGTGAGGGGCACAACATTAAGTGATAAAGTTTGTCAGTGAATTGCGGTTTTCTCCACCAATAAAACTGAATGCCACAATATGACTGAAATATTGTTGCTAGAATGAGCGAGTATGCTTCAAAATAATGAAAGGACATGTACGACTAGAATGGGCGAGTATGTGCAGATAGAACCCGCTACTATACTTGAGAAAATTGAGGGGGCATGTACTTCTAGAAATGAGCGAGTGTGTACGGATAGAATAAGACACTATGCTTAAGAAAACCATTGTGAACTGTCCATTTATATGTAGCAACATTCCAGCAAGATCTGCATACGCAGTATATATCTGCTAGATATTCCAGCGCTTGTGGTACCTCGATAGCGCTTTGTTGCCAACAAGGAATCGACTGAACAGGTTCTTAAGTTATCACTTTTAAAGTTTATTGGTGACCGCGTGAGTTGGTTAACCGGTACTGAATATTTGTGTTCCAAATGACCAAGGATATGCTCCAGTCGTCGTAATCACAATTCCGTCCTTTCATCATTCATGACAAATCATCGCATGTTAACAGAGTAACACGACGGGTATCACCAGAGAAGAAGGAACTTTCTACCCTCCCGGGGGACGTGAGCTTACCCCTATGTTTTATTGGGGTTCGTGTTTCTCAATCTTTAGTTTTCTGTGTAGTATTGTGTCGACCGTGGTTTGTTATTTTTATTCTTTGTCATTGTATCATCCGTCCTTCTACGAAATACGGGTTTGGATTATCATTTAGATATCTGTCAACTTTTCGTTCGTTTGACTTGGTTTATGATATCTAACGCCACTTTCAACAATATTTCAGCTATATCGTGGCGGTCAACTATATGTGTGGAGGAAACCGGAGTACCCGGGGAAAATCACTGACCTGACGAAAGTCACTGACAAACTTTATCACACAATTTTCTATCAAGTACACCTCACCTCAGTGGGATTCACACTGACAACGTAGGCAGTTATATGTCCAACTAACATACTATCACGACCACGACGACCCCTGTGAAAAAATGTGCTCATTATAGCGTTTTGTGATGAAGTGTGTCAGCGACCTATGGTTCTTGGGTGCTGCTTCTGTAGACGAGATTAAACATTGATATTATACTTTAGTATTTTTATTTCCAAGTTTAACTTGTAAAGTTACCCACAGTTCAACAATAATACTAAATACATTGTCCAATACTACTTTAATAATGAAAGGAAAAACACAAAAAATATCACATAGTTTCAAAATCCAATAGAAAAATCGTAGAGATAGGCAATATCGATGCCCCTGACACACACATTTCAAAAATACATAACAAGTCACTGTCATGGTTTGGTACAGTCACTTCAATACAAAAATGTGGGGTTAACTTAGTTTACTGGATGCACACCATCAGATATTATCAATAACCCAATTTTCTTATGATATCAAGACTATTAAACAGTACAAGTAGGTAATGAGAAACTAATCAGAATATTTAACTGCACTTAAACATCGTCATTATAATCTATTTGTTAAATATATTTGTTCATTATAATATTTGATATAGATACCATGGCTTCTTTGATGGTTTCGTTTCACAAGAAATTTCGCTAATTTAATGTAAAAATGATACCATGAAGCATCAATTTACGTCTCTGAATTTGTAACAAAATTGATATTATGTTGACCATTTGTGTAGGAGGTAGATTGTTCTAATTGTTTTGAAACCAAATAACTTTCAATGTTATGGTTTCTTTTGTCAAGTGCATCATTTTAAGACTAAAGCAGAACAAAAGAGGATTTTAATGTGGATACATACACAGTCAAACCTTTATTAAGCGACCACCTTAATTAAGCATGACCTTGTTTTATAAAATAAAAAAGTAGATATCAAATTTCGGTAATAACCTTTCGTCAACTATGCTGTAGTCTTATTGTTTCTTCAATTTGCAATGGATGTCATCTTAATTTAACCACCTGTCTGACGGGAGCCCTTTTCAAAAGTAACCTGTGGACATACTGAGCTGCTCTGTGAGTTATTATTGGAATTTACAGTTCTTTAACATTGTAATTATCATTAAATCTAAGATTATCCCGTAGTCATAGATAACCGATGTTTGTTTATCCAGTTTAGGCCCTTTGATTTTCTTTCTCACAAAGACTTTTGACTTTAATAAGACTATGCAAGATATACGTCTACGTTTTTATTATATACAACATTACACTCTTTAGGGAAAAAATTGCTATAATAAACACCAAGACTTTTAATTTACGAAGATAATATGGTATATTTTTACGCGACACCTTTAAATCAAAATGGCAAATTAATTATTGTTCATTAATCTAAATAGCAAAAATAGTGCAACATATTTATTACATCGATACACTCAGTCTTCATAATCAATGTATGCTCCAATAATACGATTTAATAATGATTATATATGTTATATTTGTAGCGATTTTATCCATGGCCTGTTTATTTAGGGTTTTTATGTTTTTAAGTCTGCTTTGAGAAAGTATAAAATAAAAAACAAAATACTACACTGTCGGAACATTTTCATCGATAGCTCTAACACATGAACTCTCAAATTCATGACTTGGTACAGGCACTTCAATAAAAGGTGGCGTGATTAAACTGGTAATATAAAATTAAAGTATGATATGGATTCCAATATTTTAAAACTTCAATTAAGTATGAACAAGAATTCCATAGATAAATTCCACATTATGTGAGGATCAGGACCATCATGTTGTTGTCCCTATCATGTGTTTGTATGTGGATCTTCTTCTGTTTACTTAATCTGCTCTGTGTTTACACTGGATCATTACTTCTTCGCCCTGCCCGCATTGTGTTTGCATCATGAGCAATCTCCTCTTCGCACCCCGTGAATTCTGCATCTAAATCATCCCATGTTCGATATTTTACTTCGATTTTTCAGTTGACCATCCCCTCTAACCTGCATCAAATAACTAACAGTGTTCAGATACCCATGCGCATGACCACCAGCCTACCTCAAGTAGCTAACAGAATACACATGCCAATGCAGAAAACCGCCATCCTGCCTCCAGTAACTGACAGATAACCGCTATCCTGCCTCATGTAGCTGAGAGATAATCGCGATCCTTCCTCATTTAACTGACAGATAACCGTCATTCTACCTCATATAGCTGACATATAACCACCATCCTGCCTCATATAACTGACAGATAACCATCATCCTGCCTGAATGTAACTGACATATAACCGTCATCCTGTCATATGTAACTGACAGAGAACCGTCATACTGCCTCAAGTAGCTTACAGATAACTGTCATACTGCCTGACGTAACTGTCAGATAATCCTCATCCTGTCTCATTTAGTTGACCGATAACCGCCAAGCTACCTGACGTATCTGACAGCTTACCATCATCCTGTCTTCATGTGTCTGACAAATAACCGCCAACCTGCCTGATGTAAATTACAGATAATCCTCATCCTGCCTCATATAGCTGACAGATAACCGTCATCTTAACTCATATAACTGACGGATAATCACCAACTGCCTCATGTAACTGGCAGAAAACTGCCATCCTGTCTCATGTAACTGACAGATAGCCGTCATCCAGCCTCATGTTACAGACAGATAACAGTCAACATCCCTCATGTAGTTGACAGATAACCGTAATCCTGCCTCATGTAGCTTACAGAAAACCGTTATGCTGACTCATGCAACTGACAGATAACAGTCATTCTTACTCATGTAGCTGACATATAACCGCCAAAATGCCTCAAGAAACTGACAGATAACAGGCTAGCATGCCTCATGTAACTGAGAGATAATCGCCAACCTGCCTCATGTAATTGACAGATAACCACCATCCTGCCTCATATAGCTAACAGATAACCGTCATCCCACCTGATGTAACTGACAGATAACCGTCATCCTGTCACACGTAACTGACAGATAACCGTCATACTGCCTCATGTAGCTTACAGATAACTGTCATACTGCCTGATGTAACTGTCAAATAACCGCCATCCTGTCTCATTTAGCTGACAAATAACCGCCAAGCTACCGGATGTATCTGACAGCTTACCATCATCCTGCCCTTATGCATTTGACAAATAACCGCCTACCTGCCTAATGTAAATCACAGATAACCCTCATCCTGCCTCATGTAGCTGACATATAACCGTCATTTTAACTCATATAACTGACAGATAATCATCAACTGCCTCATGTATTTGGCAGAAAACTAACAGATAGCCGTCATCCAGCCTCATGTAACAGACAGATAACAGTCAACATGCCTCATGTAGATGACAGATATCCGTAATCCTGCCTCATGCAGCTTACAGATAACCGTCATGCTGATTCATGCGACTGACAGATAACCGATAACCTGCCTCATGAAACTGACAGATAACGTCATTCTTACTCATGTAGCTGACATATAACCGCCAAAATGCCTCAAGTAACTAACAGATAACAGGCTAGCATACCTCATGTAACTGACAGATAACAGCCAACCTGTCTCATGTAACTGACAGATAGCCATCATACCGCCTGATGTAGCAGTCAGATAACTGTCATTCTGTCTCATTTAGCTGACAGATAACCGCCAAGCAACTATCTGATGTATATGACAGCTTACCATCATCCTGCCTCATGCATCTGACAAATAAACGCCAACATGCCTCATGTAACTTACAGATAACTGCCATCCTGCATTATGTAACTGACAGATAACCGTCATTCTTATTCATGTAACTGACAGGTAAACACAAACCTGCCTCATGTAACTTACAGATAACTGCCATCCTGCCTCATGTAACTGGCAGATAACAGTCATTCTTACTCATGTAGCTGACATATAACCGCTAAAATGTCTCAAGTAACTGAGAGATAATCGCTAGCCTGCCTCAGGTAGCTGAGAGATAACCGCAATCCTCTATCATGTAACTGACAGAAAACAGCCACCCAGTCTCATGTAACTGACAAAAACCACCATCCTGCTTCATATAACTGACAGATAACCGTCATCCTGCCTGATTAGACTGAGAGATAACCGTCATCCTGTCTCATTTAGATGAGAGATAACCTCCAAGCAGCTACCTGATGTATATGACAGCTTACCATCATCCTGACTCATGTATCTGATAGATAACCGTCATTCTTACTCATGTCACTGACAGCAAACCGCCAACCTTCCCCCTGTAACTGACAGAAAACTGCCATCCTGCCACACGTAACTGAGAGTTAACCTTCATCCTGCCTCATGTAGCTGACTGATAACAACCAACCTGCACTCATGTAACTGACAAATAACGTAAACCTGCCTCATGTAACTTACAGATAATCGTCATCCAGTCTCATGTAGCTGACAGATAACCATCATCCTGCCTGATGTAACCGACGGATAACCGCTAAACTGCCTCACGTAACTGACAGATAACCGCCAACCTTGCTCATGTAACTGACAGATAACGTCATCCTGACTGATGTAACAGACAGACACACGTCATACTGCCTCATGTAACTCACAGATAACCATCATCCTGCCTCATGTAACTGACTGATAAACGCTAATCTGCTTCATGTAACTGACAGATAACCGTCATTCTTACTGATGTAACTGACATATAACCGCCAAAATTCCTCAAGTAACTGACAGATAATAGCCAACCTTCCTCATGTAACTGACAGATAACCACCATACTGCTTCATATAGCTTACAGATAACAGTCATCCTGCCTGACGTAACTGACATATAACCTTCATCCTGTCTCATGTAGCTGACAGATAACCGTCATACTACCTGATGTATCTTACAGATAACCGTCATACTGCATGACGTAGCTGTCAGATAACCGTAATCCTGTCTCATTAACTGACAGATAACCGCCAAGCAGCTACCTGATGTATATGGCAGCTTACCATCATCCTGCCTCATATATCGGACAAATACCAGCCAACCTGCCTCAAGTAATTGACAGATAACAGTCATTCTTACTCATGTAACTGACAAATAAACACCAACCTACCTCATGTAACTTACAGATAATTGCCATACTGCCTAATGTAACTGACAGATAACCGTCATCCTGCCTCATGTAACTGACAGATAAACGTCGTCCTGCCTCATGTAACTGACAGATAACAGCCAAACTGCCTAAGGTACCTGACAGTTAACCCAAAAACCTGCTTCATATAGCTGATAGATAACCGTCGTTCTTACTGATGTCACTGACAGCAAACCGCCAAACTTCCTCCTGTAACTGACATATAACTGCCCTCCTGCCTCATATAACTGACATATAACCGTCAACCTGTCTCATGTAACTGACAGATAACCGTCATACTGTCTGATGTAGCAGTCAGATAACCGTCATCCTGTCTCATTTAGCTGACAGATAACCGCCAACCTGCCCAATGTAACGTACAGATAACTGCCATCCTGCCTCATGTAACTGACAGATAACCGTCATTCTTACTCATGTAACTGACTTATAATCACCAAACTGCCTCATGTAACTTACATATAACTGCCATCCTGCCTCATGTAACTGACAGATAACTGTCATTCTTAATCATGTAACTGACATATAACCGCTAAAATGCCTCAAGTAACTGAGAGGTAACCGCTAACCTGCCTCGTGTAGCTGAGAGATAACCACCATCCTCTATCATGTAACTGACAGATAACAGCCAACCAGCCTCATGTAATTGACAGAAAACCACCATCCTGCTTCATATAACTGACAGATAGCCGTCATCCTGCCTGATTAAACTGACATATTACCGTCATCCTGTCTCATTTAGCTGACAGATAACCACAAAGCAGCTCTCTGATGTATATGACAGCTTACCATCATCCTGCCTCATGTATCTGATAAATATCCTCCAACCTGCCTCATGCAACTGACAGATAACCGTCATTCTTACTAATGTAACTGACAGATAACCACCAACCTGCCTCATGTAACTTACAGATAACTGCCATCCTGCCTCATGTACCTGACAGATAACCGTCAGCATGCCTCATGTAACTGACAGATAACAGCCAAACTGCCTCATGTAGCTGACCGTTAACCGTAAATCTGCTTATGTATCTTTCAAATAACCGTTATCCTGCTTCATGCAGCTGACAGATAAACGCTAACCTGCCTCATGTAGCTGACAGATAACCGTCATTCTTACTCATGTCACTGACAGCAAACCGCCAACCTCCCCCTATAACTGACAGAAAACTGCCATCCTGCCTCATGTAACTGACAAATAACCATCATCCTGCCTGATGCAACTGACTGATAACCGCTAACATGCCTCACGTAACTGACAGATAACCGCCAACCTTGCTCATGTAACTGACAGATAACCGTCAACCTGCCTAATGTCACAGAGAGATAAACGTCATACTGCCTGATGTAACTGACAGATAACAATCATCCTGTCTCATGTAACTGACTGATAACCGCTAATCTGCCTCATGTAACTGACAGATAACCGTCATTCTTACTCATGTAACTGACTTATAATCACCAACCTGCCTCATGTAGCTTACAGATAACTGCCATCCTGCCTCATGTAACTGACAGATAACCGTCATTCTTTATCATGTAGCTGACATATAACCGCTAAAATGACTCAAGTAACTGAGAGGTAACCGCTAACCTGCCTCATGTAGCTGAGAGATAACCGCCATCCTCTATCATGTAACTGACAGATAACAGCCAACTAGCCTCAGGTAACTGATAGAAAACCACCATCCTGCATCATATAACTGACAGATAACCGTCATCCTGCCTGATTAAACTGACAGATAACCGTCATCCTGTCTCATTTAGCTGACAGATAACCACCAAGCATCTATCTGATGTATATGACAGCTTACCATTATCCTGCCCCATGTATCTGATAAATATCCACCAACCTGCATCATGCAACTGACAGATAACCGTCATTCTTACTAATGTAACTGACAGATAACCACAAACCTGCCTCATGTAGCTTACAGATAACTGCCATCCTGCCTCATGTACCTGACAGATAACCGTCATCATGCCTCATGTAACTGACCGATAACAGCCAAACTGCCTCATGTAGCTGACAGTTAACCGTAAATCTGCATCATGTATTTTTCAGATAATCGTCATCCTGCTTCATGTAGCTGACAGATAAACGCTAACCTGCCTCATGTAGCTGACAGATAACCGTCATTCTTACTCATGTCACTGACAGCAAACCGCCAACCTTCCCCTATAACTGACAGAAAACTGCCATCCTGCCTCATGTAACTGACTGATAACAACCAACCTACACTCATGTAACTGACAAATAACCGTTACCCTGCCTCATGTAACATACAGATAATCGTCATCCTGCCTCATGTAACTGACAGATAACCATCATCCTGCCTGATGCAACTGACTGATAACCGCTAACCTGCCTCACGTAACTGACAGATAACCGCCAACCTTGCTCATGTAACTGACAGATAACCGTCATCCTGACTGATGTAACAAACAGATAAACGTCATACTTCCTCATGTAACTCACAGATAACCATCATCCTGCCTCATATAACTGACTGATAACCGCTAATCTGCCTCATGTAACTGACAGATAACCGTCATTCTTACTGATGTAACTGACATATAACCGCCAAAATGCCTCAAGTAACTGACAGATAACAGCCAACCTGCCTCATGTAACTGACAGATAGCCACCATCCTGCTTCATATAGCTTACAGATAAAAGTCATCCTGCCTGATGTAACTGACATATAACCTTCATCCTGTCTCGTGTAGCTGACAGATAATCGTCATACTGCCTGATGTAGCTGTCAGATAACCGTCATCCTGTCTCATTTAGCTGACAGATAACTGCCAAGCAGCTACCTGATGTATATGACAGCTTCCCATCATCCTGCCTCATGTACCGGACAAATAACCGCCAACCTGCCTCATGTAACTGACAGAAAACCGTCCTTCTTACTCATATAACTGACAGATAACCACCAACCTACTACATGTAAATTACAGATAACTGCCATCCTGCCTCATGTAACTGACAGATAACCGTCATCCTGTCTCATGTAACGGACAGATAACAGCCAAACCGCCTCATGTACCTCTTGTAACTGAGAGATAACCGTCATCTTGTTTCTTGTAACAGACAGATAAACGTCATACTGCCTCATATAACTGACTGATAACCGTTAACATTCCTCATGTAACTGACAGATAACCGCCAATCTTGTTCATGTAACTGAAAGATAACCATCATCCTGCCTCATATAACTGAGAGATAATCGTCATCCTGCATCATGTAACTGACTGATAACCGATAACCTGCCTCATGTAACTGAAAGGTAACCGTCATCATTGCTCAAATAACTGACAGATAACCGTCATCCCGCCTGATGTCGCTGACAGATAACCGCCATCCTGCCTCAATTATCTGACAGAGTTCACATACCCATGCAGATAAGCGACAATCTGCCTTAAATAACTGACAGAGTTCACATACCCATACAGACGACCGCCAGCCTGCCTCAAGTAACTGACAGAGTACATATACCAATGCAGACAAGTAGCATCAATAGAAAGTCACAAGTAAATGACGGAGTATACCTCACGTTTTAAAGGCTTGTGATTAAACAACATTCTTTGTCGTGATATATTAAACTATGATAAAATTTAATATGACTATGTCTGCAATCAGTCAACGTAGGAAATCGTTATACAAGTTGTGCAAGATTAACATACACTGGAGGTTAAAGGGCACTTATCACTGGAAAACTAGCATCGTGTCAATATTGAGCAGAGAGGTCATTTGGAGGAAACAGCAACTTCTAACCCTTTGCGAGCACATGACTTCACTTCCGGTTTTTTGGTGGGGTCTGTGTTGTTTATATGTTTATTTTTCAGTGATGAGGGGTTTTGTTTGTCTTCGTTTTGTATCTCTTGATTGTTCATTCCTTATTGTCCCTTTCGTTCTCTCTAACGTTAATTTAGGCATATTTGTGTTTAATGCCACATTTTTGCAATATTTCAGTCATATCCTACGTGGGGGTTAGTAGTATTGGTTAAGAAATCCGTAGTACCCAATGAAAGCTACCTATTGAACATGAAAATCATTATCCCATGACGATGTTTCAGTGATAATAAGAAATCATACACCTTCTTTAGGAATTACATAAAAACTTCAAAAAGAACAAAAGCAAAACAAAAAGACAAACAAACAAACAAACAACCAAACAGGAAAAGGCAGTTATATATTCCTGTCTGACATGTGTTGTTACGTTTCAAGTTACGTTTGAGTGGGGCCATCGTGGTCGTGATCGTATGGTAGTTGGATTTATAACTACCTATGCAATAAATGTAAATCACCACGAAAGTTCAAACCCCGTTCGTGGCGTGGTGTACTCGAGACAGCATTATGTGATACAGTTTGTCAGTAACTTGCGACAACTCAGTAGTTTTCTCCCGGTGCTACGGTTTCCTCCACCAATAAAACTTACCACCACGATATAACTGAAATATTGTTGAAAGTGACATTAAACACCATAAACCCTAACCTAAACCCAAGTTACGTTTTTGAGGAAATGTCACATAAATTGCAAATATGGATACTGCGTTTCTTTTTAAAAAGATCCATGTGTTTCTCCTGTCAAATTATAATCCTTAAATATCCCACCTTTTCTTAATATGTCATTTATTCCACTGAAAAAATACACGTCGACTCAGAGACTAAACAACATTCTGCCCGAACAAGAATACAAAGCTCGCCCTTCCTCAGATTGGAAAATGATTGGTCCCTTAGATTAATTTCATGGGTTCTACCTAGAAACTAAATAATATTATGCTACTTTAAAATAACGTTATAACTATATTCATAGCAATATTTTTATTCTTGCAAAAATATCCAGAAAACGTTGAATGGAGACTTCCATAAATTTGATCAGAACCTGAATGCCCATGCTTGATGAACACACGATCACCTTTCTTCATCTCCACGAGAGAACTAATTGTGCTGGATGTAGATGCCCCCTTGGTTGAATATCCTTTTGTATAAACTGTATCGTTCTTGTTCAGTTGGTAATTAACAACATGACCATAATTTCCCAAAATCAGGCATGAAATATGGTACAGTCCCTTTCGTGGTGCTGTAAAAACTCCAGTTGATGGATGGTAGCCTTGACCTCTATTCACTCTGACATCTTCAAATTTGACCACGGCGTTTACACCTGTTAAGGTGTAAGGATGCTTTACCAAAGAGGCAAAGAAGGCTGGTTGCAGACGACCATCTGAAACCGATAAAGCACACTATATATGTTTTATTGCCATTGATATCTAAATTACCGTGGATGATATAAATAGGAAAAGCTAGGGTTATAATTCTTAAAATGATGGAAAATCGTGTTTTTTTTAAAAAAAAGTGTCAATATTGTGAGTTTCGTTTCCCCGTCTCCCGTTAATAAATATATTGTTCAACTGCTTCGTGATGAATGGAACCAAAATCCACACAGCATCACACAGCTACATGCATGTCTCCAGGACGCCAGGAAGAAATCACGCAGCTACATGTATTTCTCCTGGACGCTGCGTTCATAAGCTTAATACACCAGACCGGATTTTCCATCGAGATATTGCTTTGTTCAAGACGTTTGATTTTTTTGTGATATATCTTTTTGATTTCAACCAAATACCATACGGCCAGTTACATGTCTTTAACGTTTGTTTATTGTTTGTTCACAGAACAAAGCTTTCACGTACATTAAATATGTCCAGTCTATAGCAGCAAACACCCTCCCCTTTTTTTCAGAAATTGCACTGACCAGGTTATATTGGTTTCAATTAAGATATAAATAAAAGTAATAGCTTACATTGTTCTTTATATCATTAAGAGATGGCATTGTTTTGAGACATGACAAAGAGGGAGAGAAAAAAGCATTGTTTAATTACCTTTTCTAGTAGTTATACCCATCAACATTTGCAGCAGGTCTTCAGTGATACAAGTCGTTTTATCTAGAATTCAAACGAAAATGTTGTATAGATATTATTTTTTTTCAAACTTACTTTGAATGAAATACAGAAAAAAATAAAAACAACACAAACAAAAAACAACAACAACAAAAAAAAACAAAAACAAATCAAACAATTGACAATGTATGAACGCTTGAAGTTAATATGTACGTGTAAATTGTCAATAAATCTTTGCACATTCCGGGTTTGATTCTACAATTATTAGTTTTTATACGAGTTATTTCCCTTACGACGAGTAACATAGTACTGAGTCTAGCAAGAGTAACGGCATATCCATAAATTGATGATAGTTTTAATGTTAAAATTAAATTAGTTTTAATATAACTCCTCAAATCGCACAACATTAAATAGATAAAGTATACATCGGTTGCCTCATCCTCATTTCATTGAATGTAACTTGTTCTCGCCATGATATACCTAAATAAATGACGATTTTGCGTTAAACAGCAATTACTTACTCACTCAAGAGAAGAGGTTGTAACTGTACGGTAGTTGGATATGCAATCAGTGTCTATCGCCACTTAAGTTGTAAGCTCAAATCCCACTCATGGCGAGTTGTACTTGATACAACATAATGCAATGAAGTTTGTCAGTGATTTGCGGCCGGTCTGTGATTTTCTCCGTGTACTCCGGTTTCCTCCTCCAATAAAACTGACTCCCATGATACAACTGAAATATTATTGAAAGTGGCGCTAACAACCATAAACCTAAATCTAACCCTTCTTGAGGCATTATTTTCTTAAATAAATACAAATACCTATTGCAGAGAGCTAGTAAAAATTACACTGTAACTATTAGTGAAAGCCATCTGCGTGACATCATTATTGTTTTCTAATTTCTACTGACAAAATACTTACCATTACTCACATTACAAGTAACACCAAACCCACAGAAAGATAGACAGGCGATTACAATGGCGAACCACATTTTTACAAGTAAACAAATACGCTATGTCTACTGTACCTCACAACACTGACTATTCTGAATATATTGTTTTGGGTGTTTTCCACGTGTTAAAAGACCTTTGAAATATGATATGTATAATGAACGTTGAACACGCAATATGTATACATTTACTATCACGTATACAATTCTTGGAATAGACCCATTTACATATTTCCGCCTTTGATTCTAAAATTATATGTATTACAGGAGTTATTTTTCTTCAAGTCAGACATATTTGTCCTCTTTCATATAAAATTCAATAAAGATAATTTAATTTTTTTCAATAATCTGTTGAAATTTTTAATGTTGCAACAACTTTTGAATCTTGCTATACAATTATTATCCTATGATTTTGTTTATATGAATATACAATGCAAGTGGGAGGGACTAGTAGTGGGAGGGATTAGTACAAAATCACCACCCGATCTTAAGATAAAAATGCAGTTTAATTTGTAAGAGAAGAATAAAAAAAGGTGATATACAGTTCATGTATTTGTCTATATGTTATGCTTACGCTTACTACAAGGGAAACCCTAAAAATGACATTCGGATGTTTTCTCATAAAAATCGATGTATATTAAAGTAATCAAAATTATAATGACTGCAATAGTAAGTCCGGAGAATGGGCGGCAATCTTGTCGAATCGATTTTGCTTCTATTTCTCCGATTTTCCTGTTCGAATTTACAACTGATCTGACTTAAAAAAAATTATTCATTTTGTTTTTTTTTTGTGTGTGTTTGGTTTTTCTTTTCTTTGTATTTCTTGTTTTTTTTATCTTTGTTTATTTGTTAGTTTACTTTTTGTTTGTTGTTCAATTTGGTAACTCCTACGACCTTGAAATAATATTTACTTGTAGCGATTGAAAATTAATGATTGTATGTAATTTAGTGTATATCGTGAACATTTCTTGTTATGATGCTTCACATTTGATAAATTGCTGAAAGGAGCGATTGAGGTCTGTAGTGGGTCGATGGTCTATAACAAGCAATAATTGTTCACAAATACGAAGTTCTCGCCATTTTACCCGTCCATAGACAGAATACCAGGAATAAATGTTCATGCATACATTCAGTGGTTATCTTAGAGCAATCTGGAACCATATTGTTATAAATCACGTCACGTGTAGCGTATCTTCAAAGCATCAAAAAGACACGGATGCTCTGATGTAGCGCCTATCGACAGAATTAAGGAGAACTGCTCAACTGCAGGCTATGGGACGTTTTGCACTCATATTAGGGTATGGGCTATGTTCATTATTGAAGGCACTTCTGTAACTGTGAAATGCAGAACATCAGTTAAAAGATATGTACCTTTACTTGAATTTGTATCTAAGTATAATGTTGGATAGTCTCTCATATTCATTTACATCCACATCATTCCTTAATAATTGTAGGATTACTTTGCGTATGCGTTCAGTACGATTTCCATACCAGACGATGCTAGTGCTGTTTAATAGTAACATGAAAGATGACGCTAGTAGAACAAGAACTTTCCACCCTTAGTTCACCCTCGGTGACGCTAGTGGAACAAGAACTGTCCACCCTTAGTTCACCCTTGATGACGCTAGTAGAACAAGAACTATCCATGCTTAGTTCACCCTCGGTGACGCTAGTGGAACAAGAACTGTCCACCCTTAGTTCACCCTCGGTGACGCTAGTGGAGCAAGAACTATCCACCATTAGTTCACCCTCGGTGACGCTAGTGGAACAAGAACTGTCCATCCTTAGTTCACCCTCGGTGACGCTAGTGGAGCAAGAACTATCCACCTTTAGTTCACCCTCGGTGACGCTAGTGGAACAAGAACTGTCCACCCTTAGTTCACCCTCGGTGACGCTAGTGGAGCAAGAACTAAGAACTATCCACCCTTAGTTCACCCTCGGTGACGCTAGTGGAACAAGAACTTTCCACCCTTAGTTCACCCTCGGTGACTAGTGGAACAAGAACTATCCACACTTAGTTCACCCTCGGTGACGCTAGTAGAACAAGAACTATCCACACTTAGTTCGCCCTCGGTGACGCTAGTGGCACAATAACTATCCACCCTTAGTTCACCCTCGGTGAAGGCTAGTGGAACAAGAACTGTCCACCCTTAGTTCACCCTCGGTGACGCTAGTGGAACAAGAACTGTCCACCCTTAGTTCACTCTCTGTTTTAGGTAGCGTTGGTGTTGCTCAATCTTTAGTTTTTCGTAGTGTTTTTGTCAACAACTGTTTGCCTTTTCAGTTGGTCATTGTATATTGTCTGTCCTTCTTTGATTTTTGGCTTCTGGTTGACCTTCGATATTTGATTCAACTCAATATAATTAAAATTAGATTTCCGAATTTGCTCCCTATTTTGAATCGGTGTTTGTAGTCGCCGCGTGGAAGGCGACTACAAAACACCGATAGAAAATAGGGAGAAAGTGCGGAGATCTAATTTTAATTAGATTGGATTCAACTATGCATTTAAGAAAAAACAGTATGGGAAGAAAGAAAACTCTTACGACAATAAAATATTTTCTGTGACAATATCAACTTGTATAGGAACTTGATATCATAAAGAGATCTAGTCAATAAATTGTAGTAATCGCATGTTCAATATTTCTATTGACACTAATAGATTTCTTGTTATTTTTATTTCATGCAATCAGTGCTGATCATCACTAAAGTTGTGAGTTTTAATCCCGATCATGGCGAGGATACTCGATACAATTTGTCAGTGACTTGCGGCAAGTCTGTGGTTTTCAGCGGGTACTCCGGTTTCCTCCACCCATAAAGCTGACTACCACGATATAACTGAAATATTGTTAAAAGTGGCGTTAAACACAATATACATAACCCCTCCAATACATAATAATCTTTACCAATGCACAATATTTTAATTTTTGTTAAAATGCATCATCAGTTGAAGTACAGCGGATCTTTCAGTACATTACCGATTTGATTCTAATATTATACGTTGTTTTTATATGAGCTATTTCGATCACGACCGACAAATGGCACCCGGTCTAGCAAAATCAATGGAAAGAAGCACGAATTCGAGACTATTTTGTAGATATTTTCACAAGAACCTTGTAAATAATCAGATGATATTTTCTAAAGCAATTAAAAAAATTACGAGTTAAAAGGAAAAAACTCATGTATAATTTTAGCCTACACTTTGTAAATGATCTATTATATGATAATTGTGGTATTTACACTGTGTGTTGTTTGCGTATACCTACCTGTGCAATCAGTGCTTATCACAACTAAAGTTGTGAGTTCTAACCCCATTTAATGATCTGCCATTTATTCCCGCCTAGACATTAAGCCATTTGTTTTAATAATTTGCTCTGTCTGTTTTGGGGATATGTAAAAAAGTTGAGTTTTCTCTATATATTTTTTTAATAATATTTGAGGTATTGAAGACCTCTGTTAAGTGTGGGATTTCTCCCTTATTACTAAATAATTTATCAATTAGATTGGGCACAAGTTATATCAACTTACAATGGTCCTCTCTACATAATAAATAATAACAATAATACATACGTCATCAATAGTAGAATACAATATACAACACTATACATTATTGTCACAGGTAAATATCACTAATAATTCTATATTTAATTTTTAAAGGGGCCTATAGTACATTTAAATATTATAGCGAATATAATACTACTAAATGTTACTTATATTCACTTACAGATGGGTTCTTACCATTTATCTCAATAACAACTAACAGGGGATGCCTGATCAAACTAATGTTGCCCCGCCACTTTTCATTACTGTGACTGCACCAAGCTGGGGAGGATAGTGGTCATGTACATGTGTTTTAGGTTTAGGTGTATTGATTTCGCCTGTGTTTCTACGTTTTTCCGCTTAGTTTTTGTGACATCGAATCTTGTTTTTTTTCGGGGGGGCTCAAAATGAGGCTACTCTGTACGTAATTTGGGATTATAGATACTAGTTTTACGAATGTCGTAATCACAGTCCTTCCTCATTTATAACCTATTACGGGGTTTGTGACTAGATTAACACGACAGGTGCCACTAGTGGAGTTGTAACTGCTTATCCTCCCAAAGCACCTGAGTTCAACTCCAGTTTTTAGTGGAGATCATATTACTTGATCTGTAGTTTTCTGTGTAGTGTTTTGCAGATCGTTGTTTGTCCTTCTGTCCTTTTTCTTTTGGCCATTGTTTTGTCTGTTCTTCTTCGATTTACGGCTTCTGATTACACCTTTGGTATCTTTCAATTCTTCTTCCTGCATTGTATCACGGGGTTTGTAGTAAGAGAGTCACTTTTCTTTTGGCCATTATATTGTCAGTCCTTCTTCGATTTACGGCTTCTGGTTACATTTTTGGTATCTTCTAATTAAGATATAAATCATGGAAGCCAGAATGTGTTGGGAGTTTTAACATGGAATGGCGAATATTAGTATTTTATCCCGAGCCAGAGGCGAGGGATACAATTTACTAATATCCGCCGATGCATGTTAAAACTCAAAACACATTCTGGCTTCCATGATTTATTTCGATTCTGATGTCTAAGAGTATAAATACGGTTGTATACTTTGATTGGAAGACAGTAATTTATATTTACGTTTGCGGAAAATGTCGCAAACAATTTATGCTACTAATGGAAAAGTCAGTCACATTCACCGGCGCATGTGCGAATGAGATTATACCATCGATAAATCGCTCGTTTGACTACAAAGCGAAAGAAGGACGGCATGTTATAATTCTTCTTCCTACATTGTATCACGGGGTTTGTAGTAAGATAGTCACTTTTCTTTTGGCCATTATATTATCAGTCCTTCTTTGATTTACGGTTTCTGTTTACACCTTTGGTATCTTCAAACTTTCATTTGGTAGATGACAAAGACTGCAGAACATCAATAAATTAGAGCTACGACGTTAATTCTATTTACAGAAGTGTTTTTTTAAACTATTTATGGTTATCGAACAGGTAAATAAAAAGTATTATACGTATATGTAATTGTGTTTGCACAAAAATTTGTTTTTCACAACACCATTAGAGATCAACATATTTTTTGCTAAATATTTTTTTAGCTTTTAATTATTTATTTTAAAATAGAAAAGTGTGATATGCATATGAATTTCAACACATACACCATAAATGATATATGCACAAAATAATATATATATATAAAAAGATATTTTCTTTTCATAGATGCAATTTGAAATACAAGAACAGAGATAATATGCATCCAAAGATGATCAGCCTTTCATTGCCGCCTAAACATTTGTTATTATTAATTTGCTCTGTCTGTTTTGGGGATATGTAAAAAAGTTGAGTTTTCTCTATATTTTTTTTAATAATATTTGAGGTATTGAAGACCTCTGTTAAGTGTGGGATTTCTCCCTTATTACTAAATAATTTATCAATTAGATTGGATACAAGTTATATCAACTTACAATGGTCCTCTCTACATAATAAATAATAACAATAATACATACGTCATCAATAGTAGAATACAATATACAACATTATAAATTCTTGTCACAGGAAAATATCACTAATAATTCTATATTTAATTTTAACTAGTCATTGTGTTACAGTAGATATACATACCATTTATGAAAAATGAAAAAAAGACAAAACAAAAAGCATGAAATTATACAATATAGGCAATTTTAGATATACTTACATGTGAAATTAAAGTAACGGGAAATTATTGAAATTTTAGAAAAACTGGGAGGGAGTGTTATGATCATAAATGCGTAAAACGTTTACCGTGTCACTCACTGTTTTGACTTTGAAGGAAGAGGAGGGGCTAATGGGTTATTTTCGCTCTTCGTGATTATAGAGTTTTCTTCAATAATCTTCTACAGTAAAATCTATCCAGGTCAACTTCATAATTATGCAGCTTATGTTTCCTATCCAGTGGACCCAGTTCAGAGGTAAATTATTGTTTTTATTTACACATCCAGACACCCAATATGATATACATGTAGTAAATACTAAAAACCACGGTTTCAATAGCGTCGGATTTACTACTATCTGTTCCCTAATATGTTTTGTAAGTTCAAATTCCGCTTATGGTGAGGGGCACAACATTGTGAGTTCGAATCTCCCTTATTACTAAATAATTTATCAATTAGATTGGGCACAAGTTATATCAACTTACAATGGTCCTCTCTACATAATAAATAATAACAATAATACATACGTCAGCAATAGTACAATGTCAAAAATATTTTTTTATCAATGTGTGACGTAAAAGTTTCTTTGACATTTACTTCACTGAGTTTGGCGCTTTAAAATCTGATTCAACCCACCATTTCTTTAGAAATGCCTGTACATTACGGTTTTCACAGTTTTCCGGTTGTTGACTGATTTTGTCTGTTTATATACTTATGAGTTTTGATTATCCCTTTGTAAGATTGTTCGGAGTTCGGTAATTTTGTTATTACCCTTATATACAATATACAACATTATAAATTCTTAAAATGTTCACTCTTTTTTTTACTTTCAAGGAAGGGGGATCTAATGGGTTATTTTTGTTCTTCCTAACTGTACATTTTTCTTTAATAATCTTCTACAGTAAAATATATCCAGGGCAACTTCATGATTATGCAGCTTGTGCTTCCTATCCAGTGGATACAGTTCAGAGGTAAATTATTGTATTATTTACTCATACAGACACCCAATATGATATGCATGTAGTACATACTAAAAACTACGGTTCCAATAGCGTCGGATTTACTACTGGTACAATTCGTGTTCCCTAATATATTTTGCCTATCACCACTAATGTTGTGACTTCAAATCCCGCTTATGGCGAGGGGCACAACATTAAGTGATAAGGTTTGTCAGTGAATGGCGGTTTCCTCCACCAATAAAACTGACCGCCACGATATGACTGAAATATTGTTGATAGAATGAGCAAGTATGCTTGCGAATAATGAGTGGACATGTACGACTAGAATGGGCTAGTATGTGTGGATAGAATGAGTCACTATGTACGGATATAATGAGCAACTATGCATGGATATAAGGAGCGACTATGCCTAAGGAAAATGAGGGGACATGTACCACTAGAATGGGCGAGTATGTACGGATAAAATGAGTTACTATGGTTGAGAAAAATGAGTGGTATGTACTACTAGAATGGGCAAGTATGTACGGATAGAATGAGACACCATGCTTGAGGAAAATGAGTGGACATGTACTACTACAATGGGCGAGTATGATTGATTGATTGATTGATTGATTGAATTATTGATTGTTTCATTGATTGATTGATTTATTTATTGATTGATTTATTGATTGATTGATTGATTGATTGATTGATTGATTGATTGATTGATTGATTGATTGCTATGCGTCCAGCTATTTTCGGGACGAGAATAAATGTAACAATATATAAACATTAATAGAAATGGGTCAACGACTTTTGATTGTCACTGGAAGAGCATGGACGAATTAGGTAGGGACGAGTACTTCAGTCTTTTGTTTTGGATACAAAGCGCCTACTGTACCGAAATTAACAAATGAGGTATTTATTCTGTAGGGAATGTGGTACTCTCAAGGATTACTATGTGTAATGTTAGAAAGTCTTTCCGGTTCCTTTACTTAGAATTGTGTCTATGTGTAATGTTAGATATTCTTTCCTGTTCCTTTACTTAGATTTGTGTCTATATGTAATGTTAGATAGTCTTTCCTGTTCCTTTACTTAGATTGGTGTCTATGTGTAATGTTAGATAGTCTATCCTGTTCCTTTACTTAGATTTGTGTCTATGTGCAATGTTAGATAGTCTTTCATGTTGCTTTACTTAGATTTGTGTCTATGTGTAATGTTAGATAGTCTTTCCTGTTGTTTTACATAGATTTGTGTCTATGTGTAATGCTGGATAGTTTTTCCTGTACATTTACTTAGATGTGTGTATAAGGGTAATGTTAGATAGTCTTTCCTGTTCCTTTCCATAGATGTGTGTATAAGTGTAATGTTAGATAGTCTCTCATGTTCATTTACATCTATATCCTTACTTAATAATTGTAATATTTATTTACGTATACGTTTAGCACGATTTGCATATGAGACGATGTTGGTGTCGTTTAACAGTAACACTAAGGGTGACACTAGTGCAACAGGAGCTACTCACGCTTCCGGAACACTTAAGTTCACCCTCGTTTTTTCGTGGCGCTTGTGTTGTTCAATCTTTAGATTAGCGTATTCTTTTTGCCAACTTTTGTTTGTCTTTTTCATATCTTGGCAATTGTACATTGTCTGTCCTTCTTTCATTTTCGGCTTCTGGTTGGCCCTTCGTTTTTTGATGCAAACTTCAAGTAAACAAAACTATTTATTTATGAAAAACAAATGTATGGTAGGAAAGATAACTCTTACGACGTTGAAATATTTTCTGTTGCAATATCAACTTGTATAGGAACTTGATATATCATAAAGAGATCGGGTCAATAAATCTCATGTTCAATATTTCTATTGACACTTATAGAATAATTGTTATTTTTATTTCACGAAATCAGTGTATATCACCACCAGTTTTGAGTTTTAATCCCGATCATCGTGAGGGGTATTCGATGCAATTTGCTAGTGACTCGCGGCAAGTCTGTGGTTTTCAGCGGTTACTACGGTTTCCTTCCACCATAAAACTGACTACCACGATATAACTGAAATATTGTTGAAAGTGGCGTTAAACACAATATACTCATCCTCTCCAATACCTAATGATCTTTCACTATGCATAATATTTTATTCTTGTTAAAATCAGTTGAAGTACAACGGATATTTTGGTATATATCCAATTTGATTCTAATAGTATACGTTGTTTTTATTTGAGCTTTTTCGATTACGACGGAAAAATGGTATCCGGTCTAGCAAGATCAATGGAAAAATGCACATATTCCAGAATAATTTGTAGATATTTTCACGAGAACCTTGTAAACATTCAGAAGATAATTATATAGTATATAGCAAATATAGTTAAAGGGAGCCCTTTCTCTCCGCCTTCAATGAAAAAACTCCTATAAAGCGTATAATTTGTAGCCTACACTGTGCAAATGGTTTATTATATCAGAATGTTGGTATTTACACTGTGTATTGTGTGCCTACACCGTCATTAACGAGGGCCGTCATGGTCGTGATCGTATTATAGGCGGATTTACAACTACCTGTGGAATCAGTGCATATCACTGACCACTAAAGTTGTGAGTTCGAACCCCGTTCATGGCAAGGTGTACTCAATACAACATTATGTGATAAAGTTTGTAAGTGACTTGCGTCAGGTCGCTGGTTTTCCCCGGGTACTCCGGTTTCCTCCACCAATAAAACTGACCGCCACGATATTACTAAAATATTGTTGAAAGTGGCGTTAAGCACCATAAACCTAAACCAAACCGTCATTAACATTCGGGATACAGATCATTTCTGAAACAGATAAAGTAAGATTGGAAATATTGAGAGAAAAAAAACGCATCGGTGGTATAATGGTTAGCGTGCTCGTCTCGAGCGTGGTTTATCGTGAGTACGAGCCTTGATCGGGTCAATCCAAAGACTATAAGATTAGTACTTGCTGCTTCTCCGTTAAGCACGAAGCAATAAGGAGTAAGAGCAAAAACTGGTTGCCTCAGATAATGTTTCCGAATTGAACGACATGGTTACCCGTAGACTGCTCTTCCAGTGATCTAGCAATAGACACATCCAACTAAGCGTGTTGGTCAAGTATTAAGGGGACAACATTTATCATATCATCGAATGTAACTTGTTCTTTCTCGTCATGATATAACTGACAAATTACTCATTTGGCGTTAAACAACAATCACTCACTCAATGGAACTATTATTCTTTGTAATGACAGTCTTTATTATTAAGAAAAAAAGATATTTGAATATATTTGACGTATTATATTATCATTATCTTTCATGAAATTGTATTAAAAAAAAATGTCTATAGTACATTTAAATATAATAGCGGATAGAATTCTACTAAATGTTACTTATTTCCACTTACAGATGAGTTCTTACCATTTATCTCACTAACAACTAACAGGGGATTATTGATTTGAACAAACTAATTTAACCCCGTCACTTTTTATTACTGTGACTGCACCAAGCAGGAGGATAGTGGTCATGTACATGTGTGTTATGAATATAGAGTTCGCATGTGTTTCTACGTTTTTCCGATTAGTTTTTGTGACTGTTTTGACGGTATGGTATTTTGTGTTTTTCGTTTTCTTAAATAGGTCAGCCATTGTTCTGGATATATTTTGGCATACATAATCCCTCTATAAAATCTTTTAGATCCTTTTTTGTGACATTGAACCTTGTTTTCTTGGAGGGTGGGGGGAGGGCTCAAAATGAGGTTACTCTGTATGTAATTTGGGATTATAGATTCTAGTTGTACGAATGTCGTAATCACAGTCCTTCCTCATTTATAAACTATCACGGGGTTTGTAACTAGATTAACACGACAGGTGACACTAGTGGATCAAGAATTGCTTATCCTCCCGAAGCACCTGAGTTCACCTCCGGCTTTTAGTGGAGTTTGTATTACTCGATCTGTAGCTTTCTGTGTAATGTTTTGTAGATCGTTGTTTGTCCTTCTGTCCTTTTTCTTTTGGCCATTGTGTTGTCTGTTCTTCTTCGATTTACGGCTCTGATTACACCTTTGGTATTTTCCAATTCTTCTTCCTACATTGTATCACGGGGTTTGTAGTAGGAGAATCGCTTTTCTTTTGACCGTTGTATTATCAGTCCTCCTTCGATTTACGGTTTCTGGTTACACCTTTGGTATCTTCAAACTTTTCCTTTGGTAGATGACAAAGATTGCACATCAATAAATTAGAACTACGACATTAATTTGATTTACGGAAGTGCTTTTTTATAACTGTTTATAGCTATCGAACAGGTGAATAAAAAGTATTATACCTATATGTAATTGTGTTTGCAAAACAATTTTTTTTTCACAACACCATTAGATTAAACATATTTTATTGCCAAATATTTTGCTTAACTTTTAATTGTTTATTTTAAAATAGAAAAGTGTTATATGCATATGAATTTCAATACATACACCATAAATACACAAAATATTATATATATATATATATATGAGAATATTTTGTTTGCATGCATGCAATTTAAAATACAAGAACAGAGATAATACAACTTGTATCCAAAGATGATCAGCCATTCATTGCCGCCTAAACATTAAGTCATTTTTTGTTTTTATTAATTTGCTTTGTCTGTTTTGGTTATATGTAAAAAAGTTGAGTATTCTCTATATATGTTTTTAATTAATATTTGAGGTATTGAAGACCTCCGTTAAGTGTGGGATTTCTCCCTTATTACTAAATAAGTTTTCAATTAGATTGGGCACAAGATATATCAACTTAAAATGGTCCTCTCCACCAAATAAATAATAACAATACTACATACGTCAGCAATAGTAGAATACAATATACAACATTATAAATTCTTGTCACATGAAAATTCCACTACTAATTCTATATTTAATTTTTAACATTACAGTAGATATATATACCATTTATGAAAAATGAAAAAAAGACAAAACAAAAAGCATGAAATTATACAATATAAACATTTTTAGATATACATGTATGTGAAATGAAAGTAACGGGAAATTATTGAAATTAACAAAACATGGAAGGGAGTGTTATGATCATAAATGCGTAAAACGTTTACCGTGTCACTCAACCCTGAAGGATAGGTTATTTTCTTTCTTCGTGATTATAGATTTTTCTTTAATAATCCTCTACAGTAAAATCTATCCAGGTCAACTTCATAAGTATGCAGGCTTATGTTTCCTATCCAGTGGACCCAGTTCAGAGGTAAATTATTGTTTTTATTTACACATCCAGACACCCAATATGATATACATGTAGTAAATACTAAAAACCACGGTTTCAATAGCGTCGGATTTACTACTATCTGTTCCCTATATATATATGTTTTGTGAGTTCGAATCCCGCTTATGGCGAGGGGCACAACATTAAGTGATAACGTTTATCAATGAATTGCGGTTTCTTCCACCAATAAAACTGACCGCCACGATATGACTGAAATATTATTGAGAGAATGAGCGAGTATGCTTGAGAATAATGAAAGGACATGTACGACTAGAATGGGCGAGTATCTGTGGATAGAAAGAGGAGGAGCATGCACAAAATACATCTGGTTGAGTAAACAAGTCTCCCCAAAAAATGGGAATTATAGACGGATAACTTAAATATTCAATCATGAGTCTATATAATATTATATAACTACCTATATCAATGTGAAATATCAATACAAAGACTGATTTATACAGTAACTACCGAACTAATTAACATTTCACTAAGCCTGTTACGATCTTGTTTACATAATCCAAGATGTCTGCGCCCAGTAGAGTCAACAGTGATGACAATATTTCTTGTTCTCAGCCAAATATATCCACTTCAACTCCTATTACTAATAAAAGAGCTTCACCTGACAGTCCCGATGACCTCCCAGCAACGGAAAAACAAGAAAAAAGACAAATCAGGCGACGAAACTCAATTTCTGATCTAACCGACATCATTCCCAAAAAGGCCCCCAGTACCAGGAAAACTATTACGGACAAAGTATTAGAGGCTCTCACTAGCCCTGACGTTCTCAACAAAATCATTTCAATCCTTTCTGAGAAAATATGTGAAACAATAGAAGCAACCATAAAAGATATTGTTGATGATAAAATAAAAACACATGTTGATGCTCATGTAAATCCATTAATAGAAACTGTCAACAAGCAACAAAAAACAATATCTGAGCAGGCACAAACACTTTCAAAGCAAGCAGCTATTATTACTACTCTCCAAACAACAGCTAAAGACCATACATTGGCTTTGAAAGAACATGCAACTGAAGTTGATGCATTGTACAATACAATTATAAAGCTTGAATCCAGGATAGAAGGTCAGGAACAATATTCAAGGCGTACCAGCCTTCGTTTACACAACATTAAGGTGCCTGTTGATGAAAGGGGAAATGTCAAGCACTCTGTTAATACAGATGAGCTTATTCTCAATGTGTGTAATGACAAACTTGGGCTTGATATAAACTTACATGACATTGGAAGGTCACATATTATTGGGAAGGTAAAAGATGGAAAATCCCAAGTAATTGTGAGATTCATTTCATACGGAACACGTAACAAAGTGTATAGTAATAAAAAAGAGCTTGAAAAACCACTCAGACAAAATCTTCATCACTGGAAACCTTACCAAATACCGAACCGAACTTGTAAAGGAGCTTGCAGAACTAAAATATAATGGCCTACTATACACATACTGGGCATCTGATGGTCGTATATTTCTTAAGCAGAACACAACAAGCCGTAAAATGCTGATAAACAACCGTGATGATATTCTGGACTGCATCCACAGCACTGAACATGACACATACACTTAGACATATACAATATCACAACACCTGTTATTTTGAATAAAATTTTGATTTTAGTTGATTTTGTTCATTGCACGCACATTTTGTTATTTTTTTCTAGGTTTGCTCGAATAATCTCCATTGTTAATAATACTATTTGCCATGTCATTTATCTCAAATTCAGTAAATATTTGGTTTTCTTTTTAATTTAAGTATATCTATACACAATGTACGTTAAATGACAAAATAAGCCAAACATAAATATATTACTGTGAGTCCAGCACCATGATATCATCTAAAAAAAAAATTAATGTTATTGTTTTTTTCCCCTACCTCTTATCACCTTTGTGTATTGTAAGATGTGATTTATAAATAGTATGGAGGGCTTGTTTCAAAGTACAAATTATGCCAAAATATGTATACATTCAAAAGTTATTTGTTTATAAACTGAAAGAAATTTCCACACACCAAACATGACAAACTTGGCTATCATCCAATTCACTATACTCATGACACTGATTATCAAATTCAATCTAGGAATAAAATTGAATTACGGCAATCGTCCAAATATTCAGTAATTTATCTTTCACTATTACTATTTGTGATATGATTTGGTAGTTCTTTAGTATATGCCGTATATTCCTAACAGCTAGGTATACTGGTTCTTTATTCATTTCTTTGGGGGCCTGATATTTCTAATAAGATTATAAATAGCTAATTTGAATATAAAGTATGTTTTATTGTTATAAGATGTGCATTTTTTTCCATGTTTTCCAATATTGTATAGACGTACCAAGATATCATTCTCTATCACCCACATGCTTTTAATGTTATTGTTTTTTTGCTACCTTTTGGGACCTTTGTGTAACGTAACATTTAATTGTTAAATAGAATGGAGGGTATGTCTCAAAGGACAAATTATGCTATAAAAATGTACACATTCAAAAGTTATTTGTTTATTGATGGAAAGAAAGTTCCACACATCAAATATGACAAACTTGGTTATCATCCAATACACTATATTCATGACACTGATTATTGAATTTAATATAGGAATAAAACTGAATACGGAAATGGTCAAAATATTAAGTAAATTATCATTCACTGTTTTTTATAAGAAACACTGGTCGTTAATATAATTATTTAGTTACTATGTGTCGTATATTTCTAACAGCTTGTTTTATTGTAATGTGATGTGTCCCTTTTCATGTTTTCTCAAAACTATACCGACATTATCGGTGTGTTCGCTTCCTCACACATTTGGACTGAAACTAGCATACGTGTCATTCACTTATGTATGTTGTAAGCAATTGGATTTTTGTGTATTTAATAACATGTTATGAAATTTTAAGTTTATACAGTGTTTTGTCGGTAATTGAAGTTAGAATTTGATATTATAATAAAGCTGTAGTTTTCAACAAACATCATGTTTTTCGAACTGGATAAAATATTAATCCAAGAATAATTCTTTTAAATTACCGACGGGACATGTAGTGACATTTTTTTTCTCAAATGGGTCTATCATCTCATATATGCGGGGACGCATAAGTCACCCATGATGTGGGGGGATGGATTCATACTCGATATAAAGGATGTCATATAGATTTAATTATGACTATTATGTAACATTCCCATTTTATTTTTTCGAAACTTTTCATTCGATGACATTTCAATTACATGTACATTTTCCAAACTGTTTATATGTATGGTATCTATGTTTGTGATCTTACTTTTTTCTAGATCACAAGTGTTTAATTTTCTGATATTTTTAATACACCAGGAGATGTGTTTGGCTTTGGGTCGGCGAAACATCTGCATAGCCAGGAAGCAAATGATAAAAACATTTTTTGTTAAACCAAATGGGTAACAATTTAGATGCTATCGGACTGTTTCGTGCCTGTAAAATGAGTCTTAATATCGGCTATGATTCTCGCTCTGACACTTTTCATGATATCTTAATTACTAACTTACGATGTTCCTTCCTATTTGCTTCACTTTTAATCCTTCAAAGTCTAAATCCAAAAGTTAATGTTGCCTTCTTCCTTTTTGTTTTACATTTTTTATTGCTGGTTGGCAATATTGAATCCAATCCTGGACCTGAGTCTGCTTACATATCGAGTACACCGTTGAGTGCGGTAGATGTTTTGTCTGATAAATCCATATCCATATGCAATATTAATATTAGAAGTACAGGGGTTTCAAAGTTTTTTATAATAGGAGGTACTTCTTAAATTTTAGGAGGTACCTAAAAAATTAGGCTGAGGGCCGTAAGGGGTCCAGGGGGGCGGAAGCTCCTGAAATCTAGCATTTTGTGGACCAAAAAATGTACTTCAGAGACTGCAAAACATTAAGTGTTTTTGAAAGAAAAATCCCATAAACTTTAGAGTTCAGATTTCACCAAGAGTGAAGACCATGCATAATGCCTGGATCCCCCCCCCCCCCCCCCCCCAATTTCTTTATTGAATATTTCAGTTTACAGACTTCAGCCAAGATTATTCATAGATAGTCTGCCATATCTTAAACAAACCCAAAAGGACCATAAAGAGCTACGGTTCCGCAGCTAGGCTTGACCAAGCCATTGTTATCAAAGCTTAAACTTCTCTAAATTCTTTTGTTGGCTTTGTCCTTTTCTTTTTCACAATACCTTGCCTTGTGTGTTTTTTTACTTTATTACCAGTAATTAAACTCATCAAAGACCATTGGCAGGATCAAGACATATAAGTGTCATAATTAATGAAACCAAGGATGTATATAGAATACGTCCTTGACGAAACATATAAATTTAATTTGCAATCATCAATCTTTAATAAAATTTATAATTTTTTAATAGATCAATACAAATATAAGTAAACAAAAACAATATATATTGTTACTTTCACGACTTATGTGCAAAAAAAATGTTCGAACAAAAACGATTCGCGGGAAGACATTTATTAACATTTGAATCACAAAAGTTAAATTATTTTGGGAAAAAAGGGTGGCCGTCGTTTTGACATTACAATGTAATTCGTATTTGAGCCATGTCCGGTCCTTTTTCAAGATTTCTAGTAATTTTCTATCCCTTATCTCCTCGTACCCCCTTTTAAAAATGTTTTTCAGCACACTTTCATTTCTGTGAACAACCGCGGTAGGGCCCCGTCAAAATATGTAAATAAACTAGCCATAGGTTTTTATTTTTTTATACCGGAAGTTAAACAATATGGACGGAGTTAAGCAACAAGACAGTACGCCCCAGAATGATTCGACACTGGGTTTTAAATGGATAAAACAAATCGCACAAAATATTGTGTAGTCATATATTCATAATACATAATGATCATACTTATATTACTGGAGATTACACTAAATTGTGTTTGAACATAATTTGTAATCGGTCATTTTTTTATTTTGAAATGATGTCAGCTTTGTTCCGGTCCGAGTTTTACACACGGATGAAAAGATATTGGGGCGAAAATATATCTATTTACCGCATGCGCAAACTGCTATTTACGATTCTAAGGTAAAGTTATTTTTAAAACAGGGAATATCCCATCAACTTGGTCGTGACGCAGTTGTTTGATTTGAATGCGAGAATTCAGCAATTGACGTGATCATTAATTTTTCATGAAAAATATTCCACAAGCCTATCGACCATCGTACTTGTGGTTTTGACCACCGCTAATTTTGGGGGGTTCAGTAATTTCTGCCGTTACTATACACGATCTCAGGCGGGTAAAGGTACCGGGTACCGGCCCACTTTGAAACCCCTGGAAGTATAAGAAATACAATAAATTTTCTCCAAAATTTTGTTGATGAATTCGATATTATTGTTTTAACTGAAACACATCTTGACAACAGCATTGAAAACAGAGATATCGAACTCGATTCATTTGATAAAAATCCTCAACGAAAAGATCGTACTAATTCTGGTGGCGGGTTACTTATTTACTCAAAGGAAGACATCGGCATTTGCAGGATACACGAACTTGAAAATGACATAGATGAAACGATTTGGGTTGAAGTTCATGCCAAAGGTCACTCTTTTCTTTTGTGTAATACATATCGACCTGAATGGACCGACTCTGAATATTGGGCACGCTTAAATCATGCTATATGTTTAGCATATCAAGTCAACGAAAATATTGTGATCTCTGGAGATCTGAACTCTGACCTTATGTCTTTAAACAATAACAAATTGATCGATATGATGAGGCTTTTTATCTTTAAAAATGTAATAGAGAAACCAACAAGGGTAACAAATCATAGTATAACATTATTAGATCCCATTGTAGTAAGTGACACAATTAATTATGTATTTTCTGATGTTTTTAAAATACCTCATAATATTAGTGATCATGATGCCTCAGTCTTAATTCTTCAATGTTCCAAAAATATCTCACGATCATTTAAAAGAGAAATTTGGCAGTATCAAAAAATTAATTACGAAAAGTTTGAAGAAAAATTAAATGAAATTAACTGGAATGAAAAACTTGACCACTTGAATGACGTTGATGAAATGTGCGAAAAATTTACAAAGTGTTTCCTAAAAATAGCACAGGAATGTATCCCGACAAAAATAATAACTATTTGGAATAATGGTAGGCCGTGGTTTAACAACGAAATACGAAAAGAAATTCGCATAAAGGACCGATTTAAAAAAACTGTTTTGAAATTTGACAGGGAAAGGGATATTAAACTATATAAAAAACAGAGAAATAAAGTAAATAACATGAAAAAAATTGCTAAAGAAAATTTTGAAAATAATTTAAATCACATTCTTTTAGAAAACTCGTCCAATCCAAAAACATACTGGAAAATTATGAAAATGCTTATCAAATCAAATAAGGGAAGCAACTGTATTCCTCCTCTTAGAAACTCTATAAATGATGAAAACTTCGACGATATTGTGTATGGAGACGAAGACAAGTGTGATTTATTAAATAAATACTTTAGTCTTATATCGAAGTTGGAGGAGGAGAACGTGCCTCTTCCAGACTTTGATATAAACACTAATAATGTAATAAATGAGATTTGTGTAACCATAAGTGAAATTGTAGATATTTTAAAAATTATTGATCCATACAAAGCTTCTGGACCCGACAAAATTAGTCACAACATGTTAAACATTTCCCCTGAAAAGATAGCCATCCCACTACAAATTATTTTTAACAAATCTCTCCGTCAATGTAAATATCCCTCTAGTTGGAAAAATGCACATGTCACAGCGATTTTTAGAAAAGGTGATACTTCTTTCCCTTCTAATTACCGCCCAATATCACTGATTAGCTGTGTCGGAAAAGTAATGGAAAGGATTATATACAAACACGTATATAACCATTTAATACAAAACAAGCTTATCTACCAGTACCAATCTGTTTTTTTGCCTAAACATTCCTCAGTCCACCAATTAATAGAACTATATAATACTATCTTAAACTCTCTTGAAAAAAAAGAACTATGTTGCTTCGTTTTCTGTGATTTCTCAAAGGCTTTCGATAAAGTTTGGCACAAAGGTTTGATACATAAAATGAATTGTTATGGAATAAAAGGGAATTTACTAAAATGGTTTGAAAATTATTTATATTGTAGACACCAAAAAGTAGTAAACAGAGATTCGTCGCTCTCATATGTGTCTGTGTCTGCTGGGTCTCCCAAGGGTCTGTTCTTGGACCTCTGTTATTTCTGGTTTACATTAATGATATTGGTGATACGCTTCTTTCCTTAAGCCTGTGTTTGCTGATGACACTTCCCTTGGCTATGCAAGCCAAGATGAAGATCAAATAAAATATGTCATAAATCATGATCTACATGAACTTGGTGACTGGTCAAAGAGATGGTTGATGTCTTTCAACCCAGACAAAACTGAAATCATGTTTTTTAAACGTGTAGATAACCCTCATACTGAGTGATGTAGCTGCCATATAACCGTCATACTGCCTTGTGCAACTAACAGAAAACCGTAATCCTGTCTCATTTAGCTGACAGATAACCGCCAAGTTCCCTCATATATCTGACAGCTTACCATCATCCTGCCTCATGTAACTGACAGATAACCATCATACTGTCTATTGTAGCTGACAGATAACCGTCATTGTTACTCATGTAGCTGACAGATAACCGCCAACCTGCCTCATGTAACTGGCCGATAACTCCATCCTGTCTGATGTAACTAATAGATAACCGTCATGCTGCCTCATGTAACAGACAGATAACAGTCAACATGCTTCATGTTGCTGACAAATAACCGTAATCCTGCCTCATGTAACTGACAGATAACCGCTAGCCTGCCTCATGTAGCTGACAGATAACCGTCATTTTTACTCATGCAACTGACATATAATCGCCAACCTGCCTAATGTAACTGACAGATAACCACCAACCTGCCTTATGTAACTGGCAGATAACTCCATCCTGTCTCATGTAACTAATGGATAACCGTCATACTGCCTCATGTAATAGACAGATAACAGCCAACCTGCCTCACGTAGCTGACAGAATAACGTAATCCTGCCTCATATAGCGTACAGATAACCGTCCTGCTGCCTCATGTAACTGACAGATACCTGCTAACCTGCCTCATGTAGCTGACCGATAACATTCATTCTTACTCATGTAACTGATAGATAACCGCTAACATGCCTCCTGTAACTGACAGATAACTGCCATCATGCCTCATGTAACTGATAGATAACCGTAATCCTGTCTCTTGTAACTTACCGATAACTGTAATCCCCCTCATGTAACAGACAGATACAGGTCATGCTGCCTCATGTAACTGACATATAACCATCGTCCTGCCTCATGTAACTGACTGATAACTGGTAACCTGTCTCATGTAGCTGAGAGATAAGCGCCAACCTTGTTCATATAACCGACAGATAGTCGTCATCCTGACTCATGTGATTGACAGAAAACCGTCATCCCGCCTCATGTAGCTGACAGACAATCGCCATCCTACCTCAATTATCTGGCAGAGTTCACATACCGATGCAGACAACCGCCAACCTGCCTCAAATAACTTACAGATAACCGCTATCCTACCTCATGTAGCTGAGAGATAACCACCATCCTTCCTCATTTAACTGACAGATAACTGCCATTTTAACTCATGTAGCTGACAGATAACCTACATCCTGTCTCAAATAACTGACAGATAACCGTCATCCTGCCTAATGTAACTGACAGATAACCGTCATTCTATCTCATGTTACTAACAAATAACCGTCATACTGCCTCATGCAGCTTACATATAACCGCCATCCTGTCTTATGCAACTAACAGATAACTGTCATCATCCTGTCTCATTTAGCTGACAGATAACCGCCAAGCTACCTCATATATCTGACAGCTTACCATCATCCTGCCTAATGTATCTGACAAATAACAGCCAACCTGTCTCATGTAACTGGCAGATAACTCCATCCTGTCTGATGTAACTAATAGATAACCGTCATACTGCCTCATGTAACAGACAGATAACAGCCAGCCTGCCTCTCGTAGCTGACAGAATAACCGTAATCCGGTCTCATATAGCTTACAGATAACCGTCCTGCTACCTCATGTATCTGACAGATAACTGCTAATCTGCTTCATGTAGCTGACGGATAACCGTCATTCTTACTAATGTAACTGACAGATAACAACTAACATGCCTCCTGTAACTGACAGATAGCTGCCATCATGCCTCATGCAACTGACAGTTAACAGCCAACCTGCCCTATGCAACTGATAGATAACTGTAATCCTGTCTCTTGTAACTTACCGATAACCGTAATCCCCCCTCATGTAACAGACATGTACACGTCATGCTGCCTCATGTAACTGACATATAACCATCATCCTGTCTCATGTAACTGACTGATAACTGCTGATCTGCCGCATGTAACTGATAGATAATCAACAACCTGCCTCATGTAGCAAACAGAAAAACGACATACTGCCGCATGGAACTGACTGATAACCCATAGCCTGTCTCATGTAGGTGAGAGATAAGCGCCGACCTTGTTTATGTATCAGACAGATAACCGTCATCCCGCCTCATGTAGCTGACAGACAACCGCCATCCTACCTCAATTATCTGACAGAGTTCACATACCCATGCAGACAACCGCCAATCTGCCTCAAATAACTGACAGAGTACATATACCAATGCAGAAAACCGCCATCCTGCCTCAAGTAACTGACAGATAACCGCTATCCTACCTCATGTAGTTGAGAGATAACTACCATGCTTCCTCATTTAACTGACAGATAACTGCCATTCTAACTCATGTAGCTGACAGATAACCTACATCCTGCGTCATATAACTGACATATAAACGTCATCCTGCCTTATGTAACTGACAGATAACCGTCATACTGTCACATATAACTGACAGATAACCGTCATACTGCCTCATGTAGCTTACATATACCTGTCATACTGCCTGATGTAACTATCAGATAATCCTCATCCTGTCTCATTTAGTTGACAAATAACCGCCAATCTACCTGATGTATCTGACAGCTTACCATCATCCTTTCCTAATGTGTCTGACAAATAACCGCCAACTTGCCTCATGTAAATCACAGATAACCCTCATCCTGCCTTATGTAGCTGATAGATAGCCGTCATTTTAACTCATATAACTGACAGATAATCACCAACTGTTATTTAACGCCACTTTCAATAATATTTTAGTTATATCGTGGCGGTCAAATATATTTGTGGAGGAAACCGGAGTACCCGGAGAAAATCACCGATCTGACAAAAGTCACTGACAAACTTTATCACACAATGTTCAATCAAGTACACCTCACCTCAGTGGGATTCACACTGACAACGTAGGTAGTTATATATCCAACTAACATACGATCACGACCACGACGACCCCCGTGAGAAAATGTGCTCATTATAACGTTATGTGATGAAGTGTGTCAGCGACCTATGATTCTTGGGTGCTGCTTCTGTATACTTTTCTTATATCTATTTCCATGTTTAACTTATAAAGTTACCTACATTTTCAGCCGAGATGTATTCGATACAACATTATGTAATAAAGTTTGTCAGTGACTTGCATCAGGTCAGTGGTTTTCTCCGGGTACTCCGGTTGCCTCCACCAATAAAACTGACCGCCACGATATAACTGATGCATTGTTGAAAGTGGCATTAAACACCATAAGTCATCAGCCACCATCACGGATCAATGGTTTGTAATGCTGTTTCTGTAGACGAGATTAAACATTGATATTATACTTAAGTTTTTTTATTTCCAAGTTGAACTTGTAAAGTTACCCACAGTTCAACAAAAATACTAAACACATTATCCAATAATACTTTAATAATGAAAGGAAAAACACAAAAAATATCATATAGTTTCAAAATTCAATAGAAAAATCGTAGAGATAGGCAAAATCGATACCCCTGACACACAAATTTTAACAATACATAACCACTCACTGTCATGGTTTGGTACAGTCACTTCAATAAACAAATGTGAGGTTAAGCTAGTTTACTGCACCCAAAGCATCAGATATTATCAATAACCCAATTTTCTTATGATATCAAGACTATTAAACAATACAAGTAGGTAATGAGAAACTAATCAGAATATTTAACTGCACTTAAACATCGTCATTATAATCTATTTGTTAAATATATTTGTTCATTATAATATTTGATATAGATACCATGGCCTCTTTGATGGTTTCGTTTCACAAGACATTTCGCTAATTTAATGTAAATATGATACCATGAAACATCAATTTACGTCTCTGAATTTGTAACAAAATGGATATTATTTTGACCATTTGTGTAGGAGGTAGATTATTCTAATTGTTTTGAAACCAAATAACTTTCAATGTTATGGTTTCTTTTGTCAAGTGCATCATTTTAAGACTAAAGCAGAACAAAAGAGGATTTTAATGTGGATACATATACAGTCAATCCTGAATAAGCGACCACCTTTATTAAGCATGAACTTGTTTTATATAATAAAAAAGTAGATATCAAATTTCGGTAATAACCTTCGTCAACTATGCTGTAGTCTTATTGTGTCTTCAATTTGCAATGGATGTCATCTTAATTGAACCACCTGTCTGACGGGAGGCCTTTTCAAAGTTCTCGGTAACTTGTGGACACGCTGATCTGCTCTGTGAGTTATTATTGGAATTTACAGTTCATAAATAATGTAATTATCAGTAAACTAATGTTCGCCTCCCGCAGACATAGGTGACCTTAGCCTATTTTTGCTCTCTTCTGTAGGTCCTTTGATTTTCTTGCTACCAAAGACATTGAAATTACAAGCCTATCCAATTATTCGAGGGTATCTGATGAAAGTCATTCCACAAATGTGTCGTACGTACTAAATTAGATATCTACGTTTATATTACTTTCACTTTTTCGGTACCTCTGCTGGAGGATTATTAGTATATGAAGGTATCATCCGCACAGTAGTCAGTGTATTGGCGCTGACATGATATATTAGATATATTTATTATTGAATTGTACAGTTCTTTAGCATTGTAATTATCATTAAATCTAAGATTCTCCCGTAGTCATAGATAACCGATTTTTGTTTATCCAGTTTAGGCCCTGTGACTTTCTTTCTCCCTAAGACTTTGACTTTAATAAAACTATGTCAGATTTGCGTCTACGTTTTTATTATATACAATTTTATACTCTTTAGGGGAAAATTGCTATAATAAACACCAATACCTTTAATTTACAAAGACAATATGGTATATTTTTACGCGACACCTTTTAAATCAAAATGGCAAATTAATTATTGTTCATTGATTTACATAGCAAAAATAGTGTAACATATTTATTACAACGATACACTTAGTCGTCATAATCAATGTATGTCCCAATAATACGATTTAATAATGATTATATATATTATATCTGTAGCGATTCTATCCTATGGCCTGTTTGTTTGGGGTTTTTACGTGTAGAAACGTCTGCTTTGAGAACCAAAAGTATAGAATAAAAAACAAAATACCACACTGTCGGAACTTTTCCATCGATAGCTCTTGCATATGTACTCTCACTTTCATTGCTTGGTTCAGGCACTTCAATAAAAAGTGGCGTGATTAAACTGGTAATATGAAATTAAAGTATGATATGGATTCCAATATTTTAAAACTTCAATTAAGTATGAACAATAATTCCACAGGTAAATTCTTCATTATGTGAGGATCAGGACCATCATGTTGTTGTCCCTATCATGTGTTTGTATGTGGATCTTCTTCTGTTTACTTAATCTGCTCTATGTTTACACTGGATCATTACTTCTTCGCCCTGCCCTCATTGTGTTTGCATCCTGAGCATCCCCTCTTCGCCTCCCGTGAATTCTGCATCTAAACCATCCCATGTTCGATATTCTACTTTGATTTTTCAGTTGACCATCCCCTCTAATCTGTGGTTGTATCGATTTATCTCTTGTTCACACCCTTCTGTTCTGTGTTTTTGTCGCCCCTTGTCATCACCTCTAATTTATGGTTTATCCTCGGACCACCATCTTTTCATTTTTCTAATCTGTGTTTGTATCCGACCATCCACTCTTCTAGCCATCTCTTCTTGGTTTTATTTTACAGAGAATCCCCTCGCTCCTCTATTATGCACTTCTATCCTGACTCCTCCCTATTTTTCTCTCTCTACTCTAAATCTGTGCTAGCACCCGGACCATCTCTTCAGGGTCCTCTCTTTTCTCCATCCGGAATATCACTTCTGTGTCCCCTCTGTCACTGTTAAGAATTGTACGGCCTTGTCTGTATATATGAGTAATACGGTGGGTATCTTTCATAGGAAGTAGAAACTGCTCACAATTTACGAGCACCTGGGTTCTTCCCCGGTATTTTGGTGGAATCTGTGTTGAACATCTTTATAACTTTTTTGTTGTCCTATTATGTTTCTTTACGTCCTGAGTTCCATATTGTGAAGTCCGTTACGATTTCCACATAGAAACGATGTTCGGTTTGCCTTTACCCCCAGTTGTTCGTATTAGGGTTCATGGCGTATTCACGTTATTGATGTCTGTTTGCGTCTAGTGGTGTCCAACACATGTGTTGTCTTTTCGTTGTGTTTTTCGTCGTCTTGTGTTCCCGATGTTGCCAGTTTCTCTGGATTGTCCTTTTTTGATTGTCCCATTCGGTATTCTCAGACATTTATTTGTAATCTGACCATTCTTTCATCATCCGTAACCTTCTGTTTGTTTCTAGAAAATTCCCTACGCGGTGTCTTTATTAGAATCATTCCCTTGTCGCTCCTTTATTCGCCCAATCTAATCGGTGTTCGTCGCAGATTAACAGACAACAACAAACCAGCCTCAAGTAACAGACATATTACACACCCATAGGCAACCGCCAACCTGCCTCATGTAACTGACACACAACCGCCAGCCCGCCGCAAATTACAGAGAACACACATTCCCTGCAGAAAACCGACATCCTGCCTCATGTAACTGACAGACAACCGCTATCCTGCCTCAAGTAGCTGAAAGATAACCGCTATCCTGCCTCATGTAACTGACAGATAACCGCCAACCTGCCTCATGTTGTTGACAGTAAACCGTCATCCTGCCTCATGTAACTGAGAGATAACCGTCAGCCTGCCTCATGTAACGTAGAAATAACCGTCGTCATGTCTCATATCACTGACAAATAAACTGCATCCCTCCTCATGTAACTGACAGATAACCACCAATCTGCATCATGTAATTGACAGATACTCATCATCCTGCCTTATGCAACTGACAAATAACCGTCCTCCTGACTGATGTAACTGAGAGATAACCGTCAGCCTGCCTCATGTAACTGAGAGATAACCGTCAGCCTGCCTCATGTAACGTAGAAATAACCGTCATCATGTCTCATGTCACTGACAAATAAACTGCATCCCTCCTCATGTAACTGACAGATAACCACCAATCTGCATCATGTAATTGACAGATACTCATCATCCTGCCTTATGCAACTGACAAATAACCGTCCTCCTGACTGATGTAACTCACAGATAGCCGTCATCATGCTTCATGTAGCTGACAGATAACCTCCAATCTGTCTTTTATAACTGAGAAATAATCGTCATCCTGCTTCATGTAGCTGACTGATAATCGCCTACCTGTCTCATATAACTGACATATAACCGTCATTATGCCTTATGAAACTGAGAGATAACCGTTCGTCTGCCTCATGTAACTAACAGATAACCGTCGTCCTGTTTCATGTAACTGGCAGATAACAGTCAATCTGCCTCATGTAACTGACAGATAATCGTCATCCTTCATCATGTAACTGACAGATAACCGTAATGCTGCCTTATGTAACTGATAGATGACCGCCAACCTGCCTCATGTAACTGAGAGAAAACCATAATCCTGTCTCATGTAACTGACAAATAAACATCATCCCTCATCATGTAACTGACAGATAACCGCCAATCTGCCTCATGTAATTGACAGATAATCATCACCCTGCCTCATACAACTGACAAAAAACCGTTATACTGCCTCATGTAACTCATAGATAACCGTCATCATGCTTCATGTAGCTGACAGTTAAACTGCAATCTGCCTTTGATAACTGAGAAATAATTGTCATCCTGCTTCATGTAGCTGAATGATAATAACCTACCTGCCTCATGAAACTGACAGATAACCTTCATCCTGCATTATGAAGCTGACAGATAACCGTCAATCCGCCTCATGTAGCTGACACATAACGTCATCCTGCTTCATGTATCTGACAGATAACCGTCATCCTGCCTCATAAAGCTGACAGATAACCGCCACCCTACCTCATGTAACTGACAGATAACCGTCATCCTGCTATATGTAACTGACAGATAATCACTAACTTGCCTCATGAAGTTGACAGATAATCGTTAATCTGCGTCATGTAGTTAACATAACCGTCATCCTGCCTCATGTATCTGACAGAAAACCGTCAATTTGCCTCATATAACTGAGATATAACCGTCATCTTACCTCATATAGCTGGTAGATAACCGTAATCCCGCCTTATGTAACTGACAGATAACCGTCATCCTGCCTCATGTAACTGACAGATAACTGTCAATCTGCCTCATGTAGTTAGCAGATAACCTCCATCCTGCCTCATATAACTGACAGATAACCACCAAGTTACCTCATGTAGCTGTCAGATACCCGTCATCCTGGCTCATGTAACTGACAGAAAACCGTCAGCCTATCTTATGTAACTGACAGAAAACCGTCATCCTGCCTCATGTAACTGACAGATAACCGTCAACCTGCCTCATTTAACTGACAAATAACTGTCATCCTGCCCCATGTATATGACAGATAACTGTCATCCTGCCTCATGTAGCTGACAGATAGCCACCAAGCTGCCTCATGTAGTGAACAGATAACCGTCATCATGCCTCATGTAACTGACAGATAACCGTCATCCTGCCTCATGTAACGGACAGAATACCACCAACCTGCCTCAGGTAACTGACAGATGACCTTCATCCTGCCTCATGTAACTGACAGACAATCATCATCCTGCATCATGTGACTGACATATAGCCGCCATCTAGGCTGAGGTAACTGACAGATAACCATCATCCAGCCTCAGGTTACCAATAGAGTACCACTAACCTGCCTCATGTGACTGACATAACCTCTAACCTGTCTTATGTATCTGACAGATAACTGTCATCCTGCCTGATCTAACTGACAGATAATCGTCATCCTGCATCATGTAACTGACATATAACCGTCAACCTGCCTCATGTGGCTGACTGATATCCTCTAACCTGCCTCATGTGACTGACAGATAACTGTTACCCTGCCTGATCTAACTGACAGATAATCGTGTTCATACATCATGTTACTGACAAACAATCAGCCAACATGTCTCCTGTAACTGAAAGATAACCGTCAACCTGCCTCATGTAGCTGACTGATATCCTCTAACCTGTCTCATGTGACAGACAGATAACGATCAAGCTGCCTCATGTAAATGATAGATAACCGCCATCCTGCCTCAATTATCTGAAAGAGTACACACACACTCTTGCAGACAACCGCCAACCTGCTTCGTGTAACTGGCAGATAACCACCATGCTGCCTCATATAACACAGAGAGTACACAGCCCTGCAGAAAACCGCCAACATGCATCAAGTAACTGACAGAGTTCATATACCCATGCAAACAACCGATTAGCCAATTGTGATGACTATATAACCTCGAACCTGCTTAGTATTGATTTAAATTCCTAATTTGGCAAAATAAAGATGTTTAATGATTCTAACAAGGCGGGTGTCTTATTAGAAACATGAACTTCTTACCCGTCTGGAGCACATGAGTTCATTTCCGGTTTTTTGGTGGGGTTTGTGTAGTTTATAATTTTTATTTTTTTGTGATGTTTTTTTTTCTTTGAAAGTTAGAATCCCGTTCATGGCGAGGTGCACTCGATGCAATCATGCTTAATAACATCAATAAAACTGACCTCCACGATATAACTGAAATATTGTTGAAAGTGACGTTAAAACCATAAACCCAACACTAAACCCAACTAACGTTTGTGAGGAAATTTGATATAAATGGCAAAAATGGATACTGTGTTTTTTTTTAAATCCATTCGCTTCTCGTGTCAAATTCTTATGGTTAAATATCCAATTTTTCTTAACATGTCCTTTATTCCATTAAAAAAATACATGTCGACTCAAAGACTAAACAGCATTCTTCCCAACCAAGAAAACAGAGTTGGCCCTTCCCCAGATAGGTAAATGCTTTGTCAATGAGATTAATTTCATAGGTTCTACCTAGTGACTAAATAATATTATGCTTTTTTAAAATAAGGTAATAACTATATTCATAGCAATATTTTTATTCTTGCAAAAAATATCCAGAAAACGTTGAATGGTGACTTCCTTCAATTTGTTCAGAACCTGAAATCCTATGCTTGATGAACACACGATCACCTTTCTTCATCTCCACCAGAGAAATAATTGTGCTGGATGTATGTGCCCCCTTTGTTGAATATCCGTAGGTATAAACTACATCGTTCTTGTTCAGTTGGTAGTGAACAACATGACCGTGAGCTCCCAAAATCAGGCATGACACATGATATAGTCCCGTTCGTGGAGCTGTGAAAACTCCAGTTGCTGGATTGTAGCCTTCACCTCTATTGACCCTGACGTCTTCAAATGTTACCACGTCATTAATGCCTGTTAAGGTGTAAGGATTCTTTACCAAGGAGGCAAAGAAGGCGGGTTGTAGACGACCATCTGAAACCGATAAAGTACACTATGATATAGTTGTATTGCCATTAATATTCAAATTACTATGGACAACATATATGTCAATAGTAAAAGCTAGGATTATATTTCTTAAAATGATGGAAAACGGTGCGTTTTAAAAAGTGTAAAGTGTGTGAGTTTTATCTCCCGTCAATATATCTATTGTTCGACTTTGTCGTGACGAGTGGAACAAAAATCCATACAGCATCACACAGCTACATGTATGTCTAAAACATAAAACACCAGACCGATATAGTTTTTGTTGAATACTTTTCAAATCTGTTTTTTCGTGATATATATTTGTTTATGTCAACTAAATGCCACATTGCTGGTTAAACATCTTTAACATTTGTTTATTGTTAAATCACAGGATAAAACTTTAACGAACATTTAATTTCCCAGACTATCGAAACCCCCCCCCCCCCCTCCCTGTTGCAATTGCAGTGACTTGTTTATATGGGTTTAAATAAAGTTAAAAATATAAGCAATGGCGTACACTGTTATTTTATCATTAAGAGATGCTATTGTTCTGAACATTAACAAAATTGAGACAGAAAAAAAAAGCATAGATTAATTACCTTTTCTAGTATTGATTCCCATCATCATTTGCAGCAGTTCTTCAGTGATACAAGTAGCTTTATCTAGAATTCAAATGAAATTGAGTACAGAAAAACAAATAAAGACAAAACAAACAAACAAAACAAACAAACAAACAATAAAAAACAAAAACAAAAACAAAAACAACAATAACAAAAACAAAACAAAACAAAATCAAACAATTGACAATATATGAAAGTTTGAAGTTAATATGTACGTGTAAATGGTCAATACATTTATTAGTTTTGATCATGAGTTATTTCCCTTACGACGGAAAGAATGGTAGTCGATCTACCTGTAGTAAGAGTAACGGCATTTCCAGAAATTGATGGTACTTTTAATGTCAAGAATTAAATTAGTATTTAATATAACTCCTCAAATCGCACAACGTTATATAGATAAATTAAACATCGGTTGACTCATCATTATTTTATTGAATGTAACTTGTTCTCGCCATGAAATATCTGAAAAAAATGACGATTTTGTGTTAAACAGCAATCACTCATTCCTTTCAAGAGAAGGGGTTGTCGTGGTCGTGTTCGTATGGTAAATTAATATACAATCAGTGTCTATCGCCATTTAAGTTGTGAGCTCGAATCCCACTCATGGCGAGGTGCACTCGACACAGCAATATGTGATAAAATGTGTCGGTGACTCGCGGCAGGTACTCCGGTTTCCTTCACCAATAAAACTGACCTCCATGATCCAACTGAAATATTGTTGAAAGTGACGCTAAACACCACTAAAAAGAGAATTGTTTTTCTTAAAATAAATATAAATACCTATTGCCGGGAACTAGCAAATATTACACTGTAACTATTACATGATACCATGTACGTGAATCCTTGTTGTTTTCTACTTTCTACTGGCAAAATACTTACCATTATTCACTTTACAAGTAGCTCCAAATTCACAGAAAGATAGACAGGCGATCACAATGGCGAACCACATTTATACGAGTAAACAAATACACTATGTCTATTATACCTCACAACACTGACTATTCTGAATTTATATTTTTTTTTCCACGTGTTAAAAGGCCTTTGCAATATGATATGCATAATGAACGTTGAACACGTAATATGTATATATTTACTATCACGTACAGGGGCATAGCTACCGTGCCTATGCATAATTGTTTTCCCAAAATTTGTTATTGGTGAAAAATGACAAACAACGCATTACATATTTTAATTGTATCTGTTTTATGTTTATTGTACTTGTGACAAACTTCCACAAGTTGAAAGATAAACATTTGCAATGAGTACTGTGACCTTAACTAAGTCTTTGAAATTGACAGTTCATTTGATCTTCAAAGGCTTTTTCTTGACATAAAATAAAACACAATTTGTTTTTCACACGCCTTTTAATATCTGAATCTAGAAGTGAATTGATACAATTACAAGTTTGTCATTGACCGTCAAAAGAACTGTTCTCGGGCTATTGGCTTGCATTATAAAAATGTCTGGTTATAAGCCTAAGGTTAAAGTTAGAACTTTGGATGAAATGTTTAAAAAGATAAGCGAATCTTCAGAAGAAAAGCTTGAAGATACCAAAGGGGCAATCAGAAATCATATATCGAAGAAGAACAGACAACACAATGGCAAAAAAAAAAAGTACAAAAGGACAAACAACGATCAGCAAAACATACATATAAATCTAAAGATCGAGTAACACGAACCCCACTAAAACCGGGGATGGACTGGGGTGCTCCGGAAGGGTAGGCAGTTCCTGCTCCACTAGTGGCACCTGTCGTGTTAATATAGTTACAAACACGGTAGTAAGTCATGAATGAGGAAAGGACCGGGAAGTGCTTACGACAAGTGGCACCTATCCGTGGTCATTTGTGACACAGATATTCCATACATGTCAACCAAGTCATGGTGCCGACCGTAATATTTTCGAAGTGATGACTTCAGCTTTACCAAACGGAAACCTTGGTTCAGGAGCTTCCTTGTTAGCAGCAACCCTCTATCTAGGAAATCCTGATAGGAACCACAAGCTCTGAAATATCGTATCATCTGAGAGATATATACTTCATATGCAGGTGCTGCTGGAATGAAGCTACATATAAATGGAAAGTTCACAATGGGAAAATTGAAAATGATCCTGAACAGTTAGCACATACAAGTGATAACAGTCCAGCACTTAGCTTATCCGAGACTGATAGTGGACCTGTTGAATCTGAATCAAGTCAGACAGGAGCAACCAAATCTGACTTGGAGCCTTCCGTTTCAACCACCGATACTCAACAGAATATTGAACCTCCATACCATGGCATTGCCAAATTAACTGTAATGGATGACACAGTAAAACGAAAACTTTTGTCTTCAAAGTGGAACGACTCTCATATATTCAAAATTCCAAGCAGGTACATAATTTAGAAAAAAAAATCCTTTTTAATTTTGTATTACATTATTATATATGATAATGATACATGTATTACATAAAATTAAGTTTGCACATCTGTTATTATAGGTCTTAATGACTTCCGGACATTTCTCTCTGTGTTGCCAGTGTAAGAAAACATCGCTATTCTTTTTATACCCTGCCACAATGTAGCCGATGCATATAACTTTATCCATGTTCATCATCCGTAATCATATATCAAATCAAATCAAATGAAATCAAATAAGTCGGCAAGACAGAAACAATATAACATAAGCTCGCAATGAGCTTTTGAACCGACATATATAAATATTACATAAAACCTATACAATACATTTACATACAGACACAAGTAGCAGATATATGTTCATAAATATTAAGCATGCACAATTAAATTGCAAAGTAGGTAATACATAATGCAATGAAACATAAAAACACAGCAAAGCAAAGCACAAAATAAAGCACACAAATAAAATAATAATGCAAAGCAAAAAATAAAAATAAAAAGCAGAACACTGAAAGTTTTGGTATACCGCCCCGTCACAAATAACAAAGAATTTTGACATGCTATGCATGTACAGGATTAACCATTCCAAACAGAAATAACATTTTTAAATTCATTGAAATTAGAACAATTTCTATAATTGTCTGGAAGTGAATTCCACAAGACCGGGGCAGCATACCTAAATGAACTCTTACCGTACCTTGATGATCTTATCTGTGGAATCTGTAATATATTTGTATATCGAAAATTATATTTATGGTCTTGTTTTTTAACTAAATTAGATAATACAGGTGGTGGTAAACCATTTAATATTTTGAATGTTTCCAGTGCCATTTTTCTTATTCTCCTGGTATGCTGTGTTGGCATTTTTGCTTTAATCAATAAGTTTTCATAAGATTCCTCATAATCCTGGTAATCAAAACGTATTCAATTTTCTTCGCATTAGTTTCTGAGCAAATATGCCAAGACAGGGGGCAAAAATTAAAATTTGATGGTACAAAAGTGTGAAAAATTCAGAGGATAATTTTATAGCAAATAGAAAATTCACAAGTTAAAAGGGAGCCTTTATTGTTCGCCTTTAATGAAAAAACTCCTGTAAAACGTATAATGTTAGCCTACACTGTGCAAATGGTCTGTTATATGATAATTGTTGGTATTTACACTGTGTGTTATGTGCGTACACCGTCATTAACGGGGTCGTGGTGGTCATGATCGTATCATAGTTGGATTTACAACTACATGTGCAATCAGTGCCTATTACTACTAACGTTGTGAGTTCGACCCACGTTCATGGTGGGGTGTACTCAATACAACATTATGTGATAAAGTTTGTAAGTGACTTGCGTCAGGCCGGTGGTTTTTCCCGGGTATTTCTTTAGGTCCTTTTATTTCCTTTCTCCCAACGACATTTAAATTACAAGCATATCCCATCTTTCGACTTTGAGCGTACCTGTTGAAAGTTATTCCAGAAATGTGTCGTGCGTACTAAATCTGATATCTACGTTTATATTACTTTCAATGTTTCGGTGCCTCTGCTGGTGGATTATTAGTATATGAGGGTATCATCCGTACATTAGTCAGTGTTTCGGCGCTGACATGATATGTCAGATATATTTATTATTGAATTGTACAGTTCTTTAACATTGTAATTATCATTAAATCTAAGGTTCTCCCGTAGTCATAGGTAACATATTTTTGTTTATCCCGTGTAGACCCTTTGATTTTCTTTCTCCCAATGACTTTTGACTTTAATAAGACTGTGCCCCCGTGAATTATATACCATCCTATGTTCACCATTCCACGTTGATTTTAAGTTTATCTTTTCCTCTAATCTGCGATTGTATATAATTATCTCTTGTTCATTCTTCTGTTCTGTGTTTTCGTTGTCCCTTGAATTCAGGGTTTGTATCCGGGCGATCCATCTTCTCTCTTATACTCTGGTTTTGTAACCTAATCAACCCATCTTTACCCATTCTACTCTGTTTCCACCCAGGGCATCTCCTCGTCATCATCTCTTATTGATGTTTTATGCCAGGACCATCATCTTTTCATTCTTCTAATCTGTGTTTGTATTTGACCATCCACTCTTGTATCCGGATATTTCCTTCTTCTTCGTGCCATCTCCGTCTCGCCACCGCGTGTTTTTATCCGGACCATTATCTCAGTGTTTACATTCTATAATATGTTTTTGTACCCTCAACATCACTTATTTGTCCTTTTTCTACCCCCGTGTTTGTTTTCAGACCATCATCTACTCTACATCTCTGTACTGTTTGAATCTAGACCATTCTCTCTCTTCCCATTATACTATGTGTTCGTATCCGAACCATCATCTCCTAACCCCATCTGCACTATGTTTTACCAGGACTGTCCAACTTCGACTACTGTTTTCTGTATTTCAATCCGGACCATACTCAGTGTCAGATTTACAGTTGTGTTTAGATGTGCTTAAGCACAGGGCTCCGTTGGCCATGGGCCCATCTTCCTGCCAAAGCATTTTTTTACGATGAATATTTGCTTATGTGGTACAATTTTAAATTTGAAGGCGTTCTGTTTCGGAGCAATTCCAGACATAATGATAGAGTTGATAGTCTATGGGAGTGTGGCACAAAGCAGGCAGTAATGACAGCGGCTCAGTGGCATAGAAACCAAATTATTAGGGGGACTCTGGTTATTGGCAAAACAAATGTTTAAGATGGATTCATGCATACGTGGTGCAATTTTAAATTTGACGGCGTTCTGTTAAATTTTGAAAATTATAGAAGAATGTAGAAACAATTTTGAGATTGTTCCTGTTTTGATGGTCACTAACTGTTCTGGAGAGAGATCATCTTCTAGGCTGAAAAGGATAACAAATTACCTTCGTTCAACAATGTCACAAGAAAGGCTGTCTGGTCTGAGTATTCTCTGTATAGAGAATGATAAACTGCGACTTTCTGATTGTGATGAAATCATTGATGAGATTGTAGCCAGGAAAGCTCGAAGGAAGATACAAAAACATGGCAATTTGATCATTTGACTGTTTTGTGTAAACAGTAAACTTCTTCATCAATCATCATTGTATGACTTAAGATTGTTATTTTCAAATAAAGTTTAAGAATACAAATGTTGTCAATCTTCAAAGGTTAAAACATTAAAACTCCTATGTGTTAATCAACTTGTCACAAGCCGTACATCGAACAAGATGAAATGGCCTGAGCTATTGACATTCGTGTCAACCGGCCTTTAATATACTGTTACATTTTGACACCTGAATCTGTACTTCGTATACCTGTTGATTATTATCTATATATGCACAACTCTATAAATATATATTTGCAACACCACCACTGATATTATATACATACATACATAAATACATACCATATAACCTTTTTCTGAATAACAGTTTGTTTATGACGAAGTTTTTGCTATCCATATTAAAGCTATCCGTCCTTACTGATATTTAGGATCCTACAGGTTAACAACAGTCTACTTTCTCCTTTCAGATTTATTTTACACGGATATAGAAAACTGTCATATTATTTGTAGCGCCTACTGGGACCACCGTGACTCCCTCCCTCCTGCGAGCAGCAAACACCACTTGCTACATACACTTTATCCTTACAAGCTAATCCCCCCGTTAATGGTTACAGGCAAGGTTACTGATAACGATACTGTCTTGGTATTTTGTTTGATGAATTCTCAGTCTCAATACTTAGACATTATGTTGCCAGTAATATGGCGTATGGTTAATATTTTTTTTCTGAAACTCATGTTATTTTCATTGTATTTTAAAATGGTTTATTATGAGTTATTTTACTAGTGTACATAAATGTTCAATGGAATTTAGTTGTTAAATACAGGTTTATTTTAATTAAATTAGCTTTACTTCAAATAAAGCATATACATTTTCCAAAGACAAATTAATTGTAAAAGTGATCGATGGGAAACAAGGTTAAGAACCACTGCGCTAAATGATGATTATATTTAATTACATGATGTTGACTGTAATGACTGCCCTGTCTGTTCTCTTTTTATCAAGTTTGACTATTTAATCATGTGGTCTGTATACGGCATTGTTGGGTGGGTTGGGGCTTTGGGTAATATATAATAGCTTCGAGTTTGTTGTACACGCAGTGTACATGTTTGACCTAATATAGCGTAATATTTTAAACATTCCTAAATTTCCCGATCATATATGCTTGACTGCCTGTGTAGGCCTACCGGGTCTACCTCCTTCAGGGCCCATGTAAATGGTTTCATGATTTAACTAGCACAGGGCCCCATTTGTTCTAAATCCGGCACTGACCATACTCTCTACTCTGTGTTTGTATCAGGATCATCAACTATTCTGTTTTCAGGTAATGTTGTAGTCAGCTTACTTTTCATATCTGGATCATCACATCTCCTCTACTCTGCTTGTACCAGGATCATCGCCTCTTAATCCCCTCTAATATATGTATTAAACGGACGATCTCAGCTTCTCCACCTCTACTTTTATTATACAGAGAAGCCCCCTCTCTCCTCTAATATGTGTTTTATCCTGACCATCTTATCTTCTCCACCTCTACTTGGTTTTATTATACAGAGAATCCCCTTCTCTCCTCTAATATGTGCTTTACCCTGACCATCTCATCTTCTCCACCTCTACTTGGTTTTATTATACAGAGAATCCCCTCGCTCCTCTATTATGCACTTCTATCCTGACTGCTCCCTATTTTTTTTCCTCTGCTCTAGATCTATGCTTTCACCCTGATCATCTCTTCTGGGTCCTCTCTTATCTCCATCCGGAATATCACTTCTGTGTCCCCTCTATCACTGCCAAGAATTTTACTGGGCTTATATATGAGTAACACGGCGGGTGTATTATAAGAAGCAGAAACTGCTTACAATTTGCGGGCACCTGAGTTCTCCCCTGTATTTTGGTGGGATCCGTGTTGCACCTCTTTTTAGCTTTTTGTGTTGTCCTATTGTGTTTCTTTACGTTCTGAGTTCGGTATTGTAAAGTCCGTTACGATTTCGCATATAAAAGATGTTCGATTTGTCTTTAAATCCATTTGTTCGTAAGAGGGTTCATGGCTTATTTATGTTATTTGTGTTTGTTTGCGTCCAGTGGTGTCCAACACATATTGTGTTGTCTATTTGTTGTGTTTTTCGTCGTCTTGTGTACCCTATGTTGCCAGTTTCTCTGGATTGTCCTTTTTTGATTGTCCCATTCGGTATTTTCTAACATTTATTTGTACTCTGGCCATCCTTTCGTCATCCGTAACCTTCTGTTTGTTTCTAGAACATCTCCTACGCGGTGTCTGTATTAGAATCATCCCCTTGTCGCTCCTTTAATCGCCCCATCTAAGCAGACAACAGCAATCCTGCCTCAAGTAACTGACATATTACACACCCCTATGGACAATCGCCCACCTGCCTCATGTAACTGACAGCTGACCGCCATGTTGTCTCAAGTGATAGAGAGTATACACACACCATGCAGACAACGTAGACCTGTCTCATGTAACTGTCAGAGTACACACCCCCTTGTTGACAACAGCCAACCTATCTCAAGTAACTGAGAGAGTACACACACTCCCTGCAAACAACCATCAACCTGTCTCATGTAGCTGACAGACAACCGCCATCCTGCTTCAAGTTACACAGGGTAATACACTCCTTGCAGATAATCGCTATCCTACCTCATCTCATGTAGCTGACAAATAACCGCTATCCTGCCTCAAGTAACTGACAGATTACACACACCCTGCAGACAACCGCTATCCTGCCTCATGTAGCTGAGAGATAACTGCCAACCTGCCTCATGTAACTGACAGATAACCGTCATCCCGCCTCATGTAATTGACAGAGTACACCCCAAACAGACAACCGCCAATTTCCCACAAGTGATTGATGGAGTATACCATAATAGACAACCGCTAACATCCCGCAAGTAACAGACACACACCCCTTGCAGACAACAGCCAACCTCAAGTAATTGACAGACAACCACTCTCCCGCTTCAAGCTACAGAGTATACAAACACACCCTCCACACATTCGCCATCCTGCCTCATGTAGCTGACAGGCAATCTCTATCCTGCCTCATGTAGCTGTCAAATATCCGGCATCCTGCCTCATGTAGCTGACAGATAACCGATATCCTGCCTCTTGTCACTGAAAGATATCCGCCATCCTGCCTCTTGTAAGTGACAGATAACCGTCATCTTGGCTCATGTAACTGACAGATAACCTGCCTCATGTAACTGACGGATAACCATCATCCGGCCTCATGTAACTAACAGACAATCGTCATCCTCCCTCATGTAACTGACAGATAACCGACAACCTGCCTCATGTAACTGACAGATAACCGTCATCCCGCCTCATGTAATTGACAGAGTACACCCCAACAGACAACCGCCAATTTTCCACAAGTGATTGACGAAGTACACCATTATAGACAACCGCTAACCTCCCGCCAGTAAATGACACACACCCCTTGCAAGCAGCAGCCAACCTATCGCAATTAATTGAGAGACAACCACTCTCCCGCTTCAAGGTATAGAGTACACAAACACACCCTCCAGACAATCGCCATCCTACCTCATGTAACTGACAAAAACCGCTATCCTGCCTCATGTAGCTGAAAAATAACCACCATCTAGCCTCATGTACCTGACAGAAAACTGCTATCCTGCCTCATGTATCTGTCAGATATCCAGCATCCTGCCTCATGTAGCTGACAGTTAACCGCTATCCTGCCTCATGTAGCTGAGAAATAAACGTCATCCTGCCTAAGGTAGCTGACAGATAACCGTTAACCGGCCTCTTGTCACTGAAAGATAACTGCCAACCTGCCTCATGTAACTGACATACAACCGCCAACCTTCCTCATGTTCCTGACAGAAAACTGATATCCTGTCTCATGTAACTGACAGATAACCGCCATCCTGCCTCATGTATCTGTCAGATATCCGGCATCCTGCCTCATGTAGTTGACAGATAACCGCTATCCTGCCTCATGCAGCTGAGCAATAAACGTCATCCTGCCTAAGGTAGCTGACAGATAACCGCTATCCTGCCTCTTGTCACTGAAAGATATCCGCCATCCTGCCTCATGTAACTGACAGTTAACCGCCATCCTGCCTTATGTAAGTGACAGATAACCGTCATCCTAGCTCATGTAGCTGACAAATAACCTGCCTCATGTAACTGACGGATAACCATCATCCTACCTCATGTAGCAGACAGACACTCGTCATCCTGCCTCATGTAACTGACAGACAACCGCCAACCTTCCTAGTGTAGCTGACAGATAACCGTCATCCTGCCTCATGTAATTGACAGATACCTGTCATCCTCTCCCATGTAGCTGACAGATAACCGTCATCCTGCCTCATGTAGCTAACAAATAACCGCCAACTTGCCTCATGCAAATGACAGATAACCATCATCCTGTCTCATACAGCTGACAGATAACCGTCAACCTGCGTACCTGTAGACAACCGCCAGTCCACTGTTATTAATTGACAGAGTTCACATACCCATGTAAACCACCGCCAACCTGCCTCAAATAACTGATAGGGTTCATATACCCCTGCAGACAATCGCCATCCTGCCCTAAGTAACAGACAGCGTACACTCTCTGCAAATATCCGCCATCCTGTCTTAAGTGACAGACAGAGTACATTCTCTGCAGATACCCATCAATCTGCCTCATGCAACTGACAGCGTACCCTGTAGACAACCGTCAACCTGCATCAAATAATGGACAGGGTTCTTATACACATGCAGACAACCCTCGATTTGTCTTAAGTATCTGACAGAGAATACCTCCAATAGAAAACCACAAATAAAAGACGGAGTATACTTCACGTTTTATATGCTTGTGATTAAACAAAATTCTTTGGCGGGATATATTAACTTTGATTAGATTTAATATGAATGTGTCTACCATCAGTCAACGTAAGCAATCGTTATAATAGTTTATCAAGTTGCGTAAAATTAACATACACTGGAGGTTAACGGGTAGCTACCATTGGAAAACTTACATCACGTCAATTTTGAACTGAGAGGTCATTTGGGTTAATTTCAAAAAGAGTATGATATAAATATTGGCTACAGAATGGATATGGGTATGCGCAATGACGAATAGCCAATTGTGATAAATGTATCACATCAAACCTGCTTGGTAGTGATTTGAATTCCAAATCTGGTAAAAAAAAAGATGTTTAATGATTGTATCACCGCGGGTGTCTCAAAATAAACAGGAATGTATTACCCTTAGCGAAGACAAGCGATCACTTCCGGTGTTTTAGTGTCCACTGTGTTGTTTATCTTAGTATTTTTCTGTGATGTTTTATTGTTTTTTTGTGTTTTTTTTTGGTCTTCGCATCGTGTCTTGTACGCATCGTTGCCTGAATCTCTGGATTGTCCATTCCTTATTCCCCTTCGGTTTTCTTGAACTTTATTTAGGAATAAGTGTGTGCTTAATGCCACATTTCAGTGATATTTCACTCATATTGTGGGTGAGATTCAGTAGTATTTTTTAAGAAAACCGTAGTACTCAATGAAAGCTGCCTATAGTAAAATGAAAATTATTATCGCATGAAGATGTGTCAGTAATAATAATAAATCATATACCCTCTTTAGAAATTAGAAAGAACTCAAAAAGATCCAAAGCAAAAAAACAAACAAACAAACAAACAAAAACAAAAACGCCAAGCAAACAAACAAACAAACAAACAAGAAAATGTAGTCATATGATCCTGTTTGTTATGTGTTGTTACGTTTCAAGTTACGCTTGAGTAGGGCCGTTGTGGTCATTTTCCTATTGTAGTTGGATCTATAACTACACGTGTAATCAGTACCTATCACCACTAAAGTTAAAACTCCTTTCATGGCGAGGTGCACTCGATGCAACACTATGTGATTAAGTTTGTTAGTAACTTGCGACAGGTCGGTGGTTTTCTGCGAGTTTTCCAGTTTCAACCACCAATAAACTGACGACCACGATATAACTGAAATGTTGTTGAAAGTGGCGTTAAGCAATAAAAACCCAAACATAAAGCCATGTTACGTCTGTGAGGAAATACCATATAAATGGCAAGAATGGATACTGGATTTCTTTTTAAAAAGATCCATTTGTGTCTCCTGTCAAATTATAATGCTTAAATATCCCACCATTTCCTAGTATGTCCTTTATTCCATTAAACAATTACACGTCGACTCAGAGACTAAACAACATTCTACCCAAGCAAGAAAACAAAGCTCGCCCTTACCCATATAGGTAACTGATTGGTTTCTGAGATTAATTTCCTAGGCTTCATCTAGAGTCTTAATAATATGCTGCTACTTTAAAATAAGGTAATGACTATATTCATGGCAGTATTTTTATTCTTGCAAAACATATCCAGAAAACGTGGAGTAGTGCCCTCCACCGATTTGTTCAGAACCTGAAGTGGAATGTTGGATGAACACACGATCACCTTTCTTCAATTCCACGAGAGAACTAATTGTGCTGGATGAATGCTTCCCCTTTGTTGCATATCCGTAGGTATAAACTGCATCGTTCTTGCTAAGTTGGTAATGAACAACATGCGCAATATATCCCACAATCATGCTTGAAATATGGTATAGTCCTTTGCGTGGAGCTGTAAAAATTCCAGTTGATGGATTGTAGCCTTGATCTAATTGTTTTGAAACCAAATAACTTTCAGTGTTATGGTTTCTTTTGACAAGTGCATCATTTTAATATTAAAACATTTTATGTACATACATGTACAGTCAAGCCTGTTTTAGCGACCACCTCTATTAAGCACGACCTTATTTTATGTGATAAAAACGTAGATATCAAAATTAGTGAGCACGACGCGTTTCCGGAACAACCTTCGTCAAGTACGCTTTAGTCTATTATTTTCTCCATTTTCAGTGGATTTCATGTTAATTGAACTTGTCTTACACGTGTCATTTTTACAATTCTTGCTAAGGGTCACATAAGACAGTTTTGATTGTATTATCAATCATTGTCTGTTAATATTGACATCACGATACGTTTATTGATATTTACAATGGAATATGAAATTTGAAAACATGGAAGACAACCGAAAGTGAATGCACGAGTTCACAATGCACAGAATATGGCTGTTGAAACATATTGGAAAATATATTCGCGGGGAAAAAACAATGACGAGCTTATCATGTTTTCATCTGATCTCTGACGAAGATCATATATGTATTTGATTGATTGATTGATTGATTGATTGATTGATTGATTGTTGCTAAATATCCAGCGAGCAATATGTCATCTATTTTTAGGAATATAAGTCTAACAATATATAAAGCTTAATAGAAATGAGGTGGACCAACCGGGCTAACGACATTTGACTGCCACTGGAAGAGTATGGAAAAGCTTGGTAGGGACTAATCATGCAGTCTTTATAGTAGCTATAATGCGCCTACTCTATCGAATTCGACAAAAAAGGTCTTTAGCGTGCAGGGTGCGTGCACTCTCCAAACAGGTTACCCACAAAAGTCAGGAGGGCCCATCTTCCTGCCAAAGCAAATTTTTACGATGGATTTTTTCTTATGTGGTACAATTTTTAATTTCAAGGTGCTCTGTTTCGGAGCAATTCCAGACATAATGATAGAGTTGATAGTCTATGGGAATGTGCCACAAAGCTGGCAGTCATGACAATGGCTCGGTGGCATAGAAACCAAATTATTAGGGGGACTCTGATTATTGGCAAGCAAAATGTTTAAGATGGATTCATGCTTACGTGGTGCAATTTTACATTTGACGGCGTTCTGTTAAATTTTGACAATTATAGAAGAATGTAGAAAATGTTTTTAAGATTGTTCCCGTGTTTAATGGTCACTAACTGTTCTGGAAGGAGATCATTTTCTAGGCTGAAAAGGATAACAAATGACCTTCGTTCAACAATGTCACAGAGCGACTGTTTGGTCTGAGTATTCTCTGTATAGAGAATGATAAACTGCGACTTTCTGAATTTGATGAAATCATTGATGAGTTTGCAGCCAGGAAAGCTCGAAGGAAGATACAAAAACATGGCAATTTGATCATTTGACTGTTTGGTGTAAACAGTAAACATCTTCATCAATCATCATTGTATGATTTAAGATTGTTATTTTCAAATAAAGTTTAAGAATAAAATTTTTGTCAATTTTCAAAGGTTAAAGCTTTAAAGCTCCTCTGTATTAATCAACTTGCCACAAGCCATTCACTTCAGTTTTGTGACAAGTCATCGTGACAAGGCAAAATATATTAAAAGTATTAGTTCAGAAAAACTGACGTTACTTTTGCTGCAAATCCCGAAATTTATTATTAAGATTGTTTTTCAACTTGAAACAAAATAACAAAAATGTAAAGTGGTAATTATTCCTTTTTTAATACAAATGTGAAACCTAGATAAGTAATTTGGTCGTTATCTGATGTATGCAACCTATGAAAAGTATAAAAGTAAAAATGGTGATGATAATAATAAAATAAAGTGTAAATAAGGATAATGGATGAGAAAATATTTGGTGAGGGGTGGAAGCACCTATCCAAAAGCAAGATATTCCCCAAATGGAGGACAACATACAGACATTATGTAAGGTGAGTTGCCTTGGGTCTGTGGTCTATGTGCTCTCCCGTACATCGATCAGGATGAAATGGCATGAGTTATTGACATTCCTGTGAACCGGCCGTTACGATAGTGTTACATTTTGGCACCTGAATATGTACTTCATATACCTGTTGATTATCATCTATATGTGCACAACTCTGGTAAATATATATTTGCAACACCACCAATGATAGTATATACATACATACATACACACCATATAACTTTTTTCTGAATAGCAGTTTATTTATGACGAGGTTTTTGCAATCCATATTAAAGCTATTCGTCCTTATTGATATTTAGGATCCTACAAGTTAACAACAGTCTACTTTCTCCTTTCAGATTTAATTGACACTAACATAGCAAAATGTCATATTGTTTGCAACGCCTACTGGGACCACCGTGATACCCTCCCTCCTGTGAGCAGCAGCCACCACTGTCTACATACACTCTGTCCTTTCAAACAAGCTCTCATTCGCACTCAAGGTTACCGGTAAGGTTACTGATAGCGATACTGTCTTGGTATTTTGTTAGAGGTATTCTCAGTCTCAATACTTAAACATTATGTTGCCAGTAATATGGCGTATGGTTAATTGTTTTTTTCTGAAACTCATGTTATTTGCATTGTATTTTAAAATGGTTTATTATGAGCTATTTTAATAGTGTACATAAATGATCCATATAATTTAGTTGTTAAATACAGGTTTATTTTAATTAAATTAGTTTTACTTCAAATAAAGCATATACATTTTCCAAGAAAAAAATAATAATAAAAGTGGTCCATTGGGAACAAAGGTTAAGAACCACTGCGCTAAATGATGCTTAGATTTAATTACATGATGTTGACTGTAATGCTTGCCCTGTCTGTTCTCTTTTTATCAAGTTTGACTATTTCATCATGTGATCGGTGTACGACAGTGTTGGGTGGGTTGGAGTTTTGGGTAATATATAATAGCTTCAAATTTGTTGCACACGCAGTGCACATGTTTGACCTAATATAGCGTAATATTTCAAATATTTCTAAATTTCCTGATCATGTATGCCCGACTGCCTGTGTAGGCCTACCGTGTCTACCTCCTTCAGTGCCCAAGTAAGGGGTCTTATGACTTAACTAGCACAGAGCCTCATTTGATCTAAATCCGACACTGACCATACTCTCTACTATGTGTTTGTATCAGGATCATCAACTATTCTCTTTGCAGGTAATGTTGTAGTCTGCTGACTTTTTATATGTGTTTTAAACCGACCATCTCATCTTCGCTACCTCTACTTGGTTTTATTATACAGAGAATCTCCTCGCTTCTCTAATATGCACTTCTATCCTGACCACTCCCTATTTGTTCCCTCTACTTTAGAACTGTGATTGCATCCGGACCATCTCTTCTGGGTCATCTCTTATTTCCATCCAGAGTATCACTTCTTTGTTTGCTCCATCACTGCCAGGAATTATACCGGACTTGTCTGTATATATGAGTAGCACAGCGGGTGTCTTATAAGAAGCAGAAACTGCTTACAATTTGCGAGCACCTGAGTTCTTCCCCGGTATTTTGGTGGGATCCATGTTGCACCTCTTTGTTTGTTGTTTGTTTTGTCCTATTGTGTTTCTTTACGTTCTGAGTCCCGTATTGTGAAATCCGTTACGATTTCCGCATAGAAACGATGTTCGGTTTATCTGTATCTCCAGTTGTTCATATGAGGATGCATAGCTTATTTACGTTGTTTGTGCTTGGTTTTGTCTAGTGGTGTTTATTATGTTGTCTATTTGTTGTGTTTTTCGTCGTCTTGTGTACCCCATGTTGCCCGTTTCTCTGGATTGTCCTTTTTCGATTGTCCCATTCGGTATTCTCTAACATTTATTTGTAATCTGACCATCCTTTCGTCATCGTAACCTTCTGTTTTTTCTAGAACATCCCCTAGGCGGTGTCTGTACTGGAATCCTCCCTTTGCCGCCCCTTTAATCGCCTAATCTAAACAGACAACAGCAATCCTGTCTAAAATAACTGACATATTGCACACCCATATAGAAAACCGCCCACCTGTCTCATGTAACTGACATATAACCGCCATGTTGTCTCAAGTGACAGAGGGTATACACACACCCTGCAGACAACCGTAGACCTGGCTCATGTAACTGACAGAGTACACACCCCCTTGCAGACAACAGACAACCTGTCGCAAGTAACTAACAGAGTACACACATTCCCTGCAAACATCCATCAACCTGTCTCATGTAACTGACAGACAACCGCCATCCCGCTTCTCGAGTTAGAGAGTACACACACACACACCCTGCAGACAATCGCCATCCTGCCTCATGTAGCTGACAGACAACCGCTATCCTGCTTCAAGTTACAGACAGAGTAATACACTCCTTGCAAACAACCGCTATCCTTCCTCATCTCATGTAGCTGACAGATAACCGCTATCCTGCCTCAAGTAGCTGACAGATTACACGCACTCTCCAGACAACTGATATCCTGCCTCATGTAGCTGACAGATAACTGCCAACCTGCCTCATATAACTGACAGATAACCGCCATCCCGCTTCAACTAACTGACAGAGTACATCCCCAAAAAAGAACCGCCAATTTTCCACAAGTGATTGACGGAGTACACCATTATAGACAACCGCTAACCTCCGTCAAGTAACTGACACACACCCCTTGCAGACAACAGCCAAAATATCTCAGGTAATTGACAGATCATGGCTCTCCCGCTTCAAATTACAGAGTACGCAAACACACCCTCCAGACAATCGCCATCCTGCCTCATGTAAGTGACAGACAACCGCTATCCCGCTTCAAGTTACAAATAGAGTTCACACACTCCCTGCAGACAACCGCTATCTTGCCTCATGTAGCTGACAAATAACCGCCATCTATCCTCATGTACCTGACAGAAAACCGATATCCTGCCTCATGTAACTGACATATAACCACCATCCTGCCTCATGTATTTGACAGATATCCGGCATCCTGCTTCATGTAGCTGACAGATAACCGCTATCCTGCCTCATGTAGCTGACAAATAGACGTCATTCTGCCTAATGTAGCTGACATATAATCACTATCCTGCCTCTTTTATCTGAAAGATATCCGCTATCCTGCCTCATATAACTGACAGATAACCGTCATCCTGCCTCATGTAACTGACAGATAACCGTCATCTTGACTGATGTAACCGACAGAGGACCTGCCTCATGTAACTGACGGATAACCTTCATCTTGCCTCGTGTAACTGACAGATAATCGTCATCCTGTCTCATGTAACTGACAGATAACTGGCAACCTGCCCCATGTAACTGACAGATAACCGTCATCCTGACTCATGTAACTAACAGATAACCGTCATCCTGTCCCATGCATCTGACATAGCCGTCATCATGCCTCATGTAGCTGACATATAACAGCCAACCTGCCTGATGTAGCTGACAGATAACTGTCAGCCTTCCTCGTGTAGCTGACAGATAACGGTCATCCTGCCTCATGTAACTGACAGATAACCGCCATCCTGCCCCAATTATCTGAGTGTGTACGCACACACCCTTGCAGACAACAGCCAACTTCCCTCATGTACCTGACAGAAAACCGTTATCCTGCCTCATGTAACTGACAGATAACCGCCATCCTGCCACATGTAGCTGACAGATAACCGTCATCCTGGCTGATGTAACTGAAAGATAACCTGCCTCATGTAACTGACGGATAACCATCATCTTGCCTCATGTAACTGACAGATAATCGTCATCATGTCTCATGTAACTGACAGATAACAGCCATACTGTCTCATGTAACTGACAAATAACCGTCATCCTGCCTCATGTAGCTGACAGATAATCGCTATCCTGCCTCATGTAGCTGACAAATAGACGTCATTCTGCCTAATGTAACTGACATATAACCACTATCCTGCCTCTTGTAACTGAAAGATATCCGCCATCCTGCCTCATGTAACTGACAGATAACCGTCATCCTGGCTGATGGAACTGACAGATAACCTGCCTCATGTAACTGACGGATAACCATCATCTTGCCTCATGTAACTGACAGATAATCGTCATCATGTCTCATGTAACTGACAGATAACCGCCAATCTGACTCATGTAAGTGACAGATAACCGTCATCCTGCCTCATGTAGCTGACAGATAACCGTCATCCTGGCTGATGTAACTGAAAGATAACCTGCCTCAGGTAACTGACGGATAACCATCATCTTGCCTCATGTAACTGACAGATAATCGTCATCATGTCTCATGTAACTGACAGATAACGGCCAATCTGTCTCATGTAACTGACAAATAACCGTCATCCTGCCTCATGTAGCTGACAGATATCCGCCATCCTGCCTCATATAACTGACAGATAACCGCCAACCTGTCTCATGTAAGTGACAGAAAACCGTCATCCTGCCTCATGTAACTGACAGATAACCATCATCTTGGCTGATGTAACCGACAGAGGACCTGCCTCATGTAACTGAAGGATAACCATCATCTTGCCTCATGTAACTGACAGATAATCGTCATCCTGTCTCATCTAACTGACAGATAACTGGCAACCTGCCTCATGTAACTGACAGATAACCGCCATCCTGACTCATGTAACTAACAGATAACCGTCATCCTGTCCCATGCATCTGACATAACGTCATCATGCCTCATGTAGCTGACATATAACCGCTAACCTGCCTGATGTAGCTGACAGATAACTGTCAGCCTTCCTCGTGTAGCTGACAGATAACCGTCATCCTGCCTCATGTAACTGACAGATAACCGCCATCCTGTCCCAATTATCTGAGAGTGTACGCATACACCCTTGCAGACAGCAGCCAACTTACTTCATGTACCTGACAGAAAACCGTTATCCTGCCTCATGTAACTGACAGATAACCGCCATCCTGCCTCATGTATTTGACAGATATCCGGCATCCTGCTTCATGTAGCTGACAGATAACCGCTATCCTGCCTCATGTAGTTGACAAATAGACGTCATTCTGCTTAATGTAGCTGATATATAACCACTATCCTGCCTCTTGTAACTGAAAGATATCCGCCATCCTGCCTCATCTCATATAACTGACAGATAACCGCCAATCTGACTCATGTAAGTGACAGATAACCGTCATCCTGCCTCATGTAACTGACAGATAACCTGCCTCATGTAACTGACGGATAACCATCATCTTGCCTCATGTAACTGACAGATAATCGTCATCATGTCTCATGTAACTGACAGATAACCGCCAACCTGTCTAATGTAACTGACAGATAACCGTCATCCTGCTTCATGTAGCTGACAGATATCCGCCATCCTGTCTCATGTAAGTGACAGATAACCGTCATCCTGCCTCATGTAACTAACAGATAACGTCATCTTGGCTGATGTAACCGACAAAGGACCTGCCTCATGTAACTGACGGATAACCATCTTCTTGCCTCATGTAACTGATAGAGAATCGTCATCCTGTCTCATGTAACTGACAGATAACTGGCAACCTGCCTCATGTAACTGACAGATAACCGTCGTCCTGACTCATGTAACTAACAGATAACCGTCATCTTAGCTGATGTAACCGACAAAGGACCTGCCTCATGTAACTGACGGATAACCATCTTCTTGCCTCATGTAACTGATAGATAATCGTCATTCTGTCTCATGTAACTGACAGATAACTGGCAACCTGCCTCATGTAACTAACAGATAACCGTCATCCTGTCCCATGCATCTGACATAACGTCATCATGCCTCATGTAGCTGATATATAACCGCTAACCTGCCTGATGTAGCTGACAGATAACTGTCAGCCTTCCTCGTGTAGCTGACAGATAACCGTCATCCTGCCTCATGTAACTGACAGATAACCGCCATCCTGTCCCAATTATCTGAGAGTGTACGCACACACCCTTGCAGACAGCAGCCAACTTACTTCATATACCTGACAGAAAACCGTTATCCTGCCTCATGTAACTGACAGATAACCGCCATCCTGCCTCATGTATTTGACAGATATCCGGCATCCTGCTTCATATAGCTGACAGATAACGCTATCCTGCCTCATGTAGCTGACAAATAGACGTCATTCTGCTTAATGTAGCTGATATATAACCACTATCCTGCCTCTTGTAACTGAAAGATATCCACCATCCTGCCTCATATCATATAGCTGACAGATAACCGCCAACCTGACTCATGTAAGTGACAGATAACCGTCATCCTGCCTCATGTAACTGACAGATAACCGTCATCCTGGCTGATGTAACTGACAGATAACCTGCCTCATGTAACTGACGGATAACCATGATCTTGCCTCATGTAACTGACAGATAATCGTCATCATGTCTCATGTATCTGACAGATAACCGCCAATCTGACTCATGTAAGTGACAGATAACCGTCATCCTGCCTCATGTAGCTGACAGATAACCGTCATCCTGGCTGATGTAACTGACAGATAACCTGCCTCATGTAACTGACGGATAACCATCATCTTGCCTCATGTAACTGACAGATAATCGTCATCATGTCTCATGTAACTGACAGATAACCGCCAACCTGTCTAATGTAACTGACAGATAACCGTCATCCTGCTTCATGTAGCTGACAGATATCCGCCATCCTGCCTCATATAACTGACAGATAACCGCCAACCTGTCTCATGTAAGTGACAGATAACCGTCATCCTGCCTCATGTAACTAACAGATAACCGTCATCTTGGCTGATGTAACCGACAAAGGACCTGCCTCATGTAACTGACGGATAACCATCTTCTTGCCTCATGTAACTGATAGAGAATCGTCATCCTGTCTCATGTAACTGACAGATAACTGGCAACCTGCCTCATGTAACTGACAGATAACCGTCGTCCTGACTCATGTAACTAACAGATAACAGTCATCCTGTCCCATGCATCTGACATAACCGTCATCATGCCTCATGTAGCTGACATATAACCACTATCCTGCCTGATATAGCTGACAGATAACTGTCAGCCTTCCTCGTGTAGCTGACAGATAACCGTCATCCTGCCTCATGTAACTGACAGATAACCGCCATCCTGTCCCAATTATCTGAGAGTGTACGCACACACCCTTGCAGACAACAGCCAACTTACCTCATGTACCTGACAGAATACCGTTATCCTGCCTCATGTAACTGACAGATAACCGCCATCCTGCCTCATGTATTTGACAGATATCCGGAATCCTGCTTCATGTAGCTGACAGATAACCGCTATCCTGCCTCATGTGGATGACAAATAGACGTCATTCTGCCTAATGTAGCTGACATATAACCACTATCCTGCTTCTTGTAACTGAAAGATATCCGCCATCCTGCCTCATGTAACTGACAGATAACCGCCAACCTGACTCATGTAAGTGACAGATAACCGTCATCCTGCCTCATGTAACTGACAGATAACCGTCCTCCTGGCTGATGTAACTGACAGATAACCTGCCTCATGTAACTGACGGATAACCATGATCTTGCCTCATGTAACTGACAGATAATCATCATCATGTCTCATGTAGCTGACAGATAACCGACAACCTGTCTCATGTAACTGACAGATAACCGTCATCCTGCCTCATGTAGCTGACAGATAACCGCCATCCTGTGCCATGTAACGGACATAAGCGTCATCATGTGTCACGTAGCTGACAGATAACCGCTAACCTGCCTCATGCAGCTGACAGATAACTGTCAGCCATCCTCGTGTTGCTGACAGATAACCGTCATCCTGCCTCATGTAACTGACAGATAACCGTCACCCTGACTGATGTAACCGACAGATAACCTGCCTCATGTAACTGACGGATAACCATCGTCTTGCCTCATGCAACTGACAGATAATCGTCATCCTGTCTCATGTAACTGACAGATAACCGCTAACCTGCTTCATGTAACTGAGAGATAACCGTCGTCCTGTCCCATGTAGCTGACATAACGTCATCATGCCTCATGTAGCTGACAGATAACCGCTAATCTGCCTCTTGTTACTGACAGATAACTGTCATCCTGCCTCATGTAACTGGCAGATAACCGCCATCCTGCCCCAATTATCTGAGGGTGTACGTACACACCCTTGCAGACAACAGCCAACCTACCTTATGTATCTGGTAGATAACCACCATGCTGCCTCAAGTAACAGAAAGCATACACACACCCTGCAGACAACCGCCAACCTGCCTCTAGTAACTGACAGATTACACACTCACCTGTAGACAACCACCAGTCTACCGTTATTAATTGACAGAGTCCACATACCCATGCAAACGACTGCCAACCTGCCTCAAGTAAATGACAGGGTTCACATAGCCCTGCAGACAATCGCCATCCTACCCTAAATAACAGACAGCGTACACCCCTGCAGACATCAGCCATCCTGTCTTAAATAATAAACAGAGTACACTCCTTGCATGCATCCGTCATTCTCTCTGAAGTAACAGACAGAGTACACTCCCTGCAGACATCCGCCAGTCTGTTTTAAGTGACAGACACTCTGCAGATACCCATCAATCTGCCTCATGTAACTGACAGCGTACACCCCTCCGTTAGACAACCGTCAACTTCCATCAAATAACTGACAGAGTTCACATACCCATGCAGACAACCCTCGATTTGTCTTCGGTATCTGACAGAGAATACATCCAATAGAAACCAGAGGTAAATGACGGAGAATACCTCACGTCTTAAATGCTTGTGATTAAACAACATAATTTGGCGGGATATATTAACTTTGATTAGATCTAATATGAATATTTCTACCATCAGTCAACGTAAGAAATCGTTATAATAGTTTATCAAGTTGCGTAAAATTAACATACACAGGAGGTTAAAGGGTAGCTACCATTGGAAAGCTTACATCACGTCAATTTTGAACTGAGAGGTCATTTGGGTGAATTTCAAAAAGAGTATGTTATAAATATGGGCTACAGAATGGATATGGGTATGTCCTAGCACAACCATGCCGAATAGCCAATTGTGATAAATGTATAACATCGAACCTGCTTGGTAGGGATTTGAATTCCAAATCTTGCAAATAAAAAGATGTTTAATGATTGTATCACCGCGGGTGTCTCAAAATAAACAGGAATGTAACTATTAACCTTAGCGAACACAAGCGATCACTTCCGGTGTTTTAATGTGGACTGTGTTGTTTATCTTATTGTGATGTGGGTATTTTTTTGTCTTCGTATCGTGTCTTGTACGCATCGTTGCCTGAGTCTCTGGATTGTCCATTCCTTATTCCCTTCGGTTTTCTTAAACTTTATTTAGGAATATGTGTGTATTTAATGCCACATTTCAGTGATATTTCACTCATATCGTGCGTCGAGGTCAATAGTATTTTTTTAAGAAAACCGTAGTACTTACAAAGAACTTAAAAAAGAACCAGAGCAAAAAAAACAAGCAAACAAACAAGCAAAAAAACCCCAAAAAAGCCAAACAAACAAACAAACAACCAAATAAGGTATGGTAGTTATATAATCGGGTCTGATATGTGTTGTTACGTTTCAAGTTACGCTTGAGTAGGACCGTCGTGGTCATATTCGCATTGTAGTTGGATTTATTACTACATGTGCAATCAGTACCTTTCACCACTAAAGTTAAAACCCCTTTCATGGCAAGGTGTACTCGATGCAACACTATGTGATAAGGTTTGTCAGTAGCTTGCAGCAGGTCGATGGTTTTCTTTGGGTTCTCTGGTTTCAACCGCCAATAAACCGACGACCACTATAACTGAAATATTGTTGAAAGTGGCGTTAAGCACCATAAACCCAAACATAATCCCAAGTTACTTTTGTGAGGAAATGCCATATAAATGGCAAAAATTGATGCTGGGTTTCTTTTTAAAACAGATCCATTCGTGTCTCCTGTCAAATTATAATGCTTAAATATCCCACTTTTTCCTAGTATGTCCTTTATTCCATTAAAAAAATACACGTCGACTCAAAGACTAAATAACATTCTGCACGAACAAGAAAAAAAAAGCTCTCCCTTCCCCATATAGATAAATAATTGGTCCCTGAGATTAATTTCATAGGCTTCACCTAGATACTAAATAATATTCTGCTACTTTAAAATAAGGTAATAACTATATTCATGGCAATATTTTTATTCTTGCAAAAAATATCCAGAAAACGTGGAGTAGTGCTCTCCGTGAATTTGTACAGAACCTGAATTGCCATGTTTGATGAACACACGATCACCTTTCTTCATCTCCACGAGAGAACTAATTGAACTGGATATATATGACCCCTTTGTTGAATATCCGTAGGTATAAACTGCATCATTCTTCTTCAGTTGGTAAGGAAAAACAGGCCCGTTCATTCCCAAAATCAGACATGAAATATGGTACAGTCCCTTTCGTGGTGCTGTAAAAACTCCAGTTGATGGATCGTAGCCTTGGCCTCTATTGACCCTTGCATCTTCAAATTTGACCACACCTGTTAAGGTGTAAGGATGCTTTACCAAAGAGGCAAAGAATGCGGGCTGAAGACGACCATCTGAAACTGATAAAGAACAATATAATATAGTTGTATTGCCATTGGTACATTACTATGGATAGCATATATAGCTAAGCTTAAGCTTGAGCTTAAAAGACCAGACCGGATTTTCCATCAATATAATTTATGTTGAAAACTTTTGAAAGTTGAATTTTTTTCGTGATATATATTTTTTTTATTTCAACTAAATGTTGCGTGCCTGGCTAACCATCTTTATAACATTTGTTTATTGTTAATGCATTTACCCTCCCCCCCCTTTTTAGCAATTGCACTGACCAATTTATATGGGTTTAAATTAATGTACAAACATAAGTAATAGCTTACACTGTTCTTAATATCATAACAAACAGAGAGAAAGAAGCATGGTTTAATTACCTTTCCTGGTATTTAGTCCCATCAACATTTGCAGCAGGTCTTCAGTGATACAAGTCGTTTTATCTAGAATTCAAAAGAAAATGGTGCATAGATATTATTTATTCCCAAAGCTACTATGAATGGAGTACGGAAAATAGCCAAAATAAACAAAAACAAACACAAAACAACAACAACAACAAATGTAATCAAAACAAAACAAAAACAAAAAGCCAAATATAAAACAAATCTATTTACAATATATGAACTCCTGAAGTTAATATGTACGTGTAAATGGTCAATATATCTTTCCGGATTTGATTCTACAATTATTAGTTTTTATACTTTTAATATACGAGTTATTTCCCTTGCGACGGGTAAAATGGTACTCGATCTAGCAAGAGTAACGACATATCCAGAAACTGATGGCACTATTAATGTTAAAATTAAATTAGTAATTAATTTAACGCCTCAAATCGCACAAATTTAAATAGTTAAAATAAACATCGGTCAGCTCATCATCAGTTCATTGAATTTAACTTGTTCTCGCCATGATATACCAGAAGTATTAAGATTTTGCGTCAAGCAACAATCACTCACTCATTCCTTCCTTCCAAGAGAAGGGGTCGGCATGGTCACGATCGTATGGTACTTTGATTTACAACTACATATACAATCAGTGCATATCATTACCTTAGTTGTGAGCTCGAATCCAACTCATGAGGATGTGCATTCGATGCAATATTATTTGATATAGTTTGTCAAAGATTTGCGTCAGGTCTTGGTTTTCTCCGGATACTCCGGTTTCCTCTACCATTAAAACTGACAACCACGATAGAGCTGACATATTGTTGAAAGTGTCGTAAACACCATAACCCTAACTCTAACTCAAGAGCATTATTTTATTAAATAAATACAAATACATATTGCTGTGAACTAGTGAAAATTACTCTGTAACTATTAGACGACGCCATGTACGTGAAATCCGTATTGTATTCTACTTTCTACTGACAAAATACTTACCTTGACTCACATTACAAGTAGCAGCAAATTCACAGAAAGATAGACAGGCGATTACAATGGCGAACCACATTTTTACAAGTAAACAAATACACTATGTATACTGTACCTCACAACACTGACTATTCTGAATATATTGTTTTTGTATTTTTCCACATGTTAAAAGACCTTTGAAATATGATATGCATAATGAACGTTGAACACGCAATATGTATATATTTACTATCACGTATACAATTCTTGGAATAGACACATTTACACATTGCTGACTTTCATTATACAATTACACGTATTACAGGAATAATTTCCCCAAAATCTTATCGAATGTCGATCAGGGCGAGGTGTACAACATTATGTGATAAAGTTTGTCATTGACTTGTAACAGGTCGGTGGTTTTCTCCGGGTCCTCTTGTTTACTCAACCTATAAAACTGACCGTTACGATATAACTGAAATATTGTTGAAAGTGGCGTTTAACACCATCGGCCATCGCACAATCAAACAAACACCAATGCGAGGAGTACTCATACAACATTATGTGATAAAGTTTGTCAGTGACTTGCGGCAGGTCGGTGGTTTTCTCTGGGTCCTCCGGTTTCCTCCATCAATAATACTGACTATCTGAAATATTGTTGAAAGTGGCGTTAAACACCAAGACCCCAACATACAATTCTTGGAATAAACTATTTACATATTTCCGACTTTGATTCTAAAATCATTCGATTTACAGAAGTTATTTCCTTTAAGACGCAAATTTTCAATGAATATAAAACATCTCATCCATAATCAGTTCAATATTTGTTTTATTTTGAACATCTACAGAATTTTCTATTTGCTATAACATAATCCTCAAGGTTCAAGGATCTACAAATTATGAGAAAGTTATATTCCAATTCTAGACTTATCAGGTCACACCTGTTGTGTGAGGCAGGTCCACTACGTGCCGCAACAGCGATGAATAGAAATGCGATTAGCTTACACGGCAGGCGAGACCTGAATGACAATATTGTACCAATACATATTTATCTAACATTTAAATAAAGACAAATTTTAAACAAATAATTTAAAATTAACAAGTTTATTGTAATACTTTGAGAGAAACTACGTTTTGCTGACGTTCATTCATAAATGACAAGTTCACCATTCAATCACTTTATTAATTTGCACTAAATTTAATTTAGAGAGATGGGACTTATCACATTACTTTTATGTTGGATTTTTTAAAACAAAGATCGCTAAATAAAATTAGAGTTGTCTCGCTTTGTTCACATTATTGATGTGCAGAAAATCAATTCATTCTGTAGTCATTCAATAATTGTACTTTTTTGGGGTTGTTATTTTGACGTATAATAGGATTATTTTTTATGAAATACTTTTCAAAGAGTTCTTTTTCATTGTTCATGGTATAATATTGGTATGTTTATTATGTATACTTTTGTTTCTTAAAGGTAGATGTGAAAAAAAACCGAATGAAAATAGTGTACCAATACATTTTTATCTAACATTTAAATAAAGACAAATTTTAACAAATAATTTAAATTAACAAGTTTATTGTAATACTTTGAGAGAAACTACGTTTTGCTGACGTTCGTTCATAATTGACCAGTTCGCCATTCAATCACTTTATTAATTTGCACTAAATTTAATTTAGAGAAATGGGACTTATCACATTACTTTTATGTTGGATTTTTTTAAAACAAAGATCGCTAAATAAAATTAGAGTTGTCGCGCTTTGTTCACATTATTGATGTGCAGAAAATCAATTCATTCTGTAGTCATTCAATACTTTTACTTGGTTGTTAATTTGAAGTATAATAGGATTATTTTTTATGAAATACTTTTCAAAGAATTCTTTTTCATTTTTCACGGTATTATATTGGTATGTATATTCTGTATAGTTTTGTTTTTTAAAGGTAGATGTGAAAAAAAAACGTTTTTAATCTATGTATTTGTTTTCTAATACTTTGATTTATCTTATTTCACGGGGTCAGTGTACGTCATAATTGGAAGCCATTTTATGCCGCCTGAAGGTAAGTTTGTACTTATAGCATTACTTATTGTAAGAATAAGCATAGGATACAGTAGCCCTTTTCACAAAATTCGTAAATATTGTCCTACCTTTTTCACTTAAGATTTTCTTACGACTAAAATTACACTTACGATAAAAATTCTTCCTTAGGTGTACTCGATACAACATTATGTGATAAAATGTGTCAGTGATTTGCGATAGGTCAATGGTTTTCTCCTGGTACTCCAGTTTTCTCCACCAATAAAACTGACCGATATATTGTTGAAAGGGGCGTTAAACACCATAAACCATCTTGCTTATCAACCTAGTTTCATTTCCATAGCACAACAAAACATTTGTTTAAATAAAATTATTCTATAAAATATCCCCGACACTAACTTATAAGCAGTTTTTTATGCTATGAAGTGTTTGTATGTTTATATTGAATTTTTATCTAATATATGAATCGGTCACCAATATCTGCACAAAATATGAACGGGTATGATTTTCGTATAGAGGAACATTTCTAATGCATGTAAATTAAAATGATCTATAATAATTATCATTACTTGGAGTTGTGCGTCACCATCCACACGTGGTTACTTTTGGTAGAAGTATTTCTTAATGGAGTTCATCTGCAGTGTGAAAAAAAAACCTATTCATATAATTCATTTTATCGGTTATTTGTCAGCAATATATTTACCCCCTTTTTCCAATTAATCCCATCCCACATAAAAGTATACGCTTGTTCTTTTACTGATGAGAATTTATCCCGAGTTTTCTGAGATAACCCAAATTAAGATGTGTTTATCATCTATCAATCATGAAGACGAATACATATCCCTATTATATATTAATATTAATATAACAGAAGAATGTACACAAGTTTATCATACATAATATGTATTGCCACAGTGTTCGATGATTATCGAAGTTGCCAGAAATTAATAAATTATACTACTAATATAAAGGCAAAATCAAAACGATATCATTGGATCAAGAAAATTCCCGTCCTAAAGTGGTTGTTCATACAAAACATTTGTAAGCGAAGTAGATGTCGAGAAGAAAATCCCGTATTCCTGTTTTTATAAAAAATAATAATAATAATAATAATAATGATAATGAAAAACAAGAATTCTCCCCAAGTTTGCAAGTAATCTTTTCGATTGTTGATCGTTCCCAATTTGAAATCTAAAATTAAAAGAATTATCCTGATTTTTTTTGGACATCCAAACGATACGCTTTGCTGCATTGAAAAGGTAAATGTATGGAATGCATCGTTATAGACTCTGTTATTAGTCACGCCAAAAAAGAGTAATCAACAATGTCATTTGTAGCGTCTGTTTGTATTAAACCATATTCATTTCAATAAACATTTATCAATATGTGTAAATAGGTTTATCATAAGGTCAGAGAAAATGCACCTACGATAACGGATAAGACCAAAATTTCTCTTACGATCAAGATTTTACACTTAGGACAGGGTAGTTTTACACGTAAAGCTAGGAATATTTTTACACTTAAGATTATCGTAAGTATTTTTGTGAAACTCTTTTTAATCTTAGATTTACACTTACGACAATTTTTTATCGTAAAAATTGTTGTGAAAAGGGCTACTGTACTATTGAAACAAAAGAAGAGGCCCGTATTGGCAGGCCGTCACCTGAGTACGAATGCGGAAAAAGAAACCCGATATATCCAATACGGGCAAATTCTTTTGTTTCAATAATAATGTATCTAACTTGTACAATACTAGTGTTGTTGCAAAAACATATGGTATGGCATATAGTTTTACACTTTTAATGTTTAGAAAGCCAAATAAGACAACAATTAACAAAAATAAAACGACAATTTTTTATCGGTCAACGTCCCTTCGATTCTCGTTTATATTTAGAAATTTCAAGGTCTTTCAAGTGAAAAGAATCGTTTATATTTAGATATTGCAAGGTCTTTCAAGTGTCCTAAATCTTCACCTGTGGTCTGTCTGATTTGTTATTACTTGCAGTCGGTTCGTTAGTTGTTTTTGTATTGCGAGAATACATATTAAAAGTTCATATACTCGTCAGTTCTGAACATAAATTATGCCAGATCTGAAACACTTGTACCGTGTCTTGTATATTGCTTTTTTAAGCAAATTGTTGATATTTTTATTACAAATCTTGCTATCAAGAGTCAAATTTACTAATTATAGCGTATAGTAGTGTGGTCACCGTAGCCGAGTGGTTGGATGGAAGTTTTGAAAGTCAAAATAGATTTGAAAAGCCCAGCAGTGGTTCGATACCCGAAAGTGCCAAAATATGTTTAACACGTTTTTAAGCCTAAAACAGTAAAAGGTTAAAGTTCATATATTCAGTACAGCGGCCTGTATCATCGGCCTCTATTACCGGCCTGTATATGATATCAGAGGCCGCATTTACAATAGTGTTGCTGGGGGTATTATTGTACAACATTGAATGTGATAGTGCGTCAAATGCCCCTATACTAAATTTCCGCTAAACAACGGAGACCATCGTTCAAAAACTTGTTCTCTCAAACACTTCGACAACGTTTTCGCAACAGGTGGAAATAACATTGTCAAAGTATTTGAGAATAAATTCACCTCCTGTATTCTTAGACTTGCTATGCTTAAAATAAAATTCATCTAGTAAAAAATGAAAAACGAGTGCTTTCGCTGTTTTTTTTTTGTGCTTTTTTTTGATTGGACATCCAAAGAGGATCAATTGTGTTTATAAACAGCTATGACAATCACCATTCACAGGACTATTGTGTAATATTTCTATCAGAAGTACACTTAAATTCTCCCTCTTAAAATCGTTCAAATTTAGTTAATTTCTAATCTAATATAAGGGCTAATTAAGAGACAAGACTTGGATTAGGCTTGTTTGCTCTGAGTAACTGTCTTATATTTTCTTTGCGAAACAATCTTTATTAAATAATACAAACAAAAGCATCAATATACATGTCATACAATTGTATCTAAAATATTCCCTGTAATATATTAAGCAGAACGTACCAACATTTGAAGTTACTGAGAGCGTCTCGATAATAATTATACATGCATCAGCTCAAAGACAACCCGTAATAATTTCAAAATCAAACAGACCTTAAAGACTTAGCAAACCGGTTTTATTCTAAATAAAAACATTGAAACTATAAAGGGAAATCCCATATAACCGAAATAGAAATATATGTAATCAGTGCCGTCTTAACAGCACTATAGGCTCCCGGGCAAAGCAGTGCACTGGGGCCCCTACCTACACAACCACTCACAGGAATCAAAATTTAAATGTCGATAAAATTAAGCATATTTATTGTATTGGTACTTCCAACAAAATCTGTGCTTAAGCTTTAAAAAAAAACATGCCGTACACAACATGCTTAGGTTAGGATGGGGCCCCTATGTTCGTTGGGCCGCCGAGCAACTGTCCAGCGTGTCCATGCGCTAAGACGGCAATGCACGTAACCCTTAAACTTCGCCACACTTCACAAACAGGTGTTCTAAGCTTTCCGAGTTTGTACCCCATTGTAGACATGTATCATTGGAAGAAGACCTTTAATATTTAGTGTACTTAAGATCATCATAACACTTATCAAGCTCAAAGGGTGTACTCGATATGCCAATTTGTTTTTATAAACATTTCTTAGTCTCCATCAATTTTTGTTTGAAGACAAAAATGAATACAAAAACAATAAGAGTTACTTGATATTAATTTTTATATAAGATGTTGATTTCACATAGACATCCCACACTACTAATAATGGGTTGTAAAGTTTCCAGTTTTTCATTATTCAGCATCATTTTTTATAAAATTCAGATATTTTGTTTTGAATAAATAATTGTAAAAATAGATAACACAACATGATATTAATAGTGTAGGCTAGGCCCTCCCGTCATCTATATAGCATTATTTAATTTGAAATTGTTGAAAAGATAGCTCAGAACTTGAAAACATTGTAAATATGGCGTCCATTTTGCAAATATTTCCACTTCTGATACCATTTTGAGGCATTAAAATGCAACTTGTGAACATATAAAAAGTGATAGTTCCCACCTTTGACCATGCACTTTTTGAATATTGCAATAATACAGCTGCATAGCAAATAAAATAAAACATTACAGATTCCATAAACATAAATCATGACCATTCTTTCCGAGGTGACTTTGGCGAATGCCAATTATGCACAAACCGTTTTGTATTTATTCCTGTTAATGCTATACAAAGTATCCCCATTTTTCTTTCTCACAAGTTTTATTCATTTAAGTCAAATTTGTGTTTTTGCCTTGCCTGTGCCAAAATGGCAACATGGTTAATATATGTGTTTCCTATTAGTACTAATTTTATGCTTTCCATTTAAAGACAGTTACATTTGTTTCTCTTTCGTCTTTTCTATTTCTTCGGTATAATTTTGCTAACTACCTATGGGAATTGCCCACCCCAATTTGTCTACCACACTGGTTCCGCTGCCTTTTTTTTCAAGTAATTAGTGAGATTCACTAAATAATAATGCCACTTCTTTACTTATATGAATATATTCTTGTCATGAATATAGCAAAAACTGATTGCTTGATATTACAATTCAAGCAAGCTAGGTGTTTTGAACTTGATGTTTTGGCTCAACTAAGCCTGTATCGCTCACCTAGTTGGAGATTCAATTAAGCTTCATTGCTCTCTTGCATATAAGCTCAACTAACTCTTTTCGCTCACCTGGATAGAGACTCAACTAGCCCTTCTCGCTCATCTGGATAGAGACTCAACTAACCCTTTTCGCTCACCTGGACAGAGACTCAACTAGCCCTTTTCGCTCACTTAGATAGAGGCTCAACTAACCCTTTTCGCTCACCTGGATAGAGACTCAACTGACCCTTTTCGCTCACCTGGATAGAGTCTCAACTAACCCTTTTCGCTCACTTGGATAGAAGCGCAACTAGCCCTTTTCGCTGACTTGGGTAGAGGTTCAACTAACCCTTTTCGCTCACTTGGGTAGAGGCTCAACTAACCCTTATCGCTCACTAGGGTAGAAGCCCAATTAACACAACAATAAAAATGATGACATTCCAAGGAACAGAAGATTTTTTTTGTAATTATTTATTTGTTTTTGCAAACATCAATCACTGCAACATTAAGCAGATATATAACTATTACAAGTAATCATGACAATCAATATACATATTTATTTTATTTATCGATAAAAGTGAAATATCATTTTAAAGTTTAAAATATTGTGACTTTGTGTAGTCCTGGGTCTGAAACAATGATTGCTACTGAATTAATATGAAATATACCACAATGCAATTATTACATTCTGACAATAACATTACTATTATAATGACTGACAGTTCAATATCCAACAGAAAAAGGACACAATGACAAACAGTGATCTACAAAACAGTACACCATAAAACAGAAGAATGAACATCTAAAATCTGGGAGTTAACTGAGGTGTTGTTGTGTGTATTTGAACAGACGAAAGTAAATAACTCCAGTCAGCGCGGAGCCCAATTGACTTAAGGCCGGCCATGATTCTAATGATTTAAACATTAAATTGCACGAAAAACACCAGAGATACACCACGGCATATCATTATCAACTAAATTTTATATAATTGAGAGGAACAACATGTACTAAATTACAATATTATAAAATAGAAAATGAACTTTTGACATACATACGTAACCTTACACAATCAATATATAATTTGGATTTCTTGTTATTCGTAGATTTCGTGGATAGTATCAAGCACATGAAATTTGTGATTAAGCGAATATTTATCCTCATACATTAGTTTAGCACACACTACATGGTAAAACAAAGCAATCGCACAACAGATGAAAATGTCGTATTGTTAATAATCCTACAGTAATTACAAGGAACATGTAGTATTGACCATATGTCGTATTGGTCATGATAGATTTACACATAGCTATTAATTAAATAATGAGGAACGACCAGAATGTATTCCGTGTGATTCCAATTATTCACTTAGATATGCTTATATCGGCTGATGTTCATCAGACATTCTACAACGTCAACATCTTATCTCATTTGTTTACAAATGTCACAGCCGACACAATTTTGAAACTTCAAAAAGAAATTGGTTGATATACTAAATTATAATCAGAGAGCAAACGTACTACAAATATTGGGCTTTTTCTTTTAAGTTTTCATTTATTTGTACATATAACCCGATTGCTTTATACACACATGTCTTTTTTCTAAGGATATGATAGTTGAGGAACTTACAAATTAAAATTTATAGAATGTGTTCACCGCACGATATAGCTGAAATATTAATACAGCTAGAGTTGGCGTTAAGCACCAATCAATCTATAAACTTATATCAGTACGTTGCTAAAGTTTAATAAACACAATAGTAATAGTTAACAATTCCATTCATTTCTCAGTAGTTATTTCTGTTTGCCCTTTAATAGAAATACAAATAATTAAAGAAATTAATTGATAGAATTGATTCTCTCCACGATATTGCTGAAATACCGCTAAGATTGGCGTTAAACAGCAAACACTGATAATCAATCTTTATCCATTAATGGTTATATCAGAATTATTATTTTATGTTGAGGGGTATGGGAATTCAGGTCTACGATATGCATGAATTTCTTTCCTAATCGACCGAGTTGTCATCTGAGCTACGCAAACACACAGTCCTTGTAGACTGCACAAGACAATAAAGACATAATCTATTATCGTAGACTGGAAAAATGCGCCCAAAATACCCATAATCCAAAATATTCCGGAAATGACACAAATTCGAAGATAGACATGCCCTTCCTGGAAAGAGTTGGTCTTTCGGACGTGGCTCATGGTAATGCTATTACGTGTTACATGAATTATAATTCGGATCAGAGCTATTGTATTCAGAACAATTGACAAGGTAATGGGACCAGACACAAATACCAAATTGGACAGGTAACCAGTAGGAAAACACACAGATCCAGAATATTGGCTGAAAAATATGGAACCTTGAAGAAATCTAATAGAACTGAAGGAAATACGAACATTAGTGGTAGGAACAGACCTAGACAGGTGAACAGGCATTTTCCTTTAGATACATTACCATCATTGCATTGTGCGTGTGCTACAGCTTGGGTTAATGTATTACACAGGTACACAACGGATATTGACATAAATGCAAAAGCGACCAGCCAAAGATAGTGTAGAAGAATTCCCAGCAGATAACACACTGTTTGGTAATCGTTAGCCCCAATGCCTATCACGAACAATACGTTTGATAAACCTAACGCTACATACAAATTTTCAAGGTTATTTCCAGGAGTTGATTTTGTTAAAACGAGTTTCCTAGATATTATGATCGATATCAGTAATGCAATGGCGGATATAGAACATCCGGTATGCGTAATAAATGGTATGACAATGTCATTTGGTCGAACAAGCTTATCATGTTCTAAGAACTCCATGCATGTTACAGTTTGTACGAATAAGGTCTGATTGACAACTAATCCGTTTACAATTACATCTAAGCACACGTGATTTCTAACCGTGTCAGTCATCTTGACATTGTATGACGTCATTTCCTGTTTTAATATGGACTGAAGCGATATGTTATTGTCATATCGCCAAATTAAAACAGGCTCTTTGTCTTGATGTTCTAGATTCTTCTCTGTATTGATAAATATAGACTTGTTGGATGATTGCAGAAATATGTGTGTCTTCCATTTGAAGTTTTCCAGTTTCTGTTTAAACGACAAAACCTCACTTCCGGTCATTTGGCTCACCGATTTTAGCTTCAGGGAAACGTTGATGATTTGTGTCGAGTTGGTAACCACACTAAGACATCTTGCGAACGTTGCAACAGTCTGGTCATCTACAGAAATCGATGATAGCAGGCTGACCATTACTTGCTTCAGTAACATGTTGTCTAAGATGGCTGTTGACAGCAGGCTGAATGTCAGCTCTGAGGTAAAGTTTGTATATTTTGGTAATGGCTGACAGAACCCATCAATCTATTAATATAAGATCATGATATTATATATTTACACCATATTGTGTAGATATATATAGAATAAAGGGCATTTTGTTTTCGATACTGTCTTCATCAGGACCATGATTTGGCGAACCCGATAGTGTGAGCCAGATGATGATCCTGATGAAGACAGTATCGAAAATAAATAGCCCTTTATTTTGTTTATCGGTAATTTACATACAAAAATCATTAAAACGTTGGAAAAAAGATCTTTTTGCAGTTACAGAAAATATTTCGGATCTAAGCTCAAATTACCGATATATACTGAATGTTACATGTCAAAATCTGTAGCACATGCCGTATCAACCCGAGAACCCAACGGCCCGAGTGGTGATATAGGTCGAGGTTTGATACGGCATGTGATACAGATTTTGTAATGTTCATTATATCATATATTTCAACCATGCCTTTGATGATACATGTATTTTATGAAAATTTTGAATTTTTTTTGAAAATTTTGAGAAAAAAAATTTAATTTTTAGATTGTTTTTAATTTTGAAATTTTATGCAAATTTAGAATTTTTTTGAGGATTTGAAAATTTTGAAAATTTTATGAAATTTTTTAAAATCTTGAAATTAATTTTTTTTTTAGTTTTTGAAATTTAGAGAAAAAAAATAATTTTGAAATTGTTTCGGTATACGATATAGGGTATACGATGTAGGGTATGCGATATAGGGTATAAACGATATAAGATTGGGACAATCATTGATAATGCATATACAAAACACCTGTATTTTAATCTAAATAATATTATATGATATACTAAATTATCAAACTAACCTATCAGTCTATTAATATAAAGGTCATGATATTATATCAATATTGACACCATATTGTGTCGATATACTAAATTATTTATCTTTTGTATATTTTATGATTTCACGAAGAATCCCATTATTTGGGCGAAATCTTCTTTACCACCAAAATAGTTTATCTCACTGGCGATCTTTCCTAAGTGTACCTTTGTTCCACTGTTTTTATGTCTGCGTGTGTTTTCCTCTTGTGTGTACCTTTGTTCAGTTGTTTTTATCTGTGCGTGTGTTTTCCTCTTGTATGTACTTTTGCTCAGTTGTTTTTATCTGTGCGTGTGTTTTCCTCTTGTATGTACCTTTGTTCAATTGTTTTTATCTGTGGGTGTGTTTTCCTCTTGTAGTTACCTTTGTTCAGTTATTTTTATCTGTGCGTGTGTTTTCCTCTTGTATGTGACTTTGTTCAATTGCTTTTGTCTGTGCGTGTGTTTTCCTCTTGAATGTACCTTTGTTCAATTGTTTTAACTGTACGTCTGTTTTCCTCTTGTATGTACCTTTGTTCAATTGTTTTTATCTGTGCATGTGTTTTCCTCTTGTATGTACCTTTGTTCAATTGTTTTTATCTGTGCGTGTGTTTTCCTCTTGTATGTGACTTTGTTCAATTGCTTTTTTCTGTGCGAGTGTTTTCCTCTTGTATGTACCTTTGTTCAATTGTTTTTATCTGTATGTCTGTTTTCCTCTTGTATGTACCTTTGTTCAATTGTTTTTACCTGTGAGTGTGTTTTCCTCTTGTTTGTACCTTTGTTCAATTGTTTTTATGTGTACGTCTGTTTTCCTCTTGTGTGTACCCTTGTTCAATTGTTTTTATCTGTGCCTGTGTTTTCTTCTTGTATGTACCTTTGTTCAATTGTTTTTATCTGTGCGTGTGTTTTCCTCTTGTATGTACTTTTGTTCAATTGTTTTTATCTGTACGTCTGTTTTCCTGTTGTATGTACCTCTGTTCAATTGTTTTCATCTGTGCACGTGTTTTCCTCTTGTATGTACCTTTGTTCAGTTGTTTTGATCTGTGCGTGTATTTTCTTCTTGTTTGTACTTTTGTTCAATTGTTTTTATCTGTGCGTGTGTTTTCGTCTTGTTAGTACATTTGTTCAATTGTTTTTATCTGGGTGTGTTTTCCTCTTGTTTGTACCTTTGTTCAATTGTTTTTATCTGTGCGTGTGTTTTCCTCTTGTATGTACCTTTGTTCAATTGTTTCTACCTGTGCATGTGTTTTCTTCTTGTTTGTACTTTTGTTCAATTGTTTTTATCTGTGCCTGTGTTTTCCTCTTGTGTGTACTTTTGTTCAATTGTTTTTATCTGTGAGTGTGTTTTCCTCTTGTTTGTACCTTTGTTCAATTGTTTTTATCTGTGCGTGTGTTTTCCTCTTGTTTGTACCTTTGTTCAATTGTTTTTATCTGTACGTGTGTTTTCCTCTTGTGTGTACTTTTGTTCAATTGTTTTTATCTGTGAGTGTGTTTTCCTCTTGTTTGTACCTTTGTTCAATTGTTTTTATCTGTGCCTGTGTTTTCCTCTTGTGTGTACCTTTGTTCAATTGTTTTTATCTGTGCGTGTGTTTTCCTCTTGTTTGTACCTTTGTTCAATTGTTTTTATCTGTACGTGTGTTTTCCTCTTGTATGTACTTTTGTTCAATTGTTTTTATCTGTGCGTCTGTTTTCCTGTTGTATGTACCTCTGTTCAATTGTTTTCATCTGTGCACGTGTTTTCCTCTTGTATGTACCTTTGTTCAATTGTTTTGATCTGTGCGTGTATTTTCTTCTTGTTTGTACTTTTGTTCAATTGTTTTTATCTGTGCGTGTGTTTTCTTCTTGTTAGTACATTTGAACAATTGTTTTTATCTGGGTGTGTTTTCCTCTTGTTTGTACCTTTGTTCAATTGTTTTATCTGTGCCTGTGTTTTCCTCTTGTTTGTACTTTTGTTCAATTGTTTTTATCTGTGCGTGTGTTTTCCTCTTGTTTGTACCTTTGTTCAATTGTTTTTATCTGTGCGTCTGTTTTCCTCTTGCATGCACCTTTGTTCAATTGTTTTTATCTATGCGTGTGTTTTCCTCTTGTATGTATCTTTGTTCAATTGTTTCTATCTGAGCGTGTGTTTTCTTCTTGTTAGTACATTTGTTCAATTGTTTTTATCTGTGCGTGTGTTTTCTTCTTGTTTGTACCTTTGTTCAATTGTTTTTATCTGTGCGTGTGTTTTCCTCTTGTATTTATCTTTGTTCAGTTGTTTTTATCTGTGCGTGTGTTTTCCTCTTGTTTGTACCTTTATTCAGTTGTTTTTATCTGTGCCTGTGTTTTCCTCTTGTTTGTACCTTTGTTCAATTGTTTTTATATGTACGTCTGTTTTTCGTTTGTATATACCTTTGTTCAGTTATTTTTATCTGTGCGTGTGTTTTCCTCTTGTATGTGACTTTGTTCAATTTATTTTTGCCTGTGCGTGTGTTTTCCTATTGTATGTACCTTTGTTCAATTGTTTTTATCTGTGCGTGTGTTTTCCTCTTCTTTGTACCTTTGTTCAATTGTTTTTATCTGTGCGTGTGTTTTCCTCTTGTATTTATCTTTGTTCAATTGTTTTTATCTGTGCGTGTGTTTTCTTCTTGTTTGTACATTTGTTCAATTGTTTTTATCTGTGCGTGTGTTTTCCTCTTGTTTGTACCTTTGTTCAGTTGTTTTTATCTGTGCGTGTGTTTTCCTCTTGTATTTATCTTTGTTCAGTTGTTTTTATCTGTGCGTGTGTTTTCCTCTTGTTTGTACCTTTATTCAGTTGTTTTTATCTGTGCCTGTGTTTTCCTCTTGTTTGTACCTTTGTTCAATTGTTTTTATATGTACGTCTGTTTTTCGTTTGTATATACCTTTGTTCAGTTATTTTTATCTGTGCCTGTGTTTTCTTCTTGTATGTACCTTTGTTCAGTTGTTTTTATCTGTGCGTGTGTTTTCCTCTTGTATCTACCTTTGTTCAATTGTTTTTATCTGTGCGTGTGTTTTCCTCTTGTATGTACTTTTGTTCAATTGTTTTTATCTGTACGTCTGTTTTCCTGTTGTATGTACCTCTGTTCAATTGTTTTCATCTGTGCACGTGTTTTCCTCTTGTATGTACCTTTGTTCAGTTGTTTTGATCTGTGCGTGTATTTTCTTCTTGTTTGTACTTTTGTTCAATGTTTTTATCTGTGCGTGTGTTTTCGTCTTGTTAGTACATTTGTTCAATTGTTTTTATCTGGGTGTGTTTTCCTCTTGTTTGTACCTTTGTTCAATTGTTTTTATCTGTGCGTGTGTTTTCCTCTTGTATGTACCTTTGTTCAATTGTTTCTATCTGTGCATGTGTTTTCTTCTTGTTTGTACTTTTGTTCAATTGTTTTTATCTGTGCCTGTGTTTTCCTCTTGTGTGTACTTTTGTTCAATTGTTTTTATCTGTGAGTGTGTTTTCCTCTTGTTTGTACCTTTGTTCAATTGTTTTTATCTGTGCGTGTGTTTTCCTCTTGTTTGTACCTTTGTTCAATTGTTTTTATCTGTGCCTGTGTTTTCCTCTTGTGTGTACCTTTGTTCATTTGTTTTTATCTGTGAGTGTGTTTTCCTCTTGTTTGTACTTTTGTTCAATTGTTTTTATCTGTGCCTGTGTTTTCCTCTTGTGTGTACTTTTGTTCAATTGTTTTTATCTGTGAGTGTGTTTTCCTCTTGTTTGTACTTTTGTTCAATGTTTTTATCTGTGCGTGTGTTTTCCTCTTGTTTGTACCTTTGTTCAATTGTTTTTATCTGTACGTGTGTTTTCCTCTTGTATGTACTTTTGTTCAATTGTTTTTATCTGTGCGTCTGTTTTCCTGTTGTATGTACCTCTGTTCAATTGTTTTCATCTGTGCACGTGTTTTCCTCTTGTATGTACCTTTGTTCAATTGTTTTGATCTGTGCGTGTATTTTCTTCTTGTTTGTACTTTTGTTCAATTGTTTTTATCTGTGCGTGTGTTTTCTTCTTGTTAGTACATTTGAACAATTGTTTTTATCTGTACGTGTGTTTTCCTCTTGTATGTACTTTTGTTCAATTGTTTTTATCTGTACGTCTGTTTTCCTGTTGTATGTACCTCTGTTCAATTGTTTTCATCTGTGCACGTGTTTTCCTCTTGTATGTACCTTTGTTCAGTTGTTTTGATCTGTGCGTGTATTTTCTTCTTGTTTGTACTTTTGTTCAATTGTTTTTATCTGTGCGTGTGTTTTCGTCTTGTTAGTACATTTGTTCAATTGTTTTTATCTGGGTGTGTTTTCCTCTTGTTTGTACCTTTGTTCAATTGTTTTTATCTGTGCGTGTGTTTTCCTCTTGTATGTACCTTTGTTCAATTGTTTCTACCTGTGCATGTGTTTTCTTCTTGTTTGTACTTTTGTTCAATTGTTTTTATCTGTGCCTGTGTTTTCCTCTTGTGTGTACTTTTGTTCAATTGTTTTTATCTGTGAGTGTGTTTTCCTCTTGTTTGTACCTTTGTTCAATTGTTTTTATCTGTGCGTGTGTTTTCCTCTTGTTTGTACCTTTGTTCAATTGTTTTTATCTGTACGTGTGTTTTCCTCTTGTGTGTACTTTTGTTCAATTGTTTTTATCTGTGAGTGTGTTTTCCTCTTGTTTGTACCTTTGTTCAATTGTTTTTATCTGTGCCTGTGTTTTCCTCTTGTGTGTACCTTTGTTCAATTGTTTTTATCTGTGCGTGTGTTTTCCTCTTGTTTGTACCTTTGTTCAATTGTTTTTATCTGTACGTGTGTTTTCCTCTTGTATGTACTTTTGTTCAATTGTTTTTATCTGTGCGTCTGTTTTCCTGTTGTATGTACCTCTGTTCAATTGTTTTCATCTGTGCACGTGTTTTCCTCTTGTATGTACCTTTGTTCAATTGTTTTGATCTGTGCGTGTATTTTCTTCTTGTTTGTACTTTTGTTCAATTGTTTTTATCTGTGCGTGTGTTTTCTTCTTGTTAGTACATTTGAACAATTGTTTTTATCTGGGTGTGTTTTCCTCTTGTTTGTACCTTTGTTCAATTGTTTTATCTGTGCCTGTGTTTTCCTCTTGTTTGTACTTTTGTTCAATTGTTTTTATCTGTGCGTGTGTTTTCCTCTTGTTTGTACCTTTGTTCAATTGTTTTTATCTGTGCGTCTGTTTTCCTCTTGCATGCACCTTTGTTCAATTGTTTTTATCTATGCGTGTGTTTTCCTCTTGTATGTATCTTTGTTCAATTGTTTCTATCTGAGCGTGTGTTTTCTTCTTGTTAGTACATTTGTTCAATTGTTTTTATCTGTGCGTGTGTTTTCTTCTTGTTTGTACCTTTGTTCAATTGTTTTTATCTGTGCGTGTGTTTTCCTCTTGTATTTATCTTTGTTCAGTTGTTTTTATCTGTGCGTGTGTTTTCCTCTTGTTTGTACCTTTATTCAGTTGTTTTTATCTGTGCCTGTGTTTTCCTCTTGTTTGTACCTTTGTTCAATTGTTTTTATATGTACGTCTGTTTTTCGTTTGTATATACCTTTGTTCAGTTATTTTTATCTGTGCGTGTGTTTTCCTCTTGTATGTGACTTTGATCAATTTATTTTTGTCTGTGCGTGTGTTTTCCTATTGTATGTACCTTTGTTCAATTGTTTTTATCTGTGCGTGTGTTTTCCTCTTCTTTGTACCTTTGTTCAATTGTTTTTATCTGTGCGTGTGTTTTCCTCTTGTATTTATCTTTGTTCAATTGTTTTTATCTGTGCGTGTGTTTTCTTCTTGTTTGTACATTTGTTCAATTGTTTTTATCTGTGCGTGTGTTTTCCTCTTGTTTGTACCTTTGTTCAGTTGTTTTTATCTGTGCGTGTGTTTTCCTCTTGTATTTATCTTTGTTCAGTTGTTTTTATCTGTGCGTGTGTTTTCCTCTTGTTTGTACCTTTATTCAGTTGTTTTTATCTGTGCCTGTGTTTTCCTCTTGTTTGTACCTTTGTTCAATTGTTTTTATATGTACGTCTGTTTTTCGTTTGTATATACCTTTGTTCAGTTATTTTTATCTGTGCCTGTGTTTTCTTCTTGTATGTACCTTTGTTCAGTTGTTTTTATCTGTGCGTGTGTTTTCCTCTTGTATCTACCTTTGTTCAATTGTTTTTATCTGTGCGTGTGTTTTCCTCTTGTATGTACTTTTGTTCAATTGTTTTTATCTGTACGTCTGTTTTCCTGTTGTATGTACCTCTGTTCAATTGTTTTCATCTGTGCACGTGTTTTCCTCTTGTATGTACCTTTGTTCAGTTGTTTTGATCTGTGCGTGTATTTTCTTCTTGTTTGTACTTTTGTTCAATTGTTTTTATCTGTGCGTGTGTTTTCGTCTTGTTAGTACATTTGTTCAATTGTTTTTATCTGGGTGTGTTTTCCTCTTGTTTGTACCTTTGTTCAATTGTTTTTATCTGTGCGTGTGTTTTCCTCTTGTATGTACCTTTGTTCAATTGTTTCTATCTGTGCATGTGTTTTCTTCTTGTTTGTACTTTTGTTCAATTGTTTTTATCTGTGCCTGTGTTTTCCTCTTGTGTGTACTTTTGTTCAATTGTTTTTATCTGTGAGTGTGTTTTCCTCTTGTTTGTACCTTTGTTCAATTGTTTTTATCTGTGCGTGTGTTTTCCTCTTGTTTGTACCTTTGTTCAATTGTTTTTATCTGTGCGTGTGTTTTCCTCTTGTTTGTACCTTTGTTCAATTGTTTTTATCTGTGCCTGTGTTTTCCTCTTGTGTGTACCTTTGTTCATTTGTTTTTATCTGTGAGTGTGTTTTCCTCTTGTTTGTACTTTTGTTCAATTGTTTTTATCTGTGCCTGTGTTTTCCTCTTGTGTGTACTTTTGTTCAATTGTTTTTATCTGTGAGTGTGTTTTCCTCTTGTTTGTACTTTTGTTCAATTGTTTTTATCTGTGCGTGTGTTTTCCTCTTGTTTGTACCTTTGTTCAATTGTTTTTATCTGTACGTGTGTTTTCCTCTTGTATGTACTTTTGTTCAATTGTTTTTATCTGTGCGTCTGTTTTCCTGTTGTATGTACCTCTGTTCAATTGTTTTCATCTGTGCACGTGTTTTCCTCTTGTATGTACCTTTGTTCAATTGTTTTGATCTGTGCGTGTATTTTCTTCTTGTTTGTACTTTTGTTCAATTGTTTTTATCTGTGCGTGTGTTTTCTTCTTGTAAGTACATTTGAACAATTGTTTTTATCTGTACGTGTGTTTTCCTCTTGTATGTACTTTTGTTCAATTGTTTTTATCTGTGCGTGTGTTTTCCTGTTGTATGTACCTCTGTTCAATTGTTTTCATCTGTGCACGTGTTTTCCTCTTGTATGTACCTTTGTTCAATTGTTTTATCTGTGCCTGTGTTTTCCTCTTGTTTGTACTTTTGTTCAATTGTTTTTATCTGTGCGTGTGTTTTCCTCTTGTTTGTACCTTTGTTCAATTGTTTTTATCTGTGCGTCTGTTTTCCTCTTGCATGCACCTTTGTTCAATTGTTTTTATCTATGCGTGTGTTTTCCTCTTGTATGTATCTTTGTTCAATTGTTTCTATCTGAGCGTGTGTTTTCTTCTTGTTAGTACATTTGTTCAATTGTTTTTATCTGTGCGTGTGTTTTCTTCTTGTTTGTACCTTTGTTCAATTGTTTTTATCTGTGCGTGTGTTTTCCTCTTGTATTTATCTTTGTTCAGTTGTTTTTATCTGTGCGTGTGTTTTCCTCTTGTTTGTACCTTTATTCAGTTGTTTTTATCTGTGCCTGTGTTTTCCTCTTGTTTGTACCTTTGTTCAATTGTTTTTATATGTACGTCTGTTTTTCGTTTGTATATACCTTTGTTCAGTTATTTTTATCTGTGCGTGTGTTTTCCTCTTGTATGTGACTTTGTTCAATTTATTTTTGTCTGTGCGTGTGTTTTCCTATTGTATGTACCTTTGTTCAATTGTTTTTATCTGTGCGTGTGTTTTCCTCTTCTTTGTACCTTTGTTCAATTGTTTTTATCTGTGCGTGTGTTTTCCTCTTGTATTTATCTTTGTTCAATTGTTTTTATCTGTGCGTGTGTTTTCTTCTTGTTTGTACATTTGTTCAATTGTTTTTATCTGTGCGTGTGTTTTCCTCTTGTTTGTACCTTTGTTCAGTTGTTTTTATCTGTGCGTGTGTTTTCCTCTTGTATTTATCTTTGTTCAGTTGTTTTTATCTGTGCGTGTGTTTTCCTCTTGTTTGTACCTTTATTCAGTTGTTTTTATCTGTGCCTGTGTTTTCCTCTTGTTTGTACCTTTGTTCAATTGTTTTTATATGTACGTCTGTTTTTCGTTTGTATATACCTTTGTTCAGCTATTTTTATCTGTGCCTGTGTTTTCTTCTTGTATGTACCTTTGTTCAGTTGTTTTCATCTGTGCGTGTGTTTTCCTCTTGTATCTACCTTTGTTCAATTGTTTTTATCTGTGCGTGTGTTTTCCTCTTGTATGTACTTTTGTTCAATTGTTTTTATCTGTACGTCTGTTTTCCTGTTGTATGTACCTCTGTTCAATTGTTTTCATCTGTGCACGTGTTTTCCTCTTGTATGTACCTTTGTTCAGTTGTTTTGATCTGTGCGTGTATTTTCTTCTTGTTTGTACTTTTGTTCAATTGTTTTTATCTGTGCGTGTGTTTTCGTCTTGTTAGTACATTTGTTCAATTGTTTTTATCTGGGTGTGTTTTCCTCTTGTTTGTACCTTTGTTCAATTGTTTTTATCTGTGCGTGTGTTTTCCTCTTGTATGTACCTTTGTTCAATTGTTTCTATCTGTGCATGTGTTTTCTTCTTGTTTGTACTTTTGTTCAATTGTTTTTATCTGTGCCTGTGTTTTCCTCTTGTGTGTACTTTTGTTCAATTGTTTTTATCTGTGAGTGTGTTTTCCTCTTGTTTGTACCTTTGTTCAATTGTTTTTATCTGTGCGTGTGTTTTCCTCTTGTTTGTACCTTTGTTCAATTGTTTTTATCTGTACGTGTGTTTTCCTCTTGTATGTACTTTTGTTCAATTGTTTTTATCTGTGAGTGTGTTTTCCTCTTGTTTGTACCTTTGTTCAATTGTTTTTATCTGTGCCTGTGTTTTCCTCTTGTGTGTACCTTTGTTCATTTGTTTTTATCTGTGAGTGTGTTTTCCTCTTGTTTGTACTTTTGTTCAATTGTTTTTATCTGTGCCTGTGTTTTCCTCTTGTGTGTACTTTTGTTCAATTGTTTTTATCTGTGAGTGTGTTTTCCTCTTGTTTGTACTTTTGTTCAATTGTTTTTATCTGTGCGTGTGTTTTCCTCTTGTTTGTACCTTTGTTCAATTGTTTTTATCTGTGCGTGTGTTTTCCTCTTGTTTGTACCTTTGTTCAATTGTTTTTATCTGTACGTGTGTTTTCCTCTTGTATGTACTTTTGTTCAATTGTTTTTATCTGTGAGTGTGTTTTCCTCTTGTTTGTACCTTTGTTCAATTGTTTTTATCTGTGCCTGTGTTTTCCTCTTGTGTGTACCTTTGTTCATTTGTTTTTATCTGTGAGTGTGTTTTCCTCTTGTTTGTACTTTTGTTCAATTGTTTTTATCTGTGCCTGTGTTTTCCTCTTGTGTGTACTTTTGTTCAATTGTTTTTATCTGTGAGTGTGTTTTCCTCTTGTTTGTACTTTTGTTCAATTGTTTTTATCTGTGCGTGTGTTTTCCTCTTGTTTGTACCTTTGTTCAATTGTTTTTATCTGTACGTGTGTTTTCCTCTTGTATGTACTTTTGTTCAATTGTTTTTATCTGTGCGTCTGTTTTCCTGTTGTATGTACCTCTGTTCAATTGTTTTCATCTGTGCACGTGTTTTCCTCTTGTATGTACCTTTGTTCAATTGTTTTGATCTGTGCGTGTATTTTCTTCTTGTTTGTACTTTTGTTCAATTGTTTTTATCTGTGCGTGTGTTTTCTTCTTGTTAGTACATTTGAACAATTGTTTTTATCTGTACGTGTGTTTTCCTCTTGTATGTACTTTTGTTCAATTGTTTTTATCTGTGCGTCTGTTTTCCTGTTGTATGTACCTCTGTTCAATTGTTTTCATCTGTGCACGTGTTTTCCTCTTGTATGTACCTTTGTTCAATTGTTTTATCTGTGCCTGTGTTTTCCTCTTGTTTGTACTTTTGTTCAATTGTTTTTATCTGTGCGTGTGTTTTCCTCTTGTTTGTACCTTTGTTCAATTGTTTTTATCTGTGCGTCTGTTTTCCTCTTGCATGCACCTTTGTTCAATTGTTTTTATCTATGCGTGTGTTTTCCTCTTGTATGTATCTTTGTTCAATTGTTTCTATCTGAGCGTGTGTTTTCTTCTTGTTAGTACATTTGTTCAATTGTTTTTATCTGTGCGTGTGTTTTCTTCTTGTTTGTACCTTTGTTCAATTGTTTTTATCTGTGCGTGTGTTTTCCTCTTGTATTTATCTTTGTTCAGTTGTTTTTATCTGTGCGTGTGTTTTCCTCTTGTTTGTACCTTTATTCAGTTGTTTTTATCTGTGCCTGTGTTTTCCTCTTGTTTGTACCTTTGTTCAATTGTTTTTATATGTACGTCTGTTTTTCGTTTGTATATACCTTTGTTCAGTTATTTTTATCTGTGCGTGTGTTTTCCTCTTGTATGTGACTTTGTTCAATTTATTTTTGTCTGTGCGTGTGTTTTCCTATTGTATGTACCTTTGTTCAATTGTTTTTATCTGTGCGTGTGTTTTCCTCTTCTTTGTACCTTTGTTCAATTGTTTTTATCTGTGCGTGTGTTTTCCTCTTGTATTTATCTTTGTTCAATTGTTTTTATCTGTGCGTGTGTTTTCTTCTTGTTTGTACATTTGTTCAATTGTTTTTATCTGTGCGTGTGTTTTCCTCTTGTTTGTACCTTTGTTCAGTTGTTTTTATCTGTGCGTGTGTTTTCCTCTTGTATTTATCTTTGTTCAGTTGTTTTTATCTGTGCGTGTGTTTTCCTCTTGTTTGTACCTTTATTCAGTTGTTTTTATCTGTGCCTGTGTTTTCCTCTTGTTTGTACCTTTGTTCAATTGTTTTTATATGTACGTCTGTTTTTCGTTTGTATATACCTTTGTTCAGTTATTTTTATCTGTGCCTGTGTTTTCTTCTTGTATGTACCTTTGTTCAGTTGTTTTTATCTGTGCGTGTGTTTTCCTCTTGTATCTACCTTTGTTCAATTGTTTTTATCTGTGCGTGTGTTTTCCTCTTGTATGTACTTTTGTTCAATTGTTTTTATCTGTACGTCTGTTTTCCTGTTGTATGTACCTCTGTTCAATTGTTTTCATCTGTGCACGTGTTTTCCTCTTGTATGTACCTTTGTTCAGTTGTTTTGATCTGTGCGTGTATTTTCTTCTTGTTTGTACTTTTGTTCAATTGTTTTTATCTGTGCGTGTGTTTTCGTCTTGTTAGTACATTTGTTCAATTGTTTTTATCTGGGTGTGTTTTCCTCTTGTTTGTACCTTTGTTCAATTGTTTTTATCTGTGCGTGTGTTTTCCTCTTGTATGTACCTTTGTTCAATTGTTTCTATCTGTGCATGTGTTTTCTTCTTGTTTGTACTTTTGTTCAATTGTTTTTATCTGTGCCTGTGTTTTCCTCTTGTGTGTACTTTTGTTCAATTGTTTTTATCTGTGAGTGTGTTTTCCTCTTGTTTGTACCTTTGTTCAATTGTTTTTATCTGTGCGTGTGTTTTCCTCTTGTTTGTACCTTTGTTCAATTGTTTTTATCTGTACGTGTGTTTTCCTCTTGTATGTACTTTTGTTCAATTGTTTTTATCTGTGAGTGTGTTTTCCTCTTGTTTGTACCTTTGTTCAATTGTTTTTATCTGTGCCTGTGTTTTCCTCTTGTGTGTACCTTTGTTCATTTGTTTTTATCTGTGAGTGTGTTTTCCTCTTGTTTGTACTTTTGTTCAATTGTTTTTATCTGTGCCTGTGTTTTCCTCTTGTGTGTACTTTTGTTCAATTGTTTTTATCTGTGAGTGTGTTTTCCTCTTGTTTGTACTTTTGTTCAATTGTTTTTATCTGTGCGTGTGTTTTCCTCTTGTTTGTACCTTTGTTCAATTGTTTTTATCTGTACGTGTGTTTTCCTCTTGTATGTACTTTTGTTCAATTGTTTTTATCTGTGCGTCTGTTTTCCTGTTGTATGTACCTCTGTTCAATTGTTTTCATCTGTGCACGTGTTTTCCTCTTGTATGTACCTTTGTTCAATTGTTTTGATCTGTGCGTGTATTTTCTTCTTGTTTGTACTTTTGTTCAATTGTTTTTATCTGTGCGTGTGTTTTCTTCTTGTAAGTACATTTGAACAATTGTTTTTATCTGTACGTGTGTTTTCCTCTTGTATGTACTTTTGTTCAATTGTTTTTATCTGTGCGTGTGTTTTCCTGTTGTATGTACCTCTGTTCAATTGTTTTCATCTGTGCACGTGTTTTCCTCTTGTATGTACCTTTGTTCAATTGTTTTATCTGTGCCTGTGTTTTCCTCTTGTTTGTACTTTTGTTCAATTGTTTTTATCTGTGCGTGTGTTTTCCTCTTGTTTGTACCTTTGTTCAATTGTTTTTATCTGTGCGTCTGTTTTCCTCTTGCATGCACCTTTGTTCAATTGTTTTTATCTATGCGTGTGTTTTCCTCTTGTATGTATCTTTGTTCAATTGTTTCTATCTGAGCGTGTGTTTTCTTCTTGTTAGTACATTTGTTCAATTGTTTTTATCTGTGCGTGTGTTTTCTTCTTGTTTGTACCTTTGTTCAATTGTTTTTATCTGTGCGTGTGTTTTCCTCTTGTATTTATCTTTGTTCAGTTGTTTTTATCTGTGCGTGTGTTTTCCTCTTGTTTGTACCTTTATTCAGTTGTTTTTATCTGTGCCTGTGTTTTCCTCTTGTTTGTACCTTTGTTCAATTGTTTTTATATGTACGTCTGTTTTTCGTTTGTATATACCTTTGTTCAGTTATTTTTATCTGTGCGTGTGTTTTCCTCTTGTATGTGACTTTGTTCAATTTATTTTTGTCTGTGCGTGTGTTTTCCTATTGTATGTACCTTTGTTCAATTGTTTTTATCTGTGCGTGTGTTTTCCTCTTCTTTGTACCTTTGTTCAATTGTTTTTATCTGTGCGTGTGTTTTCCTCTTGTATTTATCTTTGTTCAATTGTTTTTATCTGTGCGTGTGTTTTCTTCTTGTTTGTACATTTGTTCAATTGTTTTTATCTGTGCGTGTGTTTTCCTCTTGTTTGTACCTTTGTTCAGTTGTTTTTATCTGTGCGTGTGTTTTCCTCTTGTATTTATCTTTGTTCAGTTGTTTTTATCTGTGCGTGTGTTTTCCTCTTGTTTGTACCTTTATTCAGTTGTTTTTATCTGTGCCTGTGTTTTCCTCTTGTTTGTACCTTTGTTCAATTGTTTTTATATGTACGTCTGTTTTTCGTTTGTATATACCTTTGTTCAGCTATTTTTATCTGTGCCTGTGTTTTCTTCTTGTATGTACCTTTGTTCAGTTGTTTTCATCTGTGCGTGTGTTTTCCTCTTGTATCTACCTTTGTTCAATTGTTTTTATCTGTGCGTGTGTTTTCCTCTTGTATGTACTTTTGTTCAATTGTTTTTATCTGTACGTCTGTTTTCCTGTTGTATGTACCTCTGTTCAATTGTTTTCATCTGTGCACGTGTTTTCCTCTTGTATGTACCTTTGTTCAGTTGTTTTGATCTGTGCGTGTATTTTCTTCTTGTTTGTACTTTTGTTCAATTGTTTTTATCTGTGCGTGTGTTTTCGTCTTGTTAGTACATTTGTTCAATTGTTTTTATCTGGGTGTGTTTTCCTCTTGTTTGTACCTTTGTTCAATTGTTTTTATCTGTGCGTGTGTTTTCCTCTTGTATGTACCTTTGTTCAATTGTTTCTATCTGTGCATGTGTTTTCTTCTTGTTTGTACTTTTGTTCAATTGTTTTTATCTGTGCCTGTGTTTTCCTCTTGTGTGTACTTTTGTTCAATTGTTTTTATCTGTGAGTGTGTTTTCCTCTTGTTTGTATCTTTGTTCAATTGTTTCTATCTGAGCGTGTGTTTTCTTCTTGTTAGTACATTTGTTCAATTGTTTTTATCTGTGCGTGTGTTTTCTTCTTGTTTGTACCTTTGTTCAATTGTTTTTATCTGTGCGTGTGTTTTCCTCTTGTATTTATCTTTGTTCAGTTGTTTTTATCTGTGCGTGTGTTTTCCTCTTGTTTGTACCTTTATTCAGTTGTTTTTATCTGTGCCTGTGTTTTCCTCTTGTTTGTACCTTTGTTCAATTGTTTTTATATGTACGTCTGTTTTTCGTTTGTATATACCTTTGTTCAGTTATTTTTATCTGTGCGTGTGTTTTCCTCTTGTATGTGACTTTGTTCAATTTATTTTTGTCTGTGCGTGTGTTTTCCTATTGTATGTACCTTTGTTCAATTGTTTTTATCTGTGCGTGTGTTTTCCTCTTCTTTGTACCTTTGTTCAATTGTTTTTATCTGTGCGTGTGTTTTCCTCTTGTATTTATCTTTGTTCAATTGTTTTTATCTGTGCGTGTGTTTTCTTCTTGTTTGTACATTTGTTCAATTGTTTTTATCTGTGCGTGTGTTTTCCTCTTGTTTGTACCTTTGTTCAGTTGTTTTTATCTGTGCGTGTGTTTTCCTCTTGTATTTATCTTTGTTCAGTTGTTTTTATCTGTGCGTGTGTTTTCCTCTTGTTTGTACCTTTATTCAGTTGTTTTTATCTGTGCCTGTGTTTTCCTCTTGTTTGTACCTTTGTTCAATTGTTTTTATATGTACGTCTGTTTTTCGTTTGTATATACCTTTGTTCAGCTATTTTTATCTGTGCCTGTGTTTTCTTCTTGTATGTACCTTTGTTCAGTTGTTTTCATCTGTGCGTGTGTTTTCCTCTTGTATCTACCTTTGTTCAATTGTTTTTATCTGTGCGTGTGTTTTCCTCTTGTATGTACTTTTGTTCAATTGTTTTTATCTGTACGTCTGTTTTCCTGTTGTATGTACCTCTGTTCAATTGTTTTCATCTGTGCACGTGTTTTCCTCTTGTATGTACCTTTGTTCAGTTGTTTTGATCTGTGCGTGTATTTTCTTCTTGTTTGTACTTTTGTTCAATTGTTTTTATCTGTGCGTGTGTTTTCGTCTTGTTAGTACATTTGTTCAATTGTTTTTATCTGGGTGTGTTTTCCTCTTGTTTGTACCTTTGTTCAATTGTTTTTATCTGTGCGTGTGTTTTCCTCTTGTATGTACCTTTGTTCAATTGTTTCTATCTGTGCATGTGTTTTCTTCTTGTTTGTACTTTTGTTCAATTGTTTTTATCTGTGCCTGTGTTTTCCTCTTGTGTGTACTTTTGTTCAATTGTTTTTATCTGTGAGTGTGTTTTCCTCTTGTTTGTACCTTTGTTCAATTGTTTTTATCTGTGCGTGTGTTTTCCTCTTGTTTGTACCTTTGTTCAATTGTTTTTATCTGTACGTGTGTTTTCCTCTTGTATGTACTTTTGTTCAATTGTTTTTATCTGTGAGTGTGTTTTCCTCTTGTTTGTACCTTTGTTCAATTGTTTTTATCTGTGCCTGTGTTTTCCTCTTGTGTGTACCTTTGTTCATTTGTTTTTATCTGTGAGTGTGTTTTCCTCTTGTTTGTACTTTTGTTCAATTGTTTTTATCTGTGCCTGTGTTTTCCTCTTGTGTGTACTTTTGTTCAATTGTTTTTATCTGTGAGTGTGTTTTCCTCTTGTTTGTACTTTTGTTCAATTGTTTTTATCTGTGCGTGTGTTTTCCTCTTGTTTGTACCTTTGTTCAATTGTTTTTATCTGTGCGTGTGTTTTCCTCTTGTTTGTACCTTTGTTCAATTGTTTTTATCTGTACGTGTGTTTTCCTCTTGTATGTACTTTTGTTCAATTGTTTTTATCTGTGAGTGTGTTTTCCTCTTGTTTGTACCTTTGTTCAATTGTTTTTATCTGTGCCTGTGTTTTCCTCTTGTGTGTACCTTTGTTCATTTGTTTTTATCTGTGAGTGTGTTTTCCTCTTGTTTGTACTTTTGTTCAATTGTTTTTATCTGTGCCTGTGTTTTCCTCTTGTGTGTACTTTTGTTCAATTGTTTTTATCTGTGAGTGTGTTTTCCTCTTGTTTGTACTTTTGTTCAATTGTTTTTATCTGTGCGTGTGTTTTCCTCTTGTTTGTACCTTTGTTCAATTGTTTTTATCTGTACGTGTGTTTTCCTCTTGTATGTACTTTTGTTCAATTGTTTTTATCTGTGCGTCTGTTTTCCTGTTGTATGTACCTCTGTTCAATTGTTTTCATCTGTGCACGTGTTTTCCTCTTGTATGTACCTTTGTTCAATTGTTTTGATCTGTGCGTGTATTTTCTTCTTGTTTGTACTTTTGTTCAATTGTTTTTATCTGTGCGTGTGTTTTCTTCTTGTTAGTACATTTGAACAATTGTTTTTATCTGTACGTGTGTTTTCCTCTTGTATGTACTTTTGTTCAATTGTTTTTATCTGTGCGTCTGTTTTCCTGTTGTATGTACCTCTGTTCAATTGTTTTCATCTGTGCACGTGTTTTCCTCTTGTATGTACCTTTGTTCAATTGTTTTATCTGTGCCTGTGTTTTCCTCTTGTTTGTACTTTTGTTCAATTGTTTTTATCTGTGCGTGTGTTTTCCTCTTGTTTGTACCTTTGTTCAATTGTTTTTATCTGTGCGTCTGTTTTCCTCTTGCATGCACCTTTGTTCAATTGTTTTTATCTATGCGTGTGTTTTCCTCTTGTATGTATCTTTGTTCAATTGTTTCTATCTGAGCGTGTGTTTTCTTCTTGTTAGTACATTTGTTCAATTGTTTTTATCTGTGCGTGTGTTTTCTTCTTGTTTGTACCTTTGTTCAATTGTTTTTATCTGTGCGTGTGTTTTCCTCTTGTATTTATCTTTGTTCAGTTGTTTTTATCTGTGCGTGTGTTTTCCTCTTGTTTGTACCTTTATTCAGTTGTTTTTATCTGTGCCTGTGTTTTCCTCTTGTTTGTACCTTTGTTCAATTGTTTTTATATGTACGTCTGTTTTTCGTTTGTATATACCTTTGTTCAGTTATTTTTATCTGTGCGTGTGTTTTCCTCTTGTATGTGACTTTGTTCAATTTATTTTTGTCTGTGCGTGTGTTTTCCTATTGTATGTACCTTTGTTCAATTGTTTTTATCTGTGCGTGTGTTTTCCTCTTCTTTGTACCTTTGTTCAATTGTTTTTATCTGTGCGTGTGTTTTCCTCTTGTATTTATCTTTGTTCAATTGTTTTTATCTGTGCGTGTGTTTTCTTCTTGTTTGTACATTTGTTCAATTGTTTTTATCTGTGCGTGTGTTTTCCTCTTGTTTGTACCTTTGTTCAGTTGTTTTTATCTGTGCGTGTGTTTTCCTCTTGTATTTATCTTTGTTCAGTTGTTTTTATCTGTGCGTGTGTTTTCCTCTTGTTTGTACCTTTATTCAGTTGTTTTTATCTGTGCCTGTGTTTTCCTCTTGTTTGTACCTTTGTTCAATTGTTTTTATATGTACGTCTGTTTTTCGTTTGTATATACCTTTGTTCAGTTATTTTTATCTGTGCCTGTGTTTTCTTCTTGTATGTACCTTTGTTCAGTTGTTTTTATCTGTGCGTGTGTTTTCCTCTTGTATCTACCTTTGTTCAATTGTTTTTATCTGTGCGTGTGTTTTCCTCTTGTATGTACTTTTGTTCAATTGTTTTTATCTGTACGTCTGTTTTCCTGTTGTATGTACCTCTGTTCAATTGTTTTCATCTGTGCACGTGTTTTCCTCTTGTATGTACCTTTGTTCAGTTGTTTTGATCTGTGCGTGTATTTTCTTCTTGTTTGTACTTTTGTTCAATTGTTTTTATCTGTGCGTGTGTTTTCGTCTTGTTAGTACATTTGTTCAATTGTTTTTATCTGGGTGTGTTTTCCTCTTGTTTGTACCTTTGTTCAATTGTTTTTATCTGTGCGTGTGTTTTCCTCTTGTATGTACCTTTGTTCAATTGTTTCTATCTGTGCATGTGTTTTCTTCTTGTTTGTACTTTTGTTCAATTGTTTTTATCTGTGCCTGTGTTTTCCTCTTGTGTGTACTTTTGTTCAATTGTTTTTATCTGTGAGTGTGTTTTCCTCTTGTTTGTACCTTTGTTCAATTGTTTTTATCTGTGCGTGTGTTTTCCTCTTGTTTGTACCTTTGTTCAATTGTTTTTATCTGTACGTGTGTTTTCCTCTTGTATGTACTTTTGTTCAATTGTTTTTATCTGTGAGTGTGTTTTCCTCTTGTTTGTACCTTTGTTCAATTGTTTTTATCTGTGCCTGTGTTTTCCTCTTGTGTGTACCTTTGTTCATTTGTTTTTATCTGTGAGTGTGTTTTCCTCTTGTTTGTACTTTTGTTCAATTGTTTTTATCTGTGCCTGTGTTTTCCTCTTGTGTGTACTTTTGTTCAATTGTTTTTATCTGTGAGTGTGTTTTCCTCTTGTTTGTACTTTTGTTCAATTGTTTTTATCTGTGCGTGTGTTTTCCTCTTGTTTGTACCTTTGTTCAATTGTTTTTATCTGTACGTGTGTTTTCCTCTTGTATGTACTTTTGTTCAATTGTTTTTATCTGTGCGTCTGTTTTCCTGTTGTATGTACCTCTGTTCAATTGTTTTCATCTGTGCACGTGTTTTCCTCTTGTATGTACCTTTGTTCAATTGTTTTGATCTGTGCGTGTATTTTCTTCTTGTTTGTACTTTTGTTCAATTGTTTTTATCTGTGCGTGTGTTTTCTTCTTGTAAGTACATTTGAACAATTGTTTTTATCTGTACGTGTGTTTTCCTCTTGTATGTACTTTTGTTCAATTGTTTTTATCTGTGCGTGTGTTTTCCTGTTGTATGTACCTCTGTTCAATTGTTTTCATCTGTGCACGTGTTTTCCTCTTGTATGTACCTTTGTTCAATTGTTTTATCTGTGCCTGTGTTTTCCTCTTGTTTGTACTTTTGTTCAATTGTTTTTATCTGTGCGTGTGTTTTCCTCTTGTTTGTACCTTTGTTCAATTGTTTTTATCTGTGCGTCTGTTTTCCTCTTGCATGCACCTTTGTTCAATTGTTTTTATCTATGCGTGTGTTTTCCTCTTGTATGTATCTTTGTTCAATTGTTTCTATCTGAGCGTGTGTTTTCTTCTTGTTAGTACATTTGTTCAATTGTTTTTATCTGTGCGTGTGTTTTCTTCTTGTTTGTACCTTTGTTCAATTGTTTTTATCTGTGCGTGTGTTTTCCTCTTGTATTTATCTTTGTTCAGTTGTTTTTATCTGTGCGTGTGTTTTCCTCTTGTTTGTACCTTTATTCAGTTGTTTTTATCTGTGCCTGTGTTTTCCTCTTGTTTGTACCTTTGTTCAATTGTTTTTATATGTACGTCTGTTTTTCGTTTGTATATACCTTTGTTCAGTTATTTTTATCTGTGCGTGTGTTTTCCTCTTGTATGTGACTTTGTTCAATTTATTTTTGTCTGTGCGTGTGTTTTCCTATTGTATGTACCTTTGTTCAATTGTTTTTATCTGTGCGTGTGTTTTCCTCTTCTTTGTACCTTTGTTCAATTGTTTTTATCTGTGCGTGTGTTTTCCTCTTGTATTTATCTTTGTTCAATTGTTTTTATCTGTGCGTGTGTTTTCTTCTTGTTTGTACATTTGTTCAATTGTTTTTATCTGTGCGTGTGTTTTCCTCTTGTTTGTACCTTTGTTCAGTTGTTTTTATCTGTGCGTGTGTTTTCCTCTTGTATTTATCTTTGTTCAGTTGTTTTTATCTGTGCGTGTGTTTTCCTCTTGTTTGTACCTTTATTCAGTTGTTTTTATCTGTGCCTGTGTTTTCCTCTTGTTTGTACCTTTGTTCAATTGTTTTTATATGTACGTCTGTTTTTCGTTTGTATATACCTTTGTTCAGCTATTTTTATCTGTGCCTGTGTTTTCTTCTTGTATGTACCTTTGTTCAGTTGTTTTCATCTGTGCGTGTGTTTTCCTCTTGTATCTACCTTTGTTCAATTGTTTTTATCTGTGCGTGTGTTTTCCTCTTGTATGTACTTTTGTTCAATTGTTTTTATCTGTACGTCTGTTTTCCTGTTGTATGTACCTCTGTTCAATTGTTTTCATCTGTGCACGTGTTTTCCTCTTGTATGTACCTTTGTTCAGTTGTTTTGATCTGTGCGTGTATTTTCTTCTTGTTTGTACTTTTGTTCAATTGTTTTTATCTGTGCGTGTGTTTTCGTCTTGTTAGTACATTTGTTCAATTGTTTTTATCTGGGTGTGTTTTCCTCTTGTTTGTACCTTTGTTCAATTGTTTTTATCTGTGCGTGTGTTTTCCTCTTGTATGTACCTTTGTTCAATTGTTTCTATCTGTGCATGTGTTTTCTTCTTGTTTGTACTTTTGTTCAATTGTTTTTATCTGTGCCTGTGTTTTCCTCTTGTGTGTACTTTTGTTCAATTGTTTTTATCTGTGAGTGTGTTTTCCTCTTGTTTGTACCTTTGTTCAATTGTTTTTATCTGTGCGTGTGTTTTCCTCTTGTTTGTACCTTTGTTCAATTGTTTTTATCTGTACGTGTGTTTTCCTCTTGTATGTACTTTTGTTCAATTGTTTTTATCTGTGAGTGTGTTTTCCTCTTGTTTGTACCTTTGTTCAATTGTTTTTATCTGTGCCTGTGTTTTCCTCTTGTGTGTACCTTTGTTCATTTGTTTTTATCTGTGAGTGTGTTTTCCTCTTGTTTGTACTTTTGTTCAATTGTTTTTATCTGTGCCTGTGTTTTCCTCTTGTGTGTACTTTTGTTCAATTGTTTTTATCTGTGAGTGTGTTTTCCTCTTGTTTGTACTTTTGTTCAATTGTTTTTATCTGTGCGTGTGTTTTCCTCTTGTTTGTACCTTTGTTCAATTGTTTTTATCTGTGCGTGTGTTTTCCTCTTGTTTGTACCTTTGTTCAATTGTTTTTATCTGTACGTGTGTTTTCCTCTTGTATGTACTTTTGTTCAATTGTTTTTATCTGTGAGTGTGTTTTCCTCTTGTTTGTACCTTTGTTCAATTGTTTTTATCTGTGCCTGTGTTTTCCTCTTGTGTGTACCTTTGTTCATTTGTTTTTATCTGTGAGTGTGTTTTCCTCTTGTTTGTACTTTTGTTCAATTGTTTTTATCTGTGCCTGTGTTTTCCTCTTGTGTGTACTTTTGTTCAGTTGTTTTTATCTGTGAGTGTGTTTTCCTCTTGTTTGTACTTTTGTTCAATTGTTTTTATCTGTGCGTGTGTTTTCCTCTTGTTTGTACCTTTGTTCAATTGTTTTTATCTGTACGTGTGTTTTCCTCTTGTATGTACTTTTGTTCAATTGTTTTTATCTGTGCGTCTGTTTTCCTGTTGTATGTACCTCTGTTCAATTGTTTTCATCTGTGCACGTGTTTTCCTCTTGTATGTACCTTTGTTCAATTGTTTTGATCTGTGCGTGTATTTTCTTCTTGTTTGTACTTTTGTTCAATTGTTTTTATCTGTGCGTGTGTTTTCTTCTTGTTAGTACATTTGAACAATTGTTTTTATCTGTACGTGTGTTTTCCTCTTGTATGTACTTTTGTTCAATTGTTTTTATCTGTGCGTCTGTTTTCCTGTTGTATGTACCTCTGTTCAATTGTTTTCATCTGTGCACGTGTTTTCCTCTTGTATGTACCTTTGTTCAATTGTTTTATCTGTGCCTGTGTTTTCCTCTTGTTTGTACTTTTGTTCAATTGTTTTTATCTGTGCGTGTGTTTTCCTCTTGTTTGTACCTTTGTTCAATTGTTTTTATCTGTGCGTCTGTTTTCCTCTTGCATGCACCTTTGTTCAATTGTTTTTATCTATGCGTGTGTTTTCCTCTTGTATGTATCTTTGTTCAATTGTTTCTATCTGAGCGTGTGTTTTCTTCTTGTTAGTACATTTGTTCAATTGTTTTTATCTGTGCGTGTGTTTTCTTCTTGTTTGTACCTTTGTTCAATTGTTTTTATCTGTGCGTGTGTTTTCCTCTTGTATTTATCTTTGTTCAGTTGTTTTTATCTGTGCGTGTGTTTTCCTCTTGTTTGTACCTTTATTCAGTTGTTTTTATCTGTGCCTGTGTTTTCCTCTTGTTTGTACCTTTGTTCAATTGTTTTTATATGTACGTCTGTTTTTCGTTTGTATATACCTTTGTTCAGTTATTTTTATCTGTGCGTGTGTTTTCCTCTTGTATGTGACTTTGTTCAATTTATTTTTGTCTGTGCGTGTGTTTTCCTATTGTATGTACCTTTGTTCAATTGTTTTTATCTGTGCGTGTGTTTTCCTCTTCTTTGTACCTTTGTTCAATTGTTTTTATCTGTGCGTGTGTTTTCCTCTTGTATTTATCTTTGTTCAATTGTTTTTATCTGTGCGTGTGTTTTCTTCTTGTTTGTACATTTGTTCAATTGTTTTTATCTGTGCGTGTGTTTTCCTCTTGTTTGTACCTTTGTTCAGTTGTTTTTATCTGTGCGTGTGTTTTCCTCTTGTATTTATCTTTGTTCAGTTGTTTTTATCTGTGCGTGTGTTTTCCTCTTGTTTGTACCTTTATTCAGTTGTTTTTATCTGTGCCTGTGTTTTCCTCTTGTTTGTACCTTTGTTCAATTGTTTTTATATGTACGTCTGTTTTTCGTTTGTATATACCTTTGTTCAGTTATTTTTATCTGTGCCTGTGTTTTCTTCTTGTATGTACCTTTGTTCAGTTGTTTTTATCTGTGCGTGTGTTTTCCTCTTGTATCTACCTTTGTTCAATTGTTTTTATCTGTGCGTGTGTTTTCCTCTTGTATGTACTTTTGTTCAATTGTTTTTATCTGTACGTCTGTTTTCCTGTTGTATGTACCTCTGTTCAATTGTTTTCATCTGTGCACGTGTTTTCCTCTTGTATGTACCTTTGTTCAGTTGTTTTGATCTGTGCGTGTATTTTCTTCTTGTTTGTACTTTTGTTCAATTGTTTTTATCTGTGCGTGTGTTTTCGTCTTGTTAGTACATTTGTTCAATTGTTTTTATCTGGGTGTGTTTTCCTCTTGTTTGTACCTTTGTTCAATTGTTTTTATCTGTGCGTGTGGTTTCCTCTTGTATGTACCTTTGTTCAATTGTTTCTATCTGTGCATGTGTTTTCTTCTTGTTTGTACTTTTGTTCAATTGTTTTTATCTGTGCCTGTGTTTTCCTCTTGTGTGTACTTTTGTTCAATTGTTTTTATCTGTGAGTGTGTTTTCCTCTTGTTTGTACCTTTGTTCAATTGTTTTTATCTGTGCGTGTGTTTTCCTCTTGTTTGTACCTTTGTTCAATTGTTTTTATCTGTACGTGTGTTTTCCTCTTGTATGTACTTTTGTTCAATTGTTTTTATCTGTGAGTGTGTTTTCCTCTTGTTTGTACCTTTGTTCAATTGTTTTTATCTGTGCCTGTGTTTTCCTCTTGTGTGTACCTTTGTTCATTTGTTTTTATCTGTGAGTGTGTTTTCCTCTTGTTTGTACTTTTGTTCAATTGTTTTTATCTGTGCCTGTGTTTTCCTCTTGTGTGTACTTTTGTTCAATTGTTTTTATCTGTGAGTGTGTTTTCCTCTTGTTTGTACTTTTGTTCAATTGTTTTTATCTGTGCGTGTGTTTTCCTCTTGTTTGTACCTTTGTTCAATTGTTTTTATCTGTGCGTGTGTTTTCCTCTTGTTTGTACCTTTGTTCAATTGTTTTTATCTGTACGTGTGTTTTCCTCTTGTATGTACTTTTGTTCAATTGTTTTTATCTGTACGTCTGTTTTCCTGTTGTATGTACCTCTGTTCAATTGTTTTCATCTGTGCACGTGTTTTCCTCTTGTATGTACCTTTGTTCAATTGTTTTGATCTGTGCGTGTATTTTCTTCTTGTTTGTACTTTTGTTCAATTGTGTTTATCTGTGCGTGTGTTTTCTTCTTGTTAGTACATTTGAACAATTGTTTTTATCTGGGTGTGTTTTCCTCTTGTTTGTACCTTTGTTCAATTGTTTTATCTGTGCCTGTGTTTTCCTCTTGTTTGTACTTTTGTTCAATTGTTTTTATCTGTGCGTGTGTTTTCCTCTTGTTTGTACCTTTGTTCAATTGTTTTTATCTGTGCGTCTGTTTTCCTCTTGCATGCACCTTTGTTCAATTGTTTTTATCTATGCGTGTGTTTTCCTCTTGTATGTATCTTTGTTCAATTGTTTCTATCTGAGCGTGCGTTTTCTTTTTGTTAGTACATTTGTTCAATTGTTTTTATCTGTGCGTGTGTTTTCTTCTTGTTTGTACATTTGTTCAATTGTTTTTATCTGTGCGTGTGTTTTCCTCTTGTTTGTACCTTTGTTCAATTGTTTTTATCTGTGCGTGTGTTTTCCTCTTGTATTTATCTTTGTTCAGTTGTTTTTATCTGTGCGTGTGTTTTCCGCTTGTTTGTACCTTTATTCAGTTGTTTTTATCTGTGCCTGTGTTTTCCTCTTGTTTGTACCTTTGTTCAATTGTTTTTATATGTACGTCTGTTTTTCGTTTGTATATACCTTAGTTCAGTTATTTTTATCTGTGCGTGTGTTTTCCTCTTGTATGTGACTTTGTTCAATTTATTTTTGTCTGTGCGTGTGTTTTCCTATTGTATGTACCTTTGTTCAATTGTTTTTATCTGTGCGTGTGTTTTCCTCTTCTTTGTACCTTTGTTCAATTGTTTTTATCTGTGCGTGTGTTTTCCTCTTGTATTTATCTTTGTTCAATTGTTTTTATCTGTGCGTGTGTTTTCTTCTTGTTTGTACATTTGTTCAATTGTTTTTATCTGTGCGTGTGTTTTCCTCTTGTTTGTACCTTTGTTCAGTTGTTTTTATCTGTGCGTGTGTTTTCCTCTTGTATTTATCTTTGTTCAGTTGTTTTTATCTGTGCGTGTGTTTTCCTCTTGTTTGTACCTTTATTCAGTTGTTTTTATCTGTGCCTGTGTTTTCCTCTTGTTTGTACCTTTGTTCAATTGTTTTTATATGTACGTCTGTTTTTCGTTTGTATATACCTTTGTTCAATTGTTTTTATCTGTACGTCTGTTTTCCTCTTGTATGTACCTTTGTTCAATTGTTTTTATCTGTGCATGTGTTTTCTTCTTGTTTGTACCTTTGTTCAATTGTTTTTATCTGTGCGCGTGTTTTCCTCTTGTATGTACCTTTTTTCAATTGTTTTATCTGTGCCTGTGTTTTCCTCTTGTTTGTACCTTTGTTCAATTGTGTTTATCTGTGCGTGTGTTTTCATCTTGTATGTACCTTTGTTCTTTTGTTTTTATATGTGCGTGTGTTTTCCTCTTGTTTGTGCCTTTGTTCTTTAGTTTTTATCTGAGCGTATGTTTTCCTCTTGAATGTACCTTTGCTCAATTGATTTGATCTGTGCGTGTGTTTTCCTCTTGTTTGTGCCTTTATTCTTTTATTTTGATCTGTGTGTATGTTTTCCTCTTGCTTGTGCCTTTATTCTTTTGTTTTTATCTGTGCTTGTATTTACTCTTGTATGTACCTTTGTTCAATTGTTTTTATCTGTGCGTGTGTTTTCCTCTTGTTTGTACCTTTATTCTTTTGTTTTGATATGTGTGTATGTGTTTATCGTCTTGTGTACGCCTTTCTTCTTTTGTTTTAATCTGTGTGTATGTGTTTATCGTTTTGTGTGTGCCTTTCTTCTTTTGCTTTGATATGTGTGTATGTGTTTATCGTCTTGTATGAGCCTTTATTCTATTGTTTTGATCTGTGTGTATGTGTTTATCGCCTTGTGTGCTCCTTTTTTCTTTTGTTTTCATCTGTGTGTATGTGTTTATTGCCTTGTATGTGCCTTTATTCTTTTGTTTTGATCAGTGTGTATGTGTTTATCGTCTTGTGTGTGCCTTTGTTCTTTAGTTTTGATCTGTGTGTATGTGTTTATCGTCTTGTATGTGCTTTTATTCTTTTGTTTTAATCTGTGTGTATGTGTTTATCGCCTTGTGTGTGCCTTTGTTCTTTTGCTTTGATCTGTGTGTATGTGTTTATCGCCTTGTGTGGGCTTTTGTTCTTTGTTTTGATCTGTGTGTATGTGTTAATCGTCTTGTGTGTGCCTTTGTTCTTTTGCTTTGATCTGTGTGTATGTGTTTATCGCCTTGTGTGGGCTTTTGTTCTTTTGTTTTGATCTGTGTGTATGTGTTAATCGTCTTGTGTGTGCCTTTATTCTTTTGTTTTGATCTGTGTGTATATGTTTATCGCCTTATGTGTGCCTTTGTTCTTTTGTTTTGATCTGTGTGTATGTGTTTATCGTCTTGTATGTGCCTTTATTCTTTGCTTTGATATGTGTGTATGTGTTTATCGCCTTGTGTGTGGCTTTGTTCTTTTGCTTTGATATCTGTGTATGTGTTTATCGTCTTGTTTGTGCTTTTGTTCTTTTGTTTTGATCTGTGTGTATGTGTGTGTATGTGTTTATCGCTTTGTGTGTGTCTTTATTCTTTTGTTTTGATCAGTGTGTATGTGTTTATCGTCTTGTATGTACCTTTATTCTTTTGGTTTGATATGTATGTATGTGTTTATCCCTTTGTGTGTGCCTTTGTTCTTTTGTGTTGATCGTTGTGTATGTGTTTATCGTCTTGTATGTGCCTTTGTTCTTTTGTTTTGATCTGTGTGTATGTGTTTATCGTCTTGTATTTGTCATTATTCTTTTTTTTATCTGTGTGTATGTGTTTATCGTCTTGTATGTGCCATTATTCTTTTTTTGATCTCTGTGTATGTATTTATCGTCTTGTATGTGTCATTATTCTTTGTTTTGATCTGTGTGTATGTGTTCATAGCCTTGTGTGTGTCTTTGTTCTTTTCCTTTGATCTGTGTGTATGTGTTTATCGTCTTGTATGTGCCTTTGTTCTTTTGCTTTGATCTGTGTGTATGTGTTTATCGTTCTTAATGTTCTATTGCTGTGATATCTGTCCACGTGTGTGTACTTGTGTAACTATATCTCTCTTTTTTGTCAGCTTTGTGTTAGTCTTATTTACTCTCTAAGCACATGTATGCCACTTCATCGTATAACATGACCTTGTGTTCCCTTTTTCAACATACTGTGTCATCATTAATTCTGACCATATGAGCAATCACTCAAGCTCGTCTGATGCTAAAGCATCAATGTATTTTAATGTTGTACCACCATCATGATATATAGCATTATTTCTATCGATAGGAGCCGTCGTGGTCGTGATCGTATGGTAGTTGAATTTATAACAACTTATGCAATCTAGTGTATATCAGCACTAACGTTGTGAATTCGAATCCCGCTCAGGTGAGGTGTTCTCGATATAACATTATGTGATAAAGTTTACCATTAATTTACGACAGATCGGTGGTTTTCTTCGGATACTACTGTTTACCCCATCCATAAACCTGACCGACACGATATAACTGAAGCTATTGCCAAAAATCACATCGATAAATATAATTATCCATAATAACTGCAAATAGAAATTATATTTTATGTCTTCATAACATTACAGCTCGTAAAAAGGGATAAGGTTTGCATTTCATTAACTGGATTAACACCGCCACATTTGTGTACCTGTCCCAAGCCATGACCTGGTTTCCAACACCATATTGAATTGTCATTTTCAATGGTTAGAGGTGCCAGTTGAATGTTCGCTTTGTTGATATTGGTGAAATTGTTAACCATTAATAATCTTTGTTTTCAAAATTCTTTTAATACTAGAGTATTAGAGTTTTTAACTTTTTTGCTTAAATTAAAATTACCTTTTGTTCGCCATCATTACAAGCCCGGTCAATATCCGGTGAACATGAAAACAATACAGCCAATGAATGGGCATCATGTCTCCATATTTTCTTAATAATGCACCAAAACATATCGAAGGTTTGTTAATGTCATCTCGCTTACAAAACGAATTACGATATAGTGTCCCATTAACGATGTTTGTTCGTATTGGATTAATGACATAATCTGTACATTCCACTGTATCATTCAGTTGAGGCTCCTGATAGATGATACACGAACTTCCAGTTATTCCATATGGTGGGATCAAAATATATTCTGTCTGTGGATTTGAAGTTGCAAGTGCTAAATACTCCATCGGTTGCAAACCTGCGTTATTTGAGATGACAGCTTTTATATATTCTGATAGAGAAAGTCCTTTATATTGTTCATCAGTTTTACGATGATTTAAAGTTATTTTAACTGTGAACGATGTGTAATTGAAAACATTGTGGCACTCTGCACAAAACATATTTTTATAAACAGTACCATTTATATCAACAACGTACGGCCCAGCTATGCTTAGATTGTTATTACAGAGCTTGTATCTCTCTGATATCATATAGCTGTCAGGACAATAATAAACTACAAATATTCCAATATCAGAGGAGATTCTGTTAGACCTTTCCATAATGGCACATTGAAAACGTTTACCTATTGTGTCCGATTCTCGAGTAAAATTTGAATTAATACAGCAATCGCCATAGAGAATGCATTTATTGTTACAATGACACAAGTGAAATTCACTTGCATATCTTGACATATTTTCACATGTTCCAAGTTTAGCACATGTATCTCGAAGTGCCATTAAGGTAATGGCGTCCGATGATGTAGTAGTTATCTCCCTTCCCTTAGTTCCGGAATCTACTGTTGTGTCTTCAAACTCGACTGATGATGATGGTGGTATACTTTCTGCACTATTACTGTTTAATGGATTGAACATGTTTCTATGAGTGGAAGTATACAATGTGTAGTCCATTCCTTCGGTAGTAGTTTGAGACCATGATTTATTCAACGATGAACTGAATATGTTTCGTTCAGTTGAAGCAAACATTATTTTTTCTATTTTTTTGACAGTAGCGCGGATGATTTATTCATTGATGTGTCATTCAGTGTGTTCTCCGTCTGGAGGTGTGTAACGTTTAGAGAACGTGTTGATTTTTCAATATCACTATACAGACGTGTCATGAACACATTAATAAAGTGTGTCGAATGATACCTAGAATCGTTGTTCTCTGATGGGTCCGATATTGTTTGATCATTTTGATTGACTATGTTCTTGTTGGTGTTCTCTGTAGTTTGTTCACTCCCATTATAATCAGCTACTGCCAGCGTTCCAACTGTGTTCCACACAATAGCATCAGTCTTCTTCTCAATTTCAGCCACTGTAAGCGTTCCATCTGTATTCCATCCAATAACATCAGTCCTATTCTCCAGTTTGGCCACTGAAGCCGTTCCATCTGTGTTCCAACCAATAGTTTTACTCTTATTCTCAATTTCAGTGGTTCCAACTGATGTCAAAGACATACTTCTACTAAAATTACCAGAACAATTTCCAATATCAGTTGTCATGAATAAACAAATAATCAGTAAAGGATTTCTATACCTTAGTCGGTCAACCATCATTTAACGGTTCGGTTTTATCAAGGTGTGTCTTCTGTTCATGAGATTTTCTTCTTTATATAAATGATTTTGTATGTCATTAAAAATATGAAAGATGAAAAGTTATTATTTCTATGCCTCACATTTTCTTTTTTATATTATATATTAAAGTTTAAATATTGAAAAACAAATTAAATGCATGTCTTAGAGTACATTTTGTATATTGTAGAATTAATCAACTAGAAGTATCAGACAAGTTTTTGCCTATATATAATAGTAAGCTACAATGAGACAAACAAGTTATGAAGCGTTGCAGAAAATCATAATCATATGAAAACTGAAAAACATCAAACACAAGGCAAATCAAAATTGGGTAAGATTATATCGGACAGGAAGAAATTAGTAGCAAAAACACATGCTCTAGAATATGTATTGTTTCTTCTCTATTATTGCTGATTTGGATTGCAAGCGGTAAATTTATGCAGTACTTGCAGTCGATCGGTGTATTTCTCGATTAACGTTACACACCATCCTCCCATCCCCCCCCCCCCCCCCCTCCACCAAAATATCTAGCAAAGAAACCAATAACAAATCAACAAAGTCAAAATGAATCAAACGTAACCGTCATATTAGTTAATGTATTACTGAAAGTACCCTTCACCCTTCAAAATAACATAATGCATCCTGTATAGCAATAAAATACCGCTCCTATTGTCATAATACACAGTTATTGTGTTGTATTACGTAAAACAATGACGCTTATTATGTCACAATACAATGACCCTTGTGACCCAATACTGCCTCTCATGTCACAATACAATAACGCATCTAAATATCACAATCCAATACTGTTTCTTATATCACAATACAATAATGGTTCTTCTGTCGCCTCTGACAGCACTATAGAAAATTACTTGTTATGCACCAATAAAATAACCCTTCTTCTGTCACAATGCAATAATGCCTCTTATGTCATAATACACTAACAGTTCTTCTGTTGTATTACGTAATATAATGAGGCTTATTATGTTACAATGCAATGACGCTTGTAATGTCACAATACAATAACGCATCTTATATCACAATACAATACTGCTTCTTATGTCACAATACAATAACAGTTCGTCTGTCGCTTCTGACGGCATCATAGAATAATACTTGTTATGAACCAATAAAATAACCCTTCTTCTGTCACAATGCAATAATTCCTCTTATGTCATAATACACTAACAACCCACCATTTCTTTAGAAATGCCTGTACCAAGTCAGGGTCATTACGGTTTTCACAGTTTTCCGGTTGTTGATTGATTTTGTCTGTTTATATAATTATGAGTTTTGACTTTCCCTTTGTAAGATTGTTCGGAGTTCGGTAATTTTGTTATTACCCTTATTCTTCTGTTGTATTACGTAATATAATGAGGCTTATTATGTCACAATACAATGATGCTTGTAATGTCACAATACAATAACGCATCTTATATCACAATACAATACTGTTTCTAATGTCACATTACAATAACGCATCTTATATCACAATACAATAAGGCATTTTATATACCCTTCTTCTCTCACAATGCAATAATGCTTCTTATGGCATAATACAATAACCCTTCTGATGTCATAATACAATAATATACAATTATTGCCTTCACATAGGGTGAACATCGAAAGTTGTAAAGCCCTCGGGGAAATAACCTTAGATGGGTTGAAAATTTTGGATATCCACATCATAGCATGTCCGTAAGTGTATATTATACAAGTATTGCCTTCATATGAGGTGAACATCCAAAGTTGTTAACTCGAGGACATAATTTCTTGAGGGCTGAAAACTTGATGTTCACCTCATGTGAAGGCAATAACTTGCTTATTATACCGAAACTACTCTAAGATGTTTATATCTTGAATGTTTTGTTTTGTAGAAGACAACAAAATAATTTCCGGCAAAAAAATACAATTACGGAACCGGACTGAAAAAAGCACAGATTTTCAACACACTTCCGGTTGTCGAGGGTTGTAGACTGGGCGACAACATATTGGTTCACTCTACATAATATATACTTGGGTCGTTCACCGTGTTATCTCCTCCGTCAGCAAATTTTCCGAAAAACATCTAAATTTTCTTTTTACATTTATATAGTAAAAAAATATGTAAGGTATAATAACGCGTCTTGCGTCATAATGCAATACCGCTTCGAATGGCATATTACAATAAGGCTTCTTCATCATGACTCAATAACGTTTCTTATATCATAATACAATAACTCTCCTTGTGTCACAATACAATAACGCTTTAAAATCTGATTAAACCCACCATTTTTTTAGAAATGCCTGTACCAAGTCAGGGTCATTACGGTTTTCAGTTTTCCGGTTGTTGACTGATTTTGTCAGTTTATATAATTATGAGTTTTTACTTTCCCTTTGTAAGATTGCTCGGAGTTCGGTAATTTTGTTATTACCATTATTTCTTGTGTCATAAAAAAACAACGCTCCTGGTGTCACAATATAGTAACTCGTCTTATGTCATAATACAATAACGCTTCTTATGTCATAATGTAACTAACTCTCCTTAATGCACAAAACAATATGGCTTCTAATGCAACAACGCTTTTAATATCATATTGCAATAACATTTCTTATGACACAATGCAATCACACTTATTATTATACTTCACATAATAAAGAATCAATTATCTTGGTTAAAAGATAATCACATGACATAAAATAACCTGGAAATATTTGCTTCTAATCGCCGCCAACGGTGAATAACCTCACGAATTACACACGTCCATTGAATAACCCTTTTAATCAACGGTGTAATAATCCTCGAAAATTACAACGTCCAGTCAATAACTCTAATGGAATATTATTTTAACAATTCAAATATTACAAAGTATATTTCAACTGTTTGTTCGGTATAATAAAACAGTTACGGACCTTTGAATCGGTGAATATCCAAAATAACCTTAGTGGGGTTGACAATTTTGGATATTCGCCTCTTCCGGGGGCCATAATTGTATAGTGTTTCACAATGCTTTGCCAAAATACAATACCGCTTCTAATGGCATAGTACAATGACATATCTCAAGGCACAATGCAATATGCCTTTTAATGTCAAAATGCAATAGCGCTTCTTGTACCATAATTCAATAACACTATTTGTGCTACAGTGCAATAATACTTCTACTACCACCATGCAATAACGCTTCTAATGTCTCAATGGACTAGCACCTATTTTGTCACAATGTAATAATGCTTCTTATGTCACAATACATTATGCCTCGTATGATAGTCGAATGTACAACTACCTATCAGTGTCTATCACCACGAATGTGGTGAGCTTGAATCCAGCTCATTGCGAGGTATACTAGATAAAACATTATGTGATAAAGTTTGCCAGTCGGCAGGTCGGTGGTTTTCTTCGGTGTCCTCAACCAATAAAACTTACTGCCAGGATATTACTGAAATGTTGTTGAAAGTGGCGTTAAGCACCATAATCTTAACTCTAACCTCTGAATGCAAGCCAGTATCATTGACACTATATTACAGAGACACGTATCTTATTACTCATCATAATACGTGCAAAACATGTGATTTCAAATTGAAATATGAAAAAATCCTTTCTAATATAAAACAAAATTCTTAATAATGACTTGTGTGAGACTTGTTTTTTCAGCAATATTCACGATAATTGTTATTTTGTTGAACATTTTATCATTTATTATTAGCTATTTTTAGTAAAATTAAGAATGAAGATATATCACGATGTTATTGCTATTGTTTTGACCGAAATATAGATGAAAAGTCGTAAATGTATAATATAGTGTGCACCTATTTCATCAATAAGATTCGTTCAGACTTTGAAAGAAATATTAACGAAAGAGGTCGGTGACAATCTAGTTTATGTCTTTAGGGTGTGTACAGACATGTGGTGTTGTCTACCGGAATGATACATATGCATATACGGTTAAAATTCGTCGGATGATACGATCATCAGTAGATTTCGAGGAGAGTGGATTTTAACCGTATAATTATTTTTTCCCGCCCATGAAAGAACGAAAGCTTATTGCTGAAGCGCAAGAGAGTATGTGTATTTGAATTATACATGCAACGATAGTCAAAGGATTAAACTACACAATTAACTTCAATTTTAGGTTAGGATATTATGTGGAACAAAGATATCGGCACCATAGCGTGCTAGCCAAAAATCGATTCGAGTGTGTTCAGAAAATAGGAGAAAAGGAGAAATTAATTACTTCCAGAGAAAGATAAACATATATGCTGTTATATATCACATTATTTTGATCGCATCATACAGCTTTTGGCTAAAACGATACAAGGTGGTTGTACGTTCCGACATTTATTGACTTGGGCACGAAAATACAATATTTTATTTAATAAGAACAAAATAATGTTGCTATTCACTTGCTGGAAAGGATTTTCATTGGTATTTATGTTGGATTCACTGTTATTTTAATGTCAACATCAACACATTTTCGTTTTTAGTCTCGCGTGAGGGTATGAGATTTAACTGACAGTGCATACACTCCCTGCAGGCAACTACCAACCTGTCACACGTAACTGACGGAGTACACACATCCTGGCTGCCAACTGCCAACCTGTCTCAAGTTCACACACCATTGAAGACAACCGTCAACCTGCCTAAAGTAACTGACGGAGTACACACACCCTGGCTGTCAACTGCCTGGCTGTCAACTGCCTACCTGTCTCAAGTTCACACCCCATTGAAGACAATCGTCAACCTGCCTAAGGTAACTGAAAGAGTACACACACCCTCTGCAGACAACCACCAACATTCCTGACGTAACAGACAGTGTACTCACCAGACGGAAACAGCCAATCCACCTTCGGTAGCTGACAGAGTTCACCAACGCCCAGCAGATAACCACCAATCTACATTAAACTGCCGGAGCTAACACACATCCTGCAGACAACCGCCACCCTGCCTCATGTAAGTGACATAGTACTTACACCCTACATACAACTGCACACGTGACTCAAGTACCTGTCAGATAACGCATCCGCTACAGACAACCACCAGCCTGCCTGAAATAACTAAGAGATTGTACACCCCCAAGGCAACCTCAAAGCTTCCTGAAGTAACTGACAGAGTTCACAGAGACCCCATGTACATTCGCCAACCTGCCTAATGTAACTGATAGTGTACACACCCCTACAGACAACCACCCACGTGTCGGAAGTACCTGCCAGATTACACATCCACTGCAGACAATCGCCAGCTTTCCCCAAATAACTAAGAGATTACACACCCCCGACAGACAACCTCCAACCTTCCTGAAGTAACTGACATAGTTCACACACACCCCACGGACATGTAACTGACAGTGTACACACCGGCCATTTGCAGACGACCGCCAACCTGCCTCGTGTAACTGACGGAGTACACCCCCAGCAGACAACCACCATCTGGCCTTATGTAAATGATAGAGTACACCCCGCCCCATCCGGACAACCATCAACCTGCCTCATGTAAATGACACAGTACACCCCAACAGACAACAGCCAATCACTGACAGAGTACACCCCTATCTGTGCAAACACCTGCCAAGCTGCCTCATGTAAGTGACAGAGTGCACAACAGCAGACAACCGCCATACTGCCTCAAGTGACTGACAGAGTACACACTCCCTGCAGACACTCACCAATCTGCCTCATGTAGGTGAGAGAGTGCACATTTCCTACAGACAATCGCAATTCTGCCTCATGTAAGTAGCAGAGTACACACATCCTGCAGACAACCACCCACGTGTCGCAAGTACCTGACAGATTACACATCTGCTGCAGACAACCGCCAACCTGCCTCAAATAACTACGAGATTACACACATCCCGCAGACATCCATCAACCTGCCTCGTGTAACTGACAGAGTACATACCCCTGCAGATAACTGTCAATCTGCCTCATATAACTGACAGTGTACACGCCAGCAGACAACCGCCATACTGCCTCAAGTAATTGACAGTGTTCACATACCCCTGCAGACAACCATCGATATGTCTGAAGTAGATGACGGAGAATATCTCCAATCTTCAATTATCTGAGAGAGTATCTGACAGGGTTCACAAACCCCTGCAGACAATCGCCATCCTGTCCTATGTAACAGACATAGTACACTTCCTGCAGACATCCACCATCCTGTCTGAAGTAACAGACCAGAATACACTCTCTGCAGATACCCATCAATCTGCCTCTTGTAACTGACAGCGTACTGTAGACAACCGTCAACCTGCATCAAATAACGGACAGAGTGCAAATACCCATGCAGACAACCCTAGATTGGTCTTAAGAATCTGACAGAAAATACCTCCAATAGAAAACTACAAGTAAATGACGGAGTATACCTCACGTTTTAAATGCTTGTGATTAAAGAAAATTCTTTGGCGGGATATATTAACTTTGATTACATTCTGCTTCAATTTTCTGAGAGTGTACGCATACACCCTTGCAGACAACAGCCAACCTTCCTCATGTAACTGACAGATAACCACCATGCTGCCTCGAGTAACATACAACGTACACACATCCTGCAGACAACCGCCAACTGGAGGTTAAAGGGTAGCTACCATTGGAAAACTTACATCACGTCACTTTTGAACTGATAGGTCATTTGGGTGAATTTCAAAAAGAGAATGATATAAATATGGGCTACATAATGGATATGGGTATGTCTTAGCACCACAATGCCGAATAGCCAATTGTGATAAATGTATAACATCGAACCTGCTTGGTAAGGATTTTAATTCCAAATCTGGCCAAAAAAAAAGTTTAATGATTGTATCACCGCGGGTGTCTCAAAATAAACAGGAATGTATTACCCTTAGCGAGCACAAGCGATCACTTCCGGTGTTTTAGTGTAGAATGTGTTGTTTATCTTATTATTGTTCTGTGATGTGTGTGTTTTTTGTTTTTTTTTGTTTCTTTTTGTCTTCGTATCGTGTCTTGTACGCATCGTCTCTGGATTGTCCATTCCTTATTCCCCTTCGGTTTTCTTAAGCTTTATTTAGGAATATGTGTGTGTTTAATGCCACATTTCAGTGATATTTCACTCATATTGTGCCTGGGATTCAGTAGTATATTTTAAGAAAATCGTAGTACCCAATGAAAACTGCCTATAGTAAAATGAAAATCATTATCGCATGAAGATGTGTCAGTAATAATAATAAATCATATACCTTCTTTAGAAATTATAAATTACTTCAAATAGAACCAGAGCAAAAAAAAACATAAAGCCAAACAAGAAAAGGTAGTTATATAATCGGGTTTCAAGTTACTTTTGAGTAGGACCGCAATGGTCATGATCGCATTGTAGTTGGATTTATAACTACATGTGCAATCAGTGCCTATCACACCTACAGTTAAAACTTCTTTCATGGCGAGGTGTACTCAATGCAAGACTATGTGATAAAGTTTGTCAGTAACTTGCGACAGGTCGGTGGTTTTCTCCGGGTTTTCCGGTTTCAACCACCAATAAACTGACGACCACGATATAGCTGAAATATTGTTGAAAGTGGCGCTAAATACCATTAACTCAAACATAAACCCAAGTTACGTTTGTGAGGAAATGTTATATAAATGGCACAAATGGATACTGGATTTCTTTTTAGAAAGATCCATTCGTGTCTCCTCTCAAATTATAATGCTTAATAAGGCACCTTTTCCTAGTATATCCTTTATTCCATTAAAAAATTACACGTCGACTCAGAGACTAAACAATATTCTGCCCGGAGAAGAAAACAAAGCTCGCCCTTCCCCATATAGGTAACTGATATGTCCCTGAGATTATAATAATGTAATAGGCTTCATCTAGAGACTTAGTAATATGCTGCTACTTTAAAATAAGGTAATAACTATATTCATGGCAATATTTTTATTCTTGCAATAAATATCCAGCAAACGTTGAGTAGTGGGCTCCATAAATTTTTTCAGAAGTTGAATAGTTATGCTTTATGAACACACGATCTCCTTTCTTCATCTCCACGAGAGCACTAATTGTGCTGGATGAGTATACCCCATTTGTTGCGAATCCTAGGGTATAACGTGTACCATTCTTGTTCAGCTGGTAATGAGCATATTTACCATTACCACCCAAAATCATGCATGAAATATGGTACAATCCCTGTCGTGGTGCTGTAAAAACTCCAGTTGATGGATCGTAGCCTTGACCTCTATTGACCTTGACATCTTCAAATTTAACCACGCTGTTAATATCTGTTAAGGTGTAAGGATGCTTTACCAAAGCGGCAAAGAATGCGGGTTGAAGACGATCATCTGAAACTGATAAAGCACAATATAATATAGTTTTATTGCAATTGGTATTTACATTACGATGGATACCATATATATCTAAGCTTAAAGTGACAGTGTCCACGATTTTTCATAATTTTTATGTTTGACAACAACTTGAAAATAAGATAGATAAATCAATAAAATGACAAAATAACCATCTGAGACAAACAGAAATGTGTTTAATTAGATGTAATTAAACATCGTCTGCTGGCCAAACTCATGAATTAATCATGACCCATTGACCCAGATTTATCAAAACAAAGATATGCATGATGTCGTAAGCAGTTTATTTAACCTATTTAGAGACTAAAATGTATAATGCATACATGTTTAAGGATAAATTAGTCATACTTACCTATAAGAACACAATTTATCAATCAAAAATTAATTATTAGCCATTTTTGTAACAATTTTAGTTTGTAAATAACATACGCTGTTTCAAACCGATTCCGCAGTTCATCATACAGAGGCGGAATGATCTTGATTGACTTGATTTAGAGTAGCACAGACACACATTGCTTGCTAGCACATTTCCCCCGAAATATTTCATGAAAACCACTTTTCGGTGTTTTTGGCTGTTTTAGATGAATTTTTACTCACATCTGTTCAAGTTTGTGAGAAAAAATCCGATCTAAAAAATCTGACAAAATCGTAGACACTGTCACTTTATGCTTGAGCTTAAAAGACCAGACCGGATTTTCCATCAATACATTTTTTGCTGAAAACTTTTGAAAGCTGTATTTTTTTCGTGATATATATTTTTTTTATTTCAACTAAATGTCACATGCCTAGCTAAACATCTTTATAACATTTGTTTATTGTTAATACACATGATAAAGCGTTACAGTACACTCAATCCCCCACCCCCTTTAGCAATTGCACTGACCAATTTATATGGGTTTAAATTAATGTACAAATATAAGTAATAGCTTACACTGTTCTTAATATCATTAAGAAAAGCTATTGTTTTGAACAATAACAAACAGAGAGAAAGAAGCATAGCTTAATTACCTCTCCTGGTATTGATTCGCATCATCATTTGAAGCAGGTCTTCAGTGATACAAATCGTTTTATCTATCATTCAAAAGAAAATGGTGCATAGATATTATTTATTCCCAAAGCTACTATGAATGAAGTACAGAAAATAGCCAAAATAAACAAAAACAAAAAACAAAGACAAAAACAACAACAAAACTTAAAACAAAACAAAAAACAAAAAAGCAAAACAAAAGCAAATCTATTTACAATATATGAACGGCCGAAGTGAATATGTACTGTAAATGGTCAACAGATCTTTCTGGATTTGATTCTACAATTATTTTTTTTTTTTATTTTTTTATATGAATTATTTCCCTTACGACGGGTAAAATGGTACTCGATCTAACAAGAGTAACGACATATTTACAAACTGATGATACTTTTAATGTTAAAATTAAATTAGTAATTAATATAACTCCTCAAATCCCACAACATTAAATAGTTAAAGTAAACACCGGTCGGCTCATCATCATTTCATTGAAATTAACTGGTTCTCGCCATGATATACCGTAAATTGGGAAATTTTGGTCATGGTTTTATTTTGGCCTATTTTGGCCCCTAAATACGAAGTGCCAAAATTAAACACACCAAAATATGTCACACTCCAAAAATTAACCGCCAAAATTGAAAACTTTTGATATTAATATTCCCTAGTCTGTACCTTTTTGTCTTACTTCTTTCCTACGTAAAACTTTGTCAATTACCGTTATACATGTATATACACACACAAGTCAAACTGAAAAGTGTTCACGATGTGAAATCGTTGGCTAGGATGACAAGGGAGAAATTACAGGTAAATAAAGTACATTGATAAAAACCATGTAATACCAATCAATTTTATTGAATCAACAAAATGTCAAATATCATTAAAATGATAATTCCCAATAGAAAAAAGAAAATCAATAAACACGTAATTAGTGTTTTATCGATTTTATGTATAACAGCATAAAATTCACAGTCCGTAATCAAATAGATTTACAGGTACACAATCCAATTATAAAGGTGTGATCTGTCATATACATTTTTTGTAGCCTTTGATCTGTTTACTATGCATAATTGTTGTGTACACAAATACATGTACTGACCGTTATAATAAGACTGTTTACCTGTAAAAGCGATGATTAATACCAGTGCAAGATTATTATTTGTTGTTTTTATAGTAAATGCATTTTACTTATGCTGTTTAATTATTCAAATTCCTAGTTTTAATAAATATCACAATTTATCCATAATCGATTTGATTTTTAGTACGACATCAAAATATCCGGTAAGTACCAGTGAAAACGTAGTATAGCCGGTTGAAATGAGAACGCTTCCATTTACGTTCTGATTTTACTGCCAAAAAAATTCAACACATGGAAACCAAAAGTGGCCAAAATTAAACACACTAGAAACGAAAATGGCCAAAATTTAACACACCAAAATAAAACAACCCTCTTTTGGAGAAAAAAAAAGGCCAAAATTAACCTACATCAAAATTTCCCGATTTACGGTGTCAGAAACATTAAGATTTTGCGTCAAACAACAATCACTCACTCATTCATTCCTTCCAAGAGAAGGGGTTGTCATGGTCGTGATCGTATGGTACTTGGATTTACAACTACATATACAATCAGTGCATATCATTACTTAAGTTGTGAGCTCGAATCCCACTCAAGACGATGTGCACTTGATGCAATATTATTTGATAAAGTTTGTCAGGGATTTGCGGCAGGTGGTGGTTTTCTCCGGGTACTCCGGTTTCCTCTACCATTAAAACTGACAACAACGATAGAGCTGACATATTGTTGAAAGTGTCGTAAACACCATAACCCTAACTCTAACTCAAGAGCATTATTTTATTAAATAAATACAAATACCTATTGCTGTGAACTAGTGAAAATTACACTGTAACTATTAGAGGACGCCATGTACGTGAAATCCGTATTGTATTCTACTTTCTACTGACAAAAGACTTACCTTGACTCACATTACAAGTAGCAGCAAATTCACAGCAATATAGACAGGCGATTACAATGGCGAACCACATTTTTTACAAGTAAACAAATACACTATGTCTACTATACCTCACAACACTGACTATTCTGAATTTATGCTTTTGTTTTTTCCATATGTTAAAAGACCTTTGAAATATGATATGCATAATGAACGTTGAACACGCAATATGTATATATTTACTATCACGTATACAATTCTTGGAATAGACACATTTACACATTTCTGACTTTGATTATAAAATTACACGTATTACAGGGGTAATTTCCCATTAAGACACAAATTTTCAATAAAAATAACGTATTTTTCCCAAAAATCTTTCCGAATTTCGATCAGGGCGAGGTATACAACATTATGTGATAAAGTTTGTCATTGACTTGTAACAGGTCGGTGGTTTTTTTTGGGTCCTCTTGTTTCCTCCACCTATAAAACTGACCGATACAATATAACTGAAATATTGTTGACAGTGGCGCTTAACACCATCGGCCATCGCACAATCAAACAAACACCCATGCGAGGTGTACTCGATACAACATTATGTGATAAAGTTTGTCAGTGACTTGCGGCAGGTCGGTGGTTTTCTCCGGGTACTCCAGTTTCCTCCACCAATACATCTGACTGCCACGATATAGCTGAAATATTGTTGAAAGTGGCGTTAAACACCAAGACCCTAACATACAAATCTTGGAATAAACCATTTACATATTTCCGACTTTGATTCTAAAATCATTCGATTTACAGCAGTTATTTCCTTTAAGACGCAAATTTTCAATGAATATAAAACATCTCATCCATAATCTGTTCAATATTGTTTTTGATTTTGAACATCTACAGAATTTTCTATTTCCTATATCATAATCCTCAAGGTTCAAGTATCTACAAATTATGAGAAAGTTATTTCTCACATTTGAGACAGATCAGTTCCTATTTTTAGCGATGTGAGATTTTCTTATCTTGCACTAGTGCAAGACAAAAAAAATCACGTGCGTTTTACCGGCAAATGCATGCTGTACAGTGTATGTCAACTGACCCCACCCCGCCCCCCACCCCAATTATCCATGCTTTTCCTTTTTAAAATAAACAGTTCACTGTATATAAGTTTTCAATCTTTTATAAACACGCAAATCTTAACAATCAGCCATATTATTACATAATAACCTTCACGCAATACACAAAAATACGGAGCTACTTTTTTGATTGACATGAAGGGGAAATAACTCACATTGTTTACAAGAATAATAATAAGAATAAGAATATTTATTATTCCAATCAATGGGCCCACAATAGGGGCAAACAAATTGCATACATTGATTATTGTCATTGGAGGCAATTATACATATATATAAATACAATGTTTCTTGTCGGGTTCAGAGACTTAAAAAAAAAAATAATATAAACAGAAAGAGAAAAAATATTTCAGTATCATTAACCCTGTTTCAGATTTCTTGTCTCTTACATGATCGTCTGCTAAAAGTACATAAACAAATACGAAACTAAAAACAGCTGATAAAAGTGAGAAATAAAATCAAACACCAGCAAAAAGTGCAAGACAGGGAAATATCCGACACCCTCGGGTAAGATTTCAATCGTTCGATGACTCGCCGAGAAATGGGACTTATCACATTAAATCTTTGTTGGATTTTTTAAAACAAAGATCGCTAAACAAAATTAGAGTTGTCTCGCTTTGTTCACATTATTGAAACCCGTGCTGTGCAGAAAATCAATTCATTTTGTAGTCATTCAATAATTGTACTTTTATTTGGTTGTTATTTTGACGTATAATAGGATTATTTTTTATGAAATACTTTTCAAAGAGGTCTTTTTTCATTTTTATGGTATAATATTGGTATGTATTTTCTGTATGGTTTTGTTTTTTAAACGTAGATGTGAAAACAAACGTTTTTAATCTATGTATTTGTTTTCTAATACTTTGATTTGTCTTATTTCAGGGGGTGAGTGTACGTCATAATTGGAAGTCATTTGATGCCGCCTGAAGGTAAGTTTGTACTTATAGCATTACTTATTGTAAGAATAAGCATAGGATACAGTAGCCCTTTTCACAAAAATTCGTAACTATAGTCCTAACTTTTTCACTTAAGATTATCTTACGACAATTCCGAAGTCCTTTTCACAAAGATTATCTTACGACAAATTTTAATCTTACGACTAAAATTACACTTACGATAAAAAATTCTTCCTTTAGGTGTACTCGATACAATATTATGTGATAAAGTTTGTCAGTGATTTGCGAGAGGTCAATGGTTTTCTCCGAGTACTCCAGTTTTCTCCACCAATAAAACTGACCGATATATTGTTGAAAGGGGCGTTAAACACCATAATCCATCTTGCTTAGCAACCTAGTTTCATTTCCATTCCATAACAAAACATTTTTTTAAATAAAGTTATTCCATAATGTTTATGCTATGATGTGCTTATATGTTTATATTGAATTTTTATCTAATATATGAATCGGTCACCAATAACTGCACAAAATATGAACGGGTATGATTTTCGTGTAGAGGAACATTTCTAATGCATGTAAATTAAAATGATCTATGATAATTATCATTACTTGGAGTTGTGCGTCATCATCCACACATGGTTCCTTTTGGTAGAAGTATTTCTTAATGGAGTTCATCTGCAGTGTGAAAAAAAAACCTATTCATATAATTCATTTTATCGGTTATTTGTCAGCAAAATATTTACCCCTTTTTTCCAATTAATCCCATCCAAAATAAAAGTATACGCTTGTTCTTTTACTGATGAAAATTTATCCCGATTTTTCTGAGATAACCCAAATTAAGATGTGTTTATTATCTATCAATCATGAAGACGAATAACTATTCCTGTTATATATTAATATTAATATTAATATAACAGAAGAATGTACACAAGTTTATCATACATAATATGTATTGCCACAGTGTTCGATGATTATCGAAGTTGCCAGAAAGTAATAAATTATACTACTAATATAAAGGCAAAATCAAAACGATATCATTGGATCAAGAAAATTCCCGTCCTAAAGTGGTTGTTCATACAAAACTTTTGTAAGCGAAGTAGATGTCGAGAAGAAAATCCCGTATTCCTGTTTTTATTAAAAAATAATAATAATAATAATAATAATAATGAAAAACAAGAATTCTCCCCAAGTTTGCAAGTAATCTTTTCGATTGTAGATCGTTCCCAATTTGAAATATAAAATCAAAATAATTATCCTGATTTTTTTTGGTCATGCAAACGATACGCTTTGCTGCATTGAAAAGGTAAATGTATGGAATGCATCGTTATAGACTCTGTAATTAGTCACGCCAGAAAGGAGTAAACAACAATGTCATTTGTAGCGTCTGTTTGTATTAAACCATATTCATTTCAATTAACATTTATCAATATGTGTAATTAGGTTTATCATAAGGTCAGAGAAAATGCGCTAACGATGAATTGCTCTCTTATTTTCAAGTCGAAGCGCCAATACATCGTCCATCTTTTTTTCTATTTTTTTCACTTACGATTAAAGATAAGACCAAAATTTCTCTTACGATCAAAATTTTACACTTAGGACAGGGTAGTTTTACACGTAAAGTTAGGACTTTTTTTACACTTAAGATTATCGTAAGTATTTTTTTGAAACTTTTTTTAATCTTAGTTTTACACTTACGACAATTTTTTATCGTAAGAATTTTTGTGAAAAGGGCTACTGTACCATTGAAACAAAAGAAGCGGCCCGTATTGGCAGGCCGTCCATTGAGTACGAATGCGGAAAAAGAAACCCGTTATATTCAATACGGGCAAATTCTTTTGTTTCAATAATAATGTATCTAACTTGTACAATAATAGTGTTGTTGCAAAAATATATGGTATGGCATACATTTTTACATTTTTAATGTTTAGAAAGCCAAATAAGACAACAATTAACAAAAATAAAACGACATTTTTTTATCGGTCAACGTCCCTTCGATTCTCGTTGATATTTAGATATTTCAAGGTCTTTCAAGTGAAAAGAATCGTTTATATTTAGATATTGCAAGGTCTTTCAAGTGTCTCACATCTTCACCTGTGGTCTGTCTGATTTGTTATTACTTGCAGTCGGTTCGTTAGTTGTTTTGTGTATTGTGAGAATACATTTTAAAAGTTCACATGCTCGTCCGTTCTGAACATAAATTATGCCAGATCTGAAACACTTGTACCGTGTCTTTTTTGTATATTGCTTTTTTAAACAAATTGTTGTTTTACAAATCTTGCTATCAAGAGTCAAATATACTAATTATAGCGTATAGTAGTGTGCTCACCGTAGACGAGTGGTTAGATGGAAGTTTTGAAAGTCAAAATAGACTTTGAAAAGCCCAGCAGTGGTTCGATACCCGAAAGTCCCAAAATATGTTTAACACGTTTTTAAGCCTAAAACAGTAAAAGGTTAAAGTTCATATATTCAGTACAGCGGCCTGTATCATCGGCCTCTATTACCGGCCTGTATATGATATCAGAGGCCGCATTTACAATAGTGTTGCTCGGGGTATTATTGTACAACATTGAATGTGATAGTGCGTCAAATGCCCCTATACTAAATTTCCGCTAAACAACGGAGACCATCGATCAAAAACTTGTTCTTTCAAACACTTCGACAACGTTTTCGCAACAGGTGGAAATAACATTGTCGAAGTATTTGAGAATACATTCACCCCCTGTATTCTTAGACTTGCTATGCTTAAAATAAAATTCATCCAGTAAAAAATGAAAGGCGAGTCCTTTTGCTGTTTTTTTGTGTTTTTTTTATTGGACACCCAAAGAGGATCAATTGTGTTTATAAACTGCTATGACAATCACCATTCACAAGACTATTGTGTAATATTTCTATCAGAAGTACACTTAAATTTTCTCTCTTAAAATCGTTCAAATTTATTTAATTTCTAATCTAATATAAGGGTTAATTAAGAGACAAGACTTGGATTAGGCTTGTTTGCTCTGAGTAACTGTCTTATATTTTCTTTGCGAAACAATCTTTATTAAATAATCCAGACAAAAGCATCAATATACAATTGTATCTAAAATATTCCCTGTAATATATTAAGCAGAACGTACCAACATTTGAAGTTACTGAGAGCCTCTCGATAATAATTATACATGCATCAGCTATTCATAGCTCAATGACAACCCGTAATAATTTCAAAATCAAATAGACCTTAAAGACTTAGCAAACCGGTTTTATTCTAAATAAAAACATCGAAACTATAAAGGGAAATCCCATATAATCGAAATAGAAATATATGTAATCAGTGCCGTCTTAACAGCACTATAGGCTCCCGGGCAAAGCAGTGCACTGGGGCCCTACCTACACAACTACTCACAGGAATAAAAATTTAAATGTCCATAAAATTAAGCATATTTATTGTATTGGTACTTCCAACACAATCTGTGTTTAAGCTTTAACAAAAAACATGCCGTACACAACATGCATAGATTAGGATGGGGCCCCTATGTTCGTTGGGCCGCCGAGCAACTGTCCAGCGTGTCAATGCGCTAAGACGGCACTGCACGTAACCCTTGAACTTCGCCACACTTCACAAACAGGTGTTCTAAGCTTTCCGAGTTTGTACCCCATTGTAAACATATATCATTGGTTATGTTATTTATGCGAAAAAGTCTGTCTAGAGTAAAACAAATGTTCATTACTGGTTGATAATTTAAACAGTGAATATCAGGACAAAATGGAAGATGTATATTCGAGTAGACCCACGAGAATTCGATTGATGGAAATTTATTTTGCTGATGTTTTTCGGAAGTGAGTGTCTCAAAACAATTATTTGAAAAAGAAAATCCAACTACCATACGATCACGACCAAGACGGCTCCTTGAAAGAAGGCCTTTAATATTTAGTGTGTTTAAGGTTCATCATAACACTTATCAAACTCAAAGGGTGTACTCGATATGCCAATTTGTTTTTATAAAAATTTCTTAGTTTCCTTCAATTTTTATTTGAAGACAAAAATAAATCCAAAAACAATAAGAGTTACTTGATATTAATTTTTATATAAGATGTTGATTTCACATAGACATCCCACACTACTAATAATGGGTTGTAAAGTTTCCAGTTTTTCATTATTCAACATCATTTCGTATTAAATTCAGATATTTTGTTTTGAATAAAACATTGTAAACATAGATAGCAAAACATGATGTTAATAGTGTAGGCTAGGCACTCCCAGCATCTATATAGCGTTATTTAATTTGAAAATGTTGAAAAGATAGCTCAGAACTTGAAAACATTGTAAATATGGCGTACATTTTGCAACTTTTGCCACTTCTGATACCATGTTGAGGCATTAAAATGCAACTTGTGAACATATAAAAAGTGATAGTTCCCACCTTTGACCATGCACTCTTTGAATATTGCAATAATACAGCGGCATAACAAATAAAATAAAACATTACAGATTCTATAAACAAAAATCATGACCATTCTTTCCGAGGTGACTTTGGCGAATGCCAATTATGCACAAACCGTTTTGTATTTATTCCTGTTAATGCTATGCAAAGTATCCCCATTGTTCTTTCTCACAAGTTTTATTCATTTAAGACAAATTTGTGTTTTTGCTTTGCCTGTGCCAAAATGGCAACATGGTTAATATATGTGTTTCCTATTAGTGCTAATTTTATGCTTTCCATTTAAAGACAGTTACCTTTGTTTCTCTTTCGTCTTTTCTATTTCTTCGGCATAATGTTGCTAACTACTTATGGGAATTGCCCACCCCAATTTGTCTACCACACTGGTTCCGCTGCCTTTTGTTTCAAGTAATTAGTGAGATTCACTAAATAATAATGTCACTTCTTTACTTATATGAATCTATTCTTGTCATGAATATAGCAAAAACTGCTTGCTTGATATTACAATTCAAGCAAGCTAGGTGTTTTGAACTTGATGTTTTGGCTGAACTAAGCCTGTATCGCTCACCTGGTTGGCGATTCAATTAAGCTTCATTGCTCACTTGCATATAATCTCAACTAACTCTTTTCGCTCACCTGGATAGAGACTCAAATAGCCCTTTTCGCTCACCTGGATGGAGACTCAACTAATCCTTTTCGTTCACTTGGATAGAGGCTCAACTAACCCTTTTCGCTCACTTGGATAGAGGCTCAACTAACCCTTTTCGCTCACCTGGATAGAGATTCAACTGACCCTTTTCGCTCACATGGATAGAGGCTCAACTAACCCTTTTCGCTCACCTGGATAGAGACTCAACTAACCCTTTTCGCTCACTTGGGTAGAAGCGCAACTAGCCCTTTTCGCTCACTTGGGTAGAGGCTCAACTAACCTTTTTCGGTCACTTTGGTAGAGGCTCAACTAACCCTTATCGCTCACTTGGGTAGAGGCTCAACTAACCTGGTTATTCATCTAGTAATTCATACAAACGAAAACACAACAATAAAAATGATGACATTCCATGGAACAGAGGATTTTTTCGTAATTATTTATTTGTTTTTGCAAACATCAATTACTGCAACATTAAGCAGATATATAACTATTACAAGTAATTATGACAATCAATATACATATTTATTTTATTTATCGATAAAAGTGAAATATCATTTTAAAATTTAAAATATTGTGACTTTGTGTAGCCCTGGGTCTGAACCAATGATTGCTACTTAATTAATATGAAATATACTACAATGCAATTATTACACTTTGACAATAACATTACTATTATAAGGACTGACAGTTCAATACCCAACAGAGAAAGGACACAATGACAAACAGTGATCTACAAAACAGTACATCAGAAAACAGAAGAATGGACATCTAAAATCCGGGAGTTAGCTGAGGTGTTGTTGTGTGTACTTGAACAGTCGAAAGTAAATAACTCCAGCCAGCGCGGGGCCCAATTGACTTAAGGCCGGTATTGATTCTAATGATTTGAACATTAAATTGCACGGAAAATACCAGAGATACACCACGGCATATCATTACCAACTAAATTTTATAAAATTGAGAGGAACAACATGTAGTAAATTACAATATTAAAAAATAGAAAATGAAATTTTGACATACATACGTAACCTTACACAATCAATATATAATTTGGATTTCTTATTATTCGTGGATTTCGTGGATAGTATCAAGCGCATGAAATTTGTGATTAAGCGAATATGTATCCCCATACATTAGTTTAGCTCACATTACATGGTAAAACAAAGCAATCGCACAACAGATGAAACTGTATTGTTAATAATCCTACAGTAAAGCGGCAATTACAAGGAACATGTAGTATTGACCATATGTCGTATTGGTCATGATAGATTTACACATAGTTATTAATTAAATAATGAGGAACGACCAGAATGTATTCCGTGTGATTCCAATTATTCACTTAGACATGTTTATACCGGCTGATGTTCATCAGACATTCTACAACGTCAACGTCTTATCTTATTTGTTTACAAATGTCACAGCCGACACAATTTTGAAACTTCAAAAAGAAATTGGTTGATATACTAAACTATTATCAGATAGCAAACGTGCTACAAATATGAGGCTTTTTCTTTTAAGTTTCATTTATTTTTACATATAACCCGATTGCCTTATATACAAATGTCTTTTTACTAAGGATATGATAGTTGAAGAAGTTAAAATTTAAAATTTATAAAATGTGTTCATGCCACGATATAGCTGAAATATTAATACAGCTAAAGTTGGCGTTAAGCACCAATCAATCTATAAACTTATATCAGTACGTTGCTAAAGTTTAATAAACACAATAGTAATAGTTAATAATTCCATTCATTTCTCACTAGTTATTTCTTTTTGCCCTTTAATAGAAATACAAATAATTAAGGAAATTAATTGATAGAATTGATTCTCTCCACGATATTACTGAAATACCGCTAAAATTGGCGTTAAACAGCAAACACTGATCAATCAATCTTTATCCATTAATGGTTATATCAGAATGATTATTTTATGTTGAGGGGTATGGGAATTCAGGTCTACGATATGCATGAATTTCTTTTCTAATCGACCGAGTTGTCATCTGAGCTACGAAAACACACAGTCCTTGTAGACTGCACAAGACAATAAAGACATAATCTATTATCGTAGACTGGAAAAATGCACCCAAAATACCCATAATCCAAACTATTCCGGAAATGACACAAATTCGAAGATAGACCTGCCCTTCCTGGAACGAGTTGGTCTTCCGGACGTGACTCATGGTAATGCTATTACGTGTTAAATAAATTATAATTCGGATCAGAGCTATTGTATTCAGAACAATTGACAAGGTAATGGGACCAGACACAAATACCAAATTGGACAGGTAACCAGTAGGGAAACACACAGATCCAGAATACTTGGCTGAAAAATATGGAACTATGAAAAAATCTAATAAAACTGAAGGAAATACGAACATTACTGGTAGGAACAGACCTAGACAGGTGAACATGCATTTACCTTTAAGCACATTACCATCATCGCATTGTACGTGTGCTACGGTTTGAGTTAATGTATTACACATGTAGACAACGGATATTGACATAAATGCAAAAGCGACCAACCAAAGATAGTGTAGAAGAATTCCCAGAATATAACACACTGTTTGGTAATCGTTAGCCCCAATGCCTATCATGAACAATACGTTTGATAAACCTAACGCTACATACAAATTTTCAAGGTTATTTCCAGGAGTTGATTTTGTTAAAGCGAGTTTTCTAGATATTATGATCGATATCAGTAATGCAATGGCGGATATAGAACATCCGGTATACGTAATAATTGGTAGGACAATGTCGTTTGGTGGAACAAGCTTATCATGTTCTAAGAACTCCATGCATGTTACAGTTTGTACGAATAAGGTCTGATTGACAACTAATCCGTTTACAATTACGTCTAAGCATACGTGATTTCTAACCATGTCAGTCATCTTGACATTGTATGACGTCATTTCCTGTTTTAACATGGACTGAAGCGCTATGATATTGTCATATCGCCAAATTAAAACAGGCTCTTTGTCTTGATGTTCTAGATTCTTCTCTGTATTGATAACTATAGACTTGTTGGATGATTGCAGAAATATGTGTGTCTTCCATTTGAAGTTTTCCAGTTTCTTTTTAAACGACAAAACCTCACTTCCGGTCATTTGGCTCACCGATTTTAGCTTCAGGGAAACGTTGATAATTTGTGTCGAGTTGGTAACCACACTAAGACATTTTGCGAACGTTGCAACAGTCTGGTCATCTACAGAAATGGATGATAGCAGGCTGACCATTACTTGCTTCAGTAACATGTTGTCTAAGATGGCTGTTGACAGCAGGCTGAATGTTAGCTCTGAGGTAAAGTTTGTATATTTTGGTAATGGCTGACAGAACCCATCAATCTATTAATATAAGATCATGATAGTATATCACAATTTACACCATATTGTGTCAATATATATAGAATAAAGGGTATTTTGTTTTCGATACTGACTTGATCAGGACCAATATCTGGCGAACCCGATAGGGTGAACCAGATGATGATCCTGATGAAAACAGTATCGAAAACAAATAACCCTTTATTTTATTTATCGGTAATTTCATACAAAAATCATTAAAACGTTGGAAAAAAGATCTGTTTGCAGTTACAGAAAATATTTCGGATCTAAGCTCAAATAACCGATATACTAAATTATCAATCTATCCCATCAATCTATTAATATAAAGGTCATGATATTATATCAATATTGACACCATATTGTGTCGATATACTAAATCATTTATCTTTTCTATGTTTTATGATTTCACGATGAATCCCATTAATTCGGCGAGATCTGCTTTACCACCAAAATTGCTTATCTCACTGGCGATCTTTCCTGAGTGTACCTTTGTTCAATTGTTTTTATCTGTGCGTGTGTTTTCCTCTTGTATGTACCTTTGTTCAGTTGCTTTTATCTGTGCGTGTGTTTTCCTCTTGTATGTACCTTTGTTCAATTGTTTTTTTATCTGTGCGTGTGTTTTCCTCTTGTATGTACCTTTGTTCAATTGTTTTTATCTGTGCGTGTGTTTTCCTCTTGTATGTACCTTTATTCAGTTGTTTTTATCGGTGCGTGTGTTTTCCTCTTGTATGTACCTTTGTTCAATTGTTTTTATCTGTGCGTGTGTTTTCCTTTTGTATGTACCTTTGTTCAGTTGTTTTTATCGGTGCGTGTGTTTTCCTCTTGTATGTACCTTTGTTCAATTGTTTTTATCTGTGCGTGTGTTTTCCTTTTGTATGTACCTTTATTCAGTTGTTTTTATCGGTGCGTGTGTTTTCCTCTTGTATGTACCTTTGTTCAGTTGTTTGTATCTGTGCGTGTGTTTTCCTTTTGTATGTACCTTTGTTCAGTTGTTTGTATCGGTGCGTGTGTTTTCCTTTTGTATGTACCTTTGTTCAGTTGTTTTTATCTGTGCGTGTGTTTTCCTCTTGTATGTACCTTTGTTCAGTTGTTTGTATCGGTGCGTGTGTTTTCCTTTTGTATGTACCTTTGTTCAGTTGTTTGTATCTGTGCGTGTGTTTTCCTTTTGTATGTACCTTTGTTCAGTTGTTTTTATCTGTGCGTTTGTTTTCCTTTTGTATGTACCTTTGTTCAGTTGTTTTTATCTGTGCGTTTGTTTTCCTTGTGCATGTACCTTTGTTCAGTTGTTTTTATCTGTGCATGTGTTTTCCTTTTGTATGTACCTTTGTTCAGTTGTTTTTATCTGTGCATGTGTTTTCCTTTTGTATGTACCTTTGTTCAATTGTTTTCATCTGTGCGTGTGTTTTCCTCTTGTATGTACCTTTGCTCAGTTGTTTTTATCTGTGCGTGTGGTTTCCACTTGTTTGTACCTTTGTTCAATTGTTTTTATCTGTGCGTGTGTTTTCTGCTTGTTTGTACATTTGTTCAATTGGTTTTATTTGCACGTGTGTTTTCCTCTTGTATGTACCTTTGTTTTTTTGCTTTGATCTGTGTGTATGTGTTTATCGTCTTGTATGTTCTATTGTTGTGATATCTGTCTACGTGTGTGCATTTGTATCGTCTTGTATGTTCTATTGCTCTGTTATTTGTCTACGTGTGTGTACTTGTTTTGATATGTGCCTGTGTTTTCGCCTCTTGCTTGTACCTTTCTTCTTTTGATTTGATCTATGTGTATGTGTTTCTCGTCTTGTATGTTCTATTGCTGTGATATCTGTCTACGTGTGTGTGTGTATCGTCTTGTATGTTCTATTGCTGTGTTATCTGTCTACGTGTGTGGACTTGTTTTGATATGTGCCTGTGTTTTCGCCTCTTGCTTGTACCTTTCTTCTTTTGATTTGATCTATGTGTATGTGTTTATCGTCTTGTATGTGCCTTTATTCCTTTGTTTTGATCAGTGTGTATGTGTTTATCGTCTTGTATGTGCCATTATTCCTTTGTTTTGATCTGTGTGTATGTGTTTATCATCTTGTATATGCTTTTGTTCTTTTGCTTTGATCTGTGTGTATGTGTTTATCATCTTGTATGTGCCTTTATTCTTTTGTTTTGATCTGTGTGTATGTGTTTATCGTCTTGTATGTGCCTTTATTCTTTTGTTTTCATCTGTGGGTATGTGTTTATCGCCTTGTGTGTGCCTTTGTTCTTTTGTTTTTAATCTGTGTGTTTGTGTTTATCGTCTTGTGTGTGCCTTTGTTCTTTTGTTTTGATCTCTGTGTATGTGTTTATCGTATTGTATTTGCCTTTATTCTTTTGCTTCGATATGTGTGTATGTGTTTATCGCCTTGTGTTTGCCTTTGTTTTTTTCCTTTGATCTATGTGTATGTGTTTATCGTCTTGTATGTGCCTTTATTCCTTTGTTTTGATCAGTGTGTATGTGTTTATCGTCTTGTATGTGCCTTTATTCCTTTGTTTTGATCTGTGTGTATGTGTTTATCGTCTTGTATGTGCCTTTATCCTTTGTTTTGATCTGTGTGTATGTGTTTATCGTCTTGTATGTGCCTTTATTCCTTTGTTTTGATCTGTGTGTATGTGTTTATCGTCTTGTATTTGCCTTTATTCCTTTGTTTTGATCTGTGTGTATGTGTTTATCGTCTTGTATATGCCTTTATTCTTTTGCTTTCATCTGTGTGTATGTGTTTATCGTCTTGTATGTGCCTTTATTCTTTTGTTTTTATTTGTGTGCATGTGTTTATCGTCTTGTATGTGCCTTTATTCTTTTGTTTTGATATCTGTGTATGTGTTTATCGTCTTGTATGTACCTTTATTTCTTTGTTTTGATCTGTGTGTATGTGTTTATCGTCTTGTGTGTGCCTTTGTTCTTTTGTTTTGATCCGTGTGTATGTGTTTATCGTCTTGTGTGTGCCTTTGTCCTTTTGTTTTGATGTCTGTGTATGTGTTTATCGTATTGTATATGCCTTTATTCTTTTGCTTAGATCTGTGTGTATGTGTTTATCGCCTTGTGTTTGCCTTTGTTCTTTTCCTTTGATCTGTGTGTATGTGTTTACCGTCTTTAATTTTCTATTGCTGTGATATTTGTCCACGTGTGTGTACTTGTGTAACTATATCTATCTTTGTTGTCAGCTCTGTGTTAGTCTTATTCACTCGTTAAGCACATGTATTCCACTTCATCATATAAGATGATATTGTGGTCCCTTTATCTACATACCGTGTCATCATTAATTATAACCATATTAGCAATCACTCAACCTCATATGATGCTAAAGCGTCAATGTATTGTAATGTTGTACCACCATCATGATATATATCATTATTCCCATTGATAGGAGCCGTCGTGGTCGTGATCGTCTGATAGTTGGATTTAAAATAACTTATGCAATCTAGTGTCTATCACCACTAACGTTGTGAGTTCGAATCCCACTGAGTTGAGGTGTTCTCGATATAACATTATGTGATAAAGTTTACCATTAATTTACGACAGATCGGTGGTTTTATTCGGGTACTGTTGTTTCCTCCATCCATAAACCTGACCGCTACGATATAGATGAAATATTGCTAAAAGCTAGAGCCAATAAATATAATTATACATAATAACTGCAAATAGAAATTATATTTTGTGTCTTCATAACATTACAGCTCGTAAAAAGGGATAAAGTTTGCATTTAACTAACTGGTTTAACATCGCCACATTTTTGTACCTGTCCCAAACGATGACCTGGTTTCCAACACCATATTGAATTGTCATTTTCAATGGTTTGAGGTGCCAGTTGAATGTTCGCTTTGTTGATATTGGTGAAATGGTTAACCATCAATAATCTTTCTTTTTTACAATTCTATTAATACTAGAGTATTAGAGTTTTACCTTTTTTGCTTAAATTAAAATTACCTTTTGTTCGCCATCATTACAAGCCCGGTCAATATCCGGTGAAAATGAAAACAATACAGCCAATGACTGGGCATCATGTCTCCGTATTCTTCTTAAAAATGTACCAAAACACATCGAGGGTTTGTTAATGTCATCTCGCTTACAAAACGAATTACGATACAGTGTCCCATTAACGATGTTTGTTCGTATTGGATTAATGACATAATCTGTACATTCCACTGTATCATTCAGTTGAGGCTCCTTATAGATGATACACGACCTTCCCGTTGTTCCATATGGTGGGATCAACATGTATTCTGTCTGTGGATTTGAAGTTGCAAGTCCTAAATACTCCATCGGTTGCAAACCTGCGTTATTTGAGATGACAGCTTTTATATATTCGGATAGAGAAAGTCCTTTATATTGTTTATCAGTTTTACGATGATTTAAAATTATTTTAACTGTGAACGATGTGTAATTGAAAACATTGTGACACTCTGCACAAAACTTATTTTTATAAACAGTATCATTTATATCAACAACGTACGGCCCAGCTATGCTTAGATTGTTATTACAGAGCTTGTATCTCTCTGATATCATGTAGCTGTCAGGACAAGTATCAACTACAAATATCCCAATATCAGAGAAGATTCTGTTAGACTTTTCCATAATGGCACATTGAAAACGTTTACCTGTTGTGTCCGATTCTCGAGTAAAATTTGAATTAATACAGCAATCGTCATAGAGAGTGCATGTATTGTCACAATGACACAAGTGAAATTCGCTTGCATATCTTGACATATATTCACATGTTCCAAATTTAGCACAGTTATCTCGAAGTGCCATTAAGGCAATGGCGTCCAATGATGTAGTAGTTATCTCCCTTCCATTAGTTCCGGAATCTACTGTTTTATCTTCAAACTCGACTGGTGATGATGGTGGTAGACTTTCTGCACTATTACTGTTCGATGGATTGAACATGTTTCTATGAGTGGAAGTAGACAACATGTAGTCCATCCCTTCGGTAGTAGTGGGAGACCATGATTTATTCAACGATGAACTGAATATTCTTCGTTCAGTTGAAGCAAACATTATTTTTTCTATTTTTTTGACAGTAGCAGCGGATGATTTATTCATTGATGTGTCATTCAGTGTGTTCTCCGTCTGGAGGTGTGCAACGTATAGAAAACGTGTTGTTTGTTCAATATCACTATACAGACGGGTTCTGAACACATTAATAAAGTTTGTCGAATGATGCTTAGAATCGTTGTTCTCTGATGGGTCAGATATTGTATAACCATTTTGATTGACTATGTTCTTCCTGGTGTTATCTGTTGTTTGTTCACTCCCATTATAATCCGCTACTGTCAGCGTTCCAACTGTGTTCCAAACAATAGCATCAGTCTTATTCTCAATTTCAGTCACTGTAAGCGTTCCATCTGTATTCCAACCAATAGCATCAGTCCTATTCTCAAGTTTGGCTACTGAAGCCGTTCCATCTGTGTTCCAACCAATAGTTTTACTCTTAATCTCAATTTCAGTGGTTCCAACTGGTGTGGAAGACATACTTCTACTAAATTTACCAGAACAATTTCTAATATCAGTTGTCATGAATAAACAAATAATCAGTAAAAGATTTCTATGCATTAGTTGGTCAACCATCATTTAACGGTTTGGTTTTATCAAGGTGTGTCTTCTGTTCATGAGATTTTCTTCTTTATATAAATGATTTTGTGTGTCATTAAAATATGAAAAATGAAAAGTTATTATTTCTATGTCTCAAATTTTCTTTTTTATATTATATATTAAAGTTTAAATATTGAAAAACAAATTAAATGCATGTCTTAGAGTACATTTTGTATATTGTAGAATTAATCAACTAGAAGTATCAGACAAGTTTTTGCCTATATATAATGGTAATCGACAATGAGACAAGCAAGTTATGAAACGTTGCAGAAAATCATAATTATATGAAAACTGAAACAAATGAAACACAAGGTAAATCAAAATTGGGTAAGATTATATCAGACAGGAAAAACTAGTAGCAACAGCACATGCTCTAGAATATGCATTGTTTCTTCTCTATTATTGCTGATTTGAATTGCAAGCGGTAAATGTATGCAGTACTTGCAGTCGATTACCGTTACACATCATCATCCCACCACCCACCACCCTCCACCAAAAAACTAGCAAAAAAAAACAAATAACAAATCAGCAAAGTCAAACTGAATAAAACGTTATCGGTATTATAGTTAATGTAATACTGAAAGCATCCAATATCTTCAAAATAACATAATGCATCCGGTATAGCAATAAAATACCGCTTCTATTGTCATAATACACAGTTCTTGTGTTGTATTACGTAATACAATGACGTTTATTATGTCACAATACAATGACGCTTGTGATCCAATAATGCCTCTCATGTCACAATACAATAACGCATCTAAATATCACAATCCAATACTTTTTCTTATATCACAATACAATAACGGTTTGTATGTCCCTTCTTACGGCACTATATAATAATACTTGTTATGAACCAATAAAATAACCCTTCTTCTGTCACAATGCAATAATGCCTCTTATGTCATAATACACTAACAACCCACCATTTCTTTAGAAATGCCTGTACCAAGTCAGGGTCATTACCGTTTTCACAGTTTTCCGGTTGTTGACTGATTTTGTCTGTTTATATAATTATGAGTTTTGACTTTCCCTTTGTAAGATTGTTCGGAGTTCGGTAATTTTGTTATTACCCTTATTCTTCTGGTGTATTACGTAATATAATGAGGCTTATTATGTCACAATACAATGACGCTTGTAATGTCACAATACAATAACGCATCTTATATCACAATACAATACTGCTTCTTATGTCACAATACAATAACAGTTCGGCTGTCGCTTCTGACGGCATCATAGAATAATACTTGCTATGACCTAATACAATAACCCTTTTCTCACAATGCAATAATGCCTCTTATGTCATAATGCACTAGCAGTTCTTCTGTCGCTTGTGATGGGACAATAGAATAATACTTGTCATGACCCAATACAATAACCCTTCTTCTCTCACAATGCAATAATGCTTCTTATGGCATAATACAATAACCTTTCTGATGTTATAATACAATAATATACAATTATGCCTTCACATAGGGTGAACATCGAAAGTTGTAAAGCCCTCGCGGAAATAACCTTAGATGGGTTGAAAATTATGGATATCCGCATCATAGCAAGTCCATAAGTGTATATTATACAATTATTGCCTTCATATGAGGTGAACATCCAAAGGACATAATTTCTTGATGGCTGAAAACTTGATGTTCACCTCATGTGAAGGCAATAACTTGCTTACTATACCGAAACTACTCTAAGATTTTTATAACTTGAATGTTTTGTTTTGTAGAAGACAACAAAATAATTTCCGGCAAAAAAATACAATTACGGAACCGGACTGAAAAAAACACAGATTTTCAACACACTTCCGGTTGTCGGGGGTTATAGACTGGGCGACAACATATTGGTTCCATCTACATAATATATACTTGGGTCGTTCACCGTGTTATCTCCTTCGTCAGCAAATTTTCCGAAAAACATCTGAATTGTCTTTTTACTTTTATATAGTAAGAAAATATGTAAGGTATAATAACGCGTCTTGTGTCATAATGCAATACCGCTTCTAATGGCATAATACAATAAGGCTTCTTTTATCATAACTCAATAACGTTTCTTATATCATAATTCAATAACTCTCCTTGTGTCACAATACAATAACGCTTCTTGTGTCATAAAAGAACAATGCATCTACTGTCACAATATAGTAACTCGTCTTATGTCATAATACAATAACGCTTCTCATCTCATAATGCAACTAACTCTCTTTAAGGCACAACACAATATGGCTTCTAATGCAACAACGCTTTTAATAGCTAGAATAGTTACAGGACTACCAAAATTTGCAAGTAGAGACTCTCTTTACTATGAAACGGGATGGGAACCTTTGTCTTGTAGACGTAAATCTCGCAAACTGACAACATTTTACAAAATTCATAATAAAGTATGTCCTCAATACTTGTGTAATTGTCTACCTCCTACAGTATCTAGTATCAGTGATCATAATCTCCGAAGCAATGAAAACTATACAACACCAAGAAGTAGACTCGGAATGTCTTTGACATCCTTTATACCATCTACTGTTTCATTATGGAACAATTTAGATCTAAATGTTAGAAATAGCCCAAATATATCATGTTTTAAATCTAGAATTAAAGAAACAACTGTTAAATCTCCGGAGTATTATGGTGAAGGGTCCAGAAAATTAAGCATACTCCATGCTAGACTACGACATCAATGTAGCTCATTGAATTTTGATTTATATCGCATAAACATTACAAATGACCCCAAATGTCAATGTGGTGCACCGTATGAAGATTCAATTCATTATCTAATGGAATGTCCATTATACCAAAACGAGAGATATTGTCTTTTTAGAAACTTAAGAGAAACCAACAAAAATATAGAAACATTACTCTTTGGAAACGATGAAATTAATATAAACGAAAATTCTAATATCTTCAATAAACTTCGAGCATCTATTAGACAAACAAAAAGATTCTAATCAGGGGTCGGTCATCTGGTCTACATCAACATCAATTTATTTCCCATGTTTCACTATATTGTGTTAAATATTATTTATATTTGTGTATGTGTTATTTTTGTTGACATTATTATATGTGTATTATTTGTAGGGAGAGGACAGTCCATAAGTTGTGATAACTTTTTGTCCAATCCCATTGCTGTTTTATTTGCAATAAAATAATATTAAACTAACGCTTTTAATGTCATATTGCAATAACATTTTTATGACACAATGCAATCCCACTTATTATTATACCACTCATAATAAAGAATCAATTATATTGGTTAAAAGATAATCACATGACATACAATTATCTGGATATTTTTGCTTCAAATTGCCGCCAACGATGAATAACCTCAAGCATTACACAAGTCCATTGAATAACCCTATTATTCAACGGTGTAATTACCCTCGAAAATTACAACGTCCAGTGAATAACCCTAATGGAATAATACTTTAACAATTCAAATATTAAAAAGTATATTTCAACTGTTTGTTCGGTATAATAAAACAGTTACGGCCCTCTGAATCGGTGAATATTCAAAATTGTCAACCCCACTAGGGTTATTTCGGGGAAATAATCCCAGTGGGGTTGACAATTTTGGATATTCACCTCTCCCGAGGGCCATAATTGTATAGTGTTTCACAATGCAATAACGCTTTTTTTTTGCAAACATACAATATCGCTTCTAATGGCATAGTACAATGACGTATTTCAAGGCACAATGCAATATGCCTTTTAATGTCAAAATGCAATAGCGCTTCTTGTGCCACAATTCAATAACGCTACTTGTGCTACAATGTAATCATACTTCTAGTGCCGCAATGCAATAACGCTTCCAATGTCTCAATGGAATAACACTTTGTGTGTCACAATGTAATAATGCTTCTTATGTCTCAATGGAATAACACTTTTTGTGTCACAATATAATAACGCTTCTTATGCCTCAATGCAATAGCACTTTGTGTGTCACAATGTAATAATGTTTCTTATTCCTCAATGCAATAGCACTTTTTGTGTCACAATGTAATAATGTTTCTTATGTCACAATGCAATGACACTTTTTATGCCACAAGAAAAGAACAGGAGCTATAAATCGACGAAGGATATGCAATGCAATTGTCAAAATAAAAAGGAGAAACAGTTATCTACAGAACACTGGTGATAAATATCGATATCGATGATAAACGTTATATTGTTATCCTGAAGATAGGGCCATCAACTACCTATTTTATCAGTGTCTATCACCACCAATGTTGTGAGTTTGAATCCCGCTCATTGCGAGGTATACTTGAAAAAACATTATCTGATAAGATTTGTCAGTAGCTTGCGGCAGGTCGGTGGTTTTCTCCGGTTTCCTCAACCAATAAAACTTACCGCCACGATATTACTGAAATATTGTTGAAAGTGGCGTTCAACACCATAACGTTTCCTCTAACCTCTGAATGTACGCCAGTATCATTGACACTCCATTACAGTGACACGTATCTTATTATTCATCATAATACGTGCAAAACATGTGATTTCAAATTGAAATATGAAAAGTCCTTTTTAATATAAAACAAAATTCATAATAATGACTTGTGTAAGACTTGTTTTTCAGCAATATTCACAATAATTGTTATTTTGTTGAACATTTTATCATTTATTATTGGCTATTTTTTTAGTAAAATTAAGAATGAAAATAGATCACGATGTTATTGCTATTGTTTTGACCGAAATATAGATGAAAAGGCGTAAATGTATAATATAGTGTGCACCACTTTCATCAATAAGATTGGTTCAGACTTTGAAAGAAACATTAAAGAAAGAGGTCGGTAACAATCTAGTTTTTGGCTTTAGGGTGTGTACAGACATGTGGTGTTGTCTACTGGAATGATACATATGTATATACGGTCATAATCCGCCGGATGATACGATCATCAGTAGATTTCGAGGAGAGTGGATTTTAACAGTATAATTGTTTTCTCATCCCATGAAAGAACGAAAGCTTATTGCTGAAGCGCAAGAGAGTATGTGTATTTGAATTATACATGCAACGATAGTCAAAGGAATAAACTACACAATTAAGTTCAATTTTAGCTCGGGGTATTATGTGGAACAAATATATCGGCACCATAGCGTGCTAGCCGACACTCGATGCGAGTGTGTTCAGAAAAAAAGGGAAAAGGAGAAATAAATTACTTCCAGAGAAAGATAAACATATATGCTGTTTTATATCACATTCGACCACATTCATCTAACAGTTTTTACAAAATCATAGACGTAACTCGTACCTTGGTGTGGTTCGGTCAACCTTGTTTAATTTTGATCGCATCATACAGCATTTGGCTAAAACGACACAAGGTGGTTGTACGTTCCGACATGTATTGACTTGGGCACGAACATACAATATTTTATTTAATAAGAACAAAATAATGTTGCTATTCACTTGCTGGAAAGGATTTTCATTGGTATATATGTTGGATTTACTGTTATTTTAATGTCAACATCAACACATTTTCGTTTTTAGTCTCCCGTGAGGGTATGTGATTTAACTGACAGTGCACACACAGCCTGCAGACAACTAATAACCTATCACAAGTAACTGACGGAGTGCACACATCATGGCTGCCAACTAACCTGTCTCAAGTTCACACCCCATTGAAGATAACCGTCAACCTGTCTAAAGTAACTCACGGAGTACACACACCCTGGCTGCCAACTGCCAACCTGTCTCAACTTCACACCCCATTGAAGACAACTTTCAACCTGCCTAAGGTAACTGAAAGTGTACACACACCCACTGCAGACGACCACCAACATTCCTGACGTAACAGACAGTGTACACCCCAGCCGGAAACAGCCAATCCGCCTTTGGTAACTGACAGAGTTCACCAACGCCCAGCAGATAACCACCAATCTACATTAAACTGACGGAGCTAACAGACACCCTGTAGACAACTGCCACCCTGCCTCATGTAAGTGACATAGTACTAACACCCTACAGACAACTGCACACGTGTCTCAAGTACCTGTCAGATAACAAATCCGCTACAGGCAACCAGCAGCCTGTCTGAAATAAATACGATATTACACACACCCTGAAGACAACCTCCAAGCTTCCTGAAGTAACTGACAGAGTTCACAGAGACCCCACATACATCCGCCAACCTGCCTAATGTAACTGACAGTGTACAGACCCCTGCAGATAACCACCCATGTGTCGCAAGTACCTGACAGATTACACATCCACTGCAGACAATCGCCACCCTTCCCCAAATAACTAAGAGATTACGCACATCCTGCAGACAACCTCCAACCTTCCTGAAGTAACTGACATAGTTCACACACACCCCACGGACATCCGATAACCTGCCTAATGTAGCTGACAGTGTACACATCGGCCCTTTGCAGACGACCGCCAACCTGCCTCATGTAACTGACAGAGTACACCCCCAGCAGACAACCGCCATCTTAACTTATGTAAATGACAGAGTACACCCCGCCCCATCCGGACAACCACCAATCTGCTTCATGTAAATGACAGAGTACACCCCAACAGACAACAGCCAATCTGCTTCAAGTAACTGACAGAGTACACCCCTATCTCCTGCAAACACCCGCCAATCTGCTTCATGTAAGTGACAAAGTGCACCACAGCAGACAACAGTCATACTGCCTCAATTAACTGACAGCGTACACACTCCCTGCAGATACCCGCCAATCTGCCTCATGTAAGTCGTGTGGCAAGTACCTGACAGATTACACATCCGCTGCAGACAACGCCAACCTGCCTCAAATAACTACGAGATTACACACCTCCTGCAGACAACGTCCAACCTTACTGAAGTAACTGATATAGTTCACGCACACCCCGCGGACATCCGCCAACCTGCCTCATGTAACTGACAGTATACACACCGCCCCTTTGCATACGACCGCCGACCTGCCTCATGTAGCTGACAGAGTACACCTCAGCCCTATCCCCTGCAAACACCCGCAAATCTGCCTTATGTAAGTGACAGAGTACACCCCCAACAGACAACCGCCATCCCGCGTGATGTAAATGACAGTGTACACACCGCCCTTTGTAGACGACCGTCAGCCTCCCTCATGTAGCTGACAGAGAACACCACAACCCTCTGCAAGCACCCACAAATCTGCCTCATGTATGTGACAGATTACACCACAGCAGACAACCGCCATTCTGCCTCAAGTAACTGACAGAGTGCACACTCCCAGCAGACAATCGCAAATCTGCCTCATGTAGGTAACAGAGTACACACATCATGCAGACGACAACCCACGTGTCGCAAGTACCTGGCAGATTATATATCCGCTGCAGACAACCGCCAACCTGCCTCAAATAACTAAGAGATTACACACATCCCTCAGACATCCGCCAACCTGGCTCGTGTAACTGACAGAGTACACACCCCTGCAGATAACTGTCAATCTGCCTCATATAACTGACAGTGTACACCCCAGCAGACAACCGCCATGCTGCCTCAAGTGACGGACAGTGTTCACATACCCCTGCAGACAACCGTCGATTTGTCTGAAGTAGCTGACGGAGAATATCTCCAAAAGAAATGCACAAGTAAGTGACGGAGTATACCTCACGTTTTAAAGCCTTGTGATTAAGCAACATTTTTTGGTGGGATATATTAAACTATGATTAAGAAATAATTCATGGGGGCATAGAGTTGTGCAAATTTACACATGGGCTGGACTTTTATATTCTTAGATTTAAAATCTAAGAATATAAAGGCCCAGCCCATGTGTAAATTTGCACAACTCTGTGCCTGCCATGAATTATTTCGATTCTAATAGGACAAATACGGTATTTTTAACCTTTCGTGACCTGTATACAGACGGCATTTGGTGGCTGTTCCATTTACCTCCTTCGGAAATTTTGAATCGATTTTGAATTATTTGCATTTGAACGAGATATTTTAAAACAAAGACATGGATGTTAACATGAAAAACATATTTATTGTGTATTTTCCAACATAGATTCGATTGAACAATTCCTGCGTAAAAATATTTAAAAAAAAGTCGGAGTTCATTCGTTCATCATTTCGAGCGCTAACAAGATGGCGGAGCAGAGTTGTCAAACATAATATTGAACACTTGAACAGTTGTTAATAATCGACAATTATTGTTAGATACGAAATAAAAAAATAAATGCCAATGAAAAAAAAGCTTGTATTGTTGACATAAAAACAAATTCCGAAAAAAATACTTAAGACAACCATCTATCGACTTTAACTTTTGTAATATATCGTCATCCTGTGACGTTGTTTACAAGAAACACTGATTGACACAAGCTGGTTACTGCTTTATTTTACGATTTTGTGAGCATTTTACTTGCTTGAGTAGGAAAATTCAAAATGCCATCAAATTGTATCCGACCATCTGTATCTGTATCTGCAACAAATGAAGTACAAGATAAGATAGTTGTATTGCCATTGATTTTTATATTAATATGGATCACATATAAATAGGAAAAGCAAGGGTTATAATTCTTTTAGAAAGTATGTGAATTCCGTCTCCCGTCAATAAGCAAATATATTGTGATGAGCGGAACAAAAATACATACAACTATGTCCCCTAGATGCTGGCTGCGTTCATAAGCACAAACCATTTTAAAACACGAGACCGGATTGTTTACATTGTTCAAAACGTTTGAGTTCTTGAAAAAAAAATTCGTGATATATATTTTTGATTTCAACCAAATTCCAGTTACATGGCTTACACATTTGTTTATTATTTATTCACAAGATAAAACATTAAACTACATTTAATTTTGCAAGACTATCGCAGTATCCCCCCTTTTCTTAGCAATTACACTGACCAGTTTATATGGATTTACATTAAGGTACAAATATAAGTACAATGTAATAGCTTACAACATCATTTATATCATTAAGAGATACTGTTGTTTTGAACAAAATTGAGAGAGAGGAAAAAAGCATAGCTTACATTTCCTTGTATTGATTCCCATCAGCATATGCAGCAGGTCTTCAGTGATACAAGTCGTTTTATCTAGAATTCAAAAGAAAATGGCGTATACATATTATTTATTTTCAAATTTACAATGAATGGAGTACCGAAAAAAACACACACAAAAAAAACAACAAAAAACTAAACAAAACAAACAAACAAAAACAACAACAAAAACAAACGGCATATCCAGACATTTAATGTTCTTTTAATGTTAAAAATATATTAGTATGTAATACAACTCCTTAAATCACACACCATTAAATATATAAAGTAAACACTGGTTGGTTCGTCATCATTTCATTGAATTTAACTCGACCATTCATTCCTTCTAAGAGAAAGTGTCGGTGTAGTCGTGATCGTATGGTAGTTGGATATGCAATCAGTACATATCGTCACTTCAGTTGTCAGCTCGAATCCCACTCATGGCGAGGTGTACCCGATACAACATTATGTGATAAGTTTGTCAGTTACTTTGCTGCAGGTCGGTGGTTTTCGCCGGGTACTCCGGTTTCCTCTACCAATGAAACTGACTGCCACCACACAACTGAAATATTGTTGAAAGTGGCGCTAAGCACCTCAACCCATACCCTTCCAAGAGCATTATTTCCTTAAATAAATACAAATACGTATTTCCGCAAACTAGCGAAAATTACACTGTAACTTTTTATTAGAGGATGCCATGTACGTGAAACCCTTATTGTTTTCTATTTTCTACTGACAAAATACTTACCATAACTCACATTACAAGTAGCACCAAATTCACAGAGAAACAGACAGACGATTGCAATGGCGAACCACATTTTAACAAGTAAACAAGCGCACTATGTTTACTGTACCTCACAACACTGACTATTCTGAATATATTTGTTTTGTTTTTCCCACATGTAAAAAGACCTTTGAAATATGATATGCATAATGAACGTTGAACACGCAATACGTATCAGTGGCGTAGCTTCCATTGAGGTAATGAGGCAACTGCCTCACTAGATTTTCTTGCAGAAAAAAAATTAATGTGATTAATATTATAAAAGTTGATTGAAATACGAGAAATAAAAACCTTTGTCAACGTTTGTAATAAAAAAGTATTCTACATCATTAATTGAAATCGTTTAAGCTTCATTTACCGTTTACGGAAACTTTTGGCTCCGTCATGTTACATAGTTTAGTATAGTTTGTTGCCGTGTGCCAAAGTTTGAAAGTGGAAATGGAAGAGTTCCTAATTAAAAAATGGAAGACTACAGAGTCCACGGACACTGGGACAGCACCAGGTAAGATTAAACTAGTCTACAGTGGGCTACCTCATAATGACACTCGAGTCAGACGACAGTCGAAAATCATGACTCTCTTCCTGAATAAAAAACACATTGTCATTATAATTAATCAGTCAACAAATTAGGAAGCTGATACCAGGGGCGGCCCTAGAATTTTTCAAACAGGAGGGCGCACTACAATTTTTTTCTTCAAATATTTGCCTTACGATTGAGAAAAATATTATCTAATGGGGGGAGGAGCACGCCCGGTGCGCCGGGCTTAAATCCGCTCTTAGATACAAGCTTATTTTATCTTCTCGTTTTTGTTTCGATTGCAGATATATCTGAAACTCGGGAAGAAGCTTCATGCAGCCACTCCCAAGGTTCTGAAATAAATTCACAAACAGAATTACAAACACAGTCATTTGGAAGTCATTCTGTCTAAAGCTAGATCTGACAAGTGGTTTTCTATCATGGCAGATGAATGTACCGATGTGGCCAATCTAGAACAAATGGCAGTCTGCATTAGATTTGTTGATGCGAATAATATTGTTAATGAAGAGTTCATTGGGTTTATCCCCCTAGATAAGGTAGATGCGGCATCTATTACTACGGCCCTACGCAAGAAAATGGAGGTTTGTAAATTAGATTTGCGAAATTTAAGGGATCAGGGATATGACGGAGCCAGTGTCATGTCAGGATTGAAATCTGGTGTTAGTGCCCGAATTAAAGAATTGCAGCCCCGAGCAGAATATCACCACTGTAGGGCCCATGCCTTACATTTGGTTATTTCGTCATCATGTAGAAGTGTTGATATAATACGAACAGTATTTGACGATATTAACCAACTTACATGGTTTCTTGGTGGCAGTCCAAAGAGAACTGCAATTCTGAAACGACACTTGCCCGATGCAAAGCAAGTTGACTATTTAGTAGGTGATACCGATGACGAGAAAGTGGAAAGTAACATTAATATTTCCAACGCCTTTTCTAAGAATTGGTTACCTAAGTTGTGCGAAACGAGATGGTCTGCCAGAGTTGACACATTGTCCGTGATTTTGGCTAAGTACAAGGCGATTCTTGCAGCACGTGAGGACGCTAAAACGGAGAGTACGACAACTGAAGCACGCACGAAGGCTAATGCATTCATACATTTGATGGAGAGAAGCACTTTCATTATTGAATTAGCTATTGCTCATTATATTTTATGCTATACAAAACCCCTAAGCCTTGCTCTTCAGAACTCAAAATGCGATGTGTACAAGGCTTTCGTTGATGCTCAGAATTGTAAGAAAGTCATTGCCGCTCAAAGGTCGGACACAGTCTTCAACAGATGCATATGGATGAAGACAACTGCGATCGCCGACAGCATCGGTATCGAGCTGTCTAAACCAAGAACAGTCGGACGAATGACAAATCGGGCAAACGCTGCATTTGCCGAATATTACGTATCTAGTTATTATAGGATAAATGCTTTCTTTCCTTTCGTCCATCACTGTTTAAGTGAGCTAAACGAGAGGTTTCCTGAACAAACACGTCCGTCCTTCTTAGCGCTTCAATTGCTACCTAGTCGCGTTCAAAGCATATCTGCAGAACATGTAGAAGATATACACACCAGATACGAAGATGATTTGCCAGATTCTATACGATTTATCGCGGAAATGGAAAGATGGAAAATGTTCTGTGCAGGGCTTCCAAAACAGGATTCTAATCCGTCTTTGGAAGAAGCAATTGAACTTGCAAACCCTAACTGTTATCCGAATTTGCATGCTGTTTTGAGGGTTCTGCTCACAATGCCCTGTGAGAGGTTTTTTCTGCTATGAGACGCTTGAAACACTGGAGCAGATCTACAATGACAGAAGATCGACTTGCTGGACTGGCTAGTCTGTTCATTCATAGGGATATCTATCTTTGTAGAGAACATATCATGAGAAAATTCGATGAAGCCAAAAAACGTCGCCTTGGACCATTGTATTTCTGACATGATTGTTTACTGGTTGTTATAATATATACTAAGTAAAATATTTAACTGAAAGCACTATCACTTATTTAAATGTGCATGTAAAAACCATACAACATATAAGATATACACGCTTTCGACACGAATAGTTGCCAGATTAGTAATCTCTTATAGTAAATATAATTCCCCCAAAGTTGCCTTGATGTACTAAACAATGTCACTAGACGCATATCGAAATAGTTTTCTGCGTGTCATTTCGGTTATTATTGAAATCTTGAATTATCCATTTAAACTCTGGGAAAATGCGTTTCAAGCGTCCCTAGCATTTTTGCCTCACTAGAAAAAAGACCCAAGCTACGCCACTGCATATATATTAACTATTACAGAAGACAATATCAAAATTAATAGATATACAATGTATATATTTTATTGATCAATAAAAATGAAGCATAACATTAAAGCTTAAACTACTGTGACATTGTGTAGTCCTGGATCCGAACCAATGAGTGCTGTTAATTATGAAATATAATAAATAGACAATATGCATAAATTTAGAAACAGATAGAAAGGAGATCCTTTGGCGAGCTGTTCTGTTCTGTTTCGCAGCGAGTGCAAATGCATTTTATATTTTCCGTAGGTACGTATATTGCCCAAAACAACTGTCAATTGTTTAAAAAGACGTCGTTCGCACCGTTTTTAATGGTGTCCGCGTTTATACTGTTAACGTTTCTTAGCGTTGCTCAACATGAATTAAGTACCAGAAAATGTATATCTTAGTCAGTGACTCTATACAGCAAAATATTATCAAGTCAATGTAATTTGACTGCTGACATAGAACCAGTGCAGGATAATATGCACATATCTCACTCTGAAAATAACAATACTATTGCGCATATCGAGATAAGACGGACAATACAATGCCCAAAAGACAAAAAAAATCAAAGTGACAAACAATGATCAATAAACAGTCCACAGAAAACAGAATATTGAGCATCTAAAATCCGGGAGTTAGGGAGTTAGGGAGTTGACTGTCGTATCAATACAATATAAATTGATACAACACTACTAATCGCTTTCTCTGTTTAAAGAACAAAAATAAACATATTGACCTTTTTGGGGGGGGGGGGGGGATTGAATTAGTGAAATAATATAGGACATGAGCATTGTTTAAATGCTCTAAAATCTTAGCATACCACGACACCAAAATATGACGATTTAAAATAGAATATAAATTGTAGATATTCGATTCTAATCAGGTCCAGCCTTAGGAGGTGCGGGGCCCACTGCTGTTCTCTGTAAACCCTGCAGTGTGTTGTTGTGTGTACTTGAACAGTCGACCGTTAAATTTCTTCAAAGGTGTCATTCATATCTTCAGATCGGCGTATCTACAACAATAATGATAATACTACTAAAACTCTCTTTTCATGATAGAGGATTGTAATGCCAGTTTTAATCAAGCCTATATGAATTCCTATTCACAGTACATTATATATATCCCAAGCAAAGCTATTCATGCAACTTTGAATATTTTTTCGTTTCAAATCAACAGCAAATACAAATTCAGAAAACACATTTAAATATATTTTATCATGTTGTGTTCTGTGTGGATTAAGTAATTATTATTTTTTACAATCAATTCTCCAACATTAACTTAAGCTTTTTTAAATATTAAATATTCCATACAAAATAAGATTGTTTCGTACTCTTTAGTAATCACAATGTCACATCAGGAATATTTTACATTTAATAATTCAAAGATAATATTGAAATCAAACTTCAAATAATGTACTTACCTTTATATTCTGTATTTAATTCACTAGTAAATAACTCCTCATTACGAAGACTTTTGTTTTTTTCAAATTGAACAATTCAGTTGATACGGGTGTGGACAATGATGTCTCTCCGACAGCTATGTACGATTTTAAACCTGGCGCGCATATTTTGATCTGTTTAACCGTGCAGTTAATATGTGTCACTAATCTATCAAACGAATATGGTTCCTGAGAGATGCCCTGATTTACGTCACTAAGCTCTCACTTATCTGATTTATTTATAATATTACGGAAATGTTACTACTACAGAAATTTTAAATCTATGTGGAAATTCCATTTTCCATTTAGGAAAGACAAAGGATTAATACAAACGATGTGCAATTTATCTGTACATATTTATTTAAAAAGTCTGGCTTGCACTGGTCAACAAAATTAAATTGGCCTCGAGATCTTATCATTAAATAGAAAGGCAATAACTTGATCAGATTAATACGAAGTCATCATAACATCTTAAGAATGTGATTCAAACCACATTTGAATACACTAATCGTCTTTATTTAACTGACCATTCAAAACTAGATAGGAATTATTGTTATCGTTTAAATCTAGACAGATAATTGCGCGCCAACAAAGGCCTGTAAAAATATCATATTGTCTAATTTCACCATTTAAAAAAGCATACCGAGGAAAAAGTCGAATTCACCATCTGAAATAAGGTCCAGCAATAGCCTATATGAATCTGTGCATGCTTATACCACCGAACATTGCCAACAAAAAAGAAACAATTATCTTATACAAAAAAATAACAACTGTGCTAAATGCACATCTATTCTGCAGCAATCCATAAAGATCGATATAGTAGCAACTCTCAAAAGCCACCATAATTAAATGCACACACACACACACACACACACACACACACACACACACACATAACGCTTATAATTAGCAATTAATGCATGCATCTTATGTGCACTCGATGCATCAAAAATGTCCTCAAAATTCGGGGCTATACGTATGCCCTGTACTACTCTTTTGTACTTTTTCTTTTGGCCATTGCGTTGTCTGTTCTTCTTCGATTTACGGAATCTGATTGCCCCTTTGGTATCTTCAAAATCGTCTTTCAAATCAACTTCAGTAGGTTTAGCATCAACGGGGGATATTGAAAAAATAAAATGAGAAGCAGCAAAATACTACATAGATGTAACGATCCCATGCGTGGACTGAGCCCACATTTCTATTTGAATATTTCAAAAGATATGCGGTGTCACATTTCAATCCACCAATTTAAAATACAGAATTCAGCAACAATCGCTGTATTTTATTGACATATACAATGCATCTGCAAACACAACCTGGTTGCTCTCCAATTTGCATCTCCACTGACTTTATCTTGAATAGCACAAGATTCACTCATGTCGGTCAATTGCTACATTACACGCTGACACATGTACTAAAGACCGAGTTTTCAATAACTCCATGTTAGAAACAAAATATATAAATAAGGTGCACGTGAAAGGACAAGTGACGACACATGTGTCAGAGACAATGTCTCTAGACAGTGTATACAGAAAATCAACACAGACTGTTCATCTCTACTGAACGCAGCGACCTGATATAAATCTGACTGAAATCCATTCCGTAATTTCAAAGGAGGCATGGATTTGCAGGATATCACCCTAGACACAGTGAAAATAAAATAAATCTGATTGAATTCAGATGAGACAGGGATTTACAGGATTCTACACTAAACATAATGTGTTTTGACAATTCATGTACTTCTATTTTCTCCACCATCAATGTCTCTCTTCAGATCTTTAGAGAAAATACCGATTAATAGGTCTTACTTTACATTTCCCTTTTTGAATAAAACATCAATCCCTCACCAAAAAAACATCTTCTTGAAAAAACAACCTGTAGTCGATATCAAGTGAGATTCATGGACATAAGGGAGTTGAAATTGTGACATCCAGGGTGTTCTATGTTGCTGGACCTTCCTATACCCCATTCGACTCACAATAAACACCTATTGTGACAAAGTTTACTTTAAAAACCACTTCTTTGTTACAAACGAGTTGTTAATTGCAGGTTTGTAAAACTATATAGAATGCATACGGATCCCATTGTTTGCATGTAAATTAAACCATCACCATACAGACCGTTCATACAGAAAAGGTAAATGCAAACATGGTGCTACAATGCACACCGTAGACATAAAACGTTTTGAAATCCGTCTATCTGTTTAAAAAAAGGGATAAAAATCGCAGATATTGCGAACGGAAGGACGAACGAACGAGCATTATCAGCCATATTCACAGTACAGCGAGGATGGAACATTAATTAAATTAATGTTGGTGCAATTGATAAGTTTAATTTATTATAAAACGGAATTAAGTCGTACAGTTTCCCTGTGTATGATAAGGAAGTAGCGTGTATTATATTAGGTTCTGCATATATATATCTACCAATAAAGATATACGTATGTACTAATCAGGAAGTAATGACTAATTAATCATAACTTGTATAAATGAATGGAGAAGACCAACAATATGATGCTGGATACCTTAGTGTTTCTTCTGACAATATCATATTGTAGAGGTATGTATTAAAGGAGAAGGACAATACTATGCTGCTGGATATCTTAGTGTTTCTTCTGACAATATCATATTGTACAAGTATGCATTAATGGATAAGGACAATAATAAGCTACTGGATATCTTAGTGTTACTTCTGAAAATATCTTATTGTACAGGTATGGGATAATGGAGGACAATAACATGCTGCTGGATATTCTAGTGTTTCTTCTGACAATATCATATTGCACAAGTATGTATTAATGGAGAAGGACAATGATATGCTGCTGGATATCTTAGTGTTTCTTCTGACAATATCATATTGTACAGGCATGTATTAATAGAGGACAATAACATACTACTAGATATCTTAGTTTTTCTTCTGACAATATCATGTTGTACAATTATGTATTAATGGAGAAGGACAATAATAAGCTATTGGATATCTTAGTCTTTCTTCTGACAATATCTTATTGTACAGGTATGTATTAATGGAGGACAATAACATGCTGCTGGATATTCTAGTGTTTCTTCTGACAATATCATATTGTAGAGGTATGTATTAATAGAGAAGGACAATAATAAGCTGCTGGATATCTTAGTGTTTCTTCTGACAATATCATGTTGTACAATTATGTATTAATGGAGAAGGACAATAATAAGCTATTGGATATCTTAGTCTTTCTTCTGACAATATCTTATTGTACAGGTATGTATTAATGGAGGACAATAACATGCTGCTGGATATTCTAGTGTTTCTTCTGACAATATCATATTGTAGAGGTATGTATTAATAGAGAAGGACAATAATAAGCTGCTGGATATCTTAGTGTTTCTTCTGACAATATCTTCTTGTACAGTTATGGAATAATGGAGGACAATAACATCTTGCTGGATATTCTAGTGTTTCTTCTGACAATATCATATTGTACAGGTATGTATTAATGGAGAAGGACAATGATATGCTGCTGGATATGTTAGTGTTTCTTCTGACAATATCATATTGTACGGGTATGCATTAATGGAAGACAATAACATACTACTAGATATCTTAGTGTTTCCTCTGACAATATCATATTGTACAGGTATGTATTAATGGAGGACAATAACATACTACTAGATATCTTGGTGTTTCTTCTGACAATATCATATTGTACAGGTATGTATTAAATTAGAAGAACAATACTATACTGCTGGATATCTTAGTGTTTCTTCTGACAATATCATATTGTACAGGTATGTATAAATAGTGAAGGACAATAATAAGCTGTTGGATATCTTAGTGTTTCTTCTGACAATATCTTATTGTACAGGTATGCAGTAATGGAAGACAATAACATGCTGCTAGATATCTTAGTGTTTCTTCTGACAATATCATATTGTACAGGCATGTATTAATAGAGGACAATAACATACTACTAGATATCTTAGTGTTTCTTCTGACAATATCATGTTGTACAATTATGTATTAATGGAGAAGGACAATAATAAGCTATTGGATATCTTAGTCTTTCTTCTGACAATATCTTATTGTACAGGTATGTATTAATGGAGGACAATAACATGCTGCTGGATATTCTAGTGTTTCTTCTGACAATATCATATTGTAGAGGTATGTATTAATAGAGAAGGACAATAATAAGCTGCTGGATATCTTAGTGTTTCTTCTGACAATATCTTCTTGTACGGGTATGGAATAATGGAGGACAATAACAACTTGCTGGATATTCTAGTGTTTCTTCTGACAATATCATATTGTACAGGTATGTATTAATGGAGAAGGACAATGATATGCTGCTGGATATGTTAGTGTTTCTTCTGACAATATCATATTGTACGGGTATGCATTAATGGAAGACAATAACATACTACTAGATATCTTAGTGTTTCCTCTGACAATATCATATTGTACAGGAATGTATTAAATTAGAAGAACAATACTATACTGCTGGATATCTTAGTGTTTCTTCTGACAATATCATATTGTACAGGTATGTATAAATAGTGAAGGACAATAATAAGCTGTTGGATATCTTAGTGTTTCTTCTGACAATATCTTATTGTACAGGTATGCAGTAATGGAAGACAATAACATGCTGCTAGATATCTTAGTGTTTCTTCTGACAATATCATATTGTACAGGTATGCATTGATGGAGAAGGACAGCAAGATGCTGCTGGATATTTTAGTGTTTCTTCTGATAATATCATATTGTACAAGTATGTATTAATAGAGGACAATAACATACTACTAGATATCTTTGTGTGTCTTCTGACAATATCATATTGTACAAGTATGCATTAAAGGATAAGGACAATAATAAGCCACTGGATATCTTAGTGTTACTTCTGACAATATCTTATTGTACAGGTATGGAATAATGGAGGACAATAACATGCTGCTGGATATTCTAGTGTTTCTTCTGACAATATCATATTGTAGAGGTATGTATTAATGGAGAAGGACAAAGATATGCTGCTGGATATCTTAGTTTTTCTTCTGACAATATAATATTGCACAAGTATGTATTAATGGAGAAGGACAATGATATGCTGCTGGATATCTTAGTGTTTCTTCTGACAATATCATATTGTACAGGTATGCATTAATGGAGAAGGATAATGATATGCTGCTGGATATCTTAGTGTTTCTTCTGACAATATCATATTGTACAGGTATGTATTCATGGAGAAGTACAATGATATGTTGCTGGATATCTTAGCGTTTCTTCTGACAATATCATATTATACAGGTATGTATTAATGGTGAAGGACAATGATATGCTGCTGGATATGTTAGTCTTTGATCTGACGATATCCTATTGTACAGGTATGTATTAACGGAGAAGGACAATGATATGCTGCTGGATATCTTAGTGTTAGTGTTTCTTCTGACAATATCATATTGTACAAGTATGTATTAATGGAGGACAATAACATACTACTAGATATTTTAGTGTTTCTTCTGACAATATCATATTGTACAGTTATGTATTAATGGAGAAGGACAATGATATGCTGCTGGATATTTTAGTGTTTCTTCTGACAATATCATATTGTACAGGCATGTATTAATAGACGACAATAACATACTACTAGATATCTTAGTGTTTCTTCTGACAATATCTTATTGTACAGGTATGTAGTAATGGAAGACAATAACATGCGGCTGGATATTCTAATGTTTCTTCTGACACTATCATATTGTACAGGTATGTATTAATGGAGAAGGACAATGATATGCTGCTGGATATCTTAGTGTCTCTTCTGACAATATCATAGTGTACAGGTATGCAATAATGGAGGACAATAACATACTGCTAGGTATCTTAGTGTTTGTTCTGACAATATCATATTGTACAGTTATGCATTGATGGAAGACAATAACATGTTGCTGGATATTTTAGTGTTTCTTCTGACAATATCATATTGTACAGGCATGTATTAAAGGAGAAGGACAATAATAAGCTACTGGATATCTTAGTGTTTATTCTGACAATATCTTATTGCACAGGTATGGAATAATGGAGGACAATAACATGCTGTTGGATATTCTAGTGTTTCTTCTGACAATATCATATTGTACATGTATGTATTAATGAAGAAGGACAATGATATGCTGCTGGATATCTTAGTGTTTCTTCTGACAATATCATATTGTAGAGGTATGTATTAATAGAGAAGGACAATAATAAGCTGCTGGATATCTTAGTGTTTCTTCTGACAATATCTTCTTGTACAGGTATGGAATAATGGAGGACAATAACATGCGGCTGGATATTCTAGTGTTTCTTCTGACACTATCATATTGTACAGGTATGTATTAACGGAGAAGGACAATGATATGCTGCTGGATATCTTAGTGTTAGTGTTTCTTCTGACAATATCATATTGTACAAGTATGTATTAATGGAGGTCAATAACATACTACTAGATATTTTAGTGTTTCTTCTGACAATATCATATTGTACAGGTATGTATTAATGGAGAAGGACAATGATATGTTGCTGGATATTTTAGTGTTTCTTCTGACAATATCATATTGTACAGGCATGTATTAATAGACGACAATAACATACTACTAGATATCTTAGTGTTTCTTCTGACAATATCTTATTGTACAGGTATGTAGTAATGGAAGACAATAACATGCGGCTGGATATTCTAGTGTTTCTTCTGACACTATCATATTGTACAGGTATGTATTAATGGAGAAGGACAATGATATGCTGCTGGATATCTTAGTGTCTCTTCTGACAATATCATAGTGTACAGGTATGCAATAATGGAGGACAATAACATACTGCTAGGTATCTTAGTGTTTGTTCTGACAATATCATATTGTACAGTTATGCATTGATGAAAGACAATAACATGCTGCTGGATATTTTAGTGTTTCTTCTGACAATATCATATTGTACAGGCATGTATTAAAGGAGAAGGACAATAATAAGCTACTGGATATCTTAGTGTTTATTCTGACAATATCTTATTGCACAGGTATGGAATAATGGAGGACAATAACATGCTGTTGGATATTCTAGTGTTTCTTCTGACAATATCATATTGTACAGGTATGTATTAATGAAGAAGGACAATGATATGCTGCTGGATATCTTAGTGTTTCTTCTGACAATATCATATTGTAGAGGTATGTATTAATAGAGAAGGACAATAATAAGCTGCTGGATATCTTAGTGTTTCTTCTGACAATATCTTCTTGTACAGGTATGGAATAATGGAGGACAATAACAACTTGCTGGATATTCTAGTGTTTCTTCTGACAATATCATATTGTACAGGTATGTATTAATGGAGAAGGACAATGATATGCTGCTGGATATATTAGTGTTTCTTCTGACAATATCATATTGTACGGGTATGCATTAATGGAAGACAATAACATACTACTAGATATCTTAGTGTTTCCTCTGACAATATCATATTGTACAGGTATGTATTAAATTAGAAGAACAATATTATACTGCTGGATATCTTAGTGTTTCTTCTGACAATATCATATTGTACAGGTATGTATAAATAGTGAAGGACAATAATAAGCTGTTGGATATCTTAGTGTTTCTTCTGACAATATCTTATTGTACAGGTATGCAGTAATGGAAGACAATAACATGCTGCTAGATATCTTAGTGTTTCTTCTGACAATATCATATTGTACAGGTATGCATTGATGGAGAAGGACAGCAATATGCTGCTGGATATTTTAGTGTTTCTTCTGATAATATCATATTGTACAAGTATGTATTAATAGAGGACAATAACATACTACTAGATATCTTTGTGTGTCTTCTGACAATATCATATTGTACAAGTATGCATTAAAGGATAAGGACAATAATAAGCCACTGGATATCTTAGTGTTACTTCTGACAATATCTTATTGTACAGGTATGGAATAATGGAGGACAATAACATGCTGCTGGATATTCTAGTGTTTCTTCTGACAATATCATATTGTAGAGGTATGTATTAATGGAGAAGGACAAAGATATGCTGCTGGATATCTTAGTTTTTCTTCTGACAATATAATATTGCACAAGTATGTATTAATGGAGAAGGACAATGATATGCTGCTGGATATCTTAGTGTTTCTTCTGACAATATCATATTGTACAGGTATGCATTAATGGAGAAGGACAATGATATGCTGCTGGATATCTTAGTGTTTCTTCTGACAATATCATATTGTACAGGTATGTATTCATGGAGAAGTACAATGATATGTTGCTGGATATCTTAGCGTTTCTTCTGACAATATCATATTATACAGGTATGTATTAATGGTGAAGGACAATGATATGCTGCTGGATATCTTAGTCTTTGATCTGACGATATCCTATTGTACAGGTATGTATTAACGGAGAAGGACAATGATATGCTGCTGGATATCTTAGTGTTAGTGTTTCTTCTGACAATATCATATTGTAAAAGTATGTATTAATGGAGGACAATAACATACTACTAGATATTTTAGTGTTTCTTCTGACAATATCATATTGTACAGGTATGTATTAATGGAGAAGGACAATGATATGCTGCTGGATATTTTAGTGTTTCTTCTGACAATATCATATTGTACAGGCATGTATTAATAGACGACAATAACATACTACTAGATATCTTAGTGTTTCTTCTGACAATATCTTATTGTACAGGTATGTAGTAATGGAAGACAATAACATGCGGCTGGATATTCTAGTGTTTCTTCTGACACTATCATATTGTACAGGTATGTATTAATGGAGAAGGACAATGATATGCTGCTGGATATCTTAGTGTCTCTTCTGACAATATCATAGTGTACAGGTATGCAATAATGGAGGACAATAACATACTGCTAGCTATCTTAGTGTTTGTTCTGACAATATCATATTGTACAGTTATGCATTGATGGAAGACAATAACATGCTGCTGGATATTTTAGTGTTTCTTCTGACAATATCATATTGTACAGGCATGTATTAAAGGAGAAGGACAATAATAAGCTACTGGATATCTTAGTGTTTATTCTGACAATATCTTATTGCACAGGTATGGAATAATGGAGGACAATAACATGCTGTTGGATATTCTAGTGTTTCTTCTGACAATATCATATTGTACAGGTATGTATTAATGAAGAAGGACAATGATATGCTGCTGGATATCTTAGTGTTTCTTCTCACAATATCATATTGTACAGGTATGCATTAATGGAGGACAATAACATACTACTAGATATCTTAATGTTTCTTCTGACAATATCATACCGTACATGTATGTATTAATGGAGAAGGACATTAATAATCTGCTGGATATCTTAATGTTTCTTCTGACAATATCATATTGTACAGTTATGTATTAAAGGAGAAGGACAATACTATACTGCTGGATATCTTAGTGTTTCTTATGACAATATCATAGTGTACAGGTATGTATTCATGGAGAAGGACAATGATATGCTGCTGGATATCTTAGCGTTTCTTCTGACAATATCCTATTATACAGGTATGTATTAATGGAGAAGGACAATGATATGCTGCTGGATATCTTAGTGTTTGATCTGACAATATCCTATTGTACAGGTATGTATTAATGGAGAAGGACAATGATATGCTGCTGGATTCTTAGTGTTTCTTCTGACAATATCATATTTTACAGGTATATATTAATGGAGGACAATAACATGCTGCTGGATATCATAGTGTTTCTTCTGACAATATCATATTGTACAGGTATGTATTAAAGGAGAAGGACAATACTATACTGCTGAATATCTTAGTGTTTCTTCTGGCAATATCATATTGTACAGATATGCATTAATGGAAGACAATAGTATGATGCTGGATATCTTTGTGTTTCTTCTGACAATATCATATTGTACATGTATGTATTAATGGAGGACAATAAAATACTGCTAGATATTTCAGTGTTTCTTCTGACAATATCATATTGTACAGGTATGTATTAAAGGAGAAGGACAATACTATACTGCTGGATATCTTAGTGTTTCTTCTGACAATATCATATTGTACAGGTATGCATTAATGGAGGACAATAACATGCTGCTGGATATCTTGGTGTTTCTTCTGACAATATCATATTGTATAGGTATGTATTAAAGGAGAGGGACAATACTATACTGCTTGATATATTAGTGTTTCTTCTGACAATATCATATTGTACAGGCATGTATTAAAGGAGAGGGTCAATAATATACTGCTGAATATATTAGTGTTTCTTCTGACAATATCATATTGTACAGATATGCATTAATGGAGGCCAATAATATGCTGCTGGATATCTTAGTGTTTCTTCTGACAATATCATGTTGTGCAGGTATGTATAAAAGGAGAGGGACAATACTATACTGCTGGATATATTAGTGTTTCTTCTGACAATATCATATTGTACAGATATGCATTAATGGAAGACTATACCATGATGCTGGATATCTTAGTGTTTCTTTTGACAATATCATATTGTACAGGTATGTATTAATGGAGGACAATAACATACTGTTAGATATCTTAGTGTTTCTTCTGACAATATCATATTGTACAGGTATGTATTAAAGGAGAAGAACAATACTATACTGCTGGATATCTTAGTGTTTCTTCTAACAATATCATTTTGTACAGGTATGCATTATGGAGGACAATAACATGCTGCTGGATATTCTAGTGTTTCTTTTGACAATATCATATTGTACAGGTATGTATTAATGGAGAAGGACAATGGTATGCTGCTGGATATATTAGTGTCTCTTCTCACAATATCATATTGTACAGGTATGCATTAATGGAGGACAATAACACGCTGCTGGATATTTTAGTGTTTCTTCTGACAATATCATATTGTACAGGTATGCATTAATGGAGGACAATAACATACTACTAGATATCTTAATGTTTCTTCTGACAATATCATACCGTACATGTATGTATTAATGGAGAAGGACATTAATAATCTGCTGGATATCTTAGTGTTTCTTCTGACAATATCATATTGTACAGGTATGTATTAAAGGAAAAGGACAATACTATACTGCTGGATATCTTAGTGTTTCTTCTGGCAATATCATATTGTACAGATATGCATTAATGGAGAAGGACAATGATATGCTGCTGGATATCTTAGTGTCTCTTCTGACAATATCATATTGTACAGGTATGTATTCATGGAGAAGGACAATGATATGCTGCTGGATATCTTATCGTTTCTTCTGACAATATCTTATTATACAGGTATGTACTAATGGAGAAGGACAATGATATGCTGCTGGATATCTTAGTGTTTGATCTGACAATATCCTATTGTACAGGTATGTTTTAATGGAGAAGGACAATGATATTCTGCTGGATATCTTAGTGTTTCTTCTGGCAATATCATATTGTACAGGTATGTATTAATGGAGGACAATAAAATACTGCTAGATATTTCAGTGTTTCTTCTGACAATATCATATTGTACAGGTATGTATTAAAGGAGAAGGACAATACTATACTGCTGGGATATCTTAGTGTTTGTTCTGACATATCATATTGTACAGATATGCATTAATGGAAGACAATACTATGATGCTGGATATCTTAGTGTTTCATCTGACAATATCATTTTGTACAGGTATGTATTAATGGAAAACGACCATAACATACTGCTAGATATCTTAGTGTTTCTTCTGACAATATCATATTGTACAGGTATGTATTAATGGAGGACAATAACCTACTGCTGGATATATTTGTGTTTCCTCTGAAAATATCATATTGTACAGGTATGTATTAATGGAAAAGAACAATGATATACTGCTAGATATCTCAGTGTTTCTTCTGACAATATCATATTGTACAGGTATGTATTAAAGGAGAGCGACAATACTATACTGCTGGGATATCTTAGTGTTTCTTCTGACAATATCATATTGTACAGGTATGCATTAATGGAAGACAATACTATGATGCTGGATATCTTTGTGTTTCTTCTGACAATATCATATTGTACATGTATGTATTAATGGAGGACAATAACCTACTGCTGGATATATTTGTGTTTACTCTGAAAATATCATATTGTACAGGTATGTATTAATGGAAAAGAACAATGATATACTGCTGGATATATTAGTGTTTCTTCTGACAATATCATATTGTACAGGTATGTATTAAAGGAGGACAATAACATGCTGCTGGATATCTTTGTGTTTCTTCTTACAATATCATATTGTACAGGTATGTATTAATGGAGAAGGACAATACTATACTGCTTGATATCTTAGTGTTTCTTCTAACAATATCATATTGTACAGATATGCATTAATGGAAGACAATACTATGATGCTGGATATCTTTGTGTTTCTTCTGACAATATCATATTGTACAGGTATGTATTAATGGAGGACAATAACCTACTGCTGGATATATTTGTGTTTCCTCTGAAAATATCAAATTGTACAGGTATGTATTAATGGAAAAGAACAATGATATACTGCTGGAAATATTAGTGTTCCTTCTGACAATTTCATAGTGTACCGGTATGTATTAAAGGAGAAGGACAATGATATGCTGCTGGATATCCTAGTGTTTCTTCTGACAATATCCTATTGTACAGGTATGTATTTTGGGTATTAAATCGTTATATTATACTTTCATTTGATATGTACCATGTTTCTATAGTACATATGCATATACGTACACTGCTGTCGGAAGATGAAATTTTCGCTACAGTAACACGAAGGGAGCAACAATTGGAGCAAACCTGCTTGACATCTGTTTTTTGTTGTTGTTTTGTTTTGATGTGGTTTTCTTTTGCTTTTATTGTGTTTGTTTGTGTATGATTCTAGTTGGTCAATCATTATTTGTATGTGTGGTGGATGTTTTTTTCTTGTTTGCCATTGAATTGCCTTTCTTTTGATTTGCGGCTTCGGATTACCCCTTTGGCATCTTCAAACTTTTCTTATATCCATCATGTCGTTTTATAGTGACATAATTAAAATAATACAGTTAGCCGATCAATTCATAACATAAATAATTAACTTTACATCAGGACATATTTATGGTGGGTTTATTTTCTCAATCCAGAATTAGCAGAGTAATTTAATTGTTTAACTTATAAGTAGAGGCCATTGTAGAACGACCCACACAATCCATGAAAAGTAAATCGCCCAAGCCGAAGAGACATGAATAAGGAATCAAACAACCACACCACTAATAAAGGAATATCTGGGATTATTACTGAAATACACACATTCACATACGACATGATTTATAAAGCATGTACCATCCAATTAATTTTAAATTAATAAATTGAATAAGATATTTTAGTTTCTTTAAGAAACTGACCTGCGACAGGAACCCGCTCCCTCTTAATAATACCTTAAAAGCAAGTATAATGTTTGTTGTAAACATTTAGTTTAGACACATTATGTGAATATGGATTGTGATCAAAACTTTATTATATATAATTATGAAATGCACAGTTAATGTGTTATGATATTTTACTTACCACTGCGTTTGCCAAATATACATGTAGTTTATGTTTGCTAGATTTCAAAATATGTAGCTTCAATAATTTAAATAATTTGGGTTCTACTCAATCTTCCTGTATAGTATATTTTTTTGTAAGTATTTGTCAAACATGAAACCTACGTTACTATTAAGAAAAGTTTTGTCTTGTATATACAAGTTTATGTAGGTAAAATTCATCCCCAAAATAACACAATAGTCGTGACTCAAGTCGCAATACATATTGATTAAATAAAGAAGATTCACCAAGCTCATTTACAGATGTTTTTTTTATGGAATACTACCACGTGATGCTTTTATATTAAGGTGTACATAATTAAAACTTCTCCAAAATATCATGTCATATTGTTAATTTTCTTTCTGTGGGTAAATTGTTATACCTCCAGTCGTCATAATAATAATACATAGACATACATTGTTGAATTTATATCAATTTTAATATCCTTAAGAACAATATGCATATGGCTTAATTAACTGACAACGAGGTACCTTTATAAATGAGCCAAAACATATTTGATTTATCAAATATAAAACAAAATGGATTAAACACAAGTGAATCTAACGTATTGCGTCTTTTACATATAAATCATTACATATATTAATTTAGATAGGCATATATTATATATACAGGGAGTGGATGTGGATCGTGTGGTCTAGGGCGCTGGACGTAAGGCTAAGTAAATGGTGCTGCAGTGTATCAATGGTGTGAGTTCAAATCCCGTCGAGGGAAGAACAAACATTTGACAGTTCAAAAATCAAATTATAACACTGTTTGGTTTAATTTTCAGATGTTTATATATATATATCAACAGTGACGAATCTAATTTAACAGAAAATACTTATAAAATATAGACAAAGGAAAAAAAACTGAGAGAGTTTACATGAGGTGTGTGATTTTCAAAAACCATAGTTAAAACTGTCAACATTTTGATCATGCGTTAATTCATCATTGCCACATGTTAAGAGTCTGGAATCTACTTTACAGTCAGTAGGTAACCAAATATGATTATTGAAGAATGTAGTTCTTATATCTAAATAGTGAGAACATTCGCAAAAGTAATGGTTTAAGTTTTCAACATCAGCCCCATAATGACAAGATGGATCTGATTAATATATTAACTCTGCATAAATCATTATTTATTAACTATATAAATACAAATATATATATTATAATTGATAAGTGTCTGTTAGTTTCAGGCATCACACTAACGACATCATCAGATAATGCTACTGTTGGACTAGATTTTACATTCGCATGTGTTACTACAGAGACTTACATACTATTCATGAGAAATGGTACTACTGTATGTGATATTACTGGTAGTAATACAGATGGTACATGTGTATTGCACAGAGGTTACAACACAGATTATACATACACATGTAACCATACAACTAACATCTACGCCATAACTATACCAGGATCTTATCTGACAGAAAGTTTACATGGAACAACATGGAGGTGTTATGATCTATTCAGAGGAGACATATCAAATACTAAGATACTTTATGTTAATGGTGAGTTATTTTTCTTTTTTTCATCTTTTTGTAATTAGAGGTCTTGTAAATGTTATTATTCTCCGGCACATGACTAAGTTGTTATGGTCATTTATATATATGGTATTTTTCATTGGGTGTATGTAAAAGTTCGCCATGAAGAACAATAAACATAACATGGAACTGTCAAGGTGTTTGTACTACATCGATCATGTTTTAATTGTATTGATGCACACTCTATTATTTTAGAAGCTATATTTCATGGAACGGTCATCGTTTTAAAATTAATAATTAAAATTGACAAAAGTTGCAGATTCCATGAATGATTGCTGGATCTTGATTTTGCCTGTTTTATACTTATGAGTTTTGACTTTCTCTTTGGAAGATTGTTCGGGGTTCGGTAATTGTGTTATTACCCTTATTTAGGGAATAGCAATACTGGAGGAATATACATATTATAGTTCGACATTGATACATGTAGGCAGATACTTTCCTTCCCTCATTGATTTGATACTCAATTGGCATTCCCAGTGTAATACATCTGTGACAAACGTTTTGTATGATTATTTTTGTTTCCTCTGGTGAAATATGTCTTTTCTCTAGGGGAACGTCTACCTCAAAGTAGGAATAGCCATATCACCCCTGCGAATTTTGAATAACAATAATTGTAGCAGCCAAATATGACAACTGTCTTTGTTTATTTTTGACGGTCACCGCAATGCTACAATTTGTTATTTTTATACTCAGTAATTATATACTATCATGATGATAGCAAAACATGGCAACAGAATGAAATTTCCCTCTTTATACAAATGTAACGAATAGATATAAATTACTTAATGTATAATTAAAACTACTCTTATGTCAGAAGTAAATCCATAAAAGCATGCATAGAAACATTTGTAGAACATTAGAGCAGATATATCACAAGCAAGCTTTAACCGAAAAGAACAAATGTATGCAAAAGAAACTCTGAATATGCTTTATCCAAGTCTACATAAATCGCCTGCCTTGAAGAAAACATGATTGGACATTAATGAATAACATAATGTTTTCGTCAGTTAACACAATATTACAATCAAGCAGTAATATATCTGAGCTAATACGTTCAGGAATAATGAACTGTAATGAAAATGTAAATTGTTGTCTAATTGCACTATATTGATCAGTGCAATACAAATTAGTTATCAACTCTATTGCGTCACATGTGCAACTTGGGTTATCTATAGTGTTTTTCAAGAAAAAGTTACTTCGTTGTCTTCGCAGAAACATTCACCAATCAAAACTACAATTTGCATATGTTATTTTGGCAAGGGTTAGCTTATCGCGATGATTGTAGCGTCATCAATGAAATACTTCGCTTGACAAAACAGTCATGGCTATAAATATATTTTATTTGTTTGTACTTTATTTCTTTAATCAAAATGTCGAGCTTTACTGATTATCAGAAGTTATATATATTAACAATTTTAAATGATGAAAATAAACAACACAAAGCATCAAATGTTTTACAAAAAATATTTTAATAAATAATGCGAACAGTCAGTATTTTCGAGACCCCATCTGAGAGCAAATACCATCCCGCACCCAACAAAAGCTAGCAGGTCTTCGCGATATAACCCCTCCCCATTTTAAACACAGATATCAATTTTTTTAATTTCTGAAATTTGCGACGTCATTGTGACTTGTAAATGAAGCGAAATTGATAGATCATGTCTTTTTATTCATATTCTGTCATTTTCATTGAGCTTCCGACAGTGTGTCCATTTACGATCAGTGGCCTTCGATGGTGATTCATACAGACGCATGACACCCTCCTTTGTATGATATCCTTCTGTATCAATAGCGATTTCACCATCAACAAAATATTCTACCAAGGCTGAAAGTAAAACTTGGTTCTTTCCAGTTCTTTCTGTCATTTATTTAAATCTTTTGCAAACCATTTTGTCATTTTGCGTTCATATATGAAATGACTGAATTTTACCGGCAAACATGTTTGTCTCATATTTCTGCTGATAACTGAACATTGGCATGCGGTAGTTATAATCCCAAATACACAGCTTTGGAATAGTTTATTATCCTCTTTCCTAATAAAATTTGGCTGTTGTTGATATACCAATAAGTTTGTTGCGTCAGTTATTAAACATGATGTTTGAAAATGTTTCTAAAAACAATGTTTTGTTAGTTATGAAATAGAACTGCTTCGCAATCCGGTTCGTTCATTGTTTTATTAAAGGATTAATAGAACATTTCATTAGCGGTATACCTACACATCGATTTATGATTGACCTCCGCAATGAAAGATATGTATCTGCTGAGATAACAAAATAATCGTTTGCTACTAAGATATGTGTAGAATCCCTGGGAGCAATGCTATTCGGTATGGGAAAAAACAAATGTTATATACTTTAAATGATTCTTTATGAGAGGATTAAGTATGTGGTGTTTAACGTTAATTTAGAACATATTTGAGGTATATTGTGAATGTCAGTTTTATTGGTGGAGGACCTGCCGCAGCAAGTAACTGACAAACTTTATCACATAAAGTTCCACCGAATACACCTCGCAATTACCAAGATTCGGACTTTCAACTGATGAACGGCAATGATTGCACATGAAGTTGCAATCATTCTATCACGACTACGACGGCACCTTTGTTTATGACAAGTAATTGAAAATGTTAATGAAATAAACACTGAATGATTTCTCCTATTTACAATAAAGCTCCTATATGTATAATAATATTATGGTGATTGACATACGACTTGAAAAGCTTAAATGTTTTTACACACAATCAATATTTTCTGTGATTTCACCGGATGGGATTATCAGAGGAGATAATATACCTGTTATTAAGTCATCAATTACAGGTAAAGTTGTAGATAAATGACGAACTAACTGCTTTGTATATAATGATAACATTGTTTAAACCCCATCCTGAATAGCTCGTGATTCAAAACCCAATTGTGCATTAAGTATCTTAGTTAATTATTTTCATTTCTGTCATATTTTGTATCCGATTATCTAATTGTTTAAAATATGAGCTTATTTGACAGGATTCGCATGAACAGATGTTGGATAACTTAGTTTATGCTTCCCATGGATCAGGGTAATTGCCCTTCCAAGTTAGTGTTTCTGTCCACTCATCCATTTCCTTCTAGGGATTGTATCGACGAGAAACCACATATTTGTATCTCCTTGTTTTCCGAGTCTAGTTGGTCTTATTCGCCCTCACATTCATCTGTAGATTTAGATCGATTGTCTGTCAGGTCATGCTCGTCCTTGTTGTGAAGTGTCATCTGGAACCAATGGTTAATATCTATTATCATTTGGTGGTGGTCTTGTAACTCTTCTCGTAGATCATGCAAGTGATTTAGTCGTGAAACGTTTACATGGCTCCTTGTGTGTCATTCAAGTTTAATGCTGTTATCATTATGTATATGTTCTGACCCATTTAACATTTAAATTTTCTGTCAACCAGGTGCAATATACATGTAATAATACACTGCATGATATGAAATTTTGAGTCCTGGGCTGTTTGATTGTATTTCTGTCATGCTTTGGTGAATCCGGTAACATGCTCTATCGTTTTGTGCTTGATTGGTAGTTTATTATGTCAGAAGTCAGACGTCAATTACTACAGCCATTTCTTTTCCATGTTATGTTATGTATGGCAATTAACCTGTATTTTGTATTCCAGGAAAAGCATCATAGAAGCCTTAATTACACTAGAAAGAGATTCATTACACTGAGTTTGATTTTCATGGCAAATACCCGTAAGCATTGAAGCAATATGGAATTATGTTGTTAAACAAATTCATTCGTTTGTGGATGAAAACTACTTGTACGTAATCGTTTAGCCTCAAGTAATGCTGATAAAGCTGAAACAGCTTTTGATATAGAGTTTACACCCCGATCTGACAAAATCTAGTAAATATTCATTAAACAGAACTTTCGCTACAATACCGGCGTATTGGGACTGCGACAGAAAGGACTCACATCAGTGGCTGAAATTATTTGCCATGCGCAATATGCATTGTGACCCTATTTTTGTCTTACGAAATTCAGAGATGTTATTCATATACCATCGAGAAAAGATGCCTTGCATAGGAAAGTGGTACATTCAGTTTGTATTTGCCTGACCTGATACGTCTTACATGATTTAATGTATTTGAGAAGGTCATAGTGTATTTTTCGTCTTTTGGCGTCATCTGTCTTATCAATTCCCATGTGACACTCACCTTCTTTGGAGTCATGAAAAGACATATAGATGTGAAGGTGTATTTGAGATAGAGACAGCAACAATCGTACAGTGTCATTTTTCTTTAACACTTTTCGTTTTTATCGTTGGCATGAATGATATAAAATTCCATCCAATTTTACATACTGGTTTCCTTTGTAGAATAGCATGTGACCTATTTGGTTCGTCTGAGAATGTGTCGTCATATAATGCGCTGTACATGTACATAATGTATAGACATTTTCTGTGAAATCTGAGTATATCCCTCTTCTTGTTTGGACGCTAACAATATATCGTTATTGTTTATATATATATTGTCGGCTCCCAACTGTGGTTTTATCCATATTCGCCACATTCAGTCTGATATATATACCTGTCATTTATTTACATACTGCTTGCATTATTTCTCTGCGATTACAGATTTCATCTTCTGCTACCCGTGGTATATCTTTAAGCCATTTGTCCTTTATCATGCTCCGTTGGTGGGTACGATATTCATGATGAATAATCTGCCACTGTGTTTTTCTTACCCTCTTTGTTAATGCTTAGTGTTGTTATCGCCATGGCAGCATATAAGTCTATTATATAATGTTTGAAATTGGGTAGCCAAGCAATGTTCGTGTGATACGTGTGAATCGTGAAGCCTTCAATAGCCAAATAAACGTGAAATTATGCTACCTCCTCTGTGATGCTAAATCATGATGCTACAAAGATGACTATTTTAAGGATACTTGGTAATAAAATTCGATGGAGGATCTTTTACAAAAATCCGGATTGATATGTCGATTAGTTTCCATGGGATACTACAGTTACCCCAGAATTAATCTGTAGCATCGAAAACCATTCATCATTTCATTTCAGTTCCAGTGTCATCAGCTACACTTGTATCGACGCCAACAGACACAAATCCAGTAGAAGTTGCTTACGATAGAGATCAGACATTTTCTTGTACAACGAACGCTGCACGGCCACCAAGTAGGATACAGTTGTATTTATCTACCACAAATATAACTACTTCAGCTACACCACAACCTGATGTTTGTAACACCGCCTGTAGTAATGACAAAGTTATATCATCTAGTGTACTAACTTATACAGGGAATATAAATGATAACAGCAAGATATTATACTGTACAGCTATTAACATAGAGGAGTGGAGTGTGGTTAGATCTTCTAACAAGACGATAGTCATATGGTGTAAGTATTATTATGCAATTAAGGTTTGATTCCCATTCCTTTGAAATGAACTGTATTTTATTCTACACATAATGTCTAGTAGTAGGCGAACAATGGAATATATCTGAGTCCACAACGAAATGATATCATGAATGATTTAGACAATACAACTGACTTTATCCTGTTAATGTGACCTGAACACAGGTAAACTGCTTCCAGTTACGTGTGTGTTCTCTACCAAGACGGAAAGCAAACGCCTGTCATAGCGTCTTCTCAATCAAGCCAAGGAGACTCAATCGGTAGCAATTTTGTAGGATCGTGACGTTAAGGACGTTACATCTGCCTTAAGGTTAATTTCACGAATTGTTATGTTTATAAAGCAATAACTTTCAGTGTGTTGCTTGTTCAAACATGATATACAAGACACAAGTATAAGCGTACATACAAATATATTGCTTTGTTTTATTTTAGTTTAACAGATGGCAGATAATTATTATCTATCAATCGGTCACTTTTTCGCACGTCGTTTTTTCAAAGCGTGTTTACCGTAAATGGACTATATTTACCTTCCCGGCACTACGTACAATGCTCATGTAACAAATACTTTATTTTCTTGAAACAAATTACATTTTTCTCAAATGAAATAATATTTCCTATATGCTTTTACACAATTTCACGTTGAACATTATATATGTTGTACTTCTCCATTCTGTCAAGATGTTGTACAAATTTGGAAAAGGCCCGCCTCACATTGACAGAGCGCCGACCTTTTAACTGAACATAGTTCGCTCGCAAATTAACACAAATCGACGTCCGAAAATCCCTACAACGTCGACATGTAACTTTACACGTAATACCCCATTTCCATTTCGCAAAGTGGAATATTTCTGTCGTTAATTTATTCCCAGTGTGGAAAACAATGTTGCCGATTGCAATTGATCAACATGGAATTAGATTTTAATTAGGTTCGGAAAATTATTATTTCTAACATTCTAAATATATATATCGACTAAAAATTATTCCTGCCGTAGACAGCAAATTATCTTGAATAGACGTGCAAGAATATTTCATATAATTCTTTACAAAATTTCCTGTTGAGCATTGCATATGTTGTACCTTTGCACTTTCTTGCGATGTTGTCAACATTTGGAAAAGGTATGTCTCATATTGACACAGCGCCGACCTTTTAACTGAACATAGTTCGCTCGCAAATGAACTCGAAGCGACGTCCAAAAATACCTACAACGTCGACATGTAACTTTAACCGTAATACCCCATTTCCATTTCGCAAAGTTGAATATTTCTGTCGTTAATTAATTCCCAGTGTGGAAAAAATGATGCCGAGTGACGATACAATTGATCAACATGGAATTTGATTTTAATTAAGTTCGGGAAATTATTATTTCTTAATACATTCTAAATATAAATTGCCTAAAACATAAATTGATATTGCATAAATATGTCCCTTCTCGAGATCCTACCTTTTTGCTTAAGCTATATTCTGTGCAGTAGATTATACTTCTACTTTAATTCAAGGAATATATAATTATATATTGATATTTCATTCAAATTCAAAAGGTTTTTCTTCAAATATTTCGAAGTTCCAAAATATATGAGCTGTTACGAAAATCATAAACTGAAGAATAAGTATAAAATTGTAAATTAATTAAAGATATGGAGATTTCAGAATTTAACTTTTTTAGTGATTCAAAAATTGGCCTGAACCCAAATATACATCTTAAAATCATATGTAAAGTATGTTGTATTTTTAATAAACAGCTGATGTCGTGTGATATGTGTCTACGTATGTATATTCATCACATTATTATAATGTACACATAGCATATTTGCTTCTAATGGAAAAACAAAAACCCAATCCGTCAGAGTGAAAAGTGTAAGTTCGAATCTCGCTCAGGTCGAGGTGTACAACATTATGTAATAAAATTGGTTACTTGCGGCAGGCCGGTGGTTTTCTCCGGGTACTCCGGTTTCCTCCACCAATAAAACTGATCGCCAGGATATAACTGAAATATTGTTGAAAGTGGCGTTAAGCACCAACAAGCCTAAAACCAAACACAATCATATTTTTTTTTTTTTTTGGTGATCCTTTCATATAATAGACTAAAATCCAAAATAAACACATAGATCAATTTTGAACCTTATCGTGTTGAATACTAACATTATTATAGAAGAAAGTTTCTTGTCAATAAAGTAGCTACATCGGCTTGTAGAAATTACAAGCGGTCGTTGCACGAAATTATCCCCTGTTTTTGACTTTCTGTTTACATATTATTACACCCCTTTTTCCTTTATTTATCGTGTTCGTGTTATAATATTAAACGTTGCCAATATTCGATGTGTTATACTAATTACCATACGTAAATAGCCTAGAACGAAGGAAATACGTCGCTGTTTGATTTTCTTGCATTCAGTAAAACATTCAATGTTTACCCGCGCAATATTCGCACGACCTGACAGTGAACTCATTCGGGAAAGTATTTGCGCATGTGCGAAATTGTTTGTTGATGAAGAAAATGTGCACATGGCACAAATCGAATTGTGGAAGAACAAGCGCATTGACGGATTCTACACGAAAACGACACAAAAAGGAGGATTCAGCAAGCTTTGTGTAAAAATTAAAAAAAAATGTTATATCGACCTACTCCATTTTTCAACACGTAAGCATAATTTAGTATCTTGTTTCGGCCGAATCGTATTTTAATAGTATAATTGCATCGTACTCATAGTTTTTTTTTATATATTGTGGTTTTTTTTCAGGAGAAAACGCTAGGTGATATCTCTTTTAAATTAGAGACTAAATTAATGAACTTCATGTCTGTTTGTCTGTTTTTTTCTAATAAAATATAATCGAGTAACTCAAGTGTTGCCAATAATATGCAGAACAATTTGTTTACAATTGTGTCTTTATCGGGCCCCTTTGCAGAGTCTGGGTTCGTTTTTATTGATTTCATCACGTATTTCCGATTTTAAGTGTCATTCTTATTAAATACCATGATTTAATATTAACTGATTACCCCGGGATTCAATTTCATAGATATATTTCTTAAATTATATTAATTCTAACGAATTTACATGCAACATGCTTACTCGGTTATTCATAACAGTTATCAGTGTTCGGCAAACTTCGGAAAAGCAGCCGACTTATAATTAGGTCGTGTTAATGACGATTCCACCAACAGATATACGAATTCTTTTCACCAATTACGACATCATAACATATTTTTTTAAACCTGGCTTCTTGATCAGAACATTTTATTAGTATAAAACATCGAATATTGGCAACTTTTAATATAAACAAAAACATTCAATTAGGACAGCCTGTATGCCTTTAAGGAAAGAGTAATTGCACATCAGGGACAAATACCAAATATATTTTAGAATTTCGGTACATTTAAATATTTTATTGTGTGGTTATTTGCATTATCTTAAGACTTCATGCGCTAATTGGATAGGGTAGTTCTGTGGTATATTTCCTTTTACAAAGCATATGCTGATGGATATTAGCTACAAACTTGCATATATCAGGAAATACTATTACATTATAGTTTGCGAAATATATCAATATATAAAATGAAATTTTGACCGACATCCTGATGCATCCCTTGAATATTCGCTAAACAACTGTCGTAATTTACGGTACACCACCATCAATTTCCGGTGTATAGGGATACACGGTGGTCGATGTCCATTTCGTAATATACAATTCGTAATAAAAACATTTTCGGTGGGTGTTTTGAGAACACAAAGACATATTTTCTTTTCTATCTCTAACAGAACTTGTGGATACAGAGCTTGCATCGGGAGATGTTACTAGATAAGCATGCAGTAGCCCAGCATTTTCAGACTCGGTTGTCGCTGATCCAGTCTGTAACACTCAAGCCTGGAAGTTTCATATTTTTATCTTCAGCTTTGAAAAACTGTTCAAGTTTGTTTCGAACCTGTGACAAGAAAAATTAAGCACATCATGTGGTAAAGTTTGTCAGTGAAATAAGGCAGGTTGGTGTTTTTCTCTAGGTCCTCCAGTTTCCTCCACCAATAACACTGACCGCCTCGATATGACTGAAATATTGTTGAAAGTGGCGTTAAATACTATAACCCTAGCCTTTACTATAATGTCAAGCAAGTTAATATTAGCTGGCAGTGGCTACCCTTCATTTTTTATGAATTCAAAAATGATATTTTTTAATATTTTAGCCTTTTTATTTTCATTGATAGCACTACATAATATTATTATTAATTGTTTAAATTATTCATCAATTTTAAAAGTTGTAGATGGTAATTATAATATGCTTACATTTTTGTAAAAAGGAATATTATGAATATACCATTTATGGAGATATTAAAGTACAAGTAATGATAATCTAAAGCAACAATTTAATGCAAAGGTGAATGTTGTTCCATTCAAGAAAACTCAGGTTTTGCTCCTCCTTTGAATATATCAATCAACATTAAGACAGGAATGTTAGTTTCTACCTACTCTCTCGGGTCAATTTCGCATCCTACCTTTCATGTACTTACATACAATCTTAATAAATTGCTACATATTTTATCATATAATTTTTTAAAAGTAAAACATCACTTGAACAAGTATGTCAGTGTCTTTTGATATAACAGTGCATGACAAATTAAGGAAAGAAGATCTCCAAAGATGTGTATTCAACAGTCTATAGAAAATTTCAAACTCAATGCTATTTCAACCTAATAATCTTAGAGAAAAACATAATCGCCATAATCTTATTTGCTTAAATGGGTAAAGCATTTGACTGGAAAAGACTTTCCTTTATGCAAAAAAAAATTTATCATGGGAACTCTGCAATTTAATTGAGCCATCCACCATATACCCTCAGAATGATCTTGTTTTATCAAGAAAAGGAACACTATTTAAATCCAAACACTACAAAATTAGTATTTGTTGTTTTTCCCCGTTAAGAACACAGCATTAAGGAATTAGAGCAAACACTGGCTGTGTCCGAATAGAGATAATGTGTCCAAGTGGAGCAACATTAGACATTAGACTGTTGTTTCTGTCAATTAGTTTAACACTATACAAATCCAGCTAAACGTGTTGGTGTAGTATAAAGCGGACATCACCATAATCTCATCGAATGCAATTTATTCTCACCATGATATAGCTAACAAAGTTGTTTGTTTGATTTTAAACAACAATCATTCAATCATTTATTACTTTAAAGATATACAATGTATATGTATATATAACCTTCCTGTTGCTTAAAAGAAACTTTATTTTAAATATGGTCAGTGACAGGGTTTCTACCACAGAAAAGAAAATTGAAGAATAAACAATTACAATAGTATATCGAATTTCTAAGTATGGTTAATAATTGATAAACAATGTCCAATTCTCAAAATTTGAGACTTTTAAGCAAAAGGTATACTTTCTTTAAAAGAAATGACATTGTCTTCGTGTTTGAACTCATCAAAAATATTACCCTGTTTAGTCTTCCTGGAAACTAATTTATAAATCTGACTTAATAGTGATTTTTTACAAATTATTGAACAAACAATGTCTGATTCTCAGTATATATTATTCTAAGCATCAAAACAGGTTCTTTTTTCTAAAAACAACAAGTTCTATTTCGTTCTTATTTCAAATTATTGAAGCCACAATGCATAACCTTGATTAGTCTTCCTGTAAAATATTTGTAAAATCTTAAAATTATTTTTCAAGATAGTGAATACAAAGAATGTGTGACAGACGCAGAGATGAACGCAGGGACATTATACTAGTATCCCCCGCACTGGGAGGCGGTGGAAGAGTAAGGGAAGGGAGTAAAATCATTAGTAATAAAACTAATTCAATGAACATTCAGTCTAATTTAAATATAAAATATAATATTCATGGTCATTGTACAGACAACATGCACTTGATTTCTATAAGAAAAGTGGCAGATAGAAAATTGCAGAAAAAGGGGAAATAACCCTCAAAATGTCAGCATAGTCACATGACCTACCCCTAAGATTTGCATATTTTGATTTCTTGTCCAAAGACCTTAATAACGATGCTATATGATTTGGGGGTACTATACAATTTTGAAAATCCGATAGAATCCCTACTAAATGTCAAATAATCATTATTTTGTCCAGTGTGGGTACATCTCATGTTTCGTTATTGCCTTAACATACCCACAGAAAACATCCCATCAAATCTCGAGATAAATATATGTTCCCAAAATATATATTTGGTATTTTTGCTTAGTATTATTCAAACATTTTAAAAATCCGATTGAAGTGTAAAGTAAAAAAATAGAAAAACAGTCGGAAGAGTTCTAAATATAATTGCAAAATCGAAGAAAGACGTAAAATCGATATTCACATATGCATTACCGCTCATTTGACGGGGCTAAACTAGTTTTATGTGTCCATGCCTCCCTCTTCGTAAAATGACGTGGTCATATAAGTGTTTTCCAATAAGCATTGTAATTTTGAACATTATGCATAATATATTTATTTTTCGTGACACAAAAGTTGTCATATGTATAACATGTGTTCTATTGAAGAGAGCCAATGGCCTCAACTATTGTTTAAACAGGATTGTATCATCTACAGATATAATGGACAATATAATCAATCAACAACAGGACCGATTTCACGTTAAAAATCCGAATGTCCACACAGACAAATGGTAAATATAAAATTATTTTTATTCATTTCAGTCCAGCCTCGATTGAATGACGACATTCCAAGTTCAGATGAATTAATTCGTTTGAGCATTGGCATGTCTTTAAACCTTACAGTCAACCTCATATCTAACCCAACTCCAACTACACAGTGGATACTTAGGCGGAAAGGTTTTATTGACCAAACACTACAACCGCACAGTAATTCAAATGGATATCAATACACATCAACGATCTACATATATATCCAAACCATAAACTCTACACAGTATGGATCTTACATTGTTTCTGCAACTAATGACATTGGTAATTTCAGTACAGCGTTTTCTGTTATTCAACCTGGTAGGTATATATTTTATCTATACATGTATTGTTTCATCTCTGTGTCTAGTTGTAATCAATTTTGAAGTGTGATTTTATTTTATTATATAATACTGCATTTTAGGAATAATATTTGACTACTTCGTCCTTAGATAATATTAATTATATTCCTTCAATTGTGATATGTCCGATGCTCAAAAATAAATATGCTTTTAGCTTTGTTATTGCAAATAATATAGTACTTAAAAAGACAATCTTTGATCCAATGAATCTAAAATTCATTGTAGACCAACCTACTGTTCCAGTCGTTGTCAATGTTGTGTGTAAAATAACATCAGCTGTTGTCCTGTGGAAACCAGAGTTTAACGGTGGATCAAATCATGAGTTTTATGTACAACATTGGAGAATATCACAGTCATCACACTCAATGTTATCACCATCTATACCTGATCCTGGTGTAACAGCTGACCTACAGTACACAGTCAACAACTTGGTACCAGAAACATTGTATATATTTCAAATAATCACAAGGAATGATTATGGGGAAGCGTTCACAAAGTCAGTGAATTGTACTACTGACCACAGTATGTATGACGTAGAATATATACTAATGGAAAAAAGAAACTGTGCATTATTAAAAACTAAATTAAATATCAATATCAAAACAAAATTTGTTTATTGTGTACAGTATATTGTTAAATTTTACATCACACAATTAGAGAAATAACATTTAACGTCACTAGAATTCATTGGGTAGATGTTTTGAATAACACATTGAGTCTTTTGGACATTACCAAAGTCAGTAGCGTGTGTGTTCACCATTTTCATTGATGCAGGCTTGGCAACGGCGACGCATAGATCTAATCAATGTGTTAAACATGTTTCTGGTATATTGTTCCAGATACGGATCAATTCCGGACCCATATCCGCTAACGTCACTGGCTGATTGTGCAGATGACGTAACCATCGTTCCATTTCATTCCAGACGTGATCAATTGGGTGAAAGATCGGATGAAACCGCTGGCCAAGGTAGCACATCGTATCAAGTAGTCACGTATAACACGCGCAATATGTGGTCTAGCGTTGTCCTGCTGGAATTTAACGTTGTTGGCCTGAGCTTGGATGAACGGAATAACATAGCGCCTTCCAGTCAGATATCCTGCTTCAACCACTAATAGTGATCTGCCACGTTCTTTTACTCCTCCCTACACCATAACACTGCATCCACTAAATTATCGACGTTGAATAACGCAAGCGTATGCATAACGTTCACCTACGCGCGATATACTTGGGATCGGCCGTCTCTCAAGTCTAAGTGGAAACGGGATTCATCTGTGAACAGAATATTGGCCCAATCCTGTTTCCTGAATCTCAAATGACGTATACGCCACGTCAGTCTAGCTGCACGGTGCATAGGCAGCACAATTGGACAGATTGTTGGACATCGTGGGCTGATGTGACGATCACGAAGTCTGTTCTAGGGCTGATTGGTCGTAATTCGGGGATGCTTCTTCCAGTGAGACTTGACGTCTGGCATCGATACCGCAGATGCACATGCCTTATGTGGTTATCTTGCTGATGTGACGTCACACGTGGACGACCTGAACGTTGACGGTCCCTATTGTTGCCAGATTGTCTAAAACGCCTCAACAATGATTGCATCGTGTTGCGATGAACACCAAAATGTCTAGCGACAATGTTTTCTGCCAATCCAGCTTGGAGCATACCAAAAGCATGACGACGCTGATTTTCGGTGAAACGTGGCATAACACTGAAATCAATGTCATTCAAGCAAAAGAGTTTTTTCTGATTTGTAGAGGTCAACGCAAACCTTCTGTAATCCATAAAGGTGTGAAACCACTAATTAATTTCCTTAAGATTTTCTACTAAATTTGTGTTTTTTCGAGCCTACCTGGCCATTTTATCTTAAATTTAATCTATCCAAGACCATATATTTTCTGAAACGAACATGATTCCTCTACGTTCTGTCAATCAAAATATCAGGGCATGTTTAAAATCTTGCAGTGAAATGCCAGGCTACGGAAAACACCTACTCTAAAAATAGCTCGGTCATCCCCCAAAAATTAAGTATTTATAGGTCATGCATCAAATCCTCCATAGGGGTATTAAATTACAACTCCGTCCATCCAAATTGGGCTGGAAATAACCCCTATATATTTAACTTCTATTATCAGTTGTAATCATTCCATTCCATTCAGTAGTTTTCACAATACAACAAAGTGAAAGGATTTTTTTTCTTGAAAAGGCACTACTTTCGTATATGTTCTAAGCTCTGATTGGTGCATTGGTGGTTTTACACCTAAGCAGTTACAAATCGTTAAACGATAATGAAGAACAAAGGAAGGCCAAAACACGAGGAGTACTCATAGAGCGTGAAGCAATCCGAGCAATTTTCCCGCCACTAATCGATAGCATAGCAATCAATATCTCAACTATTCATGCTTAATCTAAAAATTAATACCCAGTGATAAAAAAGTTATATAACTTTTTAGAATGCACAATTTGTTTTTGCCATTAGTATATTATATTTTAGTACATTATTCGAAGATTGTTATTATTTATCAACTTATATTTACTCTTTTGTTTCATGTGTTCCATTTTGTTGAAGAAAGCAGAAGAAAGGTAGACAATACAATGGCCAAGATAAAAAGGACAAACAACGATCTTACACATAAACCTAAAGATCGATAAAAATATACGTTAACATAAATAGCAACATCGAATAAACAACCCTTATGCGTTCCGCTGTTTTAATAGTATTTCATTTGTTAACATAATCAATAGTGAGAAGAAAACTTAAAGGATGACAAGATGCTTTAAATCGAAGGACACAACTGGCCAATGGAAAAAGGATAAGGCAATGGTAGAAAATTGAGGATTAAGCAATACCATCTAACAGCCACATCCGATAGCTGTGCGGGACAAATTAAATACTAAAATTGCCAATTAGGGTTGGACGTATACGAATACCTCATTTGTAGATCTTTTGCAAGCTCCTAGCACGTAAAATATAATTTACATCAGCTCCTACTGTGCAATAGATTGTTATTAGTGGTAGTTGGTGGCCCGTTGTAAAATATATGATACTACACACTATTATATACTGGTTTCCCTGTGATAATATAAACGTTCTCCTATAGCTCATTCCACGTGACACCTTTTGACAGTAACTTGGTTTTAACTTGTTATGAGTACAACTGCTCACTTCATGTTACATGACAATCAATCATTATTAAAGCATTGAATGGTAATTCATACCAGACAATACTTCATAATTACATACATAAGTCAAGAAAATTAATTTAATCTTATCTATTTTATTTTTCAGGACAAATCCTTACCTCAAGTAATGGACTATTTGCAGCTGGAATCTCGGGATTGGTCATTTGCTTACTCTCTATCATGTTTGCCGCTTCACTTGTTGTCTTTTTTCGTAAGTTGTGTCTTTATTATACAGCATGTACATTTACGATTATTACAAAAGTAGCTAAAACATCAAACTGTATCTATGTCAATGTTAGCAACTTTGTAAACATTATAGTTTAAACCAACAAAGGTGTTTGTTAAGTAACAGTGCGCCTTTAACAAAATGTTGTTATCCTAACTGGTTAGATTTACCTTACTGTAAATGTCATAACTTTCATGCTTTCGTGGATTGCTAAAGTAAAGCAGTGCATATTTAACCATTACAGGTTTTCGACAAAAGAAAAAGGAAGAAATGAGGTATTTATGTTTTTAGTTTTTATTTGGACATATTTTCTTTCATGTTGAATTAAATTCGGTAGTTAAAATCATATTAGGAATGATTAAACCTTCAGATTTCTGCTGAAGGACATTTGGTGCAGGTTTTTAGCTTGATGAATTTACATTACAAATCAGTAATGATCGACAAAATAACAAACCATAACAACACAAACCACTCTAACAAACCTCAATATAAATACATCAGAGAAAACCGAGACGTATCGCTCACGAAATTTTAATTAAATTTGTAAATTGTCAATAGAATTTAATTGAAACAGTAATATCAATCTTCTTCTTTCCTTCGTATGAACTTCCAATTATGGAACACCTTCGGTTATATGTCGGAGTAATTAAAATCCAATCACAATACGAATATGTACACGCCAAAGTAGAATCAATAATAAATAGCAAAAGGGCCAAAGCTAATTATTGTTTCGCATTTCATATAATGAATACATTTTCGTACAACTCTGTGTAAAGAATATCATGCTTCTCCTATCTCTATTTAGTGTAATGTTGTTGGCCAATTTTAAATCTTCCATGTCAGACTATTTCTGGTTGGTTTCATTCTGATTATGACACAATGCATTTTATGGAAACTTTTTGATTTCAAACTCTGTTAAATTGTAAGTACAAATTACTATAGTATGATAATTTCTTTTTCTAGACTTATTTTATGGTGCTATACAATATTAGTATAAGCCGTATTTGTCACAACGATAATTCCATTATCTATTGCTAGGTCTAATAATATTACAGAATTCAAACCATATGCTAGATGTAATCCTTTAGTGACAGAATCTTGTGATAGTTTAGAAACGGCAGCCATTGGTATGTGTGTTGATGGATAGTCATATATAAACACGATCTCGTATTTAAAGACGTAAATAGTTTTATGCATTTCTTCGAACTGTATTATCAAAAGTAATTCTGTAGTACATGGCATGGTTTGGTTCATGGTGTTTAACGCCACTTTCAACAATATTTCAGCTATATCGTAGCGGTCAGTTTTATTGGTGGAGGAAACCGGAGTACCAGGAGAAAACCCCGACCTGTCGCAAGTCACTGACACATTTTATTGCATAATGTTATAACAAAATCACCTCGCCATGAACGGGGTTCGAATTCCCAACAACTTTAGTGGTGATATGCACTGAATGAACAGATAGTTGTACATCCAACTACCATACGATAGACCACGACGACCCCTCTCTAGTAGTCGTTGGTCACTTTATAACTAATATGTGATTAAAAATAATAAATATACTTAATTATAATATAACTATACAGTCATCAAGTTTCGTTTTTCAGCTACGCATCTAGCCTACAATAAGATGAGTGTCAAGATACCAAAGGGAGGTAATCAGATTCTGTATATCGAAAAAGAACAGAGAACAAAATGGTTAAAAGAAAAAGTATGAAAGGACAAACAACGATCTACAAACATACATATAAAACTAAAGATCGAGTAACACGAACTAATATTGTGTACATTGTTAGGGAGGCTAAACAGAAATTTCGATGATAACGTGTATTTCATCAAAAGTGATAAAATCAAAACCCTGTGAAATCATAGGCAGAAATATGACTTTGTGGAGATAGTAAGCTTTTGTGAACAGACCAGGTCACTCCATATTATACCGCGTATTTGTGTATGTTCTATTGTAAGGGACAATGTAACTGTAGTTTATGTTCAACATTAACTCTTGTTGATGTATATATGTCCCGTTTACAGTTAAACCAATTACATGCTTTTGTAGAAGTGAATACGAGTTTTTATTTACCTGTAAAATAATACTGAAGGCTGAGGTCAATATTGGTTTTGCAGGTCAATAATAACTCATATTCACTGATACAAAAACATGTAATTGCTTTATTACATACTATGATGCTTATGACGTCAATGACGTCATCTGGTGAATATTACTTCCAGCAGGTGAATACCATTATTTATTGACTTTACTTAGCTAAAGTACGAACATTTATAGTCATTATTTAATAATATATTTTATATTTACAATCCCTATAGTATACATGCAGTGCTTTTCAGCTATTGATTATCTTAAGGAAAACGGCCCATATAGAAAGCTGAAATAAAAATACAATGGTATAAGTACCACAATGTTCGTCATAGATACGTAATGATTATTATACAATTGATGACTTTCGATGAGGTGAATACAAGGATTGATCAACCCATGGAACATGATATTCATCGAGGCATCCATATATGACATTAAATCAAATTTGAATTAACACCAAACAGCGCCGACTTTGTTCCCCAGACACTTCTATCTGCCCAACGTCTGCCATTATTGATTTAATTGGGCACAGAAAGTAATTAGTAAGAACGCATCTGATTAGCCGATGACAAAGCTTAACCTGATGATGATTGGCTACTACTTTTAAGATAATTAGGAAACACCATTTCTATTTTAAGGTGTCTGGATGAGCGTTGAAATGTTATGTTCAACTGTCGTGACTTTTTGCGCGTTGAATATAACGTTTTATCAAAGAACGTTACTAGAGACGTCAGCCAATCAGATACAAACATTATCTGAAGTCATATAATAAAATTGATGGTCTCAGTTTGCTATAAAGGTTATACATGACTCAGCAATTATAATTAAATACTAGAGCATATAATACTATATTGAAAATTAAAAAAAAACAGTTTCTATATGTTACTTTCTAATATTTATCGTTTACAGGAACAACTGAAGTAAACGAGAACCAACCAGACAGAATGTAAGCTTTTGCAGATCAATTAAATCACATTGACATGTTATTTCGTTTACACTACTCTACGATAAGAATTAATCAACTTATACAAGCTGTGAAAGTTTCAGTAAATATATTATACTGAATAAATGGAAGCAACCATTGCTCCCGAATATGTCCTGTCTACGTTGTTACAAACCCTTCTTACATAACATAGTCTTGTTATAACAGCGTTCGTTTTTATATTATTTAAACAGTCACCGACAGGCCCATAGAAATAGGAACATGTATATTGTTGTGTAAGACGTCAAAGAAAACTTTAATTGAAATAATAAATTAAAATTCTTATCCAATGTCACATGAAAGTTCACTACCCATATCGGCATAATATACTATCTATATGCTTAAGCGAAAAAAGTCCAGTGCATACTTGTTTTTTGTCGTAGCAATAGAACAACTTCGAATTCGTATTAACGGTCAATACGTCCACATTCATAATGAGTTAATAGCCTATTTATTCTACAAGAACAGTTTAATTATTCCTGCCTGATGTTGATGAGATATCAATACTAGAATGGCCATTCACATATGTTTATATCACATTGGTCTTGATACTAGTGTTGTATTAATACTGGCCATTACATCAATGCCACACAGTATCTGAAGTTGCCATCTCAATGTTGTACTCATTTAGGATATATCTATTCCAAAGACACAACAGTGGCGATAGATATCTCTACGCAGGTACACGGATATATCAAAGCAATGTAATTTTTTAAAGTGCATTTTTAAAGGAATTTACAATAATGAAGAAGAAAAAACAATTTAGGCTATCATGTTATGCTCAATAGGTTCATAATGTATTTGTCTTTTTGTTCCAATCTAGTGTTCATATCTACGAGGAAATTATGCCAAGCGGGAATACTGCACACACTAACAAACATCAAACCAAACTACCAAAAGGTACTGTTATTGTTGTATATTTTTTAGTTCTCATTCTTTGTTGATCAAAATATTCTAATATAAATGATATGAAGCTTTGTCCAGCTGGATAGATAATTTCTATTAACGTTTGGGTCAATATCATGGATACATCAATGTTAATATAAATATCTATATACATAAAACGGAATGTTAATAATAAATAATTTATATTCTATCCGTGGTCAATCCAAGCTATTTATAATTATGAATTTCAGGTCACACTCTGAATAGGTTTAACTGACTTTATATTGTTGTTTGTTTGATGGTGATTAACGTCACTTTCAACAATATTTTAGCTATATCATCACGGTCAGCTTAATTGGTGGAGGAAACAATGTAAGGGACAATGTAACTGTTGTCTATGTTCAACATTAACTCTTGTTGATGTATATATGTCCCGTTTACAGTTAAAACAATTACATGCTTTTGTAGAAGTGAATAAAAGTTTGTATTTACCTGTAAAATAATACTGAAGGCTGAGGTCAATATTGGTTTTGCAGGTCAATAATAACTCATATTCACTGATACAGAAACATGTAATTGCTTTATTACATACTATGATGCTTATGACGTCAATGACGTCATTCGGTGAATATTACTTCCAGCAGGTGAATACCATTATTTATTGACTTTACTTAGCTAAAGTACGAATATTTATAGTCATTATGTAATAATATATTTTATATTTACAATCCCTATAGTATACATGTAGTGTTTTTCAGCTATTGATTATCTTAAGGAAAACGGCCCATATAGAAAGCTGAAATAAAAATACAATGGTATAAGTACCACAATGTTCGTCATAGATACGTAATGATTATTATACAATTGATGACTTTCGATGAGGTGAATACAAGGATTAATCAACCCATGGAACATGATATTCATCGAGGCATCCATATATGACATTAAATCAAATTTGAATTAACACCAAACAGCGCCGACTTTGTTCGCCAGACACTTCTATCTGCCCAACGTCTGCCATTATTGATTTAATTGGGCACAGAAAGTAATTAGTAAGAACGCATCTGATTAGCCGATGACAAAGCTTAACCTGATGATGATTGGCTACTACTTTTAAGATAATTGGGAAACACCATTTCTATTTTAAGGTGTCTGGATGAGCGTTGAAATGTTATGTTCAACTGTCGTGACTTTTTGCGCGTTGAATATAACGTTTTATCAAAGAACGTTACTAGAGACGTCAGCCAATCAGAAACAAACATTATCTGAAGTCATATAATAAAATTGATGGTCTCAGTTTGCTATAAAGGTTATACATGACTCAGCAATTATAATTAAATACTAGAGAATATAATACTATATTGAAAATTAAAAAAAAAACAGTTTCTATATGTTACTTTCTAATATTTATCGTTTACAGGAACAACTGAAGTAAACGAGAACCAAACAGACAGAATGTAAGCTTTTGCAGATCAATTAAATCACATTGACATGTTATTTTGTTTACACTACTCTACGATAAGAATTAATCAACTTATACAAGCTGTGAAAGTTTCAGTAAATATATTATACTGAATAAATGGAAGCAACCATTGCTCCCGAATATGTCCTGTCTACGTTGTTACAAACCCTTCTTACATAACATAGTCTTGTTATAACAGCGTTAGTTTTTATATTATTTAAACAGTCACCGACAGGCCCATAGAAATAGGAACATGTATATTGTTGTGTAAGACGTCAAAGAAAACTTTAATTGAAATAATAAATTAAAATTCTTATCCAATGTCACATGAAAGTTCACTACCCATATCGGCATAATATACTATCGATATGCTTAAGCGAAAAAAGTCCAGTGCATACTTGTTTTTTGTCGCAGCAATAGAACAACTTCGAATTCGTATTAACGGTCAATACGTCCACATTCATAATGAGTTAATAGCCTATTTATTCTACAAGAACAGTTTAATTATTCCTGCCTGATGTTGATGAGATATCAATACTAGAATGGCCATTCACATATGTTTATATCACATTGGTCTTGATACTAGTGTTGTATTAATACTGGCCATTACATCAATGCCACACAGTATCTGAAGTTGCCATCTCAATGTTGTACTCATTTAGGATATATCTATTCCAAAGACACAACAGTGGCGATAGATATCTCTACGCAGGTACACGGATATATCAAAGCAATGTAATTTTTTAAAGTGCATTTTTAAAGGAATTTACAATAATGAAGAAGAAAAAACAATTTAGGCTATCATGTTATGCTCAATAGGTTCATAATGTATTTGTCTTTTTGTTCCAATCTAGTGTTCATATCTACGAGGAAATTATGCCAAGCGGGAATACTGCACACACTAACAAACATCAAACCAAACTACCAAAAGGTACTGTTATTGTTGTATATTTTTTAGTTCTCATTCTTTGTTGATCAAAGTATTCTAATATAAATGATATGAAGCTTTGTCCCGCTGGATAGATAATTTCTATTAACGTTTGGGTCAATATCATGGATACATCAATGTTAATATAAATATCTATATACATAAAACGGAATGTTAATAATAAATAATTTATATTCTATCCGTGGTCAATCCAAGCTATTTATAATTATGAATTTCAGGTCACACTCTGAATAGGTTTAACTGACTTTATATTGTTGTTTGTTTGATGGTGATTAACGTCACTTTCAACAATATTTTAGCTATATCATCACGGTCAGCTTAATTGGTGGAGGAAACAATGTAAGGGACAATGTAACTGTTGTCTATGTTCAACATTAACTCTTGTTGATGTATATATGTCCCGTTTACAGTTAAAACAATTACATGCTTTTGTAGAAGTGAATAAAAGTTTGTATTTACCTGTAAAATAATACTGAAGGCTGAGGTCAATATTGGTTTTGCAGGTCAATAATAACTCATATTCACTGATACAAAAACATGTAATTGCTTTATTACATACTATGATGCTTATGACGTCAATGACGTCATTCGGTGAATATTACTTCCAGCAGGTGAATACCATTATTTATTGACTTTACTTAGCTAAAGTACGAATATTTATAGTCATTATGTAATAATATATTTTATATTTACAATCCCTATAGTATACATGTAGTGTTTTTCAGCTATTGATTATCTTAAGGAAAACGGCCCATATAGAAAGCTGAAATAAAAATACAATGGTATAAGTACCACAATGTTCGTCATAGATACGTAATGATTATTATACAATTGATGACTTTCGATGAGGTGAATACAAGGATTGATCAACCCATGGAACATGATATTCATCGAGGCATCCATATATGACATTAAATCAAATTTGAATTAACACCAAACAGCGCCGACTTTGTTCCCCAGACACTTCTATCTGCCCAACGTCTGCCATTATTGATTTAATTGGGCACAGAAAGTAATTAGTAAGAACGCATCTGATTAGCCGATGACAAAGCTTAACCTGATGATGATTGGCTACTACTTTTAAGATAATTGGGAAACACCATTTCTATTTTAAGGTGTCTGGATGAGCGTTGAAATGTTATGTTCAACTGTCGTGACTTTTTGCGCGTTGAATATAACGTTTTATCAAAGAACGTTACTAGAGACGTCAGCCAATCAGAAACAAACATTATCTGAAGTCATATAATAAAATTGATGGTCTCAGTTTGCTATAAAGGTTATACATGACTCAGCAATTATAATTAAATACTAGAGAATATAATACTATATTGAAAATTAAAAAAAAAACAGTTTCTATATGTTACTTTCTAATATTTATCGTTTACAGGAACAACTGAAGTAAACGAGAACCAAACAGACAGAATGTAAGCTTTTGCAGATCAATTAAATCACATTGACATGTTATTTTGTTTACACTACTCTACGATAAGAATTAATCAACTTATACAAGCTGTGAAAGTTTCAGTAAATATATTATAATGAATAAATGGAAGCAACCATTGCTCCCGAATATGTCCTGTCTACGTTGTTACAAACCCTTCTTACATAACATAGTCTTGTTATAACAGCGTTAGTTTTTATATTATTTAAACAGTCACCGACAGGCCCATAGAAATAGGAACATGTATATTGTTGTGTAAGACGTCAAAGAAAACTTTAATTGAAATAATAAATTAAAATTCTTATCCAATGTCACATGAAAGTTCACTACCCATATCGGCATAATATACTATCTATATGCTTAAGCGAAAAAAGTCCAGTGCATACTTGTTTTTTGTCGCAGCAATAGAACAACTTCGAATTCGTATTAACGGTCAATACGTCCACATTCATAATGAGTTAATAGCCTATTTATTCTACAAGAACAGTTTAATTATTCCTGCCTGATGTTGATGAGATATCAATACTAGAATGGCCATTCACATATGTTTATATCACATTGGTCTTGATACTAGTGTTGTATTAATACTGGCCATTACATCAATGCCACACAGTATCTGAAGTTGCCATCTCAATGTTGTACTCATTTAGGATATATCTATTCCAAAGACACAACAGTGGCGATAGATATCTCTACGCAGGTACACGGATATATCAAAGCAATGTAATTTTTTAAAGTGCATTTTTAAAGGAATTTACAATAATGAAGAAGAAAAAACAATTTAGGCTATCATGTTATGCTCAATAGGTTCATAATGTATTTGTCTTTTTGTTCCAATCTAGTGTTCATATCTACGAGGAAATTATGCCAAGCGGGAATACTGCACACACTAACAAACATCAAACCAAACTACCAAAAGGTACTGTTATTGTTGTATATTTTTTAGTTCTCATTCTTTGTTGATCAAAATATTCTAATATAAATGATATGAAGCTTTGTCCAGCTGGATAGATAATTTCTATTAACGTTTGGGTCAATATCATGGATACATCAATGTTAATATAAATATCTATATACATAAAACGGAATGTTAATAATAAATAATTTATATTCTATCCGTGGTCAATCCAAGCTATTTATAATTATGAATTTCAGGTCACACTCTGAATAGGTTTAACTGACTTTATATTGTTGTTTGTTTGATGGTGATTAACGTCACTTTCAACAATATTTTAGCTATATCATCACGGTCAGCTTAATTGGTGGAGGAAACAATGTAAGGGACAATGTAACTGTTGTCTATGTTCAACATTAACTCTTGTTGATGTATATATGTCCCGTTTACAGTTAAAACAATTACATGCTTTTGTAGAAGTGAATAAAAGTTTGTATTTACCTGTAAAATAATACTGAAGGCTGAGGTCAATATTGGTTTTGCAGGTCAATAATAACTCATATTCACTGATACAGAAACATGTAATTGCTTTATTACATACTATGATGCTTATGACGTCAATGACGTCATTCGGTGAATATTACTTCCAGCAGGTGAATACCATTATTTATTGACTTTACTTAGCTAAAGTACGAATATTTATAGTCATTATGTAATAATATATTTTATATTTACAATCCCTATAGTATACATGTAGTGTTTTTCAGCTATTGATTATCTTAAGGAAAACGGCCCATATAGAAAGCTGAAATAAAAATACAATGGTATAAGTACCACAATGTTCGTCATAGATACGTAATGATTATTATACAATTGATGACTTTCGATGAGGTGAATACAAGGATTGATCAACCCATGGAACATGATATTCATCGAGGCATCCATATATGACATTAAATCAAATTTGAATTAACACCAAACAGCGCCGACTTTGTTCGCCAGACACTTCTATCTGCCCAACGTCTGCCATTATTGATTTAATTGGGCACAGAAAGTAATTAGTAAGAACGCATCTGATTAGCCGATGACAAAGCTTAACCTGATGATGATTGGCTACTACTTTTAAGATAATTGGGAAACACCATTTCTATTTTAAGGTGTCTGGATGAGCGTTGAAATGTTATGTTCAACTGTCGTGACTTTTTGCGCGTTGAATATAACGTTTTATCAAAGAACGTTACTAGAGACGTCAGCCAATCAGAAACAAACATTATCTGAAGTCATATAATAAAATTGATGGTCTCAGTTTGCTATAAAGGTTATACATGACTCAGCAATTATAATTAAATACTAGAGAATATAATACTATATTGAAAATTAAAAAAAAAACAGTTTCTATATGTTACTTTCTAATATTTATCGTTTACAGGAACAACTGAAGTAAACGAGAACCAAACAGACAGAATGTAAGCTTTTGCAGATCAATTAAATCACATTGACATGTTATTTTGTTTACACTACTCTACGATAAGAATTAATCAACTTATACAAGCTGTGAAAGTTTCAGTAAATATATTATACTGAATAAATGGAAGCAACCATTGCTCCCGAATATGTCCTGTCTACGTTGTTACAAACCCTTCTTACATAACATAGTCTTGTTATAACAGCGTTAGTTTTTATATTATTTAAACAGTCACCGACAGGCCCATAGAAATAGGAACATGTATATTGTTGTGTAAGACGTCAAAGAAAACTTTAATTGAAATAATAAATTAAAATTCTTATCCAATGTCACATGAAAGTTCACTACCCATATCGGCATAATATACTATCGATATGCTTAAGCGAAAAAAGTCCAGTGCATACTTGTTTTTTGTCGCAGCAATAGAACAACTTCGAATTCGTATTAACGGTCAATACGTCCACATTCATAATGAGTTAATAGCCTATTTATTCTACAAGAACAGTTTAATTATTCCTGCCTGATGTTGATGAGATATCAATACTAGAATGGCCATTCACATATGTTTATATCACATTGGTCTTGATACTAGTGTTGTATTAATACTGGCCATTACATCAATGCCACACAGTATCTGAAGTTGCCATCTCAATGTTGTACTCATTTAGGATATATCTATTCCAAAGACACAACAGTGGCGATAGATATCTCTACGCAGGTACACGGATATATCAAAGCAATGTAATTTTTTAAAGTGCATTTTTAAAGGAATTTACAATAATGAAGAAGAAAAAACAATTTAGGCTATCATGTTATGCTCAATAGGTTCATAATGTATTTGTCTTTTTGTTCCAATCTAGTGTTCATATCTACGAGGAAATTATGCCAAGCGGGAATACTGCACACACTAACAAACATCAAACCAAACTACCAAAAGGTACTGTTATTGTTGTATATTTTTTAGTTCTCATTCTTTGTTGATCAAAGTAATCTAATATAAATGATATGAAGCTTTGTCCCGCTGGATAGATAATTTCTATTAACGTTTGGGTCAATATCATGGATACATCAATGTTAATATAAATATCTATATACATAAAACGGAATGTTAATAATAAATAATTTATATTCTATCCGTGGTCAATCCAAGCTATTTATAATTATGAATTTCAGGTCACACTCTGAAAAGGTTTAACTGACTTTATATTGTTGTTTGTTTGATGGTGATTAACGTCACTTTCAACAATATTTTAGCTATATCATCACGGTCAGCTTAATTGGTGGAGGAAACAATGTAAGGGACAATGTAACTGTTGTCTATGTTCAACATTAACTCTTGTTGATGTATATATGTCCCGTTTACAGTTAAATCAATTACATGCTTTTGTAGAAGTCGATAAAAGTTTGTATTTACCTGTAAAATAATACTGAAGGCTGAGGTCAATATTGGTTTTGCAGGTCAATAATAACTCATATTCACTGATACAAAAACATGTAATTGCTTTATTACATACTATGATGCTTATGACGTCAATGACGTCATTCGGTGAATATTACTTCCAGCAGGTGAATACCATTATTTATTGACTTTACTTAGCTAAAGTACGAATATTTATAGTCATTATGTAATAATATATTTTATATTTACAATCCCTATAGTATACATGCAGTGCTTTTCAGCTATTGATTATCTTAAGGAAAACGGCCCATATAGAAAGCTGAAATAAAAATACAATGGTATAAGTACCACAATGTTCGTCATAGATACATAGTGATTATTATACAATTGATGACTTTCGATGAGGTGAATACAAGGATTGATCAACCCATGGAACATGATATTCATCGAGGCATCCATATATGACATTAAATCAAATTTGAATTAACACCAAACAGCGCCGACTTTGTTCCCCAGACACTTCTATCTGCCCAACCTCTGCCATTATTGATTTAATTGGGCACAGAAAGTAATTAGTAAGAACGCATCTGATTAGCTGATGACAAAGCTTAACTTGATGATGATTGGCTACTACTTTTAAGATAATTGGGAAACACCATTGCTATTTTAAGTGCCTGGATGAGCGTTGAATTGTTATGTTCAACTGTCGTGACTTTTTGCGCGTTGAATATAACGTTTTATCAAAGAACGTTACTAGAGACGTCAGCCAATCAGAAACAAACATTATCGGAAGTCATATAATAAAATTGATGGTCTCAGTTTGCTATAAAGGTTATACATGACTCAGCAATTATAATTAAATACAAGAGAATATAATACTATATTGAAAATTAAAAAAAAACCAGTTTCTATATGTTACTTTCTAATATTTATCGCTTACAGGAACAACTGAAGTAAACGAGAACCAACCAGACAGAATGTAAGCTTTTGCAGATCAATTAAATCACATTGACATGTTATTTTGTTTACACTACTCTACGATAAGAATTAATCAACTTATACAAGCTGTGAAAGTTTCAGTAAATATATTATACTGAATAAATGGAAGCAACCATTGCTCCCGAATATGTCCTGTCTACGTTGTTGCAAACCTTTCTTACATAACATAGTCTTGTTATAACAGCGTTAGTTTTTATATTATTTAAACAGTCACCGACAGGCCCATAGAAATAGGAACATGTATATTGTTGTGTAAGACGTCAAAGAAAACTTTAATTGAAATAATAAATTAAAATTCTTATCCAATGGCACATGAAAGTTCACTACCCATATCGGCATAATATACTATCTATATGCTTAAGCGAAACAAGTCCAGTGCATACTTGTTTTTTGTCGCAGCAATAGAACAACTTCGAATTCGTATTAACGGTCAATACGTCCACATTCATAATGAGTTAATAGCCTATTTATTCTACAAGAACAGTTTAATTATTCCTGCCTGATGTTGATGAGATATCAATACTAGAATGGCCATTCACATATGTTTATATCACATTGGTCTTGATACTAGTGTTGTATTAATACTGGCCATTACATCAATGCCACACAGTATCTGAAGTTGCCATCTCAATGTTGTACTCATTTAGGATATATCTATTCCAAAGACACAACAGTGGCGATAGATATCTCTACGCAGGTACACGGATATATCAAAGCAATGTAATTTTTTAAAGTGCATTTTTAAAGGAATTTACAATAATGAAGAAGAAAAAACAATTTAGGCTATCATGTCATGCTCAATAGGTTCATAATGTATTTGTCTTTTTGTTCCAATCTAGTGTTCATATCTACGAGGAAATTATGCCAAGCGGGAATACTGCACACACTAACCAACATCAAACCAAACTACCAAAAGGTACTGTTATTGTTGTATATTTTTTAGTTCTCATTCTTTGCTGATCAAAGTATTCTAATATAAATGATATGAAGCTTTGTCCCGCTGGATAGATAATTTCTATTAACGTTTGGGTCAATATCATGGATACATCAATGTTAATATAAATATCTATATACATAAAACGGAATGTTAATAATAAATAATTTATATTCTATCCGTGGTCAATCCAAGCTATTTATAATTATGAATTTCAGGTCACACTCTGAATAGGTTTAACTGACTTTATATTGTTGTTTGTTTGATGGTGATTAACGTCACTTTCAACAATATTTTAGCTATATCATCACGGTCAGCTTAATTGATGGAGGAAACAATGTAAGGGACAATGTAACTGTTGTCTATGTTCAACATTAACTCTTGTTGATGTATATATGTCCCGTTTACAGTTAAAACAATTATATTCTTTTGTAGAAGTGAATAAGAGTTTGTATTTACCTGTAAAATAATACTGAAGGCTGAGGTCAATATTGGTTTTGCAGGTCAATAATAATTCATATTCACTGATACAAAAACATGTAATTGCTTTATTACATACTATGATGCTTATGACGTCAATGACGTCATTCGGTGAATATTACTTCCAGCAGGTGAATACCATTATTTATTGACTTTACTTAGCTAAAGTACGAACATTTATAGTCATTATGTAATAATATATTTTATATTTACAATCCCTATAGTATACATGCAGTGCTTTTCAGCTATTGATTATCTTAAGGAAAACGGCCCATATAGAAAGCTGAAATAAAAATACAATGGTATAAGTACCACAATGTTCGTCATAGATACATAGTGATTATTATACAATTGATGACTTTCGATGAGCTGAATACAAGGATTGATCAACCCATGGAACATGATATTCATCGAGGCATCCATATATGACATTAAATCAAATTTGAATTAACACCAAACAGCGCCGACTTTGTTCCCCAGACACTTCTATCTGCCCAACGTCTGCCATTATTGATTTAATTGGGCACAGAAAGTAATTAGTAAGAACGCATCTGATTAGCCGATGACAAAGCTTAACCTGATGATGATTGGCTACTACTTTTAAGATAATTGGGAAACACCATTTCTATTTTAAGGTGTCTGGATGAGCGTTGAAATGTTATGTTCAACTGTCGTGACTTTTTGCGCGTTGAATATAACGTTTTATCAAAGAACGTTACTAGAGACGTCAGCCAATCAGAAACAAACATTATCTGAAGTCATATAATAAAATTGATGGTCTCAGTTTGCTATAAAGGTTATACATGACTCAGCAATTATAATTAAATACTAGAGAATATAATACTATATTGAAAATTAAAAAAAAAACAGTTTCTATATGTTACTTTCTAATATTTATCGTTTACAGGAACAACTGAAGTAAACGAGAACCAAACAGACAGAATGTAAGCTTTTGTAGATCAATTAAATCACATTGACATGTTATTTTGTTTACACTACTCTACGATAAGAATTAATCAATTATACAAGCTGTGAAAGTTTCAGTAAATATATTATACTGAATAAATGGAAGCAACCATTGCTCCCGAATATGTCCTGTCTACGTTGTTACAAACCCTTCTTACATAACATAGTCTTGTTATAACAGCGTTAGTTTTTATATCATTTAAACAGTCACCGACAGGCCCATAGAAATAGGAACATGTATATTGGTGTGTAAGACGTCAAAGAAAACTTTAATTGAAATAATAAATTAAAATTCTTATCCAATGTCACATGAAAGTTCACTACCCATATCGGCATAATATACTATCCATATGCTTAAGCGAAAAAAGTCCAGTGCATACTTGTTTTTTGTCGCAGCAATAGAACAACTTCGAATTCGTATTAACGGTCAATACGTCCACATTCATAATGAGTTAATAGCCTATTTATTCTACAAGAACAGTTTAATTATTCCTGCCTGATGTTGATGAGATATCAATACTAGAATGGCCATTCACATATGTTTATATCACATTGGTCTTGATACTAGTGTTGTATTAATACTGGCCATTACATCAATGCCACACAGTATCTGAAGTTGCCATCTCAATGTTGTACTCATTTAGGATATATCTATTCCAAAGACACAACAGTGGCGATAGATATCTCTACGCAGGTACACGGATATATCAAAGCAATGTAATTTTTTAAAGTGCATTTTTAAAGGAATTTACAATAATGAAGAAGAAAAAACAATTTAGGCTATCATGTTATGCTCAATAGGTTCATAATGTATTTGTCTTTTTGTTCCAATCTAGTGTTCATATCTACGAGGAAATTATGCCAAGCGGGAATACTGCACACACTAACAAACATCAAACCAAACTACCAAAAGGTACTGTTATTGTTGTATATTTTTTAGTTCTCATTCTTTGTTGATCAAAGTATTCTAATATAAATGATATGAAGCTTTGTCCCGCTGGATAGATAATTTCTATTAACGTTTGGGTCAATATCATGGATACATCAATGTTAATATAAATATCTATATACATAAAACGGAATGTTAATAATAAATAATTTATATTCTATCCGTGGTCAAACCAAGCTATTTATAATTATGAATTTCAGGTCACACTCTGAAAAGGTTTAACTGACTTTATATTGTTGTTTGTTTGATGGTGATTAACGTCACTTTCAACAATAGTTTAGCTATATCATGACGGTCAGTTTAATTGGTGGAGGAAACCAGAGGACCCGCAGAAAACCACCGACCTGTCGGAAGTCACTGACAAACTTTATCACATAATGTTGTACACCTCGTTCCGGTCGAGATTCGAACTCACAACATCAGTATTGATGGGCACTGATTATATAAGTAGTTGTAAATCCAACTACCATACGATCATGGCCATGACGTCCCCCTGTTGACTTTATCCTTGCTAGGTTTATACATATAACGTTTAAACAGTGATAGTTAACAATTAGACCTGTATTAAAACACGAGCAAAACCACTTCTCACTTGGAATCATTAAGCATAAAAGACGCAAAGCTTGCCCATGGAAATATAGACCTGGCTTGGGACATACAAGAAAGTAGGAGGGGCTAACGTTATTAACATATTATAACTAACACAGCAAGTATAATATATAATGGATACCAAACTACAAAACAATAACATGACGAAAACATGTACCCAATGAATTTAAAGAACATGCAACAGCGTTAAGTGACAATTTGTTTTCAATATATTTGATAGTGCATTGTCTTCATATAGACCACATTATGACAGAATGCAATGAATAAATCTTCTCATGTATTTTCAGATGATATAAAGAAACAGGAGAAGATTTATGACAATATGAAAGTTTAGTTACATTAGTTGTTTCTTGTCTTGTATTTAGTTGACCTGTTAAATCAGTTGTATTGTGAATGTTCTATAATACATTTATTGTTTTGCCTCTGACTCTGATTTTGTTGAAGCTGATTAGTTAATCATCAACTTTTATCAACGGTGAAGATGTTTTTTTAACATTTGTATGACATTAAATAGTGATATAAATTTAACAAATTTAAAATGCTTAATTACATGTATAATTGCTTTGTTGTAGTCTATAACTGTAATCTGCGCTACAATATGTAAACCTCAATTTATAAGATATATTTATATATATATATATATATTGCTGTCAAATTATAATATTAAGTATATATGTACCATCTACACACGCTTAGACACATGTCTTATGTCTATCTATAGATTTTCCTTACGAGACAAGGTAACACTTCGATTATTGAATCTCTATTTTTTATGGAGCGGATGTGGTCGAGTGGTCTAGGGCGCTGGACATAAGGCTAAGCGATTGGTGCTGTAGTGTATCAATGGTGGGAGTTCAAATTCCAACGAGGGAAGAACAAAAATTTGACAGCTCAAAAATCTAATTCTAACACTGTTTGGTTTAATTTTCAGACGTATATATATACAAAAATGTTATTCTAATACAATTTGTTCGTACCGTCGGATATGATCGGTTACTATTCTACGTAAAATTCTCAATCTAAAAATCGTAACTAAGAGCTTTAGCTGAAAGAATCCACCATATTGAAAACGTGAAATACTACATGTCACATTTACAACAATGCAAAAAAATAATTAAAATTCCTACCTTGCAAACTTATTTTAGTTTAACATTTATCAAGATTGAAGCGTATGCGAAATCGAAAAAAAAAACGTCTCATCTTTACGTTTTAGACTGAAAGTCTTCATATGGCGTCATGTTGTTTATGTGCTAAAGTCGTCAACAGCACTTCGCGGAATTTTAATTTGTGTGATTTATACACACACGGATATGCAAGAATACTTTTTTATGTCCAGTATTGCATTAGAATAGAAATAACTGTATTGTATTTGAAAAATGATCGATTTAATGGTCGCAAATATCCATTTAATGCATCGCCAGTAAACTCAATTTGCGACCATCAAATCTCCAATTGATGCCGTGAAATTTTGTAATTAGTATTAACACTAATGATTATTATACTCATGTAACCTTATCAGATTTTGGCTATTCTGTTTGGACCCTTTGGTTTACTGTCTTATAAAGACTAGAATTAATTGGCTTTCAAAGAGTTTGACATTTATGAATGTTATTCTAGATACGCGTCGTAGGCATTAACTTTGCTCTCTACTTTTTATTACACAGTTGTCATATATAAATTAATTACTCACTTTTTGGTCTATGATGTGCTCATGTGACCATGTGTTTAATTGTAAACAGTGACGGAATGTAGGTAGGCAATAACAGTTTCTTACTTTTGCCTAAACAATAAGTGTAAACAGTGAATTAATGTGGCCAAGTCTGTTATAAAAATACAGTTCCTTATTTTTGCTTATTTCATCTAATCAATATTTTAGTGCACCATATCTGTACAGGTTGAAATATTGTTCTAATTATAATTTACTTAATAAATTGCTACATAAAAGAATAACGAATGAGCTTTGTGTTTCATTTCACCAAAAGCGTTTCAACTGGTATTCCATCAATTAATTTTGTTGTTCCTTGATATAAATCAAGGATATTTCTAATATCACAATGTGTATATGTTTGTTTAAAAAACAGTAAATATAATTTTACCAGCTTGAAGTTTTGTTTCTTTTACCGCCTTTCTCCATTTGGTTTTAAAGTATTTAATGCCTATCTCGATTTATGCATAAGAAGAGTTTGAAGATGCCAAAGGGGCAATTATATTTCATATATCGAACAGACAACACAATGGCCAAAAGAAAAAAAGTATAAAAGGACAAACAACGATCAACAAAACATACACATAAAACTTGAGATCGAGTAACACGAATCCCACTAAAAACTGGTGGTGAACTCAGGTGCTCCGGAGGGTAAGCAGTTCCTAGTCTACTAGTAGCACCCGTCGTGGTAATCTAGTTACAAACCCGGTGATAAGTCGTGAATGAGGAAAGGACCGGGAAGTGCTTACGACAAGTGGAACATATCCGTGGTCATTTGTGACAGAGATATTCCATAACAGTCAACCAAATTTTCGAATTGATGACTTCCACTTAACCAAGAGGAACCCTTGGTGCAGTAGCTTTCTTGTTGGCAGCAACCCTATATCTAGAAAATCCTGATAGGAACCACAAGCTTTAGAATACCGTTTCAACTGAAAGATATATACTCCATATACAGGTGGTGCTCGAAAGTTACTACATATAAATGAATAAAGGTTGCACATGTAACTCATAAATATATAGCTCAACTCTTAGTACAATCGCCATTGATTCCTGCCATTATACACACCTTAAGTGTGATGGTGCTCCAGATTTAATCTAGGCTGTGAGTTCCACCTTGCCATTCATATCAACTGTTCATGTTGTCGTCTCCGATGTATGAGCGTCACTATACCGTCGATGATAATAAATTAATAATCTTTGATGGACAAAATTATTTCAATGTTCTAATTTATTGATTACTCTAAGACATTCTCTTTCCAACACTATTTCATTCTGTTTGTTTGTATTGCTGTTAACAACAATACAATAGTATTGTATTCAAATGCTTGTTACAACCAGCACCATAAGCCCAGGCCCCCGTTTCACAAAAGGTCGTAAATCGTACACCTGGTGTACGATCGCGACTGTCTTTACGATTTACGATTGTTTCACCGGTGGATCTAATTGAAGAATAATCAAGAATAATCAAGAACAGAACCTTTTTTTTCTTAAAGAAAAAACAAAACAAAAAAGCAAAAAAAAAAAAATATATATATATATATTTTAATAATAAAAAAAAAAGAAAAAAAGAATAAAAAAAGAAAAAAAATTATTGATAACCCAAACTCTTTTGCGAGAAGACAAAATGATGATATATATGTTGTTAAATTAAATGTACATGTATGTTTGTAATTTTCATTTTGTGAATGAAAGGGAGTGTATTTTTTTAACTCAATTTGATATTTTCCCTGGTCAAATGAGTTATGTAAACCACAGGGGCCCCTATGTAGCTCCCCTGGGCTACATAGGGTAATTAAATAGTAGGGTTTTTGAATAAAATGATCTGAAATTTAAAAAAAAAAAACAAAAAAAAAAATAATAAAGAACAGAACCCACAACTACTATTTGTGTTGTTTCACAAAACTCACCGACTTCCGATATACGACATTTCTTGGTCGCTAATTACCGACTGGGTGGGAGAAGTCTTAAAATCGTAAATCGTTAAAAACAAACGTTGAATGTACATCATTACAATGAGGAATCATGCTATTCCATCACTTCTGCAGGTCAACAACTTGTAAATATCATTCCCAAAATATAATGTATCTCCCTTTACGGTGTATATATAACCACCAACCAGCCTTATATAACTGACAGCGTACACACCCAACAGACAACCACCAATCTGCCTTGAGCAACCGCCACCATGTCTCATGTAAGTCGAAAGTACCTGACAGATTACACATCCCCTGAAGACAACCTCCAACTTCCTGATGTAACTGACAGAGTTCACTCACACCCCACAGACATCCGCCAACCTTCCTAATGTAACTGACAGTGTACACATCCCTGCAGACAACCACCCACGTGTCGCAAGTACCTGAAAGATTACACATCCGCTGCAGACAACCGCCAGCCTTCCTGAAGTAACTGACATAGTTCACACACACCACGCGGACATTCGCCAACCTGTCTCATGTAACTGAGAGAGTACACACCCAACATACAACGCCATCCTGCCTTATGTAAATGACAGAGTACACCCCCGCCCCATGCATGCAATCGTCACCCTGCCTCATGTAAATGACAGAGTACATTCCTACCCCATGCGGAAAACCGCCAATCTGCCTCATGTAAATGACATAGTACACCCCCACCCCCTGCAGACACCCGCCAATCTACGTCATGTAAGTGACAGAGTACACCACAGCAGACAACCGCCATACTGCCTCAAGTAACTGACAGAGTACACACTCCCTGCAGAATATCGCATATCTGCCTCATGTAAGTAACAGAGTACACACATCCTGCAGAAAATCACCCACGTGTCACAAGTATCTGACAGATTACACATCCGCTGCAGAAAACCACTAACCTGCCTCAAATAACTAGGAGATTACACACACCCTGCAGACAACCTTCAAACTGCCTCAAATAACGAAGATATTACACACACCCCACAGACATGCGTCAAACTGCCTCATGTAACTGACAGTGTACACACCAGCAAACAACCGCCAACCAGCATCAAGTAAACAACAGTGTTAACATATCCCTGCAGACATCCGTCGATCTGTCTTAAGTGGCTGACGGAGAATACCTCCAAAAGAAATCCACAAGTAAATGACAGATTATACCTCACGTGTTATTCCCTTGTGATGAGACAACATTCTTTGGTGGGATATATTAAACCATGATCAAATTTGCAAAATTAACATACACTGGAGTATAGAGGGCATTTACAACCGAAAAAGTAGCATCACGTTAATTTTGAGCTGAGATGTCATTTGGGTGGATTTCAAAAAGACTATGATATACAACTGGATAAAATTACAGAACGAATATGAGTATGCCTTAGCACCACAATACAGAATAGCCAATTGTGATGACTATATAACCTCGAACCTGCTGGTAAGGATTTGAATTTCACATTTAACCAAAATTAAAAGATGTTTAATGATCTTAACACGATTGGTATCTGATAAGAAACAGGAACTGCCTTCCCTTCGCGATCATATGAGTTCACTTCCGAGTTTTTGGTGGGGCCTGTGTTGCTTATCTTTTTATTTTTCTGTGATGTCTTTATTGCTGGGCTTTTTTATGTTGGTCTTCGCTTTGTGTTTTGTTCCCAATGTTGTCTGCAACTGTGAATTGTCTATTCCTGATTTTCTTAAAAGATTTTATGTTTAATTCCACATTTCAGCAATATTTCAGTGATATCATACACGGGGGTCAGTATTATTTGCTAAGAAAACCGTAGTACCCAATGAAAGCTACCCATAGTACATGGAAATCACTATCACATGAAGATGTTTCAGTAATAATAATAAATCATATACCTTCTCTGGGAATTACAAAGAACTTCAAAAAGAATCAAAGCAACAACAAAAACAACAAAAAAAGTAAACCCAAACATAAACCCAAGTTACGTTTGTTAGGAAATGTCATATAAATGACAAAATGGATACTGAGTTTCCTTTTAAAAAGATTCATTCGTGTCTCCTGTCAAATTATAATGCTTAAATATCCCACCTTTTCCTGGTATGTCCTTTATTCCATTAAAAAAATACACGTCGACTCAGGGACTAAACAACATTCTGCCCAAACAAGAAAACAAAGCTCGTCCTTCCCCATATAGGTAAATGATTGGTCCCTGAGATTAATTTCCTAGGCTACTTTAAAATAAGGTAATAACTATATTCATGCCAATATTTTTATTCTTGCAAACAATATCCATAAAACGTTGAGAAGTGATTTCCACTAATTTGTTGAGAACGTGAAGCCCTATGTTTGATGAACACACGATCACCTTTCTTCATCTCTACGAGAGAACTAATTGTGCTGGATGTATATCTCCCCTTGGTTGAATATCTGGAGGTACAAACTGCATCGTTCTTGTTAAGTTGGTAATGAACGTCATGACCTTTATTTCCCAAAATCAGGCATGAAATATGGTACAGTCCCTTTCGTGGTGCTGTAAAAACTCCAGTTGATGGATCATAGCCTTGTCCTCTATTGACCCTGGCATCTTCAAATTTGACCACGGCGTTAACACCTGTTAAGGATTTAAGGATGCTTTACCAATGAGGCAAAGAATGCGGGTTGAAGACGACCATCTGAAACTGATAAAACACAATATAACATAGTTGTATTGCCATTGGTATTTACATTACTATGGATAACATATATAGCTAAGCTTACAGGGAAACTTCGCGATTTTTTACATGTTAGCTAAATATGTTTCTAGTGATACAAGATGCATATTCACAAAGTTTTATCAACATATTTCCACAAATAACGAAGCAAATCGCAAATTTGTAATTTTAGTTTCTAATTTTTTCATGGGTTGTGACTTTTTAACCCGATAATTGCATTGTGGGATTGAAATTTAAAGTCTGGGTCGCTGATGTTAAATTCGCTTCATTTAAAGCGCTCAGAAGACTGTAATTTAAATCTAATAACCGTTAGAAAATTAAATACTGAAGTGAACAGCTACGTATCTTTTTGACAAACAACTATTTTAAATGAACAAATGTTTCATTTCCTTTATATTTACAACGGAAAGAGTGTTTTACAACAGTCACCTATATTCACTATATGTAGGATCCCTTTTACAATTATGTTCATTTTGTTTTACTGCTAATGTGCTGAAAAATATAATGGATAATTTTGACAACGCGTAACTTGTGTTTTGATCGGATTAATAAAATGGGAATTTGAATACACACTATTTGCTTTCCAAGACGAGTTGGTAGATCGTTTATTATTTATCAAAGATAGAATATTTTTAAAACATTAGAATAAATATAATGTTAAAATAACAGGAACAATTATAATTGTAGTTATGTTTTAGATGATAAACAAGTATACACCATCCTTGAAATTATAAGTTTGCATTATTAGAGGTGCCAAATTGGCCTAACTATATATAGCCGTCTCATCATAATTAATATGTATTCACAATTTTAACGATCGATGTTCATAAAAGATGTCTTAATTTTAATTAAAAAACTAAAAATTAAAGGTTAGGAGATCGGGTGGCAACTGAGTTTACACAGTTAGTGTTTAAAGAAAAAACAGCTTTAGGCTCAGTGACCCCCAGAAGGCGCAAAGCCTAAATATGTTATTTTTTCAGCTCGGAACCCCGTAAGCAAACTTGACCTATAATTTTGATATCCACTGATATTCATTCAGACAAAATTCGGAAGAGATCATGATCTTTTTGACAAACAACTATTTTAAATGAACAAATGTTTCATTTCCTTTATATTTACAACGGAAAGAGTGTTTTACAACAGTCACCTATATTCACTATATGTAGGATCCCTTTTACAATTATGTTCATTTTGTTTTACTGCTAATGTGCTGAAAAATATAATGGATAATTTTGACAACGCGTAACTTGTGTTTTGATCGGATTAATAAAATGGGAATTTGAATACACACTATTTGCTTTCCAAGACGAGTTGGTAGATCGTTTATTATTTATCAAAGATAGAATATTTTTAAAACATTAGAATAAATATAATGTTAAAATAACAGGAACAATTATAATTGTAGTTATGTTTTAGATGATAAACAAGTATACACCATCCTTGAAATTATAAGTTTGCATTATTAGAGGTGCCAAATTGGCCTAACTATATATAGCCGTCTCATCATAATTAATATGTATTCACAATTTTAACGATCGATGTTCATAAAAGATGTCTTAATTTTAATTAAAAAACTAAAAATTAAAGGTTAGGAGATCGGGTGGCAACTGAGTTTACACAGTTAGTGTTTAAAGAAAAAACAGCTTTAGGCTCAGTGACCCCCAGAAGGCGCAAAGCCTAAATATGTTATTTTTTCAGCTCGGAACCCCGTAAGCAAACTTGACCTATAATTTTGATATCCACTGATATTCATTCAGACAAAATTCGGAAGAGATCATGATCATGAGCGGTATAAACAGATGAAGAGCAGTCAAAATATACAGATATTAAGCCACACCAAATTTACTTCTTGTTCTTCGGATTTTGTGCTAAAAACGTTGGAGCGTGCAAGTGATTTAAAAATGTTAATTTATTTTCCCTTTTTTGTTTGTTTGTCATTTGTGATGAACGAAACGTAAAATATTATGCGGAAGTATATTTCTTATATTTTTCATTTATTTTCAGAAGCGAGAGACCATATTTTGACTTTAAATATTTTATTCTTCAATAATTGAAGGCAAATCATTCCTGAAATAAGAAGTGAAAGGCGGGATTTACTTATTTGTATTTCCATTCTGAAAACGACAGGTACATTCACACCGCTTCACTCAGCAGGGTACCTAATATTGCGTAATGAGCTTAGGTCCATACAGGAAGTCACCCGGCAGAATATACAAGTGTCATTTTACATCCGGTCGACGGGACTCTGACCGAATACTTAAATACATGTGTCACAATCTCTGGCAATAATTAGAAACCCATTACACATTTTGTAACCCGCTAACGCTTCCCGTGACTAGAATAGGAGATGCAGTGCACATTTTAAAGGTTCTAATAGGTGATCAAAATACACGACCCTAATCAAGTATACATTAGGGATGGGTGCATATTAATACACCATTCGTATGCAATTTTCCCTTATAAAAACAACAACCATATTTTTTTGACTATTCAGAGATTAATCAGAAGGGTCCACCACTTTGAAAGACTTGATTAAAATATACAAAACATGTTTTCTTTACGCAAAGACATATTATATATTACACTTTGTTCAAATCAGAAATAACCGTTATGAAAACAGATTAATCTTTTTACTGTTGGTGAATAAGAATATTGTATTTCCATAGACACATTATTATATTACGTAAGAGATGTACCCTGAAGTTTTGTATTATAAACTTTAAAAGTATTCATAGTTTGTGCTGTCTGAAAACTATTACACATTATTTGTTTACATAATCCTCTTAATTTTATGGCTTCCTACCCTGTAACTTGCTGTGCTTTTAGCTAGGAAGCGGAGCGTATGTGTAGCTTTATTGTAGTGCATGAACGATCGATTACAAAGTGCGATCTTATAAATGATATTATTAAAACAATTTTGCCCCGTAGTATAGGTTTATTTTTATTTTTTTACGAATTCATGGCATTGTTCCGATGTCCGTTCTTTTTTTTCATATAATTTCGTAGTTCTTCATTTTTCAAAAAAAATCTTTTGTAAATGTTTCTCATTAAAGACGGGTCGTTTTCTCCGATTCGTTTGTTTTGCCATAAGTATATAGAAACAAAACGTAAATCTGCAAAAAGTGATTGTGCAATAAATTCATATATTTAGAATAATAAGAAAAATAAAAAGAATTACGCCTGACAAGCCATATCGACACTGAATGATGACCCCGGTTTGTCACGCTTGTTTTGGGGCGTGGTGGTATTTAGACATCATGTGATAATTGGTATCGAGATGCTATCAAAATGGCGACATCCATCTATCGTTGACCGAATTTTAAAATCGATTTCATTCCCTTATCCAACACAATAAAACGCTAATATACATATAAACATCCATATTTATACATCAGGAAAAACATATAAAAAAATATTTGTTTGCTTAAAAGACCAGACCGGATTTTGCGCCAATACAATTTTTGTTGACAACTTTTGAAAGCTGTATTTTCTTCGTTATATATATTTTTTTTATTTCAACTAAATGTCACATGCCTAACTAAACATCTTTATAACATTTCTTTGTTGCTAATTCACAGGATAAAGCTCTAAAGTACATTTAATTCTCCCCCGAACACCCCCACCCCTTTAGCAATTGCACTGACCAATTTATATGGGTTTAAATTAATGTACACATATAAATAATAGCTTACACTGTTCTTAATATCATTAAGAGAAGCTATTGTTTTGAACCATAGCAAATTTGAAATAAAAAAGCATAGCTTACCTTTCCTGTTATGGATTCCCATCATCATTTGCAGCAGGTCTTCAGTGATACAAGTCGTCTTATCTAGAATTCAAAAGCAAATGGCGTATAGAAATTATTTATTCACAAATGTACTATAAATGGAGTACAGAAAATAGTAACAACAACAATTAAAACAAACAAAACAAAAACAACAAAGCAAAACAAAACAAAAACCATTGACAATATATGAAAGCATGAAGTTAATATGCACGTGTAAATGGCCAATAGATCTTTCCGGATTTGATTCTACAATTATTAGCTTTTTTACTTTTTATCCGAATTATTTCCCTTACGACGGTAAAATGGTACTCGATCTAGCAAGAGTAACGGCATACATAGAAACTGATGGTACTTTTAATGTTAAAATTATATTAGTATTTAATATAACGCCTCAAATCGCACAACATTAAATAGTTAACATAAACATCGGTTGGCTCATCATCATTTCATTGAATGTAACTTGTTCTCGCCATGATATACCAGAAGCATTAAGAAGTTGCCTCAAACAGCAATCACTCACTCACTCACTCCTTCCAAGAGAAGGGGTAGTCATTGTCGTGATCGTATGGTACTTGGATTTACAACTACATATACAATCAGTGCATAACATTACTTAAGTTGTGAGCTCGAATCCCACTCATGACGATGTGCACTCGATGCAATATTATTTGATAAAGTTTGTCAGGGATTTGCGGCAGGTGGTGGTTTTCTCCGGGTAATCCGGTTTCCTCTACCATTAAAGCTGACAACCACGATATAGCTGACATATTGTTGAAAGTGTCGTAAACACCATAACCCTAACTCTAACTCAAGAGCATTATTTTATTAAATAAATACAAATACATATTGCTGTGAACTAGTGAAGATTACACTGTACTATTAGAGGACGCCATGTACGTGAAATCCGTATTGTATTCTACTTTCTACTGACAAAAGACTTACCTTGACTCACATTACAAGTAGCAGCAAATGCACAGAACGATAGACAGGTGATTATGGCGGCGAACCACATTTTTACAAGTAAACAAATACACTATGTCTACTGTACCTCACAACACTGGCTATTCTGAATATATTGTTTTTGTTTTTTTCCACATGTTAAAAGACCTTTGAAATATGATATGTATAATGAACGATGAACACGCAATACGTATATATATTTACTATCACGTATACAATTCTTGGAATAGACACATTTACGCATTGCTGACTTTGATTATAAAATTACACGTATTACAGGAGTAATTTTCCCGAAATCTTTTCGAATTTCGATTAGGGCGAGGTGTACAACATTATGTGATAAAGTTTGTTATTGACTTGTAACAGGTCGGTGGTTTTCTCCTGGTCCTCTTGTTTACTCCACCTATAAAACTGACCGATACGATATAACTGAAATATTGTTGAAAGTGGCGTTTAACACCATCGCACAATCAAACAAACACCCATGCGAGATGTACTCGATACAACATTATGTGATAAAGTTGATCAGTGACTTGCGGCAGGTCTGTGGTTTTCTCCGGGTACTCCAGTTTCCTCCACCAATACAACTGACTGCCACGATATAGCTGAAATATTGTTGAAAGTGGCGTTAAACACCAAGACCCTAACATACAATTCTTGGAATAAACCATTTACATATTTCCTACTTTGATTCTAAATCATTCGATTTACAGGAGTTATTTCCTTTAAGACGCAAAATTTCAATGAATATAAAACATCTCATCCATAATCTGTTCAATATTTGTTTTATTTTGAACATCTTCAGAATTTTCTATTTGCTGTAGCATATTCCTCAAGGTTAAAGTATCTACAAATTATGAGAAAATTATACTCACATTCTATGTGGGACAAGTTCACTACGATTCGCAAATGCGAGTAGAAATACCATTAATTCACACGGCAGGCGAGACCTGATACAAAATATTGTAGCAATACATTTTTATCTAACATTTAAATAAAGGCAAATTTTAAACAAATAATTTAAACTAACAAATTTATTGTAATACTTTGAAAAAAAACTACAATTAGTCTTGACGTTCATTCATAAATGACACATACGCATTTAAATCACTTTATTAATATGTATTAAATTTAATTTAGAGAATTGGAACTTATCACATTAATTCTCTGTTGGATTTTTTAAAACAAAGATAGCTAAACAAATTTAGAGTTGTCTCGCTTTGTTTACATTATTGACATTCGTGCTGTCCAGAAAATCTATTCATTTTGTAGTCATTCATATTTGTATTTTTATTTGGTTGTTATTTTGACATATAATAGGATTATTTTTTATGAAATTCTTTTCAAAGAGTTCTTTTTAATTTTTCATGGTATAATATTGATATGCATATTCTGTATGCTTTTGCTTCTTAAAGGTATGCGTAGAAAAAAATACGCTTTAATCTGTTGCTTGTTTTCTAATACTTTTCAGGAGGTGAGTGTACGTCATAATTGGAAGCCATTTTATGTCGCTTGAAGTACTCCGATTTCCTACACCACAATATAACTGAAATATTGTTGAAAGTGACGTTAAACACTATAAACGTATAAACTCACCTACATTGAAACTGGAGTGAGACCCAATGATCATCATTCTGGTAGAATACAGGAACGTTCATTTAACTTTGTTCCTCTTTGATTTGCAACGTTTGATTACCCCTTCGTATTTGCAAACCTTTCTGCTATAATGTGTAGTTGTTTTTGCTTAATTATCCATGTGGGCCTCTTGGACATTCATATGTAGTAAGTGACAAATGTTTTGTGTTTCACAGGTTGCTGTTTAAATTTAATCGCTTTATTGCAATGTTAAATGTTGGAGTTCTTCTGTAAACAAAACTCACACAATGCAACTATTGTATTTAGATATGTATTATCTTTATTTATTTTGTTAACTTATTAGTGAGGTGGCTCAATGAGTTAGGTAGTTGGATTGCATAACAACTCATACAAGCCTATCACCAATACGGCGTGGGTTCTCGCCCGGCTTTGTAAATTACAAAAAAAGGTGCACTTGACTCACAACCGCAAGTGATAAAGTGTGCCCGTTGCTTGACCATAGTAGGTGGTTCTCTCCGGGTACTCTGGCTTCTTCAACCACTAAAACTGGTCACCATGATATAGCTGAAATATTGCTGAAAGTGGCGTTAAAACACCAGAAATAAATAAAATAAATATAACTTATTAGTGGGGGCCGCCATGGTTGTGATCGCATGGTATTTGGATTTACAACTACCTATGCAATCGATGTCACCACTAAAGTTGTGAGTACTCCGGTTTCCTCCACCAATAAATTTGACAGTTACGGTATAGCTAAACTATTGTTGAATGTGGCGTTAAGCACCGTATCCCTCTTAACTTATTATAATATACACATATATATATACATTAAGTTATTTCGCTAAAATGTCAGTTATTCAGTAGTATTACAAGGCCAGTTAAATTGGTACTCCTCATTTCACCAGCAGCGCTTACATGATTCATTCAAATTTTCTTCGGCGTTGTGTTTACATCGTTATGATTCACTTGTTGATTGCTCGAGTGTAAACATTTATCTTAATCTCTAATCAGCATGTCATATTTTGTTGTCAGCCATCTTCAAGATGATACAACACAATTACTTCATTTTACAGAACGTTCAGCTACCGGTTATAATTTGTCTTCAATGAAAGGTTGCATGCAAGTCGTTACTATAAAATCGGCGTAGATCAAAAGAAATTAACAACGATCTCAAAGATGAATTTCACAAGAAAAGTAATCAGAAGCCGTATATCGAAAGACAGACAATGCAATGGCCAAAGGACTAGTAATGATTTACAAAACACTAGAGAACAAATCTGATTTCAGTATGTATAAGTGCCGACTATGAATGGATGATCTTTAATTCCTGTTCCGATCTCAATGACCCAAAGCAATCGGTACGTGTAAACCAGATACTAAACATGACATCAGTATGCATAATAGTCGACCACGCTGTAATGAATGCTTATCATAATACGACATCAATGACACTGGGGGAAATCAGTACAGTGAGGACATAGAACAAAGTTGACATCCGCGTGTATATTTTCTTCCACAGTTATGCCTGACCCTATAGAGGATGTCGTTAGCTGTTTGTTGATCGCCAAATCTAATTTTAATTAGATTGTCATTTTACAAGTTTCAACAAAAGCTGTTATTTTAAATTAAAATTATCATCCATTTCTACTGGGATTCTTAGTTTTTATTGTGGATCATTTGCTTTCTTCTTCCTCTGGTCATAACCGCATCGGTGGCTTAATGGTTAGCGTGCTCGCCTCGAGTGCGATAGATCGTGGGTTCGAGCCCCGACCGGGTCAAACCAAATTTTAGGAATTTACTATGTGTTGCTTATCTGCTGAGCACGCAGCATTTAGGAGAAAGTGCAAATACTGTTTGGCTCGGAATCAGGATATTGTGTCCAAGTAGTCCAAGTAGGGAAATATGTTTATTTGCAGACTGGTGTTTCAGTGAACTAGCACTATGAAAATCCCACTAAGCGTGTTGGTCTAATCAAAGCGGACCTCATCATTATCTCATTGAAAATTAACTTGTTCTCGCCATGACATAACAGAAACATTGCCGAGTTAGCGTTAAACAACAATTACTCACTCTTTTGGTCATTGTATTGTGTGTACTTCTGTTTCCCCTTTTGGTAATATCAAACGTTTCTATAAATTGCACAACGCTAATAAAACCAATATCGTCATATGAGTATATGTAGAAAATCAAATGATGTTGACGTTTTCCCGTGGATTTATCAAGAGATTATCTCTCTATATTGTATATTGTAAATAATCTCGTGTCCTTTGTTCGATCTCTTTGATTTATAACTGACAGGCTTACAATCCGTCAAGATATAAATAGATTTGCATTCAATCAACAAAGCAAGAAGTTTTATATAAAAGAGATCACTGGGCTAGAAACGAATATGGTACTGCTTTGACAACTATTTTACCTATTTTGTTCCTGTATTTAAATACTGTTATAGTGACAGCCGGAACCTTTGAACCGTAGTGAGAGCGGGAGGTTTGGCGCTTTAAAATCTGATTCAACCCACCATTTCTTTAGAAATGCCTGTACCAAGTCAGGGTCATTACGGTTTTCACAGTTTTCCGGTTGTTGACTGATTTTGTCTGTTTATATAATTATGAGTTTTGACTTTCCCTTTGTAAGATTGTTCGGAGTTCGGTAATTTTTTTATTACCCTTATTTTAATCAGATTTAAAAAAAATAACATCAGTATCCTCAAATAAACTCTAGAATTACGCATAATATACGATATTCCATAGGATTTCTTTGATAGAGGGTTGCTGCTAACAAGGAAGCTACTGAACCAATGGTTCCTCTTAGTTGAAGTCGTCACTCCGAAAGTTTTACGGTCGCCACCTTGACTTGGTGGATCGTTATGGAATATCTGTGTCACAAATGATCACGGATATGTTCCACTTGTCGTAAACACTTCTCGGTCCTTTCCACTTATCACCGGGTTTGTAATTAGATTAACATGACGGTGTCACTAGTGGAGCAGGAACTTCCTACTCTTCCGGGGCACCTGAGTTCACCCCCGGTTTTTAGTGGGGTTCGTGTTTCTCGATCTTTAGTTTTATGCATATGTTTTGTAGAACGTTGCATGTCCTTTTGTACTTTTCCTTTTGACCATTGTGTTGTCTGTTTTTCTTCGATATATATACAGATTCTGATTACCCCTATCTTCAAACTCTTCATACAGTACTATTGAAACAGAAGAAGCGGACCGTATTGGATATAACGGATTTCTTTTTCCGTATGTCGACCTTCACCTGAATTATCATGCGGAATAATAAATCCGTTATATACAGTAACTTCTTTTATTTTAATAGTAATGTATTTAACTTGTACACTAATGATGTTATAATTAAAAAAAAAAGTAGTGAGAACAATTTTGTTGGTGATCGAGTTTACCTAATTTTCCTATTACGGCATAGGTAAAATTCTTAAGCTCGTTCATAAGTAGAACTGCAAAAACATCCGCCTCTAGCAATAGCCATGCTGGGGTATTATTGTACAATAATAATTACGAACCTATTGACTATTTTCTTTCATGTCCATGCCATGTAGTTGGTGGTAGGTTTATTGACACTGTTCTGTAGTTTGTTGAATCTTATGTGATTGTGTAGTATATTATTAGTATTTTATCATGGTGTAGTATTTGACATTAATATCATGATATTATTATAACCATGTTAACTTATTAAAAATCAAAAACTAGATAAACGACGATCTCATCCCATGTTATCCGTTTTATATTTTGCTGCAGTATTTAAGTTTAAAGTATTATATTCATAGATGTGTGCATTTTCAATCTATACGAGAAATATCTTCAACATTTGCCAGCAAATTACGTGACAAACATTCCTGGCCTGTATACGCTCATCAGAGGACTCACTGATCAACGTTTACAAAACGCTTTGAAAAATAAGATTATAATATGGACAACGTACGCTATACACGAATGACTTTTTACGCATTAAATACTGTCTTCGGGATTATTCTATGGTCAAATCACGTAACAAACATACATGTACCTTGCCTTCGATATACTCTCATGAGAGAACCAATTGATCAACGTTTACAGAGAGCTTTAAAAGTATGATATTATACTATGGATAACCTACGCAATAAACGAATCACTTTCTATTCATTAAATATTGTCTTCGGCATTATTGTGTGGACAAATCACGTGGCAAGCATACCTGGCATTCGATATACTCTAATGAGATAATTCATAGATCACCGTCCACAGAACGTTTAAATGCCAACTATTATACACTGGATAGCGTACGCATTAAACGAATGACTTTGTATTCATTAAATATTGTATTTCTCGTTATTATATGGTCCAGTTAAGTCATTGTCTACCTCGAAATGCCTAATCATTGTTAAGGGATACACTATATGTATTTTATTTATATAGACACTGCCGTAAGCAGCTGAAGCTGTACGAACTACAAAGACTTTGATGATGCCTTGTATTTAATTAGGCTTATGTAGTGTTACCAAATAAAATGAAAGCTGTTAACGAGTGTAAAACGTAAAACAGAAATGTCTTAAGTCATTTTAAGTCATGTCAACTCTATCACTGGTATAATACGTATATATCACTTGTTGTACATAAATGTTGGTAATGAGTGCAAAACTACACAAATTTAACAATTTCTCTTGATTGCTGATTGTGTTTTATTTATTTTATTGCTTTCGTTCCAAGTGATACAATTTTTCTAAATATATAAATAGATAAACCAAAATTGAAGATAGCAAAAGGGTAAGCAGAATCTGTAAATCGAAGAAGAACAGACAACACAATAGCCAAAAGACAAGGTACAAAAGAACGATCTACAAAACATTACACAAAAAACTAAAGATCGAATAACATGAACCCCACTAAACACCGGGGGTGAAATATGGTGCTACGGAATGGTAAGCAGTTCCTGCTCTACTAGTGATCACAAACTCGGTGATAAATCATGAATGAGGAAAGGATCGAGAGGTGTTTTCGACAAGTGGAACATATCTGTGGTCATTTGTGACACATATATTCCATAGCGGTCAACCAAGTCATGGTTGCGACCATACAACTTTCAAAGTTATGACTTTAACTGAACCAATGAGAACCCAATTGTTTTATGCACAAATATATCTACGGTCTAAGTGTCTTGTAGTAAAGGAATTAAATTTACAGGCTAATGTTGGCGTAAAACACCAAGCAATCCATTAATCAATCAATAAGACGATCAGTTCTGAAAAGACTGTAAGCGTGTAATTCTGAGTACAATAACACAATTGAATTTTCCTAATGACTGTTATTCCAGAAACGAGTGGTGTTCACCACATGTTGTCAGTTTCTCAGGATTGCCCATTCTTGATTGCACCGTCGGTTTTCTCTAATGTTTATTTGATATCTATGATTTTATCATATTGATATTATAATACTAATTATTTGAAAATTGCATGTGAATGAACAACGTGTAAACAAATTAGGGTCCGCTGTGACCGCGGTAGTACGATATTTCGATTAAATCTTACCTGTATAATTATTACCTATCACTACTAAAGTTGAATTCAAAGCCAACACTTTTTCTGGACCTGAATAATAACGTAGATATCAAATTTAGTGTGCATGAGGCGTTTCTGGAATAACCTCCATCAGATACGTTACTGGAATAACCTCCATCGGGTACGTTACTGGAATAACCTCCATCAGGGACGTTACTGGAATAACCTCCATCAGATACGTTACTGGAATAACCTCCATCGGGTACGTTACTGGAATAACCTCCATCGGGTACGTTACTGGAATAACCTCCATCGGGTATGTTACTGGAATAACCTCCATCAGGTACATTAATGGAATAACCTCCATCAGGTACATTGCTGGAATAACCTCCATCGGGTACTTTACTGGAATAACCTCCATCAGGTACGTTACTGGAATGACCTCCATCAGGTACGCTGAAACGCTGCTTGCTATGCGTTAAGCAATAACCAATCAATGAAATCCTACTCGTGACGAGGTGTACTCGATACAGCTACATGTATTAAAGTTTGTTTGTGACTAGTGACAGGTAAATGGTTTCCTCTGGGTACACTTGATACATGCTTGACCCTTTTTCACGTTGTATCATAACACGCTGACCTAATAATCAATCACCCAATTGTTCCTGTATATAAATCATACAGAGATAATCTACCCCTCCCGGAGCAACCGAGTTCTACCCTGGTTTCTAGTGTTGTTCGTATTACTCGATCGTTAGTTTTCTGCTTAGTGATTGGTAGATCGTTGTTTGTCCTTTTGTCCTTTTTCTTTTTGCCATTGCGTTGTCTGTCCTTCTTCTAATTACGGATTCTTGTGCGCAGCAGCTTCCTAGGATTGTAGGATTGATCGTTGATGTCCAGTTGCAAGGTAAAAATGTCCTACACTTTCCATTATATCATCTTTTTCTGTAGCAGTGTAAACTTCCTTCTACTAGCCCAACCCGATGCCATTTTCTTTTTAGTTTTATGAATTCTTGTTTGTGAACCTATTCAAGTCATGAATATAGGCTTATGGTGTTTAACGCCACTTTCAACAATATTTGTTATATAGTGGCGGTCAGTTTCATTGGAGAAAATAACCGACCTGCAACAAGTCACCGACTGACTTTATTGCATAGTGTTGTATCGAATACACCTCGCATGAGCGGTATTCGAACTCACAACGTTAGTGGTGATAAACACTCATTGCATAGGTTGTTATAAATTCAACTACCATACGATCACGACCACGATGGTCCCTTGTCATGAATATAGCAAAAACTGTTTGCTTGATATAAAAATTGAACCAACTTTCTGGATTTTTGAGTAAGTGGATGTGCTGTCTGGTCGGATGTTGTTGGATAAGTTTTCCCCAATGATGTGCTACATATTTTAAATATGATGTCGTATTTAGTTGTAATTATTGTCAGTATCAAAACTAAATTTTGATCACAAAAACATTTTGTTCAGGTCTTTTAAATGAACATTTCTACTCTGACACAAATCTAAATATCTAATGAAATACCACACTACTAGAATAGTTTGAAAATTCAATCGTCTATTCGTAGATGCAGATAAATCTGATACCTCAACTAAGCCTATATTGCTCACCTGGTATTCATCAAGCAACCCAATCCATACAAGAAGAAACACAATAATAAAAAAGATGATATTCCAAGGAACAGAGTTTTTTTTTTATTAATTATTTATTTTATTTTTGCAAACATCAATCATTACAACATTAAGCATATATATTACCTATTACAAAAGACAATATCAAAATCAATAGACATACAATGTATACATTTTATTGATCAATAACAGTGAAGCAAAAAATTAAAACTTAAACTACTGTGACATTGTGTAGTCCGGGACCAGAACCAATGAGGGCTGCTTAATTATGAAATAAAATAAATAGACAATATACATAAATTGTTAGAAAATATATAATTTATTTGTACGAGATTTAGAAACAGATAGAAAGGGGATCTTTGGCGAGCTGTTCTGTTCTGTTTCGCAGCGAGTGTAAATGCATTCTATATTTTCCGTAGGTACGTATATTGTGCTTATCCTGCAATGCTGAAAAGCCCAAAACAACTGTCAATTGTTTAAAAAGACGTCGTTCGCACCGTTTTCAATGGTGTTCGCGTTTATACTGTTAACGTTTCTTACCGTTGCTCAACATGAATTAAGTACCAGAAAATCTATATCTTGGTTAGTGACCGTCTACATCAAAATGTTAATAAGTCAATGTAATTTGACTGCTGACATAGAACCAGTTCAGGATAATATGCACATATCTCAATCTGAAAATAACAACACTATTGCGCATATCGAGAAAAGACAGACAATACCAGGCCCAAAAGACAAAAAAAATCAAAGTGACAAACAATGATCAATAAAACAGTCCACCGAAAACAGAATATTGAGCATCTAAAATCCGGGAGTTAGGGAGTTGACTGTCGTATCAATACAATATAAATTGATACAACACTACTAATCGCTTTCTCTGTTTAAAGAACAAAAATAAGCATATTGACTTTTTGGGGGGAGGGGGTATTGAATTAGTGAAATAATATAGGACATGAGCATTGTTTAAATGCTCTAAGATCTTAGCACACCACGACTCCAAAATATGACGATTTAAGAAAGAATATAAATTGTAGATATTCGATTGAAATCAGGACCGGCCTTAGGAGATACGGAGCCCAATGCTGTTCTCTGTAAACCCTGCAGTGTGTTGTTGTGTGCACTTGAAGAGTCGAGCGTTAAATTTCTTCAAAGGTATTATTCATATCTTCAGATCGGCGTATCTACAACAATGATGATAATACTACTAAAACTCTAGTTTGTCCTGTGTGGATTAAGTAATTATTATTTTTTACATTCAATTCTCCAACATTAACTTAAGCTTTCTTAAATATTCCATACAAAATAAGATTTTTTTCGTACTCTTTAGTAATCATAATGTCACATCAGGAATGTTTTATATTTAATAATGCAGCGATAATATTGAAATTAAGCTTCAAATAATGTACTTACCTTTATATTCTGTATGTAATTCACTAGTAAATAACTCCTCATTACGAAGACGTTTGTATTTCCAAATTGAACAATTCAGTTGATACGGGTGTGGACAATGAAGTCTCTCCGACAGCTATGTACGATTTTAAACCTGGCGCGCACATTGTGATCTTTTTAACCGTGGAGTTACTATGTGTCACGAATCTATCATACGAATATGGTTCCTGAGCGATACCCTGATGTACGTCACTAAGTTCTCACTTATCTGATTTATTTATAATATTACGGAAATGTTACTACTACAGAAATTTTAAATCTATGCAAAAATTCCATTTTCCATTTAGGAAAGACAAAGGATTAATACAAACGATGTGCAATTTATCTGTGCATATTTATTTAAAAAGTCTGGCTTGCACTGGTCAACAAAATTAAATTGGCCTCGAGATCTTATCATTAAATAGAAAGGCAATAACTTGATCAGATTAATACGAGGTCATCATAACATCTTAAGAATGTGATTCAAACCACATTTTAATACACTAGTCGTCTTTATTGAACTGACCTTTCAAAACTAGATAGGAATTATTGTTACCGTTTAAATCTTGACAGATAATTGCGCGCCAACAAAAACCTGTTGAAATATCATATTGTCTAATTACACCATTTAAAAAAGCATACCGAGGAAAAAGTCGAGTTCACCATCTGAAATAAGGTGCAGCAATAGCCTATATGAATCTGTACATGCTTATACCACCGAACATTGCCAACAAAAAAGAAACAATTATATTATGCAAAAAAATAACAACTGTGCTAAGTGTACAACTATTCTGCAGCAACCATAAAGATCAATATTGTAGCAACTCTCAAAAGCCACCATAATTAAATGCACACACACACACACATATATAACGCTTATAATTAGCAATTAATGCATGCATCTTATGTGCACTCGATGCATCAAAAATGTCCTCCAAATTCGGGGCAATACGTATGCCCTGTACTACTCTTTTGTACTTTTTCTTTTGGCCATTGTGTTGTCTGTTCTTCTTCGATATACGGAATCTGATTGCCCCTTTAGTATCTTCAAATTCGTCTTTCAAATCAACTTCAGTAGGTTTAGCACCAACGGGGGATATTGAAAAAATAAAATGAGAAGCAGAACAATACTACATAGATGTAACGATCCCATGCGTGGACTGAGCCCACATTTCTATTTGAATATTTCAAAAGATATGCGGTGTCACATTTCAATCCACCAATTTAAAATACAGAATTCAGCAACAATCGCTGTATTTTATTGACATATACAATGTATCTGCAAACACAGCCTGATTGTTCTCCAATTTGTATCTCCACTGACTTTATCTTGATTAGCACAAGATTCACTCATGTGGGTCAATTGCTACATTACATGCTGACACATGTACTAAAGACCGAGTGTTCAATAACTCCTTTTTAGAAGCAAATTATATAAATAAGGTGTACGTGAAGAAAGGACAGGTGACGACAAATGTGTCCGAGACAATATCTCAAACAGATGTATACAGAAAACCATCACAGACTGTACATCTCTACTGACCGCAGCGAACATGGTATAAATCTGACTGCAATTCATTCCGTAATGTCAAAGGAGACATGTATTTGCAGGATACCACCCTAAAAACAGTGAAAATAAAATAAATCTGATTGAATTCAGATGAGACAAGGAACAACAGGATTCTACTCTATCTAAATTTAATGTGTTTTGACAATGCACGTACTTCTATTTTCTCCAACATAAATATCTCTCTACAGATCTTTAGAGAAAATGCCGATTAATAGGTCTTACTTAACATTTCCCGTTTTAAATAAAACATCAATCCCTCACCAAAAGACATCTTCTTGAAAATACAACCTGTAGTCGATATCAAGTGGGATTCATGGACATAAGGGAGATGAAATTGTGACATCCAGGGAGTTTTATGTTGCTTGACCTTCCTATACCCCATTCGACTCACAATAAACACCTATTGTGACAAAGTTTACTTTAAAAACCACTTCTTTGTTACAAACGAGTTGTTAATTGCAGGTTTGTAAAACTATATAGAATGCATAGGGGTCCCATTGTTTGCATGTAAATTAAACCGTCACCATACAAACCGTTCAAACAGAAAAAGTAAATGCACATAAGGTGCTACAATGCACACCGGAGACATACAACTTTTTGAAATCCGTCTATCTGTTTAAAAAAAAAGGATAAAAATCGCAGATATTGCGAACGGAAGGACGAACGAACGGGCATTATCAGCCATACTCACAGTACAGCGAGGATGGAACATTAATTAAATTAATGTTGGTGCAATTGATAAGTTTAATTTATTATAAAACGAATTAAGTCGTACAGTTTCCCTGTGTATGATAAGGAAGTAGCGTGTATTATATTAGGTTCCGAATATATATATCTACCAATAAAGATATACGTATGTAGTAATCAGGAAGTAATGACTAATTAATCATAACTTGTATATATGAATGGAGAAGACCAACAATATGATGCTGGATATCATAGTGTTTGTTCTGACAATATCATATGGTACAGGTTTGTATAAATAGAGAAGGACAATAACCTGCTGATGGATATCATAGTGTTTCCTCTGACAATATCATATTGTACAGGTATGTATTAATGGAGAAGGACAATGATATGCTGTTGGATATCTTAGTGTTTCTTCTGACAATATCTTATTGTACAGGTATGTAGTAATGGAGAAGGACAATAACATACTGCTAGATATTTTAGTGTTTCTTCTGACAATATCATAGTGTACAGGTATGCATTCATGAAAAGGACAGCACTATGCTGCTGGATATCTTAGTGTTTCTTCTGACAATATCATATTGCACATGTATGTATTAATAGAGAAGGACAATAACATACTGCTAGATATCTTAGTGTTTCTTCTGACAATATCATAT